>CM037075.1:2642500-3242500 GCA_020882685.1 Aphelinus atriplicis | reverse complement strand
TACATCCACGCGGTGTATTGTATTCTGAGAATCGTTCGACCAATGACGACGACACGTCGCTCGAATCGAAAATGTCGGCAAATGGAGTAATTCCGCGAGTTGCCTCATATGCGCTCGAGGATTTCGTGTCGTGTATGAACTGTCGCTGAAACCAAAACGGTATGTATATAAGCTCGCGCTAATTACTCCACGCGGATTTTTCCTCGCGCACGTGCGAAAGCCGTAACATTGGCGAAAAGTATAGAATTCGCTCAAATCGCTTTCGTATAGCCAGTCGCACATGAATCTCGCGTGTATGTAGAGGTGCGCTGGCGCTCGCGGCCTCCCTCCACCCACGAGGATATTAATTGTTGCGAGCGCGTATTGCGCGCTTGGGCAATCCATGGGTATATACCATATTCCCGATGGCGCGCGCACGTGTGTATATCGGTCTTGATTTTGGGAAATCTCGCTGTCTTGCTTTCTCATGGATTAACCGGTGATACGCTTTGATTAATAACCGGCCGCGCTTTATGTACGCGCGGCTATAATCGCGCGGCCGGGCCGTAAATTACCATCGCGCGTGCAACTGATCTCCGACGTCATAAGTCCGACGACGAGCGTTTATGGCTTCTTCGTTGCCCAATTCAAGAGTCTTGACGATGAAGTGAAGAGGAAAGTAAAGAGGAGAGATGTGGCTTTTTTTTCTAACCTCTCCTGCCGTTTTCCAAACTGGCTCCTCACAATATACGCGGCAAATTCGACTCGCCTCGAGAGACCCGCGGGTGATTGACGAGTGCACGGCTCGCCCGATTCATCATCGCCTATTCTTCCCGCGGAGCTGAAGCGTGCAGCCAAGGAAGAGGGTTTTTATATACCGCGCGTATATATACATGGGCAATTGCAACATCGGACCAAACACACACTCGTTCTTGTTCTGCGGCTGGGCAAGAGGACATTAACGGTCATTAGGTACTTTGTCCTGTTGCATCAACCGAGGAGCTCTTCATTTTTCCTCGACGAAACAAAAATTTCTCCCTCTTCCCGAGATTTACGAGCCGCTCGGCGATGTTTCGCCAGCCCGATATATACTCGGGCCGACTTGCTACGTAAGCTAGTGTTCAGGAAACGCAAAACGAGCGCTGTTTATTCTCTTATCCCAAGTGAAATTAATTGTATACCTTATAGGTAACTGTGCATCTAGGCATAATCAAGGCACGGTTAGTTCGTGGACACGAACTAACCGTGCCTTGATTATGCCTAGATGCACTAATCGTGCACACGAGTTCTCTGCAAAATTGCCTTGCAAAGTTTATTGAATTTAAAGATAAGCAGTGAAAATGAATATCGAGCAGGGATGATTTTCATTAGTAAATCTCATCTATGGTTCTCGCAATGATTGTTAAGAAAAATTGATTTGTCGATGAATGCATTTTTCACAGCTCATTCCGTGTCCATATGACTTTTCCATGTCTTCTCGTGTCCATACGAACTAGACCTCGATTACAGTCCAATTCTGCGCACAATTCACCGATCATTTTCCTTCGTCGCTTCACTTCCCCGCAGATTTTTCAGCTTGTATATTAATAACACGAGACTTGATTATTCCTCCGACGTGGATCCCGCGTAGTTTAATGTGGCGCATGCAAATCGAGCAGCCGCGCGGATTTGAAGCAGCTCATAAAAGTAAAGGGGCGTTAAAATCGCGCGTCGTAAGCCAGAGGATACGGAATCGTCCCGGGCACGCGCGCGCGCGGCTGTGCATATATATACCAGCTCGTCTTCTTCGGACAATCGGGAATAGGATTCGAAACGACGACGACGACGCGTGGCAGGGTTGATTTACGCCCGCTGGGCAGTCCGCGAGAGGAAGATACGCAATATCGGCTTTTGTCTCGGGGGACGGCCTGGCCCTATGGCTCTCGCGCGCGGGGCCCCGCTCATTTGCAGCCGGGCAAAACAGCCTTGTAACTCACCGGTGCAAAGCGGCTTTATCTCTCCTCGCCCCGACCCCGCTGCTATAAATACGCATTGTCGTAAATATCCGTCCGAGAGCTGTTCCCTTGCAGGCAACTCACTCGGGGCAACTCGTGTTTGCGCACCGCGCGCTCCGGATATATAGATAAGCGCCTCTTCGCCGGGCGGCTATTATATCACGGTATAATTCCACGTTAACAGAATGTAATTATTAGTGCGCGATTTATCGATGGATAGTTTGTGTATTATCAATCAGCTGTGGCGCGCACGTTTTCCTCCCCTCCCATATCTATCTCTCTCTTTCTACTCTCGTTCGCCGACGCTTTATCTCGATTCGCCGAGTTTTACTCGCGTTCGCGCATCGTTTTAACGTGAATCGAGGTGACCGGGTCGTATGGACATCATAGTAACTACAGGAGTGGCTGCAAAACCTTTGGGTCACCAATCGCCCGATTAAAATTTGCCAGATGACTAATGACTTACATATATCTGAAACCATACAGTCTAACCTTATTTGATTACCTGAAAAATCCTGATAAACACGTTGAATTTTAAGTATGAACATCTGTATATACATACAAAAAATCATATAAATATAGACATTGAATAATTTGACAGAATATGGCTGGCCGGAAATCGAAGGGTTAGACTTATGAAAGATACCCACAAACCATCTCACAAAGTTTCATCATTAAATGTCGCTCGACTTCAATACGGAAAAGTTGTCATTTCGATTGTCATTTCCTCAAACGCCCCATGGAACGAGCGTGTCCACGTAACTTTCTTCGTCCTTCCTTGTCCCGTATAATGAACCACTTCAGAGTCTTGGACACGCGGATGTCCCAAGCGGGAAAGAAAAAAAAACAGAGTCAACGGGTTGAAAGCGAAAAAGTCGTATTCGAGGCGGTCTCCCGGAGAGATTACTCAATGGGGATCCTCGATCGGAGGAGCAGGTATCGATCATCCCGTTTCGAAAGGTGAAACCAAACGCGAGCTTATACCCGAAAAGGCTCGTATCGACTTATCGGCCGGTGAATATCGCTCCCAATAATAACGCGTCCAGATCACGTAATCGACGCCGTTCGAAAGTGAAAACGAGGCGAGATTGATAATCGACACACCGAAAAACGCCCAGAGTGTGACCGACTCTCTCGTCGGGATTAATAATACTCAAAAAATACGGGTTCTTTTTTTTCTTGTTGTTCTTGCAACGATCCTTCCGAAACACGATTAGTCTTTCGAGCGCGCCGTCCCGTGAGATACGATTTTACGAAAACCGATATTGCGAAACGCGACATTGAAAAGAAAAAAATTTTCTGAAATACGGTTTCTGACTCGACCCAACGATCCTCTCTTATTGTCAGCGATGATGATTCACGATGCACAATCGCCTGTTATAGCGGGTCATTTGGAAACGCAAGTGGGTTATATTTAATTGAGTAGTGCATTGTGGGGTTTGTTTGCGCAGGTGATGTGCCTGTCGACGAGCCAGCTCGAGGCCGAGAGGAGCGGCTGGAACGCGAACCCCGAGACGCAGTATCACATCCAGACGGACGAGGGCCCCGAGCGCTACTTCCGCTTCCAGACCCTCAACGGCCAGTACAGGAAGGAGAAGCGGCTCGAGGATGGCACCGTCATCGGCACCGAGGGCTGGCTCGACCCCCTCGGCTACCTCAGGATCAAGGACTACATCGCTGACACGAAGGGCTTCAGGATACTCAAGTGAGACCAACTCCCCTATGCACGAGTATAACGTCGCCTAGCGTGCTTATATGTATAAGTTGTGTATGCGTACTCTCTAAATTCCTTACAGTAAAATCTCACTGTAATACAGTGAAAATTCACTGCGAGTTTCAGTGAAATGTCGCTCACTGTATTACAGTGAATATTCACTGTAACATACAGTGAAAATTGACTGCAATTGAAGTGAATATTGGCTGTAGTTACAGTGGATATTGATTGTAGTTACAGTGAAATTCCACTGTAACTACAGTGAAAATTTTATAACTGTGTGTTTTAGTGAACAATCACTGTAAGTACAGTGAAAAATGTTTCACTGTAGCCTACAGTGAGATTTTCACTGTAAGGAATTTAGAGAGTAGTCGCGCACTCGCCTTTGTTCCCCAACCGACTCAGTTTTGCCTTTTTTCCCTTTGACATATCCTTCGAATCGTACGACCAGGTGCTTGATCCGCTCTTCGACTATTCGCCAAGTCTTTTATTTTTCGGCTCGCGAGTTACGCGTTCAATGACAGCCGGGTGCAATTCGCGCAGCCCGAGGTCGACGCGCGCGCGATCGATCGAACTATATTTTAAGAAGCACACGGCGGCATGCCAATAAGTCCGGCAAAATCACAGCATTCGCTTAATTCGCGTATATGAATATACGCTTATAAGCGTTCGGCTTGTTAGCGTAAGTACAAACCCGAGCGCCGGGCTCGAGTCTGCTACGTGCCTCGAGGCTCGATAATTTCCCACAGTTGAATACCGGCGCGTGCAGCTCGATCAATGTAAACTTGAAAAGTATCACTTTCATTTTGAGCCCGCGCTAATAAGGAGAACGTCGCGTCCCCGTGTATACATCTGGGCTAACCGGTTGCAGCGCCAATCGGTATATAAACCAGCTGTTTACCGATTATATCGCGCCCCGCCACACCGGACATCTTCATTCTCCTTCTCGAAATTCCCTCCCTCCCGCGGTACGCTAACACCATATAGTTTGCCGGCTGCTCGATCTTGATTTTCTTCTTTTTCCCGGACACACCGCGATGGATTGCGGTGATCGATTCGCGACGATGCTTGATTTATACCTCGACAGGACGCGGCGGTGGAAAAAACGAGGAAGCGCGTGCGTGTAACGATACCAGTTATACGAGCCGTTTATTAGAGGAATCATTATTGTTTCGGTCGGCTCATACTCGTCTTATTTGTCCCCCTTCGTGTGGAAGTCGATAAATCGATTTGTAAAGAATTACAACGTGTGCTGGGAGTACCACCCTATAATTCTGAAATAGTTGAAAATTATTATTTTCCTGTAGAAATGATGGATAACTGATGAAAAAAGTCAATAATCAATCGAAAAATTACGAAAGATTTTAATGTACGTTTCAGTAAAGACAGTGAAAGTTTACCAATTTTTAATAAAATTTTACCTCCGATACAATCTAATTTCAAACCTTGTAAAGACAATGATGCAAAATGAAAAGTACAATGTGAAATTGAAAAAATCTAGAGCGTTCAGTGAAGTCAGCTGACTCATGATTTGATTGGCTTAGATTTATAGCCAACTACAACAAGGACGTGAGTTCCAATCCTAAATTTAAAATGGCTAATTCGACTTCTTCAGCGGTACTGCACTTTGATAACCATTAGCGATCTGTAAAAATAGAAAATACGAAATGAAATTGCAAAAACTCGTCGTTCGAATGAGTCGCTATATTTCGCACATTATGGATGCAGCTAATTTTACTTAATGTAACAATGCGACGAAAACGAAGGCCGGGTAACGTGTCGGCCGTGTGTACAATGAATAACAATAAGAGAATTCCCATGGTGTTTGTTCTGAAATCGAACCGATCGACACCAGCTCGCGAAGCGAGAGATTGTGACTTTTTTCTCCTTTTGTCGCAGGTCAAAGATGATCTTCGTGGGTAAGGACAGGCCGATCGGGGAAGCGGTGTCGATATCGAAGAAGGTGCCGGCGAGCGTCGGTGCGCTCGCACCGCCCAATCCATTCAGGTAACGACTCACGTAACTCGTTTAAAACCGCACATACTCATGCCGGTATATAATGGCGCGCTCATTAGGGTATGCGCGCATGCCTTCGCCCGAATGAGACATTAACCGCTCGTTGTACAATGCTATATTTATCGGATCGGGCCGCAGTTCGTGTGAGTATATTCATATGCGTTTGTGTTTTCGATGCCGAGCAGACAACCGGAGCTGAAGGACCTGGCGAGCAACAGCATCGAGGCCAGCTCCAACTCCAGGAGCAGCTACGCCCTACAACCCTCCACCACGCCCGCCTCCGTTAGGTAAAGCGAATTTCACACCTTTTTTCTCTCGATCGACTGCATTTTTCGATCGCTCTTGATTTTACTCATCGGACCAGGGCTTCCGAGATGTCGTGTCTTACCAGTCTCGGTCGTTACTACTTGAGCGAATCCAACGTTTCGCTGCGAAGATCAGTTGGATTTGAGAAAGATGCAGTAAAGTAATTTGAGAGAATACAAAGTGAAACGTCGAATTTCAAGTCAAATCTCCGAGTGTTTCGAAGGGTTATCGTATTCCGAAAAGCCATAATCTCAAAAAAACTTTTTAGTTTTTAAAAGTTGAAATATTATCCGGAGTATTCTGGGTATTTGAGAGATTTTTGGTAGTAAGTCGTTGTGAATGTTAATTTTTAGTTATTGATACAATTATCCGGCTGTAATGCTAGAAAAAGTCGCGAGTTCAATTTTGAGTCCGCATATTTGTTATTTTACCTATCCCCTTCGACGATTCCAATACTTTTGGAATACTCGAGAAATATGGTTATCCTCTGGACTCGCGAACGATACGCTTCGATCCGAAATACGAATTTTCGGCTCGGATCCCAAAAACCAAACGAAGAGGTCTACATGAGAAACATCCTATGAATTATGCTGCCGCGACATTAAATCAAACCCGGAGAAGGCATTCGTTTCCGATCGAGTGATTTACGCGCGGAGACGTGTAACTTTGGCTGGGAAGCGTATAACAAAAAGAAAAAAAAGAAAAAAGAGGTACAGACCCTCTCGATCCCACGGGATCCCTCATTCTTCTCGGAATATCCTTCCCATGCCATTCGAAACAACTTTCACTCTGCATCGTATAGATCTGTCGCGCGTATCCTCCCGTAATTATTGGCTCGAAAGGATCGATTAAAACTGCGTCGATCGGTTGGTTTAGATCGAGGCCGGTCGCGGTGACGACGATGAGGCCAAGGCCGTTTACCCTGGTGACGCCGGCCGACGACGACGACCCGAGCAGCAACCAGCTGGTCAGCGCCAGCTACGCGCCCACCACCTACCGCGGCACCTTCCGACCTTCGCTCACCGTTGAACCGCCATTCCTCGAGCAGGACCAGAATCATCTCGCCAGCCAGAACAGCCCCGTTCGAGTTTCGCCCAATTTCAGGTATGCGCCTATCCAGCTACTATTCCTCTAGTGGATATAAAATGGCCGCTGGAGGAATATTCCCTTTGAAATCATAAAGTTTTGTATTGTTGCAATCAACAGCCACCAAAGTTCTTCCATACGAGTAATTCATGACGTTTATTTGGACAAACGCAACGTTTCGAGAAGACTTGACTGTACGCAGCCTCAAACTGATTCGTTTTAAAAACCACTCGGCATGATAATTAACAACGTCGTCTTTCGCCAGAAGAGCTGAGAGTGTAGAAAGAGACTCGAATAATTTTTGATACAACAAATAATAATAGACTCTATGAGTCAATACTGCAAGAGTAAGCCGGCTTTAAATAAAGCCTGAAGAGTACAGCCAAGTCATCGAAACGTTGCTTTCGTTTAAATATATGAGTATAACGCTTGCATACGCACTTATATTGTCACGTCGAGAAAGTTATCGCTAACAACTCGTTTTGGATAAATTTACGATTCAAAATTCACGCAGCGGAAGGAAAGCAATCGCTCCTCTATCATCTCGGAGCATGAGACGAAATAATTACTATTTTCATCTTTTTTGTACTATTTCAATTCCCGAAGTACCTCATTGTCGGTTATTATATATTTGATCAAAAAAAGCAACTCGTGATTAGAGAGACAAAATTGTTATCTGCAAACGGAAAAAATCAATTTGCTAAGTTTTAAAGTTTCATGCGTATGGGTAAATATATACACAAGAGATATAATCATTAGGCACATTTGTCGTGCAAGTCGGTTTGGATCGCCTTGAAAATAGCATTGGAAGGTGGCAACGTTACGAGGGGGCATTCATTGATTAATTCAACATGAGTCATGTTCGATTACACATGTAAGTTCTTGAATAGGAGTTTCCGCAACTCGTTACACGAGCGTGTGTGATTTTTCCAAGCGGAACCCAACGGAAGTTGCTAATTCGAATTGGATATATGTAATCAAAGTTAATCGAATGTCCGTCAAATCGACAGCTCTAATTATCTCATTCAATTTCGGTAAAAATTCCGAGCGAATAAATCTCAAATCCATATAACAAACATTCGTATATAACGAAATATCAACGTGACTGATTGTCGACAGGGGCTACCGTCGGTGGAACGGCACGTCGATAAGCAGCCGAAGCAGCGACGGCGCCACCAACAGCATACCGATCAGTGCCAGCGTCAACCACAACAACAACGAAAGCAACAACAACAACAGCGAAAAAGGCCGATTCCCGGTGCGGTCTCGGGGCTCGGCGAGGTACCAGCAGCACAGGACGGGCCAAGGGTTCGAGTACTACCTGAGCAAGCAGTACCACGAGGAGCAGCGGCCCAGGCCCGACAAGAGCGTCGGCTCGTACGGCTACGTCGACCCGTTCGGCATACGCAGGGTCGTCTACTACAAGGCAGACGGGGCCAACGGCTTCGTCCACAGGAAGAACAACCGATACGTCGGGCACAACGCCAAGCCCTACGACCCGCTGCCCGTCGCCGCCCAACACGCCATGCACTGACATACGCATATATCCGGACTCTCTTTCTCGAGTAATCGAATCGAAAACGACTCGAGGTGCCACTGTCGCAGCACGTCTCTAGTCACATATGGGCGCGCGCGAACCGCACGCGCGTACGTCGGACGTGTATGCTTCCTTTTTTTTTACTCCCGATTTTTGCATTCCCGAGGGACATTTTGTTATTTCTCACCCTCACCGGTACATCCCGTACGTTGAATTCCATCAAAAGCAGTATGATTGTGTATGTGCACGACAGTGCCGCCTTGATATCTGCCTTCGATTCGAGCATTATCCTTTTTTTTTGTCGCCGAGGGTGCGCGCACGATTACTCGCTACGAGAGACGCTATAAATCGATCGGGGGATATGTGTGTATGTACATCGAGTGAAATCTAGGATATAGTGTGCACTGTAGACTTTTCCACACCTCACTTACGCGATACACCTGTATAACGAACTTCTTCTGGCGCTGAAGATTTTAATCGAGCAAAGCGCTAGCGCGCACATATTTAATACATAGTCATTAATTTTAATTCGAGCTGGCCGCAAGGCTGTACACTGCACGCACGCAAATATCTCTCGGGCGAGCCGCGCGGCTATAAAACGTATACGATATTCGACTATACGCACGAGAACACCGGGATCGATTTCACCGCGAGAGCAATCATCGATCCGACGGGGGGGAATGAAAAATAAAACGCGCCAGAGTAAAAGTGACTGCGGCGAATTGGATGAGACAATATACACGGTACAGGCCCGGGCTCTGGATGAGATTGAGAAGTTTCTCCTATTTATTAGCGCGACACGTGAAACGGGACGTACAGCAGCAGCGGTGGCTCGTGTAAGGAGCCGGGAAAAAGGAGGTGCGCCTCTCGATTGTTCCGTGAGAACAACGCCCCGACGGCGGCGCGCGCGCGCGAGACAATACGGCCGGGGGCCTAAACCTCGAGCGATTATTTTCTCAGCGGCATTTCTCCATTCGCGTGTGTGCGATTCGGGAAAAGCTCGAGCGCGAAAAAAGAAAAAGCTCACAGCGGAGCCGTAAATCGCGGCTGTTACATACCGGCGACGATTCGTGCGTATTCTCCATTATCACCTTATCGGAGCTGCGTATATATATGTGTACACTCGCACGATTGTGCGTCGCCAATTGATAATGGCGCCCGTGACTCGCGAGCGAGCCCGATTTAACCATTGCAACTTTCTACACCGCGAGACAATGCGCGATTTCCTCGGGATGAATTGTACCTGTATGTATATACATCGACTGGTCGACCGAGAGATATTTACACTCGGACCGCAGCCGCGGAGCAATCGTATTTTCGCTCGAGCTTGCGTTTGCACTTCTACGAGTCTTCTTCCACTCGATCCGATTTTTCTTTCAAGTTATGCGATCGGTGATTCCCTTCGGTCCGTTCGGTTTATCAATTTGCATTATCCCGTGAATTTCGATAAAAACTAAATATACTTGCTTTCTTGAAAGCTTAATAGCCGCTGTGTGGGAGTGAAGAATCAGTGTAAGAAGGTGAATGAATTATTGACTGGATTTCAGTGAATTTTCACTTTAGTTGACATTCCTAAAATTGATTGCAAATTTTATTTAAAAATTTGTTCTATCAAAACTCATGGAACCGAAGTGAAAATTCACTTGTATCGCATAAAAAATTCACGGCAATCCAGTAAATAATTCATCCACCTGCATAAAATGATTTCTCTCTTGAACACAGTGGTTCTTTATTGTAAGCTTCCAAAAGAGTGGATATGATCACGATCTCTTCGAAGAGTCACATCCGGGGTGTAATTATCACCTGCTTCCGCGTTTTTCGATCCACCAGAAGGAAACTGTCTCACGTCACCAAATATCACCAAATTTCCAATCGTCTCTCCGTTCCCAAACGTTTCCATCCGATTCCCGCCACGGCATTGTACTCGCGGAGTGGAACCGAATCGATAGGCATCGCCTGGGAACGGAGCAAACTTTCAAAACTGCCGATGTAAGAAAAAAAAAAGAGCCGATATCTTACGCCGGCCGCGGGGATGAGGAAGGCCCGAACGAAGCCACTTGCAGACTGCCTCGTACATATACAGATACATACCGAACGTGGGAAGTCGCCGTTTCTCTTCGCCATTTACGTGCCGTCGAGGCGAGATGGACCGGGGAGATGTCGTTTGCGCTGCACTGCCAAATTCGGCGCTTGCATAACCGACGCGTGGGTTCAAGCGAGCGCACACCGAAACCGAGCTGACATTGAAGCTGCAGCTGGCGGGATTTCGCAACTCGCGTTACGCCTCCCGGTTTGCGCGTGCGGCAGATACGAATCGGCCTGATTTCAAACGAACATCCGAGTGTCGAGTCGTTATTCGCAAGATTGATTGGGGAAATCGTTTACGATCGTCGTTCGTTCGAAAAGCCGTGTCGGCAGAGAGAGGGGAAAAAATCGTATTTCCAACTTCGCCACGTGCGATTCGATGGTCTTTTTCAACCGAAGGTATACCATTGTACTTGAACGCGTTCGCCTCTTATCCTACATTCGGGCTCGTCGATTCTTCGAGGCATTGCATTTTTTCGTTGGTTCTTCGTCGTGGATATCAACGCCATCGCTGTAGCTTCAAAGTCGCGAGAATCAAAGGTGCACTTAGAAACACAGAGTACTTATTTTGTGTATACGTATGGGACAAATGAAATACGCGATGACATTGATATTCTCGCACGTAACATAGTCTTATAGGTAGATCATCCCGCAGCAAACAATTTTCCCAATAATCTTGAAAAAAAAAATAGAACTAATGTAAACAGTATGAGTCCCAATCTGACACGAAGGTGTATATGTACTTGGAAAGATCGCGGAATCTCATACTGTACCATGACGACGATGATAAAATTGTAAGGCTCGTCGATGACGAAGAAAATCGATTACAGCCACTGCGTGCAAAACGATTAATCTTAATGTAGAATAGAGTATTTCCAAATGCGAAGGCACTGCATCCCGCACGTGGATCGCTTTTGGGATCGCATATCCCCGATTAATTATCCACGCTCAGTAATTTTTTTTTTTTCCATTTGTGATACAGTGAAACGCTAGACGAGCGAAGCAATGATCCCGCATACCGATCCGGGTGCGGGTCGCGAGCAATAGTAACGCATCCGCAGTTAATTGCCGATGCTCATAGGATAATAAACTCCAGCGTAGGTTAGGAAAGACGAGATTCAACGTGCCGACGATTGAACGGGATAGCCATAGACGTGCGTAACCACATCGTTACAGCCCGGCAAATAGATGCAATATGTACAATTAATAGCGCGCCGATCTACGGCGATTCGTGCGTCTCTTTCCCCGTGGGTTCACACTAATTTCCCAATAACTCGGTATAAATATAAATACGTATTGTGTAAGCTTTGCGAAAGAAAGAAAGTTGCGCTCGCGCGACGAACCGCCTAGCCATAATCGGCCTACGCGGGAATTTTGGGCGCGCGAGACGCTATACCGGAGCCTTGACGGCCACAGTGCATTCAAACCCGCTCGTATATGGCTCTGCTCTCTCGTGGGTGTTTTTTTTTTTTCATTTTCATTGCACGCGGGAGATACTGCATCTTCCTCGCGGTCTCTGTCTACTGTAAGCTAACGGTTTTTTACTCTTTCGAGGTGGCGTTTCTCCCCAGTCCCTTTGGAACGAATGCACTCTGGCTACAGGGCTCGATGGGCGAAGCGTGCCTATATAATACTTGTACAAACAGATTAATTCATGTCGAGAGAAAATAAATTTTCAAGAATTAACTCTTTATTCTCCCTCTTGCATCCCTACGCCTCCTGCGCTAGTCCCTTGCGGGACGGGTTTATTTGTAGGATAGTGCTTTTTGCAAGTTGAGAAAGATGTCAAAAGTCGAATTGAACGAGAGCCGTAACAGTCGTATGATAAAGATTCTTAGTTCTGTAAAAGGAATAGATTGTAATAAAAGGAAGAACTACAATAATTTTCATCATAAGATTATCTTTCTATTCTACAGTAATGAGAAAAACCATGTTAGAAAAACAATATAGCAAATGAATTCATTTACTCAGTAGTCTATGCTCATATTGTTATCAACGTCGAATTGAATAATGTTCCAGTGCGATTTATAAACGGGAACTCCATACTAAAACACTAAAATCAAGTATCGTTCAATCACTCTGCTTTATATCGATAAGATGGCTTTTGAAAACTCTGTCAACTTGAAAGGATTATATTCAACCATACATTTCTATTGTAGATATAAGAAATTCCATTAAATATAAATAATATGCCTTGAAAATAAAGAACTATATCGTATATGTTATAAACAGCATCAAAATCAAAACGTATACAAGTTTATAAAAAATGAAATATGTTAGTGTATCAGATGCACATGAATCAATAACAACATGGATGAGAATAGTTCTCTGTCATATAGAAAAATTTCAGCCTAATTTTCTCGTAACCATTGGCACAGAAAAATATAATGTCTATAATACGTGAAAATGTGCAGTGGTTGTCATTTCTATCATTTGCATAAATGTTCCTAGTAAACTTTGCGTATAACATATTATCCTTAGGAAAGAAATGAGAGGCTAGAATTTACGAAACAGTCAATGTTTTTCTTTTATTACAAAAAAAAAGGATAATAGGAATAATTCAATTTGAATTATTCGCTACACGAAGTTCTTACGTTGTAAAATTACACGATATTACAACATAAATACACATTACTGTGAATAATGTTAACCGTATGTAGCAGATCATAAAAATCCACCGTAACGATCCGTACATTTATCGAGTATCACTATTCGATAGGCTAAAGCTAACATTTGACGACAAGGCAAGGACAGGTTTGATCAAATTTCGACGATCGTTCGGAACTGCCTGATCTACGGATGGTATCTTCCTGTGTCATCGGGCCTGTTCACCTGCTGATTCAGGTTACCCTTCAGCTGTCCTTCGCGAGCTTCTGCTTCCTACAAATTACAAATGAGTTATCATTTCAAAATCTCCAATAATCAACTGCAGAAATAAAAAAGAATCGAGTATCTTCAAAAAAGAAAATTAAAAGGAGGATTTTCATAAAAATGTACGTGTTGCATTTCCCCAGGAGCAATCAAGTGTATAATTTTTTTGCTTCTCGATTTTATCGAAATTCGAGTCAACAATACCTCGTTCACACTCGAAACATTTCAACGTTAATCATCGCGACTTATGCAAAAAGTACTTGGAAGAAATTATAATAACGAAGACTTGATTATTTATCAATCGACTTTTGCCAATGAACCCATGAAAATCGAATTGCCCCGTAAGATTCAACGAGGCGAAACATTAAATAAGCGCGGACAAACCTGCTGTTCCCGGATACCGGCGTAGATGAGGTCGAGACCCTTTTGGATCTCCTCGCTGACTGGGGGCGGAGTTGGTATGTGGTCCCCGGACGCGTGGAAGCCAGTCTCGTCGGCGGTGTAGTGGATCGTGATGAGCTGTCCCTCGGGACTCGTGTAAGAGTAGCTGCCCTGCTGCACGAGGGCCTCGCCTCGATCTTCGCCCTCGCCCACAGTCTTCAGGTAGCCGGACTCCTCCGCGATTATGTTGTTGCCCGTTTCGTAGCTGATCAATATCGTTTTTACATTGATTTAGTAACTGAGTGAGTTATCATTGTGACATGATTCATGATATTTGCTTCGAACTTTCCACGATGGTACAATACTTCGAAGTAATGACAAATTCAAAATCGAGAAAAGCTCTGATTCGGATGATGCTGCTGCAGCTTAAGACAGATTCAAATTCACGATTCGGAGTATTTTTACGATGAATTATTCCCGAATGAACTTCCGATATTTGGAAAAAGAACCAGTGTCAACCCTACCCTCTCCTTTTCAGTCCTTCCCAAAGAAAAGTACATTCGAAAAAATTTTACAACATTTTTTTTGTCTCTCGCGTAAAACACACGAGATGTAATCGAGCATATCCATTGTAATCTAACTCGAGTCATCTATTTACGTGTCGTTACTCATTCACTCGACAATAGATATAGCCGCAGAGTGAGCGAGAGAGAGAGAGAGAGAGAGAGAGGGGGGGGGCCCTTTGAATCGAGCTAACGACCCGTGTTTTCTCATATAAGAGCCTGATCGCCCATGGATTAGTGCTCGAGAGCGGCGTATAACCGATTATGAAAGCCGCGCATTATCCATTTATCCAAATGAAGTACAGATCTCGATTTATAAAATTAGCGAGTGTACACACGCGAGTGCAAGATCGCGCTTGCGCAACGCCGCCAATTTTTGCGCCGCCGCTTTTCCCATGCTCGAACGTGTTTCTTTTTTTTTTTGCTTTTTCCCTGCCTCCCACCCAGCCGACGAACCAAATCGCTATTTTCCCGCGGGACGGTACGTTTAGAAAGGCGTAAACACAGGTGGGTGCGGAAAAATCTCCCACAGCCAATATGTGCAGTGCGAGTAGATAAATCGCGCATCTGGCGCCGATTGTCCCGGTGCGTGTATGAACGGCGCCGGTATAATGAAAAGCCGAGCATTGATGTCGCTTGTATAAATGTGGCAACTGCAGCAGCTGCACGAGTGAGCAGAGCGAGCGCTCGTGTTCCGCCGGGCCTTGAACTTTCCGATAATAGATGTGCGATATACCCGAGCATTTGAGTCTCGGCTCGGGGATCCGCTCGGATATGCCTCGGATATCTCACAAGGGGCTCGCTCGTTGCGAAAGCTCGGCAAGGGTATACGTGGCCAAGCGATTCATCTCGACTACTTCTGCAGGTTGGATTAATTTTCACCCGTATATATGTACATACGACACAAAGGTCATCTCGTATGTGTACGTATACAGTGCGTTGGTGCGACGAGACGCGTTGCATAATTGCCGGGTGTCGGTGTGCGATCTTGCGTGGGCATAAAACGGGATCTCCCCTCGGTAACATCATACGTCTTATGGACTTCTCTCTCTCTCTCTCTCTCTCTCTCTCTCTCGAAATCTCCGCGAGTGGTTTTGTCCGTGACGTAATTCGCGCGCGCGCGCTCATTGATTTTAATGCGCTCCAAAAGCATTTCTCATTTAATCCCGTGGATTGCGAATTTTTTCTAATGGCCCTGCTATACGGGAGCGCCGCGCGATGGTAATGCCGCCGGGGGCCAGTTTCGCCGTACCCGGAAATCGCGAATCTCCGAGATTTAATCTAGCCGTCATTAAATATCAAAAAGAAGAAGGAGAAAAAATAAACGGCTAATCAAATCATTCACGGGGATCGTAGTCATTTTTCAATACCAACTAGCATAAATCGTTCGCGTGAATTAGCCCCATTACATTCATATATACGTATGTCTACGTGTGTATATATACACACACACACGCGCTCGGATGCTCGGTCGTAAATGGAAAGCACATGTATACAAATTGCCCCGTTCGACGTTGCGCAAGTCAATTAAATGCATCCAAACTAAATTCGAGGAGAGAAGCCGGGAGCGCATCAATCATTTTCTCCTAAATCTCCTTTCAACGCCCGCTGCGCGTGTATACTTAAAATCCGTTAAAAATCACGTCCCCATAATACAATACTCTCGTAAAAGTTTACATCGAAGTGAAGAATCAACGTATGAAGGTGGGTGAATCTGCTTTTAATTTTTAATGTAACGAAGTGAAATTTCTCTAAAGTTCTATGATTTCAGTTCGATAATTCATCCACCACGATACAGTGATTTTTCACTCTAAGCTTTTGAGGGAGCAGTGAAAAGAAGAAAAGAGAAGAGATTACTTGGTGTGGTAGGTTCCATCGTGTTCCTGCTGCTTGTTCCACTGGATTATGGGTATGTAGGTGGTTGTACTGAACCTGTCCGACTTGTGGCCCAACAGCTCGTTGTGTTGATTGGCGTTTTGCTGCTGCTGCTGCTGCTGCTGGGGCTGCTGCGAGTACTGGCTGCTCTGCTCGCGGTACTGCCCGTTGTCGACGCTGTGCGAATGTTGCGACTGTTGCGCCTGATGCTGCTGATGCTGCTGCTGCTGCTGCTGGTTGTGGTAGTTCTGGTTGGGATTTTGGAACGGCCTACCCCTGTGGATGTCCTGGGCCACCGTCAAGCCCAACATCACAGCCAGTATCTGCGAAAAGTTTGGATTTTTTTCGTTCACTCAACTATTGATGTTAATTCACCCACCATACTTTTATTCTCCTCTGCGAGTTACATATAGTAACTGCATCGCGAAAGATGAAATTTTTATTTTATAGCGGAGGATGAGCAGTTTTTTATACGAGACTCGTCGCAATGTTTAATCTAGCAAGTCCTTCTATGATACAGCTTTCAAAGCACAATGCTACAGAGAAAAATTGTATCGATTCGCGAACGAGACTCTTCTGTCCTGCAAAACATCATAGCCATATGCCATTCGATAGCCTGTATCGCACTTACATCGGGTTGATCGAGAGGATGGATGAAAGGGCGGTCCAAAAGTCGAGCTCGCGACAGATATTACATATACATAGACAGATATCAACTGACCGCCTGGAGCGATGCTACTTTGGGTTCACCATCCTCTCGGAAAATTTCACTTTCCACGTATCCCCCCGCAAGCAATCAACGCGGATCGGCAGCTCTGCCATATATTTATCATACGTACATATCGCTTACGCACGTGCATGCAAACGCGCATCGATCCGCGCGCTCTTTTCGCTTTCGAATCTCCGCCGCGGGCGTACGCGTATACATGCCCCCGTCGTGTGTTTATACACACTCGAGCGGCGTGTAATCGCGAAAACCACCGACTTTCTAAGCTCTCCGAGAATCTATATCGTCTGCCGAGCCGCTGCGGGCGAAAATTGATCGACGCGAGGAAAATCCAAACGCTGCCCCGAGAGAGAGAGAGAGAGAGAGAGAGAGAGAGAAAGAGACGATTTCCATAACGTCTTCGAGGTTGCGTAACTCGAGAGCGGCTTTCTTTCTCGCTTCTGAACTCGCGAGCTTACAGCACGCCTGTACAGACACGCATATTTCACGCTCCGTCTATATATTTTTCATATATGTGTATATACGAGGTGAGGTAATGTAGCGACGTCGCGATGCCACCGACACGTCACTTATCGTGTTTGGAGAGAATGCGGCTCTCGACGACTATCCTAACTAATCGCTCTTGCCTATTGAACGTGTACAATGCCGCGGGTTGGGGAGGGGCCGCGCCGAGCGGGCAAGTGACGGTGAAACTTTTTGAGGAAGCTCCCCGGAGTGCCGTGACTGATTTTACGAGCTTTTGTTCCCCGATCGCATCGCTAATGATTTTATTTATCACTACATGCATATACACACCGAAGTACTGGGCGTCAACGTTGTAGACTCGTAACGAGGAGTAAATAATACGTAAGGATGGAATGGAAAAAAAGTCGTCGAGCTTTAGTTTATTTTTTGACGGATGGCCAATAACGATCCGCGAAAAGGTTCCATCGAGATCCTCGGTGGATTTTCGTGGTCGCGGTGAGGTCGGAGACGCCAAACGAAATAATTACCAAATCATTTGCGGTAGAACCGGGCCGTGTGCTTGCACCGCACGTTTTACGTTATGTATAATACGAACTCTCGCGGCGATCGGCCGTTCCCCGAGATTATATGTATATATATAGGTACATGTGAGCGCGTGTCTCTGCGTGCGGACGCGTTCGCCGGGCGGCCCGAGCTACTTATACGTATATATACATACGTATAGCGCCGCGGTGAAAGTGAAAACGCCGGCGGGTCGTTTAACTCCTGACCCGTTAACCCATCCTCCCGCGCCTCGCGCAGCTCTCGATTGTCATCGGGCCGCAGCCTCCCGAGTTACCCTGTACAGTCCTATACCCATGTTGCTGCGTCTTTATCTCAGTGAGTGTATGTATATATACACGTCGATCGCGACTGAGGAAAAGTGATCCAATAAGGGATACTACCGATCATGATCGACGATGATTTTCCCGGTGATTCGACCATCAGCGATGTGGAGCATCGAATAATTTCGAATTATCAACTATAGACTTTTCAAAATATCCCCCAGATGAAGCTGTATTATTTCTCGCTCGAGAGTGCACTTTCCGCGGTTTTCGCGTTTCTAAGGTGAACGGCAAAGTCGCTCGGGCGACGAGTCGAAAAATCCGCGTGTATAAGTATTATAATCCCCGACGCGACTATGGTCGATTTTGCCCGACCGCAATTGGGCGCGTGACCAATTTCCCCGAAGCTACAAAGATCAAAGCCGCCGGAGTGGAAAACTCGAGGGGCAAATAAAAGAGAAAAAAAAGGAACGCGAGACCGCGAAACCATCGCGATTATGAACTCACGTCGCGCAACAATTATAATAACACGAGGTGGCGAGCAAATGGCCGTAGAGAGGTGCACTCACCGCAGTCTTCATCTTGTCCGTGGGCCGTAGGCTGCGCGAGGAGCGATTATCACCGCAGAACTAACTCTTTTACAACTGTCGCACTGCTCGAGGTGGTTGGTGGGGTCTGAAGGGGGCAAAGGAGCCAAGCCGACTCGGGAGAGATGCTCTTGGTCCGCGCGACCGCCTCGTATCTATTGTGCGCGCACGAGACGAGAGAATCCCTTTATATACCGACTCTCACTTTGCCCCCTACTCGCTCGAGCGCGCCCCGCCGATTCCCGGAATATGACCAGGGATCCGACGACCGAGTGGGGGTCCTCGAGCGCGCGCGCGCGCGAGCACACGCGTGAACATCTCGGGGGAGAGCCCCGAGGATTTTAAACCACGCGACCCGGACACCTACCGGTCGGGATCTTGTGTCTCTGTACGTGGGGTAGCTCTATCTCGATAGACTTCTTTTTAAGCGCGCGTCTATTCTTATTTTCGATAGGCCGAGACACGACGTTGTTGCAATGACTGTAGGGGAGGATTTTGATTTCGCCAACGTTCGGAGGATGTAAGCACGGAGCCCGTGACATACGTTTATTTTGGCAAAATTAATGAAAAAACGTAGACGTTTCTCCTTTAGCCTATACTCGAAAAAACAGATGTTCTTCTCGCTCGTTTCTTTTCCATGATGGATGGAAAGAACTGTTGGATGAAGATTATTTTGTAAGTATATGTTTTAGTATAATATATAATTCAACGTTACAGAATTTACACTGACAGACACCCGAAACGGCGAATAAAAGCGTATAGTGAAAACGATGGCTCGTATTGATGCTAATTTTATCGCGGATTTTGCCCGAGAAGTCAACGAGAACGTTTCTCGGACGGCACTGTTCAATTACAACTATTGTGGAAACGCTTTTTGGAGAAATAGCGTGTGGAATTGAGGAATAATATAGGTGAATTGTAGCGACGGGTTATACGTAATTATACGTAATATTTTGGAGCTTTCGGTAGACTGGAAATAATATATGTAATAGCGTATGAAAACCAACTCCTAATTGGTCGTTTCTCAACGTCTTAAAAGTACTCATTTCTGTGCATACACGAATTTCCATATGCTATCGGTTCGAATAAAATAATCTAGTACTATAATTATTTTTCTCTTCGATCCACTCCCACATAAAATATCCATAATTCCACCGAATGCTTCCTTGATTTTCCAGGTTCAATTTGCAATATTCTGTTATCGCGGTATATAAGTGGAATAAAACCGGTAACTGTAACACGTTGTTAAAATACCCTTCTCGCGGCTCCGATGCTATTTCCAACTCTGCAAATCTGCTTGTTCTATTATTCCATTTTCGATTAATTTTCTCAAAATTTCTGACTACACGTGTACGGATATTATAACGTGAGCAGGCGAGGGGCCCACGTGAAATTCACTAGCCTCTAATGCTCGCCTCGCAATTTCCGATATTTTCGAGCGGAGTTTTGTAACGCCGAGCAGGAAGCTGAGCGACCGAGTACGAGGAGGAACTCTCATTTCTATTAGAGCGAGAGTAAACATAATTGTGTGCGTGTGTGTGTGCCTCTTGGCCTGTGGAGATTATTTTTTCTTGCTCTCCGTCCGAAAGAAAGTCATTATACGAGGCGATAGAGCTGGTAAGAAAGTTTCGAGCGGAGTAAGAGGCACAAACGACGATGATGATGCATCCCGCAGTGGAGAGGAGGTCCTACACACGGGCGTTGTGCCATTGTCGTTTCGACATCGCCGGCCCGACATTCGAACTGGATCCATCGCCCTCGTAAATATACGGATGCGCGACCGGGTCGTCCCGCATCTGTCCTCACCATCGGGATTAGCAACATTTCTTTTTTCTTTTCTTCACTTTCGGCCAATTTGCAATTCATTATACATATAATACGCGGCGTTCGGGCTACGCGCGTGTATGTGTATACACGAGGGGAAGAGTCGTTACGTGATCGAGCGACGCCCTCGATCGTTACGGAACAATTTATCCGTCCTCCCAACTTGATTTTTCAGGTATACACACGCGGAGAGGATTCGCACCGGGGGAAATAAATCAACGTTATTTATGCGCTTGAATACGAAGTAGCGATTGTTTTTGCGTGAAAAAAAAAAAGAAAGAAAGAAGAACCAATCGTTCATACTCATAAACGCGGCATATGAAGATGTATATATGATGTGTGTTACAAAAGAATAATGTCGTCAACGGACGATTTAAAATTGTGTAAGTTCATTGTGATTCCTCGCACTTTATACGTCAAATCCATTCATTATCAATTATACTTTTGTTGCGAATCATTCCTCGCTATTCAGCCGTTGATTCATCCGACATAATTTACCGCGAATCTTTTCGGTCTTAGTCGCGCGATTTTGTGAAACTTGTGAAAATTAATTTTCGAGGATTTTTGTCGGGGCCTCCGGAATGAATATATCTAGCGCACTTCGGTGAAGTGTAAGCGGAGAAATCTTGTAATTTCAATTTACGGAACTCAGTCATGAGCTTGAGTACCAACAAAATTATTATAGATAATTTTCAACTCCTAAATTGAGCTAATGTGCAGCTCATGGGGTAATTCGCATTGGAAGTTCCGTCAATAATTTATTAGAATCGCTGTATTTGTAAGCTGTGAAACATGTGTAGACTGCATATAACAAACTTTAAGTTTATCCTACGTGTTTGTTGTGTTGTGCATAAATTTAGAGTTTTGATGGATTATTCACGTGACCATATGAAGCGAAGTACCGCTTATACTCGCTTCAGCCCAAACTATGCTGCCTATAATAATTTTTTTAGTCCTATAGCTTATTCTGAAGATCCGCAAATTGGAATTGCGAAATTGATTGCATACGCTTCATATTTTATATGTACTATATAACTTCCAAAGTCCCTTAAACTCTACGTTAAACACTGAATTATGAATTATTCCAAATTTTTTTTACCGCCAATCTATCAATAATGAACAATAAGCCTTGGCCAACTTACATTTTCTATACCATTTTTGCGGTCTCTTGTAATATAGAAATTACTTGTATTGAATCCACGGTTCAGAAATTGTGACTGTTCAAAAGTCGGAACAAGGCTTGATTAGCATTTCAAAAGTAACGACGAGAATTTGTATGAAAGTTTTTCGGCCGACACGAGTGTTCTGACAATCATCGTAGTACATTCCATTCGTTCTAAACAGTGAATCAGGATTTGGACATTTTTTCGTCAAAATATTCGTTGCGCAACATTAGGAAATATTTGAAATTAAGCCGTGCATCAAACTAACAGATGGAAACAAAGGCTTGGACGAATTTTCACGTTCAGTAGTCTTCGTACGGCAAAGGCACGAAGGAATTGCAACAAATGCCACCCAAGATTTACTGTACAGAATCCTCGAATTTTCCAAGATAACATGTTGAACATCGTAACAATGGCAAACTCACCGAAAAAAATTATTCATGATCCTTTGCAGAATAATCTTAATAATCAAACGATTTCGAAGTGTTCTCTCGAAGTTCCGTTGTCGATTCTACACCTATTCGAGCGCCGTTAAATTTACATGAATTATGAAGAAGAAAAAAAAGAAAATTAATAAAAACAATGAAGATTTGGTCTTTCGCGCTAAAAAGGATAAATAATCCGAGTCGAACGAAGACGCGGAAAGATCTGGAAAGAGGCTCGCGCCGATGGTGGGTGCGCCGGAAAAGTCCGCGGCCTGTGTACATACATGCCAGAATCATCGTACGTTTAATTACGCCGGGTTTCATAATCGTGTGGGCCCGCGGGAGAAAAAGGAGCCGCCGCGAGGCAGGCGTGTGTATGTGTATACATCTATGCATCGGTCGTTGAAACTTTCACGCGTATAGGTAGATACGTACAGCGCCTGCGGAATCCGAAGCGCCGACTAGATTAATTTCGAGCTCGCGTACGAGTTTCTGTCGGGCGCGACAACTCGAACGACCATCGGGATCTAATGTGTTTTTTTTTTTTTTTTTTGAAAAGTATAAAATTTCCAAATCAAAGTGATTTTTATTTGAGACAGGTATCACCGGGGATCACAGCACATTTGGACGGGTACACGCGTATCGTTGAAACATTTTTTTCATAGAAAAAATAAAAAATAAATGTCGAGAGCGACTCTGAATTTCGCAGAATCCATGAGTTTGCCGTCAGCACGCTGAAAATAAAAGAAGACCGTGTTAGTATGCTCGGTTTCTCGGTTACAGATTATTTCGATTGAACTTGGTTTTTCTCACAGGCGCAAGGGCTTGTACAAGGCACCGAAACTTGAGGACACACCGATGCTGCAAAAGATTCATCTCGTTAGCGTATTCGACTCCGTCGCGGAGAGTAAAGGAGAATTGATACTCACAACAATTTTGTGGAGGACACGGCGGAGTTTCGGGACAGCAGGGGACGAGTTTTCCAGGTGGGATGAAGCTGAGAGAGGACAGGATGAGTTTCTCGTAAATTTCACTGGCGCAATGAGCGGTGTGGAGGGGAAGATAAAGAATGAAATACCTCAAGGCGTAAGTCGTATTGTCGTCCATCTCGTTGGTGGGCTTTTGATATTTGACCTTAGCTGCCCAAGGCTTCTCGATCTTCGTGGGCCTCTCGACCGGCTGATAACTCAGCTGCTGAACCGTGTCGGTATCCAGCGACTCGCCACTCGGCTGATAAGTGCGAATCGGCTTGTACGACTTGTTCGGCACGAGACATTCGCCGCAGTTCGGCATGAAAGACAAGCGGTTCGTCGTAATACCTGGGTGAGAGTAATGAGGCAAATCAATTTATTCTCCTTGCAACCCGTTTAGCCAAAATATTAATGTGATTCAAAGACAACGAGATAGAGTTTCTTTATTAACGAAGAAATATGCATCATTGATCTGCAGTCACGATCGTAGACTGTTTGGCCCGATTACTTTCGTTACATTGTTTAGGTTGAAAAGACGAATCGGAAATAATCTTCATCATTTGGCTAGTCCATTTTTCAATGACATTTCGAAATAATTTCGAAGCCAAAACGCGTTAGCTTCCTTTATGGAATCTTCTCGATCGAGTGGAGTATCCGTTCATTTTCATGGTAATTTATCAAACAATATAGTTGTGTATACTGTTCGCGAGGGTCAGCGAATAAGTGTCAAGGTAGGTTATCCTCTAGAATTTCTGCCCCTCCGATTTCGCTCGTCTCCGTCTGCCTCGTAAGTCTTGATGCGATTTTCTTAAAAATTTCATCGCGATTAAGGTATTCTCGGTGACATAAAACACGTTTACACACTTGAATTGCCGAGCGCAAGGAAAAAGTACTTCTCGGCATATGCAAAACTCGTTTCATCCGAATTTCATTAATTACAACTACATTTGCCTCTTTCTTTTCCCAACCAATGAGCGCGCGTCAAAGGAAGACAGACGAGAGAGGCGTGCACTTTGTCAAAGACAGCTTTCGTCCCAATGAGAAATGCTACCTTTCGAAGGTGCAATAAAAATGAACGAGCCTCGTCAAACGGGACGGAAAGAAGGAGAAAGATAAACATAATCCCGCGAGGACGAAATTCTCGGGGACAACTTTTAATCTCGACCACTCCACGATCCGCTCGTGTATACGAATATGCAGCTACGCATCGATAATACACATAGCAAAGCGACACTCGCGGTATAAACAATGGGCGGGAAAACTCGAGAGGAGGCGCGGATCGTTGGGGTACATACGAGGCGCGCAAAAAGGAATCGGCTGGGTCGCGATGCGTCGGAGTGCAGCGCGCGAGTATACACACACACACGATTGCGATCGGGGATTTTTCACTGGAGGCGCCCCACGACAAAAGGGAGTTTGCGCAAGTGTCGTTGCGACACGCGATTCGCGTTTGCGTATGTATCCGCGGAGGCGCGCATGCATTATTCGCCGCGGCGCCACGCCAGGATCCGCTAGCCCCGTTCGCAGAGCTCTATACCTCCGATGCGACTCGGGCCAGCGCGAATTAAACCGCGAACGCGCGACTGTGGCAACATCCCATCTTCAGGGACGCGCCGCGCGCTTATACTGCCGCCTTCTGAAGCGTTCTTCTAAACTCGATTCCATTTGTCTTGGATAACGCATGTCGAAAGTGAAAGAATGGCACATTTGAAAGACTCACACGAAAGCGGGGCGGACGAAAAATCGAGATTGCCCGTGGGCCTGAACGGCGACTCGGGTTCCTTGGTCTTCCACGTGTACGAGCACTTTTGTATCGTGCAGTCCTCTACGGGCCCGCGGCCCAGAAGCTGTCGCTCGCACGGTTTCACTGCTTCCGCCGGCTTTGGGCACCAGTTGCCCATGTAACTCATCTGCACGTAAATTTTACCCCGTCGTTAGGAAAAAATGACGACGAGGAAATTTTTTCGTAGTTTTTCAAATCCGACCCAACTGAATTTTAACATTTGTCCCGCAAAAGTGTACTATGACAACACGCGGAAAAATTGTTCATCCAGCTGATTTGATCCCCCGGACATATACCACGTATCGATGCTTATACAGAAGAATGTTTATGTATTCATCTGAATGTATCATCATTCAATGTTATTCAATCGTATCCTCGGAAAAAAATCCGTGTGTTATCCAGCTCCAGCATCTGTTTGGTTCGAGTAACGAGTGTTCCACGAAAACCCCAAAAATTATTCCACGTTGATTTTATACACGCGAACAGAAAAATATACGTGTATATCGCAAGTTTATCATCGCGCGGGTAAGGAGGCGCATCCTTCCAAACGTCCTGCACGACTCATTGCTCGACCATGAAATCAAAATCAGCCGTACATGGCGAAACGAGATGTGAGGATGACTCACCCGATTGACGGTGTCGTGAGTTATGGGACAGGGCTCGAAGATGATGTTGCCCTCGGGCCTGACCGGCTCGGGTCTCTCGGTTTGGCCGCCGAAGAAGCTCAGCCCGTAGGTGGTGTTGTCGTCGGAGCACGGACCCTTGTTCAGCAGATTCTCGTCGTCGTGGTGTTTCACCGGGGCGACCCGCTCCGAGCACTGCGGCCAGTAGCTCAGCTTGTACGTCGTGCAGCCGTCCACAGGCGTCGTCGGCTCCACGTACTTCAGCTTCTCTTTCCATGGATATTTTTCCTGTTTCGAACGAGTTTTTCTTTTATTATTTTTTCCTAACTATCAGGGAAACCTCAGTTGTCCAATTGATTCCCCGAGGAAATCCCTCTAGAAGTGCAGTTTGCTCTTCTATATTATGTATAAACTCGAGGGAATCTCCACGAGCGAATACTCTCTTGCAGTATGTACAAAATTGGTCAAGAGGATTGTGTGTGTGTGTGTGTGTGTGTGTGGAGGATTGTGTCCATTCTCCATGTCGCGCGATGATTCACAAGTCTTACTTGTTTGTGCGGCTCGCTAGGCCAGAAGCTGAGTCGGTAGGTGGTGCAATCCTCGACAGGCGCGTCGTTTTTCTCGTAAGTCCTTACGGGCTTGTAAGACTTCACCCGATTCAGGCAGTTCGAAGGGTAGTAACTGAGTTTGTACGTCGTGTCGTCTGGAACGGGATGATTCGTTTATATGCTACTCTCCACAACTGGCGGGTACATATATATATGTACCTTTCAAACATCCCTTCGGTATGCATATGTTGCCCGTGTACTTGATCGGCTTCTCCTTCACGCCGCACTTCCACATGTAGTCGCACTTCTGCGTCGTCCCGCACTGCATGGGCCCGTGGCCGAACAAGTCCCTGGTGCACGGAGTAATTATCTCCTGCGGCTTGACGCACCAGTTGCCCAAGTAGCTCATCTGCGAATTTCACGCGTTTTAATTCGTGAAATCGATCGGGGAACGAGAAAAGCGAATTTTACGTTGTGAGTCGTGTCGTGAGAGAACTTGCAGCCGTCGGCGACCGTCAGGTTTCCCACGGGTAGGATGGGCTTCGTCTCGACGCGCGGGCCCGGCCAGAACGACAGCCTGTACGTCGTTTGGTCCTCCAACGGGGCGTCCGATTTGTAGAAACACTGTCGTGAAAAATACCCTACGTGAGTTACCTCGTTGACATTTAAATTTTTGGGAGGGAGAAAATAAATCAATCGCAACTTGCCCTGAGTGGTTTGAACGACTTTGTACGCTCGGGCTGAATGTATCTCTGTTGGCGAGGGAAAAACGGTTTGGAAACGATTAATCAACGGGCATCAAAATATTATGGTGGAATGTACGATTTATTTATTGTGTCGAGGCTCACGTAAGCTTTGAATTCCGGAGATTTACAGCAGCAGCAGTTGCAGCATTCATTGTGGTGTAACTGCAGTACGAATCATTGTTGCGTTAGAGAGATTTGTCTTAGAGCGAGAATTCATGGAAAAAAAGAACAATATTCTTACGCGTATTTTGTTCTTGACTTCGACGATTGGTGGTAGCCTCTCACGGGGGAACCTGTCGCGAGAGAACGCAAATTTTGGAAAAGTTTGAATCGATCTGGGGCGGAGACTCGGGAAGATTGACTCACCGATTTTGATCACAGATTTCCATTCTGGAGAATTTAGGTAGCGTTCCAGTTAAGTTGGAAAAATTGCATAAGTGTGAAAATTTTGGAATTCAACCCGACCCGAGAATTTTGAGAATGTATCTTGTCGGCCAGAGGATTAGAATAGAGGTTACTAACGGATCCGAAACAATTGAACGATTTAATGGATCACGTATGTGTGTACGTATATATACATCGATAAAGAATATGAACAATAACATTTTTTAAAGGTAGTAATCAAGAAAGTATAACAAAATTAAAAAGTAGATCCAGATTTATTTAAGGAATAATTTTGACCATATTTTCATTTTTATTTTATCACACTTGGTAAAAAACCAAAATACATTGGTTACTCGAGAAAGCAGTCGTCTCAAAGTATATCATTTATCACATTTAATCGACAAGAAATAATTTTTCTTTTTCTCAAAGAGAATCGTAACATTAAAATTCTCGTATTATAATATAATATCAGGGAAGTCATATATCTCGTCCGTTAAAGCCCAGCAGCATACGAAAATAAAAATTTCAACGAATCATAAAATTCGTGGAATAAATTACAATGTTAATTCAAGAGAATATTCATTCACGAACGTATTAAAGGGATGAAGAATGACGTGTCTCTTAGTTATACATAACTAATATTCGCCCCAAAGTTTCAGGATTGAATATCTCACCTCAGTACCATATACAGATACGATATAGAACAATATGTAATAGCTAGGTTCGATGATCGTAAGTGGCAGTCAGTTAAAAGAATCGATGTATCAAACTATCAAGGTCATAAATATACAAATAACAATAAGCACAGAGCAGCATTTAAAATTCCTTGGACATCCTACATAATCCCATAGAATATATAATATATATTCATTCTTTTTCGTCTATCAAAGCTATGAATGAATAGATATAGTCGGAAAATAGATTCAATATTTCCTCAACACGTAGCTTATACACATCAATGCATCTAAAATCGATGACTCGAAAATTTATGGTCTAAAAAATCAGCACGATTGCACTCAAACGAAGATGTTCGTGATATCACGAACTCTTCGTAATTTACAGCTATCTCGATTTCTGCCTCTCTTAGTATACAAAAGTCGGGTTCCATAAAAAATCCAGCATAAAGTACATCATCGGAAAGTAATGAAAAATCAAATTTAAACATAACACTCGACATTGAACATTTAACGTCCGTTCGGGACCGAAATTCGAAC
Source organism: Aphelinus atriplicis (assembly GCA_020882685.1). Taxonomy (NCBI): domain Eukaryota; kingdom Metazoa; phylum Arthropoda; class Insecta; order Hymenoptera; family Aphelinidae; genus Aphelinus; species Aphelinus atriplicis. Next base: position 3,213,809 of record CM037075.1, on the reverse strand, counting down.
ACGCACAAGTTGACGCAGCTCCATCGTCATTCACAACCACACTCTTTAACGCAAAAAAGTGAATATTTGTAAGAATGTTCATTAGATCAGCGTCGATCACAAAACTCGCAATGTAATAGATGTCATTCACGCGAGAGACGACTCAAGCGAGAGTGAGACCGAATCTCTGGGCTATTTGAGGCGTGTGTGTAGTGGCGACGGCCAAGAGAAGCGGCAAATCCGCGGCGTCAACGTCGAGGAAGCTTGTCAAGTTGCTGACTTTCGCGTCATCCAAGTCGGCTGCCAGCAGGAACTCGGCGAGGGTCTCGCTCCGCAGCCACATCTCGCGCAGACGGCTCTCTAGTAGTTTTATGCACTGTAATCAAGTTTCATTGAATCTTTAAATGAATTATTCGTCCGAAGATTCGTTTGGCTGCTAAAAAATGTTCGGTTTTCAGTCGCTAATTTTGACTACTACAGATTAATTCAACCAACTTGAAAAGTTCTACTTATAGACTAATTTTGAGTGAGACCACTGGTGATAAAGTCGGCGATTCAGCCAAATTTGAGTTGGCCAAATATTAAGATAAAAATTTAAATTAAATATACTTCTACGCGGCGCATGTACTGAAACTAGAAAAATAGATATGAAGTTGACAATTACTTGTTCGGGAGAGCGAACTTCTTTCCACATGTAAGTGAACGCCTCGAGCATATTGGACACGAGTCGAGACATACCAACAGGTATTGGCGCAGAACCTGAAGAATTACTCGACAACAGTCCAACTTGCCATGTGTCCAGGTCCCCAAGGATGCAGAGTACCTCGGACACTGGCTGGTCGATCAGAGGAAACTTAGCCTCGACTCCTAGTCCTTCCCGAATCGGCCACCACCACTCCTCATTCACTTTCGTTTCCGGCTCTGCTTGTTCAGCCTTTTCTACAGAATTGTTCATTGGGACCTCCCTCGTTTTTTGTTGTGTTCCTTTGCTCTTTTTCTTTTTCGTGAACCCCTGCACGACCATGCCCCACGTATAGCTCGACTCCGAACTCGGGCCATTCTTTGTCGAGTTTACGGTTTTCGTGCCAAGCAAACTCTTTGAGAAACCCACGCGCTCCGTTGACTTTTTCCTCAGCTTGGGTGGAACCTTTTTAGATCTGAAAATAAAAGAGCATTTTCATGCGAACTGATCCCGCTCGAGTAGCCCTGAATTATTATTCGGATTGACAGTGTACCTTGGCATGGGGAGCTCGATGACGCAGCTAGCCTCGATCAACGCCTCCAAGCTATTCGACCTGAGTACCCTGGAATTGGCTGTGTTGCCGCAACCACGGAGCACCTCAGTAGCGTTGGTCGGCGTTTCGAGCATGAGCTTGCCGTTCTGGGACGAGCCAGCCAGTCCCCTGCGACATTTGAAACATACGCCGGATTCGCTGTCGAAATCGGCCGGCGGCTGCATGTTCTTCGACGACTCGGGGAAGTTACGCTGGATGATCTTACGAAGAACACCCTCGGGTAGCTCGGCCGAGGTGCTTGGCACCCGCGTGAATGTGTACGAGCACTGACATTTACAGGTGGACTGGAGCCGATCCCGAATCGATACATTCACCGGCTTCTCCTCGCCTCCGAGGGTGAAGTACACCTGTGCCTTGACCTCCTGTACCGGTCCATCGCCGAGGCTTGACGGGAAAGCTAGAGATCGCTCGTCACTGAAAGTTAACAAGCCGTTAGAATAACATTTCAGGTCTATTGGTTTCTTTTTTCATCCGTCACATATCAAAATAGACGATTTAACTCAAATATAGCTAAACTTGAATAATTTTCCATTCCCAGAGCAAGAGTTAAGTCAAATTAATTGGAGTAACGAGAAAAATAAGGATAATATCTTACAAAGTCTTCGAATCAAATTCGAAATTGTGAAAACCATTGAGCTTGTGAGTTCTCCTGAGCATGGCGAGTTTCGATTGCACCACATCATCGCTCACTGCAGTCTCTTCGTCACTCGGCTTTTCAACGCCCCTCGACACGCTTTCCTTCAAAAGCTTCCACTCGTCCTCGTCGCTGACGACGATTTTCACCTTACTAGCGGCCGGCCTCTCGACCGGCTCGTCTCTGTCGCTCGCGTCTCCATTTGGCGCGCAGTCGGCGACGAACTCGTTCAGGCTCTTCTGGTGCGTACTGGTCCGCTTGAGCTTCTTCAACGCAACGAACTCGTGACACTCCTGCTTGGATCCACTCTTGGTCAACTCGAAGCTCTTGTCCGGCTCGTCGCACAACTTGGGCTCGAACGAGTTGCCGACGTCACCGTTGCTCAGCTCGAGCTGCATAGTCGTCCTTCGCAAGGCCGATTTGCCGACGCTCCTCTTGCTGAGACAGGTGGATGGCCGCTCCAGGGACGGCTTCTTTCGCAGCGTTCGCTCGAGGATGGCGATCGCCTCGTGCACGTCCTCCTGACCGGGACAGCGACTCTCCTGTCGCTTCTCCACAAGGCCGCTGCGCAGGAAGTACGACAGCAAGTGGAGCACCGACTCGATTAGCTGAGCCTTCGAAGGATCGCCAGCAATCACCGTGTGCGCGATCCGCGAGGGGGTGCCCAGCGCTCCGTACAGGTCGTTCAGCTGCGCCCACAGAGGATTGCACTGATACTGCTGGCCCAAACTGTCTATCTAAACGGATTAAAGTATCATTCGTTAGTTTTTCTTGTGAAACGGATGGTTACACATTGCCAAAACTTCCGAGATGCTTTCAACTGGCATAAATGTTTGAAGAGACACAATGTTATTGTGAGAAAAAAAGCTTGCAGTTTTTTTTGCGTGAGAGATTGTCTTCGTCGAAATATAAACGCAAATGGAAAATTCAAATTACCAGTTGTTCATTTCGTCGAGGAGGTGCAGAATGAACCCAGCCTAAGTGATGCGTGAGAACGGCTGTGACGATGGTACTGAGGAAACTGAAACGTAACGTGAATGTCAATATAAATATTTCACCTCTCACAGTCATAATATTTGGCTATGTATTTTTCTCCTGCTGCCAGTTTCCAAGGCAAACATTTACTTAGCTGATTTATCATGAACATATTGTTTGAATTGTAATTATTAACTTTCCACGATGCTTCAAGATAAACCGAGTACTATTTTAGATAGTAACGCGCAACTCGCGTTCTCTCAACTGCTAAGGAGATCTGATCGTTTCGTCCATTATTCCTTCGTTTGACCACTATTATATCTTCAAAATTACTTGTATCACACGAAAACCGACGACGATCCAAAGCCCAAAAGCACCGAGCGTAAATGAATATTTTCCACCGAGTAAGTTGACTTTACAATCACGAGAACGACACGTGATTATTGGCAGAAGTATCCGTAAGCATGAAAATTTTGGGAAGCCACGTACAAGTTGGTGGACTTGGTGTCGAGTTCATCGAGGAGCAGGCACATTTGCTGGAGGCTCTTGTGCACGTGACTGGGCTGTAGGCTGACGGGTACGGCGGGCAGCGTCGAGTTGAGCAGCAGGTCGTGCCAGAGCAGCGGCGTCGGCTCCTCCGCCTCGACGCTCATCAGCAATCTAAGCAGCCTGAGGCTGCAGCAACTCGTCGCCTTGTACAGACGGCCGACGAGGCCGCGCTCGTTGCCCCTCGGGTCGACGCACGAGTGCCGCAGCTGGTCCAGCATGCCCTCGAGAAGCGCTGCGTGCTCCATGAGACGACCGCTCAGCTCTCTGCAACGGCAACGTCATATATTATCAGCTTGGAAAAACATTGTATTTACCAAGTCTTGTTTGTGTTGTTTTTTTTTTTATAATCACTAACGATCGAGAATGGGACGAATATATTGAAAATAGGTTCTTATCGGCATTGAAAAGAACAAAATAATCAAATGTTTGGACGAGACAAAAACTATTCGAAAGATCTAATCGAAGTAAATGTACCAATCGAAGATATATGTGAGGAAATACGCGTTTTGCTAATTGTATTAAAGAAATAATTAACTATCTCCGCGTACTGATTGATTCTTTCAAAACATTCAGGAAAACATCGGATGAATCGCGGATATCAATTCAATAACATTCGAATCGCTATTCGCAAACAATAATTTTCAGTAGTAATTAAAATTTAGAAAGATACAATCGAATCACGGGACTGGACACTTGATTAAAACATCATGTTTGCTCATTTACACGGCAAACATTAATCGAAATACCGAAACGAAAACGTTTGGGCAATAAATTATTCCCGAGCTCACGTGACATTGTATCGGCCGATTTACGGATAAGTATATCCGCTAGCAGTCACGAGGAAGCTAAACGAGTTATCGCTGACTCAGTTTTAATAGCCGCGTGCTCGAAAATACTCTGATGATGAATCAGTTAATCATGCCATCCTATCGGTTTGCAATTGATCGATACGTCGCGAGAAGCTACAGTTCTACTTTTAGACAATTCACATTTTCCCACGAAATTTCATACGTCCAAATGAAAATTCGCGCTTCACTATAGTAATGAGATGAAAAAAGTTATCCTGCAGTCGACGACTTTCCAAATTGGAAATGAGGTCAAATTCATCATTAGCGATACCGACAAAGCCTCATTACAGCCGAGGCTCAATGTTAATTATCCAAAAATGTTCTGAAACGATCATGAAAATTGAGATATTTTTTTCGGATCTCCAGAGTGCAGAGCTCGATATATTCCCGAGTTTATCAAAACTACAATGGTTAATTGTTCCGCCTCCATCGAATCTCGTTATTAAATAGTCATTTTTACCCTGGTAAAACCAACCTCTCGTGGCCATCGGGTAGATGAAAAAGCAGTGCAAGACCGAGTCTGGTTTTGTGCCGGCGCACGTGTCCTTCTGGCGAACCGTCGAAGCTGCTCTGCTGGAACGAGCTGAAGCTTTCGTCCGACTCGGAGCGGCCCAGCGAAGTCGAGACGACGCGGAGCCATCGCCGCCTTAGACTCGACAAGCTGCTGCCCGAACTGGCGCCATTGTCGTCCAATGATTGGGAACCTGCGAGTAAACGATTTCATTGTTTTTCAAACTCTTCAAAACGCGTCCAATATTCTCGTGTCCGGATCTTCCAGGCTTTTTTTCTTTCCGTTTGAACGATTCTGGCACATGGGAATTCTGATCGAGCGAAATGTATCGTCCATCAGGCTTTGTTTGCATTCGATTCGTACGTGCGGCTATTGAGAGAAAGGCGTTATCTCTGACGCAGTTCGTATGATAATACAACGGATCGAATGAGTTTTTATATGCGGATCACGTGAGCTTCGAATCTTACATTCCGTTTTCTTGTTATTGAACTGAAGAATCAAATCAATTGTTTCAATGCGATTGGATTACCTTTTTTCCCTCTTCCCGAGTACGATAAAAAAGGAGAGAAATTGAAACAAATGATTTCTCAATAGCCGTGACGTTTGCTTGCTTTATACGCTGGAATACTCACTGCCGAGCCGAGGAACGTCTATGTCCCATCCGCTTCCGGTACTGGAGCACGTCGAACTCTTTCGCAGTGTGGGACTCAAACTATTTCCTGAGAGATTGCCGGAGCCGGGCCGAGAATCTAACCACACAGAAAACATCATTTCGCTGTACATTAATTGAGAATCGCAGAATTTATTGCTTTTCCTTTCGTCAAGGCAGCGTGTAACACTCACGTGATCGCAGACTTGAAAGACTGGAATTCGAGTCGAAGTTCGAAGCTCGGAAGGTTTCACTGGAATGTCGCTCGCTGTTTTTCGGGGGAATAAATCGGTATTTGAAAATTGTAATCTGACTTGTCTTGTGTTTTGCTGGAAAAGCATCGAGCCTTACCTCTGTCTGCACAAGCTGTGCTCCGAGAACGGAAAGACTTTGGTGCACATTAAGCATCCGGGCGATTTCATTTCGTGGATCTGTAATGTTATTTCACAACTGAGTGTTGGAAGAATCGAATTGACTTTTCAAGATGTCGAGAGTCTATAATTGGGGAATACCTTGAACGAAGGGCCGCGATATGTCATCGCGACAGTTCCGAATATCATTTCGCTGAGTAAACTCACGTCTTCGCATAGTAGTTTACCGTGCTGGAATGAAAATCAGATCCATGAGTCGACGCAACTCGAGCGAGTAAATATATATTCGACGGCTCACACCAAGGCTAGCACCATTCTATATCAAAAAAACTGCACTACGACTCGTATTTTTTTTTGATGTCATCGAAATCTGCTTACGAAAGCCAACGTCGAATTTTCCAAAAATGACCAGCCGTCCGGGCGAAAATCGTTTCCGCGGAATAATTAAGATTCGCTCGAAGTAATCATGGTCGAAAGCGTACCGTAATACCGAATGTTAATAAGGGGTGGGGCATACCTCGCAGGCGATGGTCTCCGAGTGTTCGGTGGCCTTTTGATCGAGTCGAGTCTTGGACAGCCCGTTGTTGAGGACATTGCGACAGGTGGGCGAGCCGGTGTCGTTGTTGTTCTCCTCGTTGCAGCGTTTGATCCTCTCGATGGGTACCGAGTCGAACAGTAGCTTCCGGCCCCGGCGCTCGCACTCCCGGAACAGCAGAATCCTCACGCGGTCCGCTCCGAAATGCAACGAGCTCCTGTAATACCAAACGCGCGAGTGTTCAACAATTCGTTTGTCGCGAAAACCGAACTGCTAATTTTACACGTAGTTATTCCAATGAAAAATTCAAATCTGTAAACTACAAAGTTCCAAGTGATACGATTGTTGCGGGCCTTACTCGCGAAACTGACAAAATCCTACGAGATTCCTCAAACCAGCATCCTGTGACTGTTTCGTCATTTCGACGCGTGTTTTTATCCGCCTCGTTTGTTTCTGTTCCCTGTAGTCTTGAAAGTCGGGGACCGAGTTCGAGAGAAATGAATAGCTGTGATAGCGTTGAAGATTGTGATATTGCCATGTTTTCCAGAAGTATCGCGAACGTTTTTCAATATTCCATCATCGCCAACCATATGTTTCGCAAACAATTTCATCCCGACACGTTTGACAAGATTTGTCTCAGGTGCACATTCACGTGTGTTCGCGCTTGGAGATTTGATCTTAGAGAACCGAAGACAATCACACTATCCATTGGACATGTGAATTTGAAAATTACACTTAAACATCGCGCTGCATTGCGAATGGGAATCCCAATGATCCCCAGGGCACATGCCTTTTAAAAATCTCGCCTGGTGATACACTTTACATCAAGGGAAATGGAATGGAATCGAAGCTCGGCCCACGAACGTGATCAAGCTCTCCCGATTTCACTTTCTCGGTACTTCTCTTGCTCGTTCCAAGCCAAACTCACTTCAGCAGTTTATCAAACGTACAGTACGATTGTTAATTTTTTAATTGTCGCAGGATTAATGAGAGACGCGGTCGAACAATGTCTATTTCGGTTGTAGCAGATGCTTTTCTACAATGCAACCGCGCCCGATTCATCCAAGGTATGACAGATCGTTCTTTCCAATTCATTACTCACTGTCACGTTATTAACTGGCATTATTCCAATCATTAATTTCCTCTATCCCTTCCGGTCTCGAGTTCCCTTGTTTCTGTTCGAAAAAAAACCAATCCTCGGATGAGAAACGAACCAAGAAAAAGAAAGACGTTTCACCGTTTAGTCGCGCGACATCAGCACACCCATCCATTCCGGGAGAAACCGAATAATTTCCCTTATAAGTTATGAGACCCATTTGTCTCAAGAGTTCTCAAGACAAACGGGAATAAGTGGCGACGAGCCTCCAGAACAAGCACTATCAGAAAAAAACCCGTCATCACTTCGGACTTCCCGATCTCCAAACAGAGAATACCCAATTGCCGGATTAATGCAAAATCGTAATCCAAAAAGAGAACCCGCAACCACCAGGCCTATTGTATATACCTTTCTTCAAGTTCAACTGTAACTATCGCGTGTTAGCCTCGATCGCGCAACGCGTATATGCACGTAGCGATCGATATGTTTAATCGGCTAAAGAGACGAGAGTGCGAGAGCGAGAGAGAGAAAGAAGCGAGCGTAGATATATACCTATGGGCGCTAGCATGAATGACGGAGTTATATAGCGCGCGGGCGCGCGGCGAGTGGCTTTCTATATTATATTATATACCTCTCGCTGCCGCTGCTTTCGCAACCGCGCTCGCTCGTGCGCTGCACGTATAGCACACATACAGCGATATATCGCGAGGGACGCTGCATCTATGCACGTGTAGCGGGGAAAACGAGAAAGGAAATTTGGAAGATTGTCGCGGACGGTAAGTAGCGAGCTCGGCCGTCCGAGCCGTCTGTTTCCACTGGCTCCCGGAACGTGACGCAACGAGACAGTGAGAGAGAGAGAGGGACTGACCTGGGAGCGGAGGCGTTGGGCCCGAGGATCTCGTTGCCGGCGCCCCACAGCTTGGCGATCAGGGACATGCTGGTCACGGAGAGCGGTGCCGGTGGGGCGGCTCACCACCACCAGCAGCAGCACACCTCCATGTCCCCAGTGGTGGTGGAGCCCGCGCGCGACTGCCGCGGCTCTGATGTTCGCGTCTGGCTCTGCAGCAGCAGCAGCTCTGCACGGCGCAGCGTCGCGAGCGCGAGCGCGCCAACGACTCACGCGCGCGCTATGCGCGCCCGAGACGCCCGCGCGTGGAGTGGACAGGGGGGGCAGGGCAGAGCGCACAGGGACGGGCGGCCAACTGTAAATAAAGTCACGTGCGCCGCAGTCATATGATCGCGGTGAGATCGCCCGCAGAGAGAGAGAGAGGGAGAGCCGAGAGAGAGTGAGCCGTCGGCGCCTCCGCGGCAGGTGGCGACATCTGACGCGAGTAACGCAGGTTCCTCACTTGTCGATCGTCGACGCCACCGCCGTCGTGTGAGATTTTTTAGCCGAATTTAACCAGTGCCTCGTTTTAAAATCTTATCGTGTGGAAGGATGGTTCTGTATTGAAGTGCGCATGAATACTGCCTCGAGTTCACGGAGGAAAGTTAGAAAGAAAATTCTTAAACGAGATTTTTCGGTTTTAGTAAAGCGGATTGATTCTTCTAGAGAAAAAAAGATTCAAATAAAACTTGAAACATCGCAAGTCTCGATTCGGCCAACGGTTCATCAAAGAATTGAGGAAGACCGGCGGAAAAGCCTGTTTTTCCAAGTACTTTCAGCTCAACGTTTATCTACCGTTGCTTCGGCGTGCAAGTACTCGAAGAAAACCAAAAAACGAAGACCACTGGAAAGAGCTGCAGACATGAGCTCATTCGGAAATGCGTTGTCTATCGAAATGAAGCGTTCGCTGGTTAGAAAAATAAAATTGTCTTTTTTTATTCCACAAAACGAGGGGGGTACAAAGAAACCGGCATTACGGGCTGCATATCTCGGCGAGTTTGTTGGCCCTCATGTATAGCTTGCCGTCGAGAACTATGGGCTGCTGCAGCGCGCACTTGTGCTCCTCGTTGTCCGTCTCCTGCTCGTCCGACTCGAACGCCTTGCTCACGTATGCTTTGCTCTCGGGCGACAGGTACGAGGGGAACTCGACGTTGAAATGGATCAGGAGGTCCCCCCGGCGATCTGGGTTCTCCACTCGCGGCAGACCCTCGCCTCGGATCGTTTTCACGTAGCCTGGCCTGCAACACGTCGGTCTATCGTTATTATATACCAATCGCTACTACGTCGATTCGTCAATGAAGTTCTTGAGCGGAGTAGTAAGTATAGTAGCTCTCGGTCGGAAAATGTGTAAGAGGCAATTTGATCAATTGGCGAAATGAATGTTTGTTACGTAGAATACATGTATGTATATACACACGAGATGACCGAAGTTATGGGGACGCGTAGGATCCGGTCGTCGATGGTATTGACCGTGACTATGGTGCCGGTCAACGCCTCGCTCAGGAAAACGTCCACCGTCATCCTCAGATTCGAGCCCTCCCTCTTGAACGTCTCGTGCTCCTTGTCCACCGTGACAAACACTATGTCCGCTGTGTTGGTGTTTGGCCGTCCACGAGTGAAAATCAACGGGAAAACGAAAACGTCTGATTAAAGGCTGGAATATGCCTGTATACGCGATCATATGAAATGCGTATGCGGTGCAGTGGATTTCGAAATCTCAACATCGTATCCGACGCACCTCGCGAATAAAAACAAACCCGACTCGAAATTCATCGCGAATAACAATCCAGTTCGCGATTTCTCGCGAAGGGTAACCCAATTCATAATATCGTTGTGAGGAACAATTGTTAACAGCTGATCTTGAAGAATAACCCAGTTTATTGCAGAAAATTCAGTTGACAGCGTTTGAAGTGAGAAAGAAAACACATTCACCGCAAAAATTATAACAATTGTGTATTAATTATTGCATAACAAGAGACGATTGCTCTTGAATTCCCTATGAAGATCGTTTAATTAAAAACATTTTCAAGCTCAATGATATTACAATGGTCTTTATAACAATCAAAGTTAAATACTTGTTCGAACTGGATTTTTTCTTCGTAAGAAATTTTGAACTGGGTTTTTCGGATACGTGAAACGGGTTTTCTTCTCGCGAGAATATCCGAACTGGATTTTTCTTCGTGAAAATTAGAATTGGGTTCTTTTTCGTCGACATCATCTGCTCTAAGTTTCAACCCGTTTATTCTATACGGGATGTCGGATAAAATTATTCCTCCGACTGAATTGAAGAAAAAAACTCTTGATTCGCAGCTTTATTCGCATGAAATCGTCAGCGCCGAACACAGTGGGTGAATATTAATTCGGAGTCAAACAATGGACGTCCAGAATTATCCCGTCAGAGACGTTTTCCCTTTGGATTCTTCAGCCCGTGGCTTTTTGCCCCCGGGAGGGCAAATTGAAATCAACTTGATCAGCTTAGGGGATCGGATAAAAAATTAATGAAAAATTCCTCGGGGCGAGACGAGCAAGAGGAGGAATTAAGATTTGCGGAATCACGGGCAAATCGAGATCAAAGGGTACAATGTACGCGCGCGTTAGTGTATAGAGCTGCGCGGATGGGGGTGCGCGCGGCCGACGAGGCAAAGACGTCTGAGGAATCTCACCGGGAATTTTGGTGGGGCCTTGATCGCCTTCCTCGGGGAAGACGATTTCCGCTCCCGTAGGCATTCCCGGCATTATCGGTACGGACAGGATTTTCTCCTCCATTCTCGTCAGGCCGCTCGTCTCTTTGCAGTTGCAGTCGTCTCCCACCATCACCAGCCGTCGGTTCTTCATTTTCTTTATGCCGCCGTAAAAGACCTGCACCAAGACGTTGCTCAAGTATTTATGAGACCTCTCTAATGAAGACGCTTAGCTTATGCATCAATGCATTCCCATTCTATCTCCCTCTCGGTCTGCTATTTGTTTTTTGTTCCTATCGAACGATGAAACTCGACGTTTCTCAAGTACTATATATAGATAACGATTATCACAAGATGAGTCGATTGCAGTATGCAATCGAGCTGATCGATGAAAAATTGATTTTCCAAGACGACAGTTTGCTCAGATTGTCCGAGCTCAAATAACAATCATCATACCGATCGCAAGAACGTAAAAGGTTTTACGTAACGACGCAATAAAACAGCATTTTTGAGAAGTCTTTCGATATACTTACCTCGTCCAGAGTCAATGGAAGCTCCATTATTATAGGCTCATCCTTTTTTTTAACCGGAGCTTCTGGACAATCTTCGAGCTTCGGATTTGCCAAAGTGTCGAGGAGGTCGGCGTAAGGATTGTCAGTGCCGAAGAATTCCCTGTATCGACAAGGGAAAATCCGATTGGATTAGATTCCAGCTCCGCACAGACCGTACGGGAATACTTCGGGTGAGACGATCGTCCTTGGGAAATACGCGTTACTTGCATCGAAAAAGAAAAATTTCACGAGTTGTTGGTCGTCTTGTCCTGCTTGTCTGATACTCGTAGTGACTAGAGAAAATTTTTTTTCAAATCGACAGAATTGTCTGTAACTTACAATAGTAAGTTGAAACCCAGAATCCGTCTTATGGGCTACAGAACACAAAATACCAAATATAAATAAAAATAAACAGAACAGCTCATATAATTCAGGGCGATACGTATTCCTTAGCGGACTACAATTTGTTGATAAAAATCATATGCTGTCACTGAAGATAGGAAATCTGGAAAAAGTGGATTTGGATGCATCTGACAGGTGTTATTTTTTTTTCGTTTCAAAGATATAGATGCGTATTCAAGAATAAAATCATTTTCGCTTTTTCGATGCGTAGCATCAATGAGTTCGTAAATATTATCGAATCCCATGCAGCGGCTCACCTGTAGGTTCTGAGAGGCTGTCCATGGTATACGTAGGGTTTGACGCAGCCGTCGGGCGCGCGAAAGTCCCTTTTCAATCCGTCCTCGCCGTACTGATCGTAGATGGCCTTTTTTAGGGGATCAGACAGGACCTCGTACGCCTCGGCGACGACCGCAAACGCCGAGGCCTTCGCTTCCTCGCACTCATTGTCCGCGGCGAATCTCTCCGGGTGGAAGCGGAGCGACAGACGTCTGAAGCTAAAATGATTAGGCAATTCGTGAGTGCAGCCCGAGACTGTGAGCAGTACTTTTTTTCCCCCATCCCCGAATTAAAGCCGAGAAATCGTGGATTTTTACCGGAGAAAGATTTCGAGGATTACAAGGAAGGATGGATCGATAAGTTTCATTTAATTTCAGAAACAAATTTACAAATTCCAGGCAATTAACGATCGAGTTTGATTTCATTCAGAATTATTTTTCCATTACCCAAGTCGTCTTATCGAGCGTAAAAACGCGAGCTTTCGAAAATTTTTATGGACGAGCCGCAACCTTGACAGAGTGTTTGTTTTGCTTATATCTCGAGGAATACTCGCGGAGATTCTGAAATACAGTCCGGGATGAACCGACGGATATTCGAGTAGCGCAGTCAATACGTACAAGCGAAGAAACCAGTGTCCTTGACATGTGGACAAATCTTCATGAATAACTCTGACGAAAAAAAAACTACTGCGTAACTCTGTGACGCGACGAACGCGTGTTTATATTCATTCCGTATGTATCGCGTCCGTATAATAATCCGATGAAAAATCGGCAGTACAGTAGCTCATTAACTCGTACACCATATTTATATCCACAGCTGACAAATTTCCTTTGGAATCTTACGGAATACCCAATTCATTGTATCTCAATTTACACACGCGATCGATCAACGTAAAATCCATGTGTATATAACGATTACAATTTAGCTCAATTGTATTACACTCCAAGACTACACGACAAACAACATCCGCATCTGGTAAACGCCAATACATCTATAATTAATTATGTAAGCACACAATAACGATCGGCGCTATCGGCAGTTGTTCGCGCACGAATAAGCTTATTCCATCCGGGATTCAAACTGTAAATACCGCTGGGAGTGATCCTCCTTCTGCAGGAAATACAATATGAGAATGAGCCATAGGAGAAGAACGACGAAATTCGGCTGGAGCACGTCGTTACTGTCCAGCATCCTCGAGCCGACTTTCACACTGCGCGACACTTGTCGATACAATGGATGTCCCGCACACGGTCGCATGCTAATGATTGGTTTCGCGTGACGTCTGCTTACGTATACACCGATACCTTTTTTTCCGGCGCGCGCGCGCGCGCGCGACTGTGTGTATGAAATCTTTTTTTGTTCAGATGCGACGAGCGCGAGTATGAGAAACATGTTTCCACTTACTCGAGCCACAACGTATCTCGTGTATATCATTGCTAGTGGATGACTCTTTCGTGACTTGACCCATCCGATCGTCTATGTATGCGCGTTGCGAATTTTATTCGTCGCGCAACCATACGATCGGTTCACTCGTGTCGAGACGTATTCTGAAGACGTGTTCTGAAGAAATTTACGAAGAATTCGGGAAAACATTGCGAGATTTGACAAACAATACTTGTGTATCGAGATAAAGATGAAGAGCGCTAAACGAACGGTCACGATTAGCAATCGTTCTTTGGAATTTGGCGTGTTATCAAGAAAATTACGCGCAAACCGGGCGCGCCTCGTTTAATTAATTACAAGTGCGATCCCAATATGTCACGCGTTGCAGATGAAAGTGGGCCGCGCGCGCGGGAAAATTCAAATCAACTAATTGCCGTTGGCCCCACCCCCTTACATGCTTATATGCACACGGTGACCGAATTTCAGCCTAACACCGCACGGCAAAGATCCTCCGACGACTGATGCTGCATAAATGGAGATGGGAAACTAACGGCGTCGCTGCGATGATGAGGAACTGTGTATCGTTCTTCGTTACCTGCCATTACGCAAATTACCGCCGTCTCCTGGCACCGCGCGCCATCTGATACACGCAAGATTGATTGAAGAAATTCGGAATGTCTTATCAATTTTGAATTCCAGTTATTGTTCTTCTACGCAGTTTCTAAAATTTCCATCTTCACGAGTGTTATCGACCAGTGATGGAAAATTGGATATTCGTCATTTTGCCCATACGAAATATCCGAAGAATTCGAGTAATGTGTATTTGAGTACAATATGAATCACTATAGAAACCAAGTTAAATAAGGTACTGACGGAACGAGTTCAGGAAAAAAAAAAGTTTCACTGTAAAATTCGCCTTTCTTCTTCGCGTAATTTTAAAATTGGTCGTAAGTAGGTGGCTACCGAAACGAAACTGTGGCAAATCGAAGCCTATATATACAAAGGGAGTCAACGGCCACTGGTGACACAGAGAAAAAGAAGACGGAAGAAGAAGAGGTGATCAGCTGATCGACGAATCGGACCGCGGGAAAGTGTCGATGAGGTTATGATTCGGCTCGACACACGTTCCCCGCGCTGTGTGCTTACGCTCTGCGAATGTCCTCTTCAGTGCAGTCGCGATTCAGCCCGAGGACGCCGTAGTAGTCGTATCCCAGAAGTTTTGGCGGCTCGTCGTCGCCCATGTCCGCCGGTTTCTAAGAGCGCGCGTGCATGTGTATATATTTACACGGGACAGCAGTGGCGACGGGGCAACAATGCGTTCCAGGAAGTCGTGGCGCGCGGCACACAGGACGTAGCCGCCGGGTGATCGGCTCTTGTCCGTCGCGCGCGCACAGCCGATTGTTTCCCGCGCGCGATGTGCAGCTAGGGCGCACTTGAGGCTGTGCTGCACTTGACGACGGCGATTGTCGGGTTTTTTCAACAGCGCGCAACAACGCTAATAATGAAAACAGCCAACTGGCCCTGCGGCGGCGGCGGCGGCGGCGGCACTTTACTCTCCAACCGAACGCGGCAGTGCACGAGGGCAGGCGCGCGCGCGTGCCTTGGTCAACGGCTGCATTGTCGCGAGGCTCGCTCCAACGCACATGGACAAGCCCAAGCTCCTCGTCAGCTTCGTCGAGAAAGGTAAGCAGCCGCCCCCTCCCTCCACACCCAGTTGTTTCATTGTTTCCACTTTCTCCCTTGTTTTTTCTCTTCTCCTTACCCCCCGACGACGAACCTTCGCTGTCCATAGTCTTCTTATTCCGGGCGCGCGCGAGTGTCGTTCGTGTATATACGCGGAGTGAAGTGAATCCGAGGTGTGTAGCGATGGATCGGAGGGGTTACCCCTCGGGTTTGTGGACCGTCGAACTCGTGGCCAATGGGAATCGGGACGCGAGCAAATCATTGGGAAACAGTAAACGGGGCGATTGGAAAAGCCTGCCGTTCGCTCGTGGCGAGACCATTCACAACCGATCGCGTCGGGCATGTTCTTGCGCAGCTCCAGCAGCAGCGGATCATCAGCAGCAGAAGCAGTTGTTCGCGCTGACGGTTGACGGCAAGCGGCTGGTGCGTATAGGGCCGCGCAACTGCCAGTTGATCGGCGTTCTTACCGAGAAGAACAGCAGCAGCAGCGGCGGCGGCGGCGGCGGCGGCGGCGAGCTCACCAGACGACCGGTCCGCATCGAGCCCAAGCCCGTCGACCCCCTCGCCGAGGAGAACCTCGAGCCGGGCCTGCAGCTGCTGGCCGGCAGACTCGCCAAGCACAAGATACCCAGGCCCGCCAACGCGTTCATGCTGTTCGCCAACGAGTGGCGCAAGAAACTCGCTTCCGAGAATCCCCGAGAATCCAACAAGGAAATAAGCGTTCGGTGAGTCGGTTGTGGTCCTTTTTCTTTTTGCCAGCCAACGGCTTTGTCCTCGCACCCGATGTTTGGGGGAAACGTTACGCGTGTGCTCGAGTGTATCGTATCCAATGGCAATTTTGACAGCGTGTAAATACTTTGGAGGTAGCACATTCTTGCTCGAAAGTTTCGATGAGTACGCGAGAGTTTCATTCTTCCGTCATTCGATATGAACGAAAAATGAAATTAACGTTTCCTCTCGGAATTTCCTCGGAACGTCGAATGACACGTTAGATCACATGGAAATATGTTTATCAAGCGCGTCGTATATAGTTACAACCCAAAGAGTCGTGACTGCACTGATGAAAATGAATTAATTCCAGGTTGGGCCTTTTGTGGAAGACCATGTCGAAGGAGGTGAAGGAGAAATACTTCGCGCTCGCTCGCGAAGTTGACGCCGAGCATAAACGTAAATATCCAGGTTCGTGTCAGTATGAAACTAAATATACAGGCCGTCGAGCGGGGGATACAAATCTTGCGCGGGCGGGGGAGACACGCGACAGGTGTTAATTTACGCGAGCGAGCGAGTCCAGTTCGCGTCGTTAAATTCCCATATCAGTTTGATCGGTCGATATCGATCTCGGATATATTAAAAATTGCGATCCTCCGCTCGACACCGAGCTCAACCAAAACTCTCCAGGACAGTCACCTCGAGAAACGGACACTCCGTCGGCGGCGAGTTTGAAAATCTTCCAAACATCCTCCATCCGGTGTATACGGAGCCCAGCGGGGGCGTTTCGCGCGTCCCCCGATTCCCGTGGGTGCGCGTCGCATCCTCTCCAATCAGACCCAATAAAAAAGCAATCTCGCGCGGGCAGAGGCGATCTGGCGGGAAGGAGAGAGCGCCGGGGAATCGGGTGAAAATTTAACGCACCCCCTCGCGCGTGTCGCGAGTTACTTTTTCGAGGCTCGCTCCAACGCACATGGACAACCAAGCTCCTCGTCAGCTTCGTCGAGAAAGGTAAGCAGCCGCCCCCTCCCTCCACACCCAGTTGTTTCATTGTTTCCACTTTCTCCCTTGTTTTTTCTCTTCTCCTTACCCCCCGACGACGAACCTTCGCTGTCCATAGTCTTCTTATTCCGGGCGCGCGCGAGTGTCGTTCGTGTATATACGCGGAGTGAAGTGAATCCGAGGTGTGTAGCGATGGATCGGAGGGGTTACCCCTCGGGTTTGTGGACCGTCGAACTCGTGGCCAATGGGAATCGGGACGCGAGCAAATCATTGGGAAACAGTAAACGGGGCGATTGGAAAAGCCTGCCGTTCGCTCGTGGCGAGACCATTCACAACCGATCGCGTCGGGCATGTTCTTGCGCAGCTCCAGCAGCTCCAGCAGCAGCGGATCATCAGCAGCAGAAGCAGTTGTTCGCGCTGACGGTTGACGGCAAGCGGCTGGTGCGTATAGGGCCGCGCAACTGCCAGTTGATCGGCGTTCTTACCGAGAAGAACAGCAGCAGCAGCGGCGGCGGCGGCGGCGGCGGCGGCGAGCTCACCAGACGACCGGTCCGCATCGAGCCCAAGCCCGTCGACCCCCTCGCCGAGGAGAACCTCGAGCCGGGCCTGCAGCTGCTGGCCGGCAGACTCGCCAAGCACAAGATACCCAGGCCCGCCAACGCGTTCATGCTGTTCGCCAACGAGTGGCGCAAGAAACTCGCTTCCGAGAATCCCCGAGAATCCAACAAGGAAATAAGCGTTCGGTGAGTCGGTTGTGGTCCTTTTTCTTTTTGCCAGCCAACAGCTTTGTCCTCGCACCCGATGTTTGGGG
Organism: Aphelinus atriplicis; assembly: GCA_020882685.1. Taxonomy (NCBI): domain Eukaryota; kingdom Metazoa; phylum Arthropoda; class Insecta; order Hymenoptera; family Aphelinidae; genus Aphelinus; species Aphelinus atriplicis. The sequence continues at coordinate 3,195,984 of CM037075.1, read as the reverse complement.
GAAACGTTACGCGTGTGCTCGAGTGTATCGTATCCAATGGCAATTTTGACAACGTGTAAATACTTTGGGGGTAGCACATTCTTGCTCGAAAGTTTCGATGAGTACGCGAGAGTTTCATTCTTCCGTCATTCGATATGAACGAAAAATGAAATTAACGTTTCCTCTCGGAATTTCCTCGGAACGTCGAATGACACGTTAGATCACATGGAAATATGTTTATCAAGCGCGTCGTATATAGTTACAACCCAAAGAGTCGTGACTGCACTGATGAAAATGAATTAATTCCAGGTTGGGCCTTTTGTGGAAGACCATGTCGAAGGAGGTGAAGGAGAAATACTTCGCGCTCGCTCGCGAAGTTGACGCCGAGCATAAACGTAAATATCCAGGTTCGTGTCAGTATGAAACTAAATATACAGGCCGTCGAGCGGGGGATACAAATCTTGCGCGGGCGGGGGAGACACGCGACAGGTGTTAATTTACGCGAGCGAGCGAGTCCAGTTCGCGTCGTTAAATTCCCATATCAGTTTGATCGGTCGATATCGATCTCGGATATATTAAAAATTGCGATCCTCCGCTCGACACCGAGCTCAACCAAAACTCTCCAGGACAGTCACCTCGAGAAACGGACACTCCGTCGGCGGCGAGTTTGAAAATCTTCCAAACATCCTCCATCCGGTGTATACGGAGCCCAGCGGGGGCGTTTCGCGCGTCCCCCGATTCCCGTGGGTGCGCGTCGCATCCTCTCCAATCAGACCCAATAAAAAAGCAATCTCGCGCGGGCAGAGGCGATCTGGCGGGAAGGAGAGAGCGCCGGGGAATCGGGTGAAAATTTAACGCACCCCCTCGCGCGTCTGCGTTACTTTTTCGAGGCTGCAATGTATATATACCACGCGGCGATGCAAGCGACTGCTGCGGCGCGGCGGCGGCGGCGGCGGCGGCTGACTCTCCCTCCCGCTCTCTCAAAATCAATAGGCGCGCTTGCGCTCGCGGATGCCAGTGCTCGCGTCGCGCGCGCGAGTCCGCGTTGACTTATAACGAGGCTGCTCTCGCCCGAGCTTGGACCGTGTATACATACGCCCACCTGCCTCCCAGCCGGTCGCGATTTTAGCCGTTCTTCTCGTGATTCGATTTTTGCGTTTGATTGCTCGACTCGTCGAGCTCGGGAAAAATTAGCACGGGATACGCGCCGGGCAACTGATCGATACCGTGAATGTTTGGTAAAATCGCAGCGTAGCTCAAGTTACATTTTCATGATTACGATTCTCCGAGAGTGTAATATTTAATGTCTACACGAATAAGGGAAAAATTATATTTAGAAGAGAGTCATATATGACTCGATTTAAGTATCGTAGAATAGTAGCAAAGTTAACTTTCGTATTTCGGAATTCGGAAGAACGAACATCCGCTAAAATGACATTCAATGCGGAACAACTTTATTTGTTTATTTCTAAACTTTTCCATTCTTCAATATGACGTATTTACGAATACGCAATCGATCGATAGGGAATGAACGATTGAAAAAAGGGGATAATCAAGGAAGAGAACGTTCGTAAATAGAAAAATCCAGAGGCCAGAGGGCCGTAACGCATACACGACATGTAGAAGCGTGGAAGTGCGCAGCAAACAGGAAGCGGTATACGGAGCGTGGGGTGGGTGGTAGGTGGCAACTCTTGCTCGCAGCTCCTCGAGATGAAATCGATGACGAGTGGGTTGGGGGGGTTTGGGGGCGATCGCGCGCAACCGTCTCGAGTCAACGCGCCCCGAGTGCGATTAGAGCCGGGGAGGGAGTAATCGGCCAATCGGCGGCTATCAATTGCCGAGAGCGCGCGCAGTTCCCCGTGTACCCCGGCCGCGCCGTAATCGAATCGCACTCGCTTGCAACCCAACGACCAGTGTCGCTGCGGCTTTTTAATCGGCCGCGAGAGCTTTATTAGCTCGCAGTACACCTGTTCACCTTGAATCCCTCTCCCTCCCCCCTCAAGTTCAACTGAGCACTTTGGTTTTTCAACCGAATCCTTTGATTTTTCGCTCGATCTGTCGGGTGTTTGGGCTCTTGATACACGAACATCATTTTGATTTCACTGGTACTCCATCGATCACCGCGAAATCATTCGAGTCGAAGAGACGTGTCTTATTCTCGAGATTTACAACGTTCAACTCGAGAAACGAAAAATCAAGGAGACATTCCAAACTCCAACGATGAAAAGAATAAATTTGAAAATACACGAATTTTCACCGACTTTCGAACGCCGTTCATTCCATTAATGCGTCGTGCACCAAATAATAAAAAAAAAACAGGTGGATATAGCAATGAGCGCATAGAGTAATATCCATCACTCCACAAGACTGCACCGGCAAGAAAAGTCGGATGTCTGACGCTCGGGGCCGTACCGTTTTCATCCCCCTTCCGCTGCGGAAACCCGGCAAGTGATGCGCGCGCGCGCGCGGGGCTAAAATGTTCGCGGGTGAAATCAATGCGGGGGATCGATTGCTCGGTGCGACCGAGGCAGAGCCACCGATCCGCGGCAATCAGCACACAGCTGGGCCTCAGAGCTGCCCGGAGGACGGAGCGACACGTTACGCGCGGGGGACGCGACGGAATTAAGATAGATAGGTTTGCGCGCCGCTCGCGAATGAATAGCCGGGGGAGGCGAGCGCGCGGTATTGAGCGCCGTCCGCGGCTCGAGTTGTCGTCGTAGCGTTGCGGCCGAAGCCGCGGCGCGCTCAGATTGATCCGCGCCCGCGATTGCGCGACTCCGCATCAGCCTATTGATTTTTCGTCGCTCTCGCCGACCCCCGCCCGCCCATACGAGATTACTACTCCTCGCCGGTGCATTTCTATCCGTTGCTCCCCCGCCCGGCCATCCACACAGCTGTATCGTCTTTTTTGCCGTCGCGTTCCCGCATTCTCGAGATCCGCATCGCCCGGTGATAAATCCGGGATTTTCCGCGCTACATACTTACGCGGCGGCGCGAGTTCGAAGCGACGCGGATACGCATGCGATGTATACGATGAGAGAAAAGACCATCATCCGCGAGTGACCCGAAAAAGTTTCGATCGCTGGCGTTTGTGTGTGTGCGCGCGCGCGCGTCCCCTCCTTCCCCTCTCCTCGCGCGTCTCTCGTGCGCACACGCGTGACGTCAGGTCGACTCGGTGTTCGTTCCTTGCGCGCCGCGGCGCAGCGAGACGCGCGCGCGCGGCAAGAACGAGCGAGAGAAAGAGAGACGAGGAGAAGATCAATCTGCATGTCCTCGGCGCGCTGCCGCCGGTAAAAAGCCGGAAAAGAGGGAGCCGAGAGAGAGAGAGAGAGATTGTGTGCCGGGGAGGGGCCGCCGCGCGGCTCCTAGTGAGAAATATCGAGCCGCAAGCGTCGACGAGACGCGCGAGACCGGCCAACCCTCTCGCCTCCCCCTTCCTTCCTCCGCCGGCAGCCCGACAACAAAGCTGTCGCGCGCGCGCGAGCCCGGTAGCCGGCAATTTTAACCGGCCGACCGATACGACCAACGAGATTTTCCCCGGCTCGTTGCGTTGGCCCGCGGATGATTACGAGTCGGCGCGGTTCGAATTTGCCGCGGGGATCGGCGGGGCAAATATGAACCGAGTCGTTATCTCGAGACGATCGCGCGCGAGCGTACGCAATCGATTCGGAATAATCGAGTGATTACATTACGCGGGGCTATCTATGCTAATGCGAGTGCGAGCCTCTTTTTTTTTCCTCCCGACCGGGTGAGAGATCTCTCTCATTGTTAGGCAAAACAAGCGATGGAACAAACGATACCAACACGACGCGCTCGTTCCTCTCTCTCCTTCCCATTTATATGTAAACTCCGATTGTGATACTCTGTCGTACGTGTATGTACGTTCGCTTTGGCATCTCTGAAAAAGCCTCTCCCGTACGAACAAGGACGAACGCGCGCTATCGAGGGGGGGACATCTGTCGTGCGCGCGCGATGATTATACAAGAGAGAGGAAACAAAGCGCGCGTAAATCGGAGGTGGAACAAAAAAGTAAAGAGGCGAACTTTCTCCTCGAGATTCGTCGTCGGCGTTTTCATGGAAATCTCCGGGCCAGATTCGTGTCTCCCGTGGGACAACTAAGTACTGCCGAAGGTATGGCTAGCCGGTATATATGGAGCGCAGGAGAGAGGGAGACGCGCGCCAGCGCGTCTATATACACGTTTAGTTGCCCCGGCTATAAATATACGCGAGAGAGCCGAGCGTTTTCAATATCAAGTTCAGCATAATTGTCCGTAGCCGAGGTGTTCCGCGCAGCGAATCTATATATATATGTATGCGCGGGTGGCTCGGTCGAATCGCACGTGGCCCGTGTGACATCCGTGCGGGCCCGTCAGTCAATGACTCGTCGAAGGCGCGCGCGGCAAGAGGGAAAGGAGCCGGCGGCGGCGGCGGCGGCGCGAGGGGGAGCGTGCGGCTGGCTGTCAGGGTCGATCGCAAAGCTAGTGTAGGGTTCACTGACTCGCTCTGGTCGCGTTGGCGCGGCCGCCGTACATACCTACCGCGGGCTACAGCCGCGCGAAACCGAAGACGCGCGTCGGGGACTGTATATGCATGCGTTATGGGCCGCCGGCGGATCCCTCCGCCAACTACTCTTACGTGTGTGTGTGTATACGCGCGCGGCGGAGGGGCTCTATTGATCGGCTCTCGATATATACACGCGCGCGCTCTCCGCATTGGGCGATCCGGATTCGGGCTGCTGCTGGTTATACTTTTTTTTCCTTTTTCCCACGCGCGCGCGTCCCTCCCGCGTTTGTTTCGTTCCTGTCGACGTGGATGTATCGTTGCGAGCGTATATGCAATATGCAAATATTTGCGCGACACACAAAAGAGTTTCCCTGTTCCAAACGAGATGTATCCGCCCCCCGTAGATTTAGCGCACGGCGAGCAAATACAGCCTTTTTTATACACGCTATGAGTGCATGTTACCCATCAGCGCGCGCAACGCGTCGCGACGACCGATGCAATCGGACCCCCTCGCTGCACGCATATCGCAACAGGTTGCGAGAGACTCTTCTTTTGATAATAACCGATCGTTTCCTCCTCCTCCTCCGTGGCGGTGGATTCCGTAACTTTGATGTATACAAACGTCGCGGGTCGTTGTCGCTTGGAAAACAAGCGCGCGATCGTTGACAAACAAAGCCGACGGAGCGGATTTACCGCGTGTGTACATGCGCGTGCGTATTATATACGTGGAGGATGCACATCCCGAGCGAGGTGACTGACGAACGAACCAGGCGCGTCTCGCTTCGCGAAAATGCACGTGCAGCCTCCGCCAGCGGGCCACAGCCAGGTGGGAGGAGGAGGAGGTGTTGGCTGAGTGACGGCTGTTGCCCCTAGGGGAAAGGGCGAGCCGTATTGATTGCGCGTGGCGGGGCTGTGCCGCCGCCACCGGCAGAATGGCCCAGCCGCTGCAGCGCGCGGCGGGGGACGGACTCGACGCGACACGCCGCCGCCGCCGCCGCCCCCGACACGCGCCCAACTCGATCCGCGGACCCAGCCGCGCGCTCGCGAGCTCCTTCCTCCTCGGCCCACCCACGCTCTCGCGCGATGCTTTTTCAACACTCCGCCGGCTCTTTGCATTCGGACGCTTTTTATTTTTCCTTCGTCGCGGCTCGTCGTGCTTTTTTTGGGGGGGGGCAAAGACCGGGAAACTCAGACAGACGTGTGATCCGCCCGGTCTATCTGTCAACGTTACGTCTATTTTGACATTTTACAAAACGGCAGTTCAGACATTGCCCGCGCGGGAATTGGAAATCGAGGAAAATTGAAAAGACAATTCGACGCTCCGACCGCGAATAATGAGATGAATCCACGCGGATACAGGGATAAGCGTGTTTTTTTCAACGAGTTACGATCGCACCGTAGATACATTCGCGTGGCGGAGGGAATTTCACAATCCCGATGGTGACGCGCGACTCTACGGGTTGTAACTTTGATGCTTCACGAACGTAATTTATTTAATGAGATGCGACGAGAATGTTTTCAACGCAACATTTTTTCACACTTTTCGTGAAACAGAAAAAAAAATATCTTTCCTTTTTTCGGATAGCTCGCTCCATTCGATACAAACTTGGGTTTTTTTTCGATATTTGAAAAACAACAAGAGATATTTACGGAACGTGTCCTTGAGACAATCATTTACCCGCTGTACTCCGCGAGAAAACACGGAGAAAAAAAAAATTGAAAACAAAACCAACACTGGTATTTTCGAATTGTTTTTTCGAATCCCCCAAATCCCCCAAATCCCCCAGGAACTCGCGAGGCTGCTTATGTCAAAAGTGAGAAGAGTCGAAACGTCAAAGCCACTCATCGCAATGAACAGTTTGATCGTGTCGTCTCTCGCTCTCTCTCTTTGCGCGCAAGAGTTTGACTATTAGTAGTAGAGACCGAGCACGGTCAGACGCGGATGGTTGCGTATGCGCGCGTGTATATACATACTGTTTTCGCTTGCGCCTCTGATTTTGGCCACGTGCGCGCTCGTCGTCGCGTAAGAATGTTGTTGTGAAAACGTGTCGCGAGTATGAGCGGACGTAGAGTCAAGCCGAAGGCTCGTTGGCACTTGTTACGGATTCTCGCGGGCAAACAGGAAGAAACATATCGCGGCTGCGGCGAGATACACGTATACACGGGGAGACGGATCGAGTGTGCGGGCGCGCGCATCGATGTCCGGTTACACGCGCGCTGGCTGATTAGTCGCGACACACCGACACAACGAGGCGTAACGAGCGGCGGGCGGCGGGCGGGCTCGGGATTAATCGCGGATCGATCGGCGGGGCTGGCGAATGCCGCGCGCGCGGCTGCAGAGCAGCACACGGAGAGAGAGAGAGAGAGGAGTGCGCGCGTGCGGATCGATCGGCTCTCGGAATCTCTGACCCACATGCTGTCTCGCGCGCGGCTCAAAACACAGAGCGGCCGCGGCGTCGGCGGCGGAGGGGCGCGTGCGCGGAGGCTCGGCCCGATATACGCGGCGCGGCGCGGCCCGCTCCGGCTTATTGTCGGTCCGGCAGTGGCGCGCGCCCCAGCGGCGCGACAGCCAGCCGTGAGGGGGACGACACACGTGATATCGGCGCGGCGGCCGCGGGGACATGTGCCAGCTCTCGGCCATGGACTGCTGCAACTACTCGGTCCAGCCGTACGCGGCCGGCCAGCAGCAGCAGCCCCACCACCACCACTACTACCCGCACCACCACCACCAGCTGCTACAGCACCAGCAGCTGCAGCACCAGCACCCGATATACCCGATACACCACCAGCAGCACTACCCCTACGCGCCTGCCGCCTCGCCGCCCCAGATCGAAGCCGCGAGGTACACCAACTGCAGGCTGCCCGCCGCCGCCGCCTACCCCACCGGTACGCGCAATTCTCATCTCTCTCTCTCACACACACACACACACACGCACACACGCTCGCACGCCTAGCCACCCCCTCGCGCTCTGATCGATGCGCACTTTTGCGCTTCCCCGCGCGCGGATTCCTCCAAGCTCGACCGACGGAGGCTGCACTGATTTCGGCTCGCCTCGCCTCGGCTCCCGCGATATTCGCAACGGGGGAGGGGTATCCATCGTTCGATCGGTCCGCTCCGGCCGTACCCAGTGTTTTTAATTCATGAAAATCCCATTGAAGCGTCGGAAGGATTACGGGCGCGTCTGACCGTGCCGCGTCCCCTTTCCACTTGAATTCGATTATACCGCTTCTGGTATATCGCTCGCGGGCGCGCGCGCGCCCTGCTCCCAATCCACACACACTCTGTCCTCCGGGATTTCGTTCCGCTGCTGCTGCTCGCTGTTGATCGGACCAAAATCACGAGACTATACACCCGTGTTATAGCGTGAATGACAAATTGCCCTCGTTGCCGCCGGAGTCTCGCCGAGCTTGTCGAGCATTGTCTGTATTTCAAATGTTACACACTGCGCTCCGGAACTGCATTCCAACTGCTATACACGTGAAACCATGTTTATTGCCGGGGCTTTTCAGGACTACGCGGTTCTCTGTGTCTAAGCGTAACGATCGATCAATCGAGTGTTTATCTAGATTGACTCGCGATAGTTACACGCACTATCGGAGGAATCGATGGAAAAAAAGTATTCTCAAAAATTTACTCTTCGCGTAAATTGAATGATGAAGTTTGCATGGGTGAAAACATCTTCCAAGATGAAATCCTCGCTCGAAATAGTTCGAGAGTTACAATACCGACATAATCGAGCAACGTCAAAGGCTCAAATTCTCTTGTACGAAATCTTAGGTTTTGAAAATTAAAATAACAATCGCTTTGTGTGCATCGACGCGTGTACTCATTCCTTACTTCAGAACGACGCTCTTTCTTCGCTCGGGCGATCTATAAATTTCATCCGTTTAAACTGATTACGAAACGAGGAAGAGGTCAGAATGAACTGTTCGCATGTTTATCCTGAAGAATGCGAACGGAAAAAAATAATCAAAAATGGATCGATAGAAAAGATATAAAAATTTCTCCGATCCGAAAAATTAGGATTTTACAACTTCAACAGGACGTACCCAAAGTACGATGACAAGGGTTTTATAATTAAGAAATTGTCGAAAGCTATCGAGTTTTTGAATGGAAAAAATAATCTGAAAAATCAAAATTAATTTTTTTATTTCGATCGTATAGAAATTCAAATTGAATGTGATGTCTAATCCTAGCCGCTCAATTACAACTTTGCATAATCACGTATTTCAATTACAATGAATTATTTTCCATTCATAAAAGACACTGGTTGAACCGACTGCAGTATTGCTTCTACTGCCATGAGCATTAGAGCAAAAGTTTAGTTTCCGTTCCATTGACGCCAAAGTGTTCCTTCAATGAGCATCAAACTTGATGTGAATATTTATACAAAGTTTCTCGCGCATCTTTCTATTAGTCATAGGGGCTTCGTTTAATTGCAGCTACTGTGAATGCATCACAGAAACTTCAAGACTAGAACTGACTATTCAAAGTTCTATTCATTATGGTAGCGATGTAATTAATTCGAAACTTCTTACAACGTTTCTCTCGTTCAAACTTGGCTAATTATGCTCATTCAGTAGATGAGTAAATCATGTCGATAATGTGTTTTATATTTTACCAACTATTCTCTGAAGACTTGTCAAAAGTATCTATCATAAAATAATTTCATTCAATGCAATCATTGAATCGATTAAAATCACTCACCGAGACGTTGAATTTCATCATTCAAAGTACAATGTATGCAGTAGTTGAACTAGTGAGATTTCCGGTTTTCTCATTTATCACATGCATCAATCTCAGCATCGGAATGTCGATCAATCACGAAGCCGAAAGAAAAATTCAAATTGCAAAGCTTGCATTCAACTTGTGACAGCGTCCCTTGAAAAGAGGAAACTTTCACCCTCTCTGTTTCACCAGCCTCCAGCAAGGACCCTCGCACAAAAGTACGAGGGCATTACCCCCAATCTCTTTCAGCTTCGCTCTTTCACCATCGCGTCAAGACATTCTGTATGTTTTTGTTCCCTCGGAGACGCGAGGGATTTTGATTGTTTAATGGCCGATGGAGACACAGATTATCAAATGAATGTTTGAGAAAAAAATGTTCAACTAGTACTTGTTTTTTTTAAGCAACTATACTCGTTTTATTTTGTACTCGATAGATCAATTTGAATTTCTTCCATGGGCAACTTTCAATGTCATCTTTGAATTTGTCGAAAAATAAACGAGGTCAACAAAATATCGAAACAACAGAGATATGTACAAAATTGTATCACAAAGTCGGAGTGGGCTCGAACTCTTGTCTATCACGCAATCCCGGCTACTACAAGCTTTTACTAGGTCAGCAAAACACTAAGAATTTTCCTCTTCCTCTAACGGCATCCGATGCATCAATTCAAAGCTCGTTACTTCAAATCGATAAGTCCGTTGCCGTCGAAGTGTATACTCCCAAGGTGCAAATCGCCAGTCCCTCCGCTACATTCGAAAAGTGAAATACTCAACAACTGCAATTCCCCAACTGCTTACCTTGATTTTACGGGTGCGGGAAAACAAATTGATTGACAAGATCATATTCCAAACAAAGCTATGTGTTTGTTTTTTCTTCTCAAATTTCCCTTCAGTGCAGTTTTAGAGCTTACTCTTATTATTAACTCTTAATATTTTGTGTATCTGACCCTGATCAAATCCGTAATATAACAATTTTTTTCAAATTTTCAATAGCTGACAAAAAAATTCTGTCCGTGAATTTCGCCAATATTGATCGATGGTGAAATACATTTGTTTGATAATTTCATTATAACAAGTGCTAGTCTAGAATCGATTAACCGTGACTATTCTAATGCACTAATCATGATGCAACCTGGCTTGATTTGTAAAAAAAATTAATTGACTAGTTTCGATAGGTATACGTTGATGATACAAAAGTCTCTCCCAAAAAAATTATAAAAAACGGCATGCGTTATAGTTTGCAAAACACGTGTAAACCCGAAATTCTCGTGATGGATGATGCGATCGGAAAAACTGGGTTGAAACAGTGGTTCTTCGAATCGAATCTTCCCAGATCGAAAGGAGCCACATTGTAATTTCAACGCGCGTGTATTACAACTAACCAATTATTCGATGCCATAGTGTTTTTTTTTTCTTTAAAATTCGAAGCGATTTCGCGGAACCAACTGTGGGAGACGTTAACATACCTACGTATCGTCGCAGGAGCTCGAAAGAGCTTTTTCCCCGTCGGTCCTCGTCGCACGGGACACCTGAGCGATCAATCCTTCGCGAGCTCATCCCCCTCTCGATCCAGACCAACAACACCACGAAATCCCCGACTCGCGCGGGTCTACAAGACTAACCTGGCCGCATTGTGTGTTTCAGACTATGTGTACAACCCGAAGGTGGCTCGCCAGCGGAAGGCGATGCGGGAGCAGTGCCGCTCGACGGCCCTCCTCAGCAGCAGTGCAGGCACCGGTAACTCGGCTCGCCAGCAGCAGCAGCAGCAGCAGCAGCAGCAGCAGCCGGTGTCCCCGTTGCCGGGCGGCTCCTCCGCGCCCGGCGCAAATCGAATCATCGGCCCATGGTTTCCGCTCGGGCAGGCCGCCCCCTCCCAGCCGAAGCCCATTCTCTCGTCCAGGGTAGGCCAATCGATATGCTCCCTCTCTCTCGGGCGCGAGCGAGCGAGCGAGATGTACACCTACACCACCCGTCGGCCACGTGACGTCCCGATTGATTTATCTCTCGTCTAGCGGCGCAGCCAGCCAAACCGCCCGAGACCGATTTTACCCTTGTATGCCCTGCGCGCCCAGCGTCATATACGTATATACACGCGTACTCGCTTCGATTGCACGGATGGATTTTCAAGGTTCCAAACCTGTCCGTCGCGCTTGTTTATTTGTTACTTGGAAATTGATGAGCGAGCTAGAGCTTCGCTGGGACTTTTTTTTATTTTTTCATTTTTTTTTCGCCGTGAGAGATAATGCGGTTTGATGGATTAATGATAAAAGCTTTGTCCATGTTTTCTTCTTTGAGTAGCTCCTCGTGGCGGGAAACATTCTCTTTATTACACGCTTTCGAAGACGAAGACGTTTACCATGATTCTCTGTTTCGTTCGTGTATCATACCTCGGGCTCGCGTGAATGAATATTCCTATTCATTCAAATTTCGTCGTCTTCGCGTGACTCGAGGCGATATAATATAAATATAATAAATATACTCCCACCTTGGGACTTATTGGAATCAATCTCTTTTTTTATTTGCCATATAACTATACACGATGAATCCATTAAAATTGACACAAAAAATCTATTACCCGCCACTCTGAGAAAATACTCTCCTCATTCGTCGATTCATCAACAAAGTCCCTATTCCATTAGGATACCCCTGAAACGACGCGGGAGGTCTACGGTATTCCGTCAAATGTTCAACTTCTCCACAGAAATGTAAGAATGAACATTCTTCTACTTTTTTTTTTTCAAAAAGAAAAAAATACAACCTCCATACCGTAGATCGTAGACAGATCAATTTCACCAGAACTCGCTCGCTCGCTTGCAATTTTCCATTTGCTCTTCGTAAAAATTCGGTGATTTTCTCGCTTTCACCCGACCCGAGTACGCCAGAAACGGGAGGAGAGAAAAAAAAAGAAGTATGAATTTTCGTAAGGAAAATGTGACGTGTGTGTGTGTGTGTATAGGTGATGACGGCCCACCAGCGCACGCTGGACAAGACGAAGGAGGCGATACGCAAGCAGCTGGAGTGCGGCATGGGAGCCGGGAGTTTCGGGGGCTACGCGACGGGCGAGCCGTACCCCGGGCCGACGCAGGAGTCGCGCGACAGCTACTGCGCCGCCGTCGCCGACAGCCAGAAGTGGCACCCTTATCAGGTGATTGGTCTTTGCCGCGCTTGCGGCGCGCCCGCTGATCGATAAGCCTCATTGATCCCCCCGTCCCCCCGTCCCTCGCGCTGTTTGCCACTCGATGTACGCACACGCCTCCTTTTTTTCCCTCGTAGATTCGACTCACCCTCCTCCCTTAGTGGATTCAAAGCGCCACGGATCTCATGGATCGATCGATCGTTAATTTTTTTTTCCTCTTTCCTTCTTGCAGAACGGAGCGAGCGCGTATCACTCGCGGAACGCGCTCATGTCCAAGATGAGCAGCCTGCACAGGGGTATGCAAGCCGCCAATTCCCACGCGACTTCCGCCTGGGGACAATTCTGCAACGTACCTTTCCGTAAGTACTACTCATTCCCATTGTTATTTGCTCGCGTGTTGTTCTTCCTCTTGTTTTCGAGCCAACGTTACCCGTTACGGTGGGCCACGAGTGGAACTACCGGCACGCGAGAAAATCTGTCGGGCTCGGAACGACGGACCAATAATGCATCGCCTCTCGGGCCGAAAGGTCAATCCAAATTGGATTTGAGTCAGAACAATTTTGATCGATGCGTCGGCATCGTGATCAATAGAAGTTCTTCTCGAAGTGACGTTTACCATGGAAGTCTCTAGCTCATTTGTGCGAGTTTCTCAGAGATTTAACATTCATTGAATGAATTACTACGGACTTGGGATCGTCGGAATTGGGGCTTTCGCATTATCATTATTTTCCAAATGTTTTTGTTTACGATTACGGCGAAATCACGTCGAAAGAAAGGGCTCGACTGAAATTTACTTCGAATGAAAACTCTTCGTCGTTTTCAGCTACAAGCCAAAGCGCGATGATGCGCAGCAACAGGCACATGGTCTTCCTCCAAGAGCAGCATAATCAACAACAACAACAGCAGCAACAGCAACAGCAGCAGCAGCAGCAGCAGCAGCAGCAGCAGCAGCAGAGTCAACATTGCGGCTACCCGGCCGAAATGCACATGTCGTACGAGGCCAAAATCCCCCACGACGATCTCGATCGTCGACTGCACTCGTCCTATCCAGTTCAAGTCGAGCAGCAGCAGCAGCAGCAGCAGCAGGTGAGCCGTTTCATCCATCGTACAGATTCTGGCGTTCATTTGTACAAACTCGCCGAAACTCGAGTGCTGCGATTCCACCGGGGAGAGGGTCGGGATGAAATCTCGCAATGAGCCCGTCAATTTGCATGAATATGCAGCTCCGGAAAGGCAGAGAGGGGTATATGCATGCGCGAATAAGGGAATTACTATACCGTGGCACGAATCAATTGTCGAGGGCTTCTGGAATCGCGAGTCGGAATAACGATGCTCGTGCATGACGGGGCATGCGGTTGAAAGTAACTTCGCCAGAGTGTGTATGTGTGCGATGATGCGCGTGTGCATGTGCACGTGTGGACACGCGTACGGGCGCCCTAGTATTGATTTTAAACATCCTTAACGCAGTTCGCTGATGCGATATTCCCGCGGGAATGTGTAATTTCGCGCTAATTCGAATATCACGAGCTGTAGCTGCAAGGAAAGTAGTTCAACAACGCGCTTGAAACAAACACGCTTTACGTGCAACGTAATACGAGTGGCTTTTTCTTTTCGTCGGCTCGATTTTTACACGTACTCGAGTAGAATTTTTCGCGGAAAAACAACATACGTGATGTTGACAAAATCGATAATTTGATATTTCCTGAATGAATCGAACTAATGAAATCGCTACGTGCTCTCCTATAATTATCAACTGATTGAACTCGTTTAGTGCATCGACAAATGTAATGAACTTAGCGTGTCGTTGCCAATAATCGTGAATTTCGTAGTACCAGTTTTAATCTTCTTTTAATCTTCTTAACATTCAAATCGAAATTTTTTTGTAATTCGATTGAGCTTCGTCTCTTATCCAGAAAAAAAAATGTTACTTTGATGAGTTCAGGAAAACATGATTTCACCAAGTGCGAGTGACATTTCTAATAAATACTCGGAGGCTACTCGAGAATACCATCCTTGTACGTGAACCACCGTCGACATTGTCTAAACTGACTGTATGACGAATTTAAAATCGTTCCAGCAGCAACAGCATCAGCTAAAGAGGCCAGAGGTGAGCATACCGCGGGACAAGCCGAAACAACAGCCGCAGCAACAGCAAGAGGAAGAGGGCCCGAGATGGTCGAGCTCGCCGGAGCCGGCAAAGGCGGCGGTGGTGGTGGCACCGGTGAGCAAGCAGCCGCTGCCGGGCTTCCAGCAGGCATTCGGCTCGACGGAGATTGGCAAGTTCTCGCGGTCGGAGCTGTTCGCGAGCCTGGTCGACGCGAGCAACAACGTGAGTACCAGCAGCTCGGACGAGTCGCCCGAGCCGGACGAGGTGGCCCCCGAGCCGGCGGCCCGCTGGCACAGCCCCTACGCCCTCGCCAGCGACGCTTAACCTGTCTGTCCGACACTCGGCCAAATGCACCGGTTCGATACCGAACGACCCCTGTCGCACGAGGCTCTTAGATTTATTGTACATAGTGTTTCTCGAATCGGTGCAGCTGTTTATACACTCGGATGGGATCCGATACTCGATGAATCAAATCCGTGATCAAAAGCCATGAGTGAGGCTGTAGGAATGAATTAATGAATTGCGAAAACGATTTTCAATCAAACGGAGAATCCTAGGGAAGGGGAGATTGAGCGAACTATTGGATTAGTTTTTGGTATTCTCGCCATTTTGTAAATACACGAAGAAATGTGAAAATCCGGATTCGTTCTACCGAACGCTGGGAAAAATATTGTCTGGATTAAACGGGCTGTGGATTGATTGACGGTATGGATTTTTCCAAAGCGCTTTAATGATAACGTCGTTACGGATGCCACATTATACTTGTGATTCAAATGTGTAGCGTAAAATGATGAAGTAATGTCGCATTCAATAACGTTATCGTACATTTCGAAATTCATATTGTTATTCACTTCACAATTTGTTGACAAGTTTTTTTCCGCGAGTGAACTAATGCCAGGATTCTGTGCCATATCGACGTTTTAATCAAATTATAATAGGAAGTGCAGTGTATGTACTAACTTCCTCAATGTCTCTTTTAATCGTGTTAATGAGATAGAGAATTAACGAACTTATTTATATTCAGTAGTGATTTCATAAAGTCGGCATTTGAACGTTTTTAATGTTATTGGATGGATCAAAATTTCTCCTTGAATACACTTTTCATTGTCTTCTATTCTGAAAGATCTATTTCGATCAATAATGTCATTTTTTCGTGAGAGTTATTGAGTAAATAGATCCAGTTACAAACATAATCAAGTGAATGTTAAATAGCTAAAAAGTACGATGAGGAAAGAGTTTTTGCGGAAAATCCAGACTGGGGATTTTAATTGTTCATTAGTTTTCATTGTCTATGGTAGAAATGGTAAACATTTAAAAAAAATGAAGACTGATGTAAACTCTGGGTGAAAATTGAAATCGATGCCTTTTTAGAGTAGACTATTTTATATCGTAGCTGAATTAATTTGTTAATAGAGTCCCACTTGAGCTTGATTAAAGCAGGTACTTTGTGGAACACTTTTAATCCGATTTCGTTTCTTTTTTATTTTTTACATACAAAGATTTTTTAGGACAAAAACCTTTATCGTGAAATTGATTTCTATTTAGCAAGATGCCTCGACCGGACTTTGCATCAATCTTAAATATTTAATATATACAACGAGATAATGACGAATGCCAAATTTGAAAACAATCGTGTATAAATAAGCCAGGAACTAGTCGTAAGGGAATGATTGTCATGGAGGGTCCATAGGAGAGATGAATTTCTAAAAATCGTAAAACTCTTTTCTCATCTTCCAAGTGGAAAATAAAAATAAAAATGAATAAGCGTTCGACATTATAGTTAGAGCAACTATTCCATTGAAGAAAGTATCTAAGGTGAGAGATTATTGCATTTTAAAATGACGAAAATTCGTAAAATACGAATTGTATACGTGTTCCTTTTTCTTTTTCGAAGGAAAAAACTATACATTAAGATATATTATTGACGCACTTGTGCGTTATAACTAGGAAATCCGATAAAAATATAATAGGTATGAGAGCGTATGGATTAGTATGTGTAGTAAAGTGAATTTGAACGACGGCATCTTTATCTGATCGTTAACATTTCGATTGGTTATCAAAATTGTGCCTTTCGATGGACTGGATATATATTGATTAAGTATTTTTATGTTAATCAAAGTTAATGAAGAACAGGCGATAAAAATGCATACGAATATGCTTCAAATTTCGATACACCAGTATTTCAAAGATTCCACCTTACAATGACTAATACAATACTAATGAACTTCCAAATGAAAAAAAAACCCTACCAAAACTCTTGCCACATTCGATTTCGTTGTCGATTTTGAATTTAATTTTAGTTAGAATGGTATTGCTTCCGAATCACATGACCTAAGTATACTCACAATTATTACGATAGAGCAGACAATTTTTACTGATATCCACAATAAATATCCAAACATAATTTAATTGAGATTCTCATCGAAACCAAAAGGAAAAATAGGCAGAATAATTTTTAAAGCATAGTATCAAAAACTCAGTCTATGAAAAGTCCGTGCTATCTGATTTATTGAAAAACTCTTCCAGAACTGTAAAGATCATAGTTAATCGATAATAGAACAAAAAGTACTCGCGGAAAAATTCACGAGATCTACAACTCGAACGTTGAAATAGTTGCAGGCGTAATTAAAAGCTACACGAAGCAAGATGACCGACAGACGATAATTTGAGCGAAACTTGATTGAAAAAGAAATGTACGTGTTGACGATTTTATTATTGTTGATAAGTTATCGATATTTATTATCAAATGATTAAATATGTGATAAAAGATTATATTATATATACAGTATATATATATATATACATTAAAAAAATGATCTAGTAGATTTTAGTAGCAGTACGTATTTACGTGAAAGCAGCGCGTTGCATCACATGTACGAAGAAAATAGGAAAATGATGAGACATTCAGACAGGGACAAAGGGCCAGTCTTAACTCGAACCATCCAAGGAACTCAGTCGATTCATCTCTGAAAATTTGGTTATTGTTCGATAACAATACGTCGCTAACGATTCATCGTTCAATTGTCGAGGGTATTACTTGGATTGCAACTTGGGCTTACAATGACATACGCAGACGTTATGTAAGCATCCTTAGCCAGATCAAGTCAACAAACGACGGATAATGAATTTATGTTATTCTCGAAATTTGTATACTTGTCAAAATCAGTTCATTGAAGATTGAGAGAAATGAAATAATTATATTTTCAGACTAACAATTTGAACATTTGACTGAGTTCCCTTGAATTGTCACAGCCGTGATCTCGATACGGCAATTTGTATAAAAAGTACCTACGTTAGATGTATCATAAATCATGAAAATGTAAACATGCGTACCGACAAGTATGGTCCATAAAAAAATCACGCTAAAAAGATCAAAAAGGAGTAAAATAAGAAACTTATATCCTATACCTATAATGGGACCAAACAAGTTTTTTTCTTTTCTTCACTCGATACGCGGTCCAACAAAATCATTATTCGTTTCTCGATGCTCAACTTTATGTTTTGCTTACATCGTTGTTTTTAACAATACGAAGAACCATGCGTTTAGAGATTTTTTGAGAATTGGAGTTTTTTTATAGATTTTCGAGGAAGAAAAGCTAGTCTAAGGTCAAAATTCATGATTGATTTGTGAATTATGGTGATTTAGAAAAAAATTGATCAATCTTGTTCGAGGTATCTTGAGACTAAATGATCTAAGGCAGCGTGAAAATTGGAATACAAGTGATAAAAATTAGAAAACATTTAAGAACTCAAATGGATCGAGTTAAGCTATATTCTAGCAAAAATTTCAATTACTACCATCTAGATGAGTCGTTCGCAAAGTCATTTTATTCTATCTAAAAGACTCGAGATTATAATCAAAATATATACATGCAATTGCGAATTTATCTTTAGACTGTTTTTCTAGAGGCAACAAAGTACCAAACCGATTGGAAATATGAATATAACCCATAGTATTTATAGCTGAATAAGGCCCGTAGCATTTTTAATGATTGAAGTTTTTGAATTTTTTTCAAATTTTAACTCTCAACCACCATTACAAGGTCCATCGCAACATTCACTTACATATCAATTGAAAACAGATACAGAACTATACAAATTGAACAAAATCTAAAGCTGACTGTTTGTATGCGTCGACAATGAAGATTATAAAAAAAGTCCATTGCCAAATTAGGAAAATTCAAAGTCTCGTGTGGAGACACCGGCGTAACAAAGAGTCAATGTATACAAATCTAAAATATAATTGCGTCGGCTCATCGCAACGTGATGATTATATGAATTACCGAACCAAATAAATAAACGTTTGTATATAATAAGAGTATACGTTGTTGGAGAATTAATTCCCTTCATTTTTCGTTCCATGTTCAGTTGATCCCATCAGAAGACTTTCCGAAATCCTGTTCTGTTGATCCATTTTCCTCGTCCATCGATTCCTTGAGTTCATTGAGCAGAGAGGAGTTGAAGGAGCGAGTGAGAGCAGAGAGCTATCACTGGATAGGAGCCATTCAAATTATAGAAGATAAACAAGAGGTGAGAATTTTTGTTTTTCATTTAATTTGGTTTTTATGATTTACTTAAGGGTAAAACTTGTAGAAACTTCATAGTACATTAGCCAATACATATCGGACTCGCGATCAATTTAGATTTATTACTAAAAGGAATACTTCGAAAAGATATTTATGGGATCCAAAAGATGTTTCATTCTATCTTTTCTCATTTGAACTGTCATGTTTCTGAACTAGTCATACTTGATCTAGTATAGTTGTCTTTCACATTTTGTCGTTCTATTTTTAACAGCATACATAATATTGACTTTGAGCTGTGCAATTATTCATAAAAATCAATAAATACTGGAGGGTTCTGAAAATGAATCTACTTCTGCGTAAATTTCAATGCAGTTTTAAGATGGAATTTAGAAAATTGAGAATATTTTCATAATATACATCAATATCAATATATTTATCTCAAAAGGTTGACCGTACAGGCCGATCGGCCGGTTGTATAGTAAAATGTCATTAAACCAGGAAAATTCCCCTACGTACGAATCCTGAATGATTCCAAGTAACGCCGAATAATTCGATTGATTTTAATCGCAGATGAGTTGGACAACGCCGGAACCGTCGGATTGCGACCGGTCGCCAGTGCCTGCTCACGGCCAAAGACTCGAGCTGCCGATCGCCCAGCCAACGGACGAGTGCCTCGATCTGCGCGTACCCTCAAGAAAGTCTCCGACCCGTCAGCTCAGCCCGGACTCGTCTGTCGACGCACAAGGCTGACTATTCGATTGAGTTTTTACTAGCTCCAAGGATCACAGATTGTCGAGATGCTTCGCCGTGAGGCAATCCGAATGTTAGGAGTGTAAAAATCACATGTTCGTAACTGGTTTTTGCTATGACAAATGGCCTGTATAAAGTTATGACGATTGGCTAGCTACGCTCCGCCAACTGTATAAAGTATTACTGAAGGATTTTAAAAAATTGAAAAACTATTCTTGCTTTCTCGAAATATCGATCGAGAGAATATTTTATTTGAATTTTATTATGTAGAGATAAGATGACATTGGATCGAACTAATAAAAGAAAATTGTAATTCGTACGTCAGAAATTGCTGTCTAACCCCCCCAAGCTGCCTCGTAAGTCTCTCCGAACCGTCTCGAGTCCAATTGAATTTCTAAACGCCGCTGGGATAAAAATGCTTTTTCCAATGTTTCGTCATCGGGATTCACTCATCTACGTGCGTGAAATGACAACTTAAGCCAAGAAGATATTTATGCCTCGAATCAAATATTAAAATTAATGAGTGCAGTAAAGTAACGTTATAAACGGAGTTTTACAACGCCATAGCCTCTTTATGAATAGAAATAAAAGGAGAGGGAAAAAAGAGGATAATAAAATCACTGGCCATTGCGTTGTCGTAAAAATGTCTTCATCCTCGATCTCATATTTTTACCGGCACTCCTGTCTACGACTTCCGCTTTTCAAAAAGAACCTTCGCGAGCGGCGAGGCTCAAATTCAGATGTCCCATTACATGGTACAAAACTGTACTGAATAAAATCGTAAAATGCGGCTACACATATCTAAAACTCGTGTCAACTTATCTCGCGAGCAACAATAAAAGTTCGGCGAGTTTAGACAGAAGAAATTCCGCGAATTCATACATGCATACACTGAGTAAAATCTGGTTATGGAAATTTACTAAGTCAACCTAGTAGAGGAGGAAAAACTAGTTGATCCTTTACTACATTTTCTGAGACTGGAGTACTCTATTTCTGGTAAAGTTTAAAATGTCGGATAATATAACATTTTCTAATACCGTTCACTATGTAAATTATAGTAAAATTTACTATTTTTTCAGCTTTTTACTATATTTCTAGTCAATTTTACTAGGTTGTATACTAATTCTCACTAAATTATTCATGTAACTTTTTTTCGGATATATTTTTCCCTCCAAAATTTCACTATATAGTTCATGTATTTTCAGTGAGATGGGTAGACATGCTCGGTTTAGTTACATTAAATTTCTCCGGTACCAATAATAATTAATAATAAATACATTTCAGCTCTACTTACCCATCATCAATTTATTTACTTCACCATACCTCTAGAGTAACTGTACCCAATGTGGCTTCTTTGAGTGGTTTTGTTTAATTCACATTTTGAATGGGTTGAAATAGCCAAATTATTATCATACGTTTCTGATAGGCCTTGAGTTACCCTTACCCTTGAGTTACCGGCAAGATTTACCGGCAAGATGCCGTTCACTGAATTTCGAAATTCTAATTTTATCATAGTCAAAATTGCAAAGTATAGTAAATTTTACAATATATACTAGTAAAATACCCTATTAAATCTAATAATGAATGCTATTTTTTTCTAGTGATGATTACTAGTTTTTGTATAGTAAAGGTTACTAATATCACCTTATAGTTGTCCCGTATTGTACTAGAAAGCTTAGTAAAAATCTAACAATTTTCTCTCAGTGTATGTACACGTTCGCGGCACAAATTAAAATTAGCTCCGATATTTTATGAAAAATTCATCGCGGCTATACATAAAAGTGTCTTTTGTCTCGTTGAGTTTTATTCCTTATTACTGAACGAGACGCGATACCCCGCCAAGGGTAGAAAAACAATTTGGCCGACGAGCGAGCGAGCAGATACCAATTATTGAAAAGTCCAAATCTCTTCATCTCGCCCTTATCATGCCGCGCGCGCGCGCTCATCTGTTGTTGCAGTGAATCATCTCCGCGAGGGGAAAGAAAAAAGTGTACTTATATGGTGGGCATATAACATGCGCTACCGCAGGAGGATCGTCGGCTTCTATATACTGAATACACCGGCCAAAGCGGCTGCTAAGACAGCGCGAGCAATCGTCGAAACATCAAACATTGATTGGGCGGAGAATTTTTATGGCGCCGGAGGAGGAGATGTGCCGCCCGTTAACGCTGTCCGCAGACTGAGAGCTTGCCTCTCTTTATCTGCTGCACCCATTCACGGATATTCAGAGCGACTCGACTACTTGTTTGCACAGGTCTTCATTGTATATACGCTGGCGCGTATGATGCATCTCGAGAGCTGCTTTCGGGGCTATATATATGTGCGTACCTGCAGCGCGCCCCGATTGTTGCGGTGAGCGAGCCGCCAGTTATATACCGCTTTCAGGAACGTTTATGGTTCTATCCCATATGGATCTACGGGTTAGTTTTTTCTTTTTTTTTATGTAGCTAACAGTGTTTCGTTTTGTCGGCTTTTTGGACAGCACGCGTTTCTCGTATTAATGACGTATCATCCGTGGGATGCTGAGTCCAACGTATTGGGAAATTTAGAGATCCGAAGTTCTATTCATAAACTGTTGAGCTAACTTGTTTCGTTCGAAATTTGTGCCTGGAGTATCGAGAGAAGTACGGAAGACGTTTGGTCAAATTGATTTCAAGAACTTTGTTCATTCTCCTCTTTAGTCGAAGAGAAATTATAAACTCCTGGTATCACCGAGAGAAAAACATTAGTGCTATAATAAGGCAGCTGTGCGATAATATTGAACTTTTTAACATATAGTAAAGTATTGTATAGTACAATTGACTACGTTTCTAGTAAAATGTATGGTGAAGTTAGTACGAATTGAAGATAGACCAATTGGAGTTTGAATTTATTTGAAATGCCAATATTTTATGATACAGACAACTTACGAATACTGAAATAGATGTCATTAATTCATATTCTAATTCATAAAAATAAACTGTTTCGATTTTTTTATTTTATAGAGCTGCAAAATGTTAAAGATCTTGATAAAATAACTTTCAAATACAATAATTGACATAGTAAACGGTATTGTCAAATTTTTCTATGATATAATTATAAAGTTTACTAGAAAGAGTAGTTTCATTTATAAAACATAGTAACGACTACTATCTTTGAATAGTGAATTCTTATAATTAGATTTTTCTCAGTGTACGCAGCACTTTTATACAACAGTAACATTACCGATGGCAATAGGTCTATTACGATCACTAAAACATAGAAACGGGAGCAATTTCTAATCGTTCATAATTTTCGATTCTAGCGGAACTTTCTGATAAACAGTCATTTAGTATCATTATTAAACTTATCAATAATAATGCGAAGAAGATATTGAATTTTGAAGAATCATTCTTGATTTAATAACCTTTTCGAGCTGATTTTCTAATTGACTATTATATGGAATTTGTTATAGGTAAAATCACACTGTAGTCAAAGAGATTCCGAAGTCGTTCCACTATTATGAAAAATTGACTGAGACGTCTTTTTTCGTTTTCATTTACCGTTTTTTGTAACAGACGTGCTATAGATTCTCGCGAGGGCCGGAACGATTGCCTTTTTACCCATCATCTTTCATAGACGCTTGAAAAATCGCGTGTTTTTAATTCAGAAGGATAATCATCTTGATACCGTAGCAAGAAAGTTTTCTATAGGATTACGATTCTTCTGTCGATCTGACTCTCTCAAATCATGGAATAAGACATGAAAATGTGGGGAAAAACACTCGGTGGCGTCAGTTTGTCTTTTAGTATATAGAGAAAATCAGCTGGACTTTATAAAAACGAGTTTCACGCCCATACGACGACGAAAAACTCGCACGATAGACTGCGGCTTCACTTGCTTCGTGCGACAATGACAATGCCTCCTTCGAGAGGACCAACGCCTGTCGAAAAATCCGAACGGCCCACGGGCCGATAGCGATTCGCGCCTCGATCGAGCTCATTCGGAGCGCATGTACACGGATCTCTGACGAAGGACTAGTTTCGGAGGCGTTAATTCCCCAGCCAAAGTACGGTAAAGCATCGCTGTAAAAGGAGTCAAAGATTATTCGACGCGGCAGCGGCGGCGGCTTTCGGTTGTTACTTCGCCGTCCGTCTGGCGCGTTGGAGAAATGAGTCCGGCAAACACGGCGTACTGCCGTGGCTCGCGCGGGTTTTAACTGCCGAAAAACCGATGCTTATGTATCTCAAATAAGCCGCTCGATTGTTACGGCTCGGGCTGCGTGTTGATTTTTGCCATTATCACCGGGCCGCATCCCGATACCCGAGGAAACGTACGACTCGTCGCAGCTGCTGGCCCGATTGGCGCTTTGAATTTGTGTGGCTATTTGCCGAAAGCGCGGTGTATTTTTTCTCGAGGATGTACACGCTCTACTCGTCGAATCGGAATATTTTCCCGCGTTGAAAACGACCCGTTGGGGACAGACGCGCGACTCTTTGGCTCGAGGATTACCTGCAGTGCGATGTAGTGTCGGCCGCTCGGTGTGTCGGGCCTCTCCGGATTTTCCCCGCGGCTCGCGAGAAAACTGTCGCGATCCGATCGCGGGGTGTCGTTGGGCCGGTGGGTTTCGGGCCGCGCCGCGGCGAAATAACTGCGGGAGGCGAAGGAACGGCGCGACGCGCGGGGGAAAATCGGCGAGGGAGCCGGGAGTCGCGCGTGGTAGCGCGACGGGGGCGTGTCGAGGCGAGGCGGCGATTGGCGGCGATTGGCCGGCGGGCGTCGGGCCCGGGGCTGACGGGGCAGGCGGCGGGCCGGGCCGGGCCAATCGGGGCCGCGGGCTCGGCCATGCCCCGGCGCGCCGCTAATTGGCCGCGAATTAGCGCCGCCGCCGCGGCCGCCACCGGCACCAGTGCAGCTGCCCGCGGCGGCTCGCGGACAGATCGGCACCGAGCCTTCGTCGGCTAGTGTGAAATATCGCGCCCCGGTGTTACGAGCTGCCGCGCGCACGACCCTCCGTCCATCCGCGCGCGTCGCGTGTGTGTGTGTGTGTGTTTGGGTGTGTTCAAGTGGCCATCTGTGTCTGTGCGAGTGGGGGGAGAGATACAGCGAGCAGCGAAAAAGACGCGCGACGATGACGGCCGTGGCTTTTTTCACCAGCCCCCGATAATTGCGGCGAGCTCGAGTCGCCTCTGCTGCAGGAGCACATTGGCCGGAGCACCGGGAGGGAGACGAGAGGTGAGAACGAGCGCTACCGCTTCTACGCTCGCATCTCGCGCGGCCAGATGAATGGAATACCAGGTGTTGCGGCCGCGGGTCCACTGTACTGGCGCCCCCGATATGCCCACAGCGATTTCCCAATCGAGCTGGAGCCGCGCGGGACCAGCGTCCCAACCGGGGGGGCGCAAGCCTATACCCTTATTCATTTTTTCAACCAACGGCAAAGCACGCTTTCGCGTCGTTCTAATGTAGTACGGTCTGGAGCTTTTATACTCCATTAGATCCTCGCAGTGGAAAACAAATGTATGTCAAAGTGAAAAATCACTGTATACCGAGGTGGACGCTGATCGAACCGAGTCACAGATTAATTCTCGCGTGATCACCAAGTGAATATTCACTCGAGAACCGCGAGATTTTATGGCTTTGAACATTTTTGCTCTGAAAACTCCTGATCGCACTTGAATATTCCCTTTTATTGCGTAGGAAAGTCGCTTTAGTTCTATTCCATCGCTCGTTCACCTTCATATAGTGATTCTTCTCGTTGGGACAGTGGCTTTCCACTGCAAGTATTTAAGAGATTACTACATTTTCTCCCGAACATTATATGTACGTGCGAGATCCAGACGATTTTTCTATAGAAAATGAATCGAGCTTACGCGTAAGAGTCCATGCATCGACATACATACGGGATCGTGCCTACATCTATCTTCCAAAATATTATCTCCACACGGAACGATGAAATTCTTTAGAATCGACATCGGTATACATTTAGAACCATTAAAAGAATTCGCGTCGGACGCGATTCACAGCTCAGCAACAAAAGTACTGTACAATCATCTTCCGTTTCCTTGAAAATTTGTAACGCGCACAACCGAATCATCCGCGTCGCAGGCAAACGATCTCGACCGGTAGTATTCCATTCTCACGACCGATCCCGAGTGTACACATCGCGAGAACAGAAAAAGGATGATTCAAAATTTGTCGTGGAAGGAGAAGGTGGATTGGGAGCGCAGGCCGAGAAGATGCAGAGCACGGTGGCGTCGGGCGGCGAGGACAGCCCGCGCGGCGACGACTGCCAGCCGCAGCAGACGATCGGCGACGAGAAGCACGAGCCGGCGGCCGCCGCCGCCACCGCCGCCGCCAACGGACACAACCTTTCCCTCGCGCTCGAGGATCGCGAGCTGTGGACCCGGTTTCAGTGCATCACCAACGAGATGATCGTCACCAAGAACGGCAGGTCAGCTCGATTTCATCTGTGCTATAACGGACGGTAGTGATCGGTTCTACTCGATAGCGCCGACCCAACCGCGCGCAACTACAGTTGAGAATATTCCCTTTACTATACGTAATTTCTATAACAATCGACAGACTCGAAATGTTCTTTCTCTTACTTTCAATCCGTCGGATTTGATCTGACTGCCGATATTGGCGAGCGAGCTTCGAAAGGGTTTTCGGATGAACTTTGGTTTGCTCGAAAAGCCTTCGAATAGACGATGGGGGATTCGATGTTTTGTGTCGAAATCTCGATGTCTGAATTTTGCGAGAGGCTATTTCGGGCCGTTCCATCATAAATTACCCAACAAGTGTTTCGTGACGGATTTAATTTCTGCCGGGATAAGTGAAACTCTTGGGAATGATTAATCTGCGATAGTCATTTTGAATCTGTCCACGGCTGACTCGATGAGAATCCGAATGTTGATGCGAGAGCATCCAAGAATATATCGGCAATTAAAATCCATACGATTGGCTGTATCGGCTTATGCATTTATGCATATTTTGAAATGATACGTCGGCATCGAAACGCTCGTATTACTCTATTCGCTGTTTCATTTATGACCACATATGAAAAACCATTATTCCGCGACCGATAACTTTTTCTTCATCGAATTAAGTGTCCAATTTTTCCAAAGGACCTATATTTCAAATTTTTCCTTAAGATTAACAAGAGTCTATTTCCAATGCAAGAGTTTCATTCTCATATCACGATCGAACGACAATCGTATACCGCTTTGGCAAATCGTTGACGAAAATAATGCCAAGCTCTTTTTACAAGCTTCTCTTCGGGTCGCAAAATCAATTACGATCATATCCGGGTTATCTACGGTCGCGCGATATCCAATGAATGATCCACAGGATGAATATCACAATAAGCATAGGAGGACGCGCGTACATGCGAGCCGAAAAGCAGGATCAGCTTGGACGTAATAATTATTTTATCGTGTAAAACACGGTATCCATGTCGTACAACTCAATACGAGGGCCGCGGTACGTATCAAAAGAGTCCCGCGCGGCTCGTCAGCTCGTGTGTATCTCTCGATAGCCAATAAAACCCATTAATCTTATCCGTCGTGGATTGATAACCGAGGAGTAGTAGCCGCGGCGAGCGATAATAAAATGAAGAAGCGGTCCCGAGGAGAAATAAGAAAGAGCGATGTTCCCGGAGGGAAAACGCGCGCATATAACACACGAGCCGCGACGGGAGCTGCGTCCAAACCTAATATCTATACTTCGCGCGACTCTCCGGACCTCTACGAGCGCGCAGGTTAAAAATGCGCGGCGCGTGCAATAAACTTTTACAACGGCGGCATATCTCCTCTGATCGTCTGTACCTACATGTATACAGGTATATGTATAGGTGCGTCCGACCCCCGTCTTACCTGCACCTGAGCTGCCGGTCTTTCTTATCTGCGGCGCGCGCCGAATAAAAACAACCGGCCCAAGAGCTTTTACGAAACAATATATATGTATATACACGCACGTGAATTTACAACGGGGTTAGCCGCGAGCCGGCCGCTTGGAAATATCAACGCGTCCTTCGGGCTTCAGTCCCCGCATCTCTTTTCTCTGTATATACCCGGCGAGGAAATTATGGCTGAGTGCATTACCGACGAGGAGAATCGGGATAATAGATGTATTAGATCTTCTAGATTTAACTTATTGATTTCGGACGTTTTTTCACATGGTTGTAGAGGTACGGAATATTCTGTTGGGCCTACAGCGAGGGACTTGTCATAATCCGGTACTCCTCCGAAATTTCGTTGGTATTCTCAGATCGTTTTTTTGTACTCCATATACTCTCTTAAATCCTTACAGTAAAAAAACCACTGCATTGCAGTGAAAAATTACTGTAAGAAGGTGGGTGACAAATTGTCATGGGTTATAGTGAATTTTTACTCGACTCACTATGGATTTTATGTAAAAAACTCATGGAACTAAAGTGAAAATTCACTTTAGTTGCAGAAGAAATTTACTGCAATCCATTGAATTTGTCATCCACCTTCTTACAATGATTTTTCACTGCAATGCAGTGGTTTTCCACTGTAAGGATTTCAGAGAGTACTCAGATTGTTTCTTAGTACTCCATATTACTAAATTTGATACGATATATTCGGCGTTTTTATCTCGTCGGCATTAACTTATTATGTTTTGGTCCAGCTTGTCCTAATCTGAGGAATACTTCTTGTTTTTTATTGGTAAGAATAGAAGGCTATTCGGCTATAAACCCGCAGTACTGCATATATATATAAGTACTTCGTACGTGGTATACTTCCCCTGGGTGTACTGGAGTGACAAACCCCTCGGTTTACAGTGTGCGATGTCTTGTATCGATGATGGGTAGTAACAAAAGCCAAGTAAAACAAAAATTGTTGGAACGATTTTCATTGGATTTTTCCAGGCGGATGTTTCCCGTTGTCAAGGTTGTGGCGAGGGGCTTGGAACCAGCCGCTATGTATACACTTCTCCTTGAATTCGTTCAGGTTGATCCACACAGGTAAAACAAACCAAGTGTTGTTGTATCGTGCAGTTGAGGCTAATACGGCCAACCATTTCTTACTCATAAAGTATACCCAGTCCGCGATCTGTAGTACTTATTCCAATACGACGCAGTGCAATAAGTCATTCTCATTGTATTTAAAGGACCATTAGTCGTAAGAAAAAATGTCCACTCTTGGAAAAGAATAAAATAACAAAACACTATCTACGGAAAATGTCATCGAAAGGCAATTTAGTACCAGATACACATTGAAACCCCTCAAGGTGGCTGTAATATCCACAAGGGCGTTATTTATTCGATTTTCCATATTGCTCGGTATGATCTGCAGTACCTGTCCTATGAATCGTCATTATCAAATTGATCGTGAAGAACAAAGCATCCGTTGCATCACAGCCCGAAGGACTCAAAAGTAATTATTTTGAGCGTGGAAACAAAACCACTCGCGTTATAGATACATAGTTGTATGATTAGTACGGAACTGCGACATTGGAAGAGCCGTATTAGCATCTCCCTTGTAATCATCCTAACGATAAATTTGAGATAAAAAATATATTTTTAATCTGTCTACATCCGGGAATAACGCCGAGGATTAGAAGAACCTGTTATTGCATACGGAAAAAAAATTACTTTGCTTCATAGAGAGTATGCAACAATGATGCTTGTACAATAATGACGAGCAAACGATTTGCAGGTGGAAATATGTGAATGGTGAATGGGTGCCGGGAGGCAAAGCAGAAGTAGCCCCGCCAAATCCAATCTACATACACCCGGAGAGCCCGAATTTCGGAGCTCACTGGATGAAGGAAGCTGTCTCCTTCGCGAAAGTCAAGTTGACGAACAAATCGAACGGAAACGGCCAAATAATGCTGAATTCACTTCACAAATACGAGCCCCGAGTTCATCTTGTGCGCGTCGGCGCGGAGGAACAACGAACGGTAAATCATCCACTTTTTTTTTGCGTCTGAATAAAAATTTCCAATAACCCGCGTGTAGCTCTTTTGCCGAGTACTCCAATGTGTTACACTGCAGCTACTGCGTAACGATTTTTATCTTTTCTCAAGCGACGTGGCAAGTTTCTGACTTTGGTAGCTCATTTCGTGATCACGGTTCGAATAAAACGGGCCAGAAGTCCTTTGCTTTTGAATCACACTAGGACATCAAAACTCGATTCATGGATCGAACAGCACTAAATCGAAATTTCTTGGAAAATCAATGAATACGTTTTTAGCACCGACGTGAGAAAATAGAATGATCTTTTGGTCGCTTTTCGACACATATTTGTCGATGCGACGGATATCCAGTTTTTGAAAATAACGAAAAATTTGCCTAGCGTAAGGCAGAAAGAGCACGCGGGGTACAAGAGAAACTCGTTACTTTTTTCTTCCTCTTTGCAGGTTCTCACGTACAGATTTCCAGAAACGCAGTTTATTGCAGTAACAGCATACCAAAACGAGGAAGTGACTAGTCTGAAAATAAAGTACAATCCATTTGCTAAGGCTTTTTTAGATGCTAAGGAGCGGCCAGCGGACTCACAGTCGTATCCGCAATGTAAACATTTTGAATTTTTCTTTCTCATCCTGCGACGTACACACTCACAGAAATTTCGGTTCGAGAAAGAAAAATATCAGTTTGACGCTATAAGAAGAAAATTTCACAAAAAATCTTAATCGTAGAGCAAAGCTTCTTGATATAGCGTCAAGCTGATACTTCTTTTCTTGAACAAAGATTCAATTTTTTTGAGTGTAGCCAAAAATATTTCATTTCCGAGAAGAGAGCTCTCGCATGGAGAGCAAACTGATGGATTATAAACCCTCAAAGTGTGCAGTGGTATGATCGCATGCGAGGTTTCGTGCGAAAATATTAGACGAACTCGACCGATTATCGCCCTGAGTGATTATACCTGTGCATAAAAGTTTCGTGAATAACCTTTGCCATATATATAAGGTAGAGGCTGTTATAAAATATTAGATAATTCATAACTCCATCTTTATTTTTGATTGTTTCTATCGCTACATTTAAGAAAATGCATAAATAATTTTATAATAATTTTCCATGCATTAACAAGTTTTAATTATGAAGATAGACTTATTGGGCTTGGTGACCATTACGATTCATTAAAAAAACTCACTTTTTCATAGAATAGTATGGTTCACCAATCAATATTCAAGAAAATGTATGTTATAGTGAAATGATAAATAAGGTATTCGTTCCGTCCAATGAAGACTTTGAAAACCTCACCGGTGAGGTCTTCAATAAGACTCACTTTTTTCTGAGAGCAGCCAAAGCCATCATTTTTCTCTGACTCTCTCTCTCTCTCTCTCTCTTTCTCTCTCTCTCTCTCTCTCTGATGACGGTACCTAGACATGCATCGCTCGATCACACTGTGAATGTCGATTTGCTTTGTAGATTCAGGAGCGTGGTTCCTGCCCCAGCCGGCGATGAATTACGATTACGGCGCAGGAATCTCAGTGGCTCAGAGCCAGGCCGCCAGTGGTACGACGGGTAGTTTGTCTTCGTCGTGCAGCGTCTCGTCCAGCGGCCACAAGAGCACTTGCAGACCCGCGCCCTACACCCTTAGGCATAAATATATTCAAGATGGTAATTTTCCTCATGATTTTTATGAAAACAAAATTAATCGGGCCTACCATACGCTAACGGTTGTTGAATTACTCTCGTTCCACGAGCGCGTGGCAATTTATTCGAGCGCAAAATTCGTTTCGAATGCTCTTTCGGATTTCTCGGTTTTAGAAAACATCCTACGCTGAATATCATTCCACAAAGTCTTCGTAAAAATTATTGACGAAGGTTAACTTGAGCAATGGATATTTTTATGCAGTAGACACTGAGCATTTTAATCGAAGGCATAAAAACCAGAGCGTGAATTAACAATATCGTGGATAGAGAGCAGCAAGATCATAATAGAAAGAACCTTACTTAGAATCGCTTTCAGAACGATCAATACTCAAAAATATTGTTTTCAATTTTCAAATATTTCTACTGCTGCAGCCGTACATTTTTTAATCGAACAATTCTTGAATTGAAGTGTTATTCAAGAATTATTCGATTCTCAATCAGGAAGTTTCGGTACTGCTCACTTACATCGCGGAAAAAAAGTTAATAAATGTCGTTTCGAAGGCACCTACACTCTTCATCGGGTTAAAACTGACGGACGAGTAGACGTGAGCTGTAAAACGCATTAGACTCGAAATAACTTTACCAAATCGCAAAACGTTCGAGCAGGTGAACAGGTGGGCGAGTCGTACGGCGCAGTGCCGCTGCTGCACTCGAGCGGCTACGTGGGCGGCTGGTCGCCTCGGAGTCCGGACGGTGTTCAGCCGGGCCAGCAGCAGCAACAGCAGCAGCAGCAGCAGCAGCAGCAGCAGCTGGGGCCGGCCTTGAGCCAGGACTGGCCGAGCTCGCCGTCGCCCTCGCCCACGTCAGCCTATGGCCAGCAGCAGCGGCTCTACCCCCACGTGCCCGACCAACAGCCCGCCAGCCCCTGGCTACACCCGTCCGAGCAGCAGCAGCAGTCCTACCTCAACCTCAATCTCCACCTGCACCATCAGATATCGTATTCGGTGAGCTTCGTTCCGTTTTATCAAGCTCCAAGCTTATCCGATCGACGTTTCATTTGAAATCTTCTCGAACAAAACACGTGTTGAGGCGTATGCTGGTCTCTGTAAGTGCGTTGAACAGTTCGACGTCGAGATATTCTTCATAAAATATAATGTTTCTGCTTTGATGGAAAATTGAATTTTTGCAATGAATGAAAAGTTCAATTTGGATCAATGAAAAAATTCTCGATTCGAAATGAAATTCCCCGCAACGTGAGCAATTCAGTTGTTGCTCCATTCGGCGCACAGTTTGCGAGATGTGTAATCATGAAATAATAAGTCAATTCAGAATGCAACAAAATAACGCTTTCCCAAATGTAATCTAGTAAATTCAATATCCATCCACTAAAATTCCATACGAGTCTAAATATTGTCAGGACCGACGATACGAATGAGGATTTTTTTCCATCTCATCACAGCTACTAGCTATGGATAAATCCTTCGTATCGAGACAATCGATAGACAACGATGCTATATAAAATGTAAATCCTTGCAAATAAGTGATTCATTGGTCGCGTGCAGAATGGGAGTGGGCTGCAGCAGTCAATGCATCCACCACAAGACTCGCCGTTAGGCCAGCCCCAAGACTACGCCGACTACCATCTGCATCACCATCATCACCACCACGACGTGCACCAGGCTCATTTGCAAATGTCCCAGCCGCATCACCATCACCATCATCACCATCCCAGCGAGGTCGAAGCTGTGAGTTACGAAACGAAGGAACCAATCCAAACTCACCACCAACAGCTTACCGGCTACGACAGAGACGACGAGGCCGACAGCAACAGAACTGAACACACGGTCAGATTCATTCAGCTATGATTTTACCCAAAAATTAATAGAGTTTTGTATACTAGAGGATTTGGGTATTCGGATCTGAGCCCCAACCAATAACGAGACGAATTTCATTGAATTTACAAGAAACAAATCTATCATGTCGATTGATGATAAGAAAAATATTCTAGAAAAGTTAATACGGCCTGTAATTTTCGAAAAAACATATTTTTAAAGCTATGACTATGTTATAATATTGTTCTATGTTATAAGTACACCATATGTTAAAATGCGTTCTACGGGAAAATGAACTAATTGCACAATGCTGGCCGAGTACAAACTGACGCAATTGCTAGCATTGGCTATCCAGTAATTATGCAGGGACGGGTGTTTATTAAAATGATGAGAGCGTCATGATTTATTATTATTTTATTTGCCAAGTGCGTGTAACAAGTACCGGACCAGAGCTCGCGTCAAAACTATCGAAAATATTGTACTTTTAATCTAAATACAATTATTTTGATGATTTAAAAATTTGTATCTGCAGATTTTCTTTTATTGACAAAATTAGATCTATTGGAATACAATTTATATAAAAATCTCCGAAACGTTGCTAATAAAGTAACGTTGGTACTATGCATATGAATATAAATTGGCGGAATATTTCTGATTCGCACAAGTTTTTTTTTTTTTTTTTATTGAGCATTTCGAGTCTCTATTGAGACTTACATAGCTTTACAGTTGTTCGATTCGATGTACATTATGCTTACGGAATGTATTTACATTAGTTTTTGTAGCTTACATTATTTTGTCTATCTACATGGTCGTAACTTATATTTGTAAATTGCACTTTTTCAAGAAGGAACAAATGTGACGCATTGCTTTGTCATTTGGGTTAACTGCCAAACTTTCGATGTTCAGAGGTAGCTGAATTTTTAACGATTTTAACTTAGATAACAGTTCACTTCTCTGACCATCGTATAATTCGCATTGCCACAAGACGTGATTTATATCTTCATCACTGGCGGCACATTGATTCGCACAGTTTGTAGGTATTTTCCGGGTTCTACACATTTTATTGAAATTTGACTGGTTCTTTGAATAAATTGAACAGTTCCCTTGAGCAATGATGCTGCTGAAAGATATTTATGCAAGAGATATTCAAAGTCAATTTTTCGTGTATTATTTATGAATTTTCTTATTCAATTCCGTATAAAGAAACAATTTTTGTAACAGGTGCAAGTTGATCGGAGATTCGTGAGCCCCACCGGGGTCATAGAACATCATCGCCAGCCTCACCCACACCAAGAGGAGCAGATCGAAGAACAACAGCAGCAGCAACAACAGCAGCAGCAGCAGCAGCAACAACAGCAGCCGTCGCAACACACGTGGACACCTCTAACACCGCCTCCACCGCCCCAAACAACAGCTATTTGATGATGATATGATATTCGCAATCATTTTTATTATAGGAGAAACGCTTTCAAATGATTAAGCATATAAATATTAAAGCGACGCGAAATTTGACTGGCATGTTATTTACGGTGAAAATGAGAGATTTTTTTCTTATTTATAGAGTTATTCAATGATATTTGAGTTGATTTGAAGTACGTCGAAAAAACAATGATTAGGACAAACACCAATGTATTTACGTTTCGCGTTTTTCGATGTGAGATTAACAACTTACACCTATGGTTCAATCTACAATTTTTTGGATAAATTGATATTTTCGAATAGATGTAGTTATTTGAATAACGCTGTCCTATTAGCTGTTATTTGAAGTTGATGCATGATAAAACGAATTTCAATGGATTAAACGGAAAAGTACCTTTCCAGAATCAAGATTTGATACCATAGAATATTTTTGAGTAATTATTTTTATGGCACTGATGATTACGACGTGACACGCTCGAAAAATCTCAGTACGCATGTATACTCACGAATTTCTTTCCCGATTTAAGGATACGTATATTCACTCGTACGACATCTAGTGTCATTATTACGAATTCATCGTTTTTGTCGCTGCTTAGACGAATATCACGTTGACAAAGACAGAGTGCGAGTTTTGATCCTTTTTTTCCAGAGAAAACTGTAGTTTGAGAGTGGATTTCGTTTGGTCCTGTATGTTTATTTGAATAATAATCGAATATTGTAAATATACATTCAGAGTCTATGGGATTTTATTCGCGTGTAGCCACGAATCATTCGTATTCCCCAGAATCTTCGTGATTCGTCTTCTCTGTTCCTAATTGCCAAAGCAGCTGATGGAAACATCGAACCGATATAAGTACCGTAGCTGTTGCAAGTGACAACCGAGTAATAACTGTGGGTTCTGTAACTTCCAGAATGTGCCGCGACACGTGAGTTCAATGGGAAAAGCGTGAACAGCGCGCGGGGCGCCCCTCGAGTCGATTCCCCTTCCCCTTCCGGGAAACCTATACAAACAAGATGTAAGTATACGTCAGTGCGTCCAAGATATACTCCGGCGGCGAGCACCGAACGAACTGATGTGTCTGCTGGGCTCGTTATTGACGTTTTTCTAGCCCCACCTAGCGCACCAATCCCATGAGTATCGCGCTCATATAAGCCCAACGCGGTGGTCCCTCGAGTTCAGTTGGCCCGTGACTGTTTACGGAGAGCGCGTGCTTATACGAAGATCCATAGGCAGCAGCGCGCGAAGATACATACCCCAATCGAGCGCATTGAAATTGTCGATAGTTTTGATTTTGCTTGTTCGGGATTCCATGGGAGGTACGTTGGCATACAGACACTTTGATAATCGAAGCGCGCGGATGAATAGGCGCGGCGGGACTCGCGACGACGGGCAGCATCGTCAATCTGACGGAGGATATGATTTTTGGTCGGCAGCGTCGAGAGGCAGCGGCGGCGGCGGAGGCAAGACGGTCACGCCGGCGAATGATTTCCCGTGGAAGCTGTGCCGGGTGAGCCTGCTGACGGCGCTGCTGTACGCCGCCGGGATCAACGAGTTGCTCGACTCGCACCGGGTCGTGTGGTTCCGCGGTCTGCACACGATCGCGATGGCGACGACTTACGCGCACCTGGTGGCCGGGGTGTTCGCGAGCGCGAGGCCCAGCTGGCCGAGGAGTCCGGTGAGGTTCGAGCGGGCGACCGACGCCCGGCTGTTCATCGCCCAGCTGCACCTGGTCGAGGGCTACGTCATATTCCTCGCGGCCTGGCTGCTCCACTACATCCTGCCCAAGCCGCTCGACCAGGCCGAGGCGATCCGCGCGATGAGCGGCAAGTTCTTCCAATCGGTACTCGGCTCCCTCGTCCACGGGCTCCTCTTCCTCGAGGCGTGGTGGGGCTCGAGCTTCAGCACGCGCCGCCACAAGATGCCCGTCTTCGACGTCAACGTCGAGAAGCAGAGGCCGAGGACGGAGGAGCTGCTGCCGCCGCCCGACTCCGACTGGGCGGCCCTCAAGGAGTTCTCCAAGACCTGGGAGTTCGCCGCGGCTATTTCCGCCGTCGCCGTGGCCACTCTCTTCTTCGCCCTGGTCTTCACCTCGGTCATCAGCTACAAGTGGCTCGAGCACTTTCTCATACTCATGATCGTGATAACCCTCGGGATAGACGGCTATCTCGCCTTCACCTGCGGCGAGTCGTACTACGCGACCGGCGAAACTCTCACGGGACGAGCAGAGACGTACAAAGTCCACAAGAAAAATAAATGAGTGTGATATTCAATTGATTATGTCTCGTTGTTGTTCCATCGTGGCGAGTCACGCTGCACTATTTTTTTATCTACTTTACGACGACAGATTTTATGATTGTATGTTTAATAGTGCTCGTCTTTTGATGACTTTCTCACTTTTGCACGCAACTGTTGAAATCATAGATATATATATACCAAATATTTTTGAACCAATGACAACAAAGCTTCCAAGGTGATAAACATGTAAATATGATGTGTGAAGTGAACATTTACTGTAAAAATACGCGAGAATTACGGCAGGGAAATAATTGTACGTCACGTGATAATAATACCATTGTATAACTATAAATATTGAAATAGTAACTAAAGAATAACTTTCATTATTTTTTCGATTGAATACAGTATTATTCTTTATCCTTCCTCCCTCTTCGTGCGAAATAACAGCTCCATTAATCAACATAAATCAATTTCCCAAGATTCTTACGATTAGTAAATTGTGTAAGTATTTGTTTCAATATCGATCGAAGTAAAGCTTATAAGTACATTCTCATCAATTCCCAAAACGATTACCCAATAAGTTGCGCTGTACAGTGCTGCCACATTGCTTGAAGTGAGCCCCGATGGAAACTCATTTTCCAAATTCGAGGTTATGTATCAATTATTGCGTCAGTGCTAGTGTTTACCATCGACAATTGTGTTCGAACGCGACTTTTGATTTTAGAAACCAGGGAAATATTTACAATCTGACAGGTAGTTGGATAGTTGGGATTTGATCGAAGCTACAAGGAACATCAGAAGTATGGCTACGGCAAGCGAAAGTAATGTCATTAATGATGCTAACGAAGAGATTAGCGACGGGATTCGCGAGCGAATCGCAAAAAATAAAGAAAAAGCCTTACTTCTACGGAAATCAAAAATTGTAGCACATCCTTATTCGAAACCGTGAGTTATTAATTGTTCTGTACATATTTTATTGGTTTATTTTCTCTGGTCTAGTCTTCTCAAGTTTCAATTTTCTAATGTATCTAAATTTATTTTTTTTAATCTCTAATGGATAATTATCCTATATATCCAGGGAAAATGACAAAGGAACTCAAGGAAAAGTTATTAAAGTCCATGGGCAAAAAGTCATTGATAGCGGAGCTGGTTTCCTTATCGAAGAAGATGATGATCTGGAGGCTGCAATGGTATCATAAATATATATTCACCTATTTTTTGACTCATGTTTGAACTATCTTTGTTAGCTTCATTTAACACAGTATTGTTTCATTTCTTTTCAAACTTATACTCTATAAGGTTGTGTAAATAAATAATCAATTCTAGAACGCATGGATATTCTCTCAAGATAATTTTTGAATTACAGTGTACTCTTGCATCAGACCCAGCACCTATAATCAGTAAGTTACCTGAATGTCAAGAATGTAACAAGGAATTTAAGGACTCTTACCTTTTACAAAAATTTGATTATTTGGCTTGTGACGAGTGCAGGTTTGTTTTGAATAATATCATGTACTATGAATATTTTTTTCATATTCTTTGGATAAACATTTAAAACAGGTTATTTAATAATTTTTCAGAGATAATGATGGTAAACATTCATTGATAACAAGAACAGAAGCCAAGCAGGAATATCTCTTGAAGGATTGTGATCTGGACAAAAGAGAGCCAGTGCTCAAATATGTACTGCGTAAGAATCCTCATCATGCAAGTTGGGGAGAGATGAAATTATATCTTCAAATTCAAATTGAAGAGAAAGCTCTTCAAGTTTGGGGTAGTGAAGAAGCTCTCATAGAAGAACGTGAAAAGCGAGACGTCAAACGACAAGAGACGAAAATCAAAAAGTTCAACA
Organism: Aphelinus atriplicis; assembly: GCA_020882685.1. Taxonomy (NCBI): domain Eukaryota; kingdom Metazoa; phylum Arthropoda; class Insecta; order Hymenoptera; family Aphelinidae; genus Aphelinus; species Aphelinus atriplicis. Next base: position 3,157,391 of record CM037075.1, on the reverse strand, counting down.
AAAAAGTGAAACAATTGCGCATGCAAGTTAGAAGTTCATTGTATGACAAAACGCAGAAAGCCTCCCACACTCATCAATTTGGAGAAGATATTTACAACGAGGATAATGATGATTATACTCACACTTGTAAAACATGTGGTTTTGAGGAGACTTACGAAAAAATGTGAAACAAGATTGTATTTGTAAATTATTTGTTTAATTTAATTATATTATTAAGTAAATTTTTAAGTATGCCAGAAACCTCATATGCATGTTAAGATGTACAATATAAGATGTTTTTATACCTTAATCGCAAGTTGTAATAAATTTCGATTTTCTCTCGTTATCCTTTACACTTAAAATACGCAGTTAATAATTTATTAATCCTAACAGAATGTCTAATGAGATTTAGGCAATCTAAACAATAATTCTCGTTCAATTCTGTTTTAGATCCTTAACTTGTATTTTACATTACGCCTCTACTATAGTAACAACAATAGATTACACTAATATATTTAATTTTAAAGAATCTAAACGCTCATTACATCCTATTTCACAAAATTGCACAGATATCAAATTTTTAATTGTGAATTGTTGGAGCAATCACTCAAGTTTCTTGTCGAATCAAGAAAAATTGGCAAGTCTATTTATTCTTTAAAATTTAATTTTCTTTTTTGTACAATCATAAATAATAAAAAATAATTTTTATATGATGCATCTGAAAGCTAATTGCAATTTTGCAATGATAAAAAGTAGCCATACTCGCTCTTAAAAATAAGTTGAATTACATGTAGAGTTATCAATCACAATTGTAAATAATGAATTAGAAAAAACGTTTACAAAACTAGTTACTAGTTACAGTATAACTGGTAACTCAAAAAGTAATTCAAGTATTCAAGAGAATGTTCATGATAAAAAGATTGATCATTTTCCTATCTAATACTCCATCGACAGTATTAACAAAACGTACTAAGATGCATAAAAACGTCAGACTTTGGTAACACCTCTTCCACATAATTACTTTGACATTTACATCAACAGCTAAGAAATCACTGTTCGTATAACTTTCATTCTTTTTCTTCTTTTTTTCTTTTAAAAAAAAAAACCATACAAACTGGAAGACTTGTGCTCCAAAACCAAGTACTATAGTCCACTTAATTTGTGTCGATCGACGATTTTGCCCTCAATTAAATTCGTATTCATTAGCGATCAATAGACGACAGCTAATAATGGCAATCACAAAGAAAACATAAAAACAACGACAACTATCGCTACGAGCCGTGACCGGCATTTGTACAAGGTGGTTGGAGGGCAGGCAGGGCGCTTGGCACGGTCAGTTTGACTCCCTGCCCCATTTTTGGCATCGTCGACGAAGTTATCGGGTTACCCACCGTTGTAGAGGATCTGAAAAATGCCAAATTGCGTTAGTTTTCCCCCGAAAGCTTTTCAAAACCTAAAGTATACAAGCAAAGCGGTGTAGGCGCACCTGTTGTGCCTGAGATGGCTCTTGACGAGGTGGCCAGCGGTGAGGGCGGCCATGAGCGACAGCTCACCCGCGAGTACGGTGGCGCACACGATCCTCGCGAGTTTGTTGGCGTTCTGGCCGGGCTCCTCCGAGTTGGCGCCCTTGACGCCGAGCATGGCCAGGCAGGCGCCCTGAGCCGGCAGCCCCGTGCCACCGCCGATCGTCCCGATCTCGATGCTCGGCATCGTACACGACACGTACAGGTCGTTGCCGTCCGGACCCCATGGCTCCATCAGCGTCATGCAGTTACTGCTGCCCACGTTCTGGGCTGGGTCCTGTAACATTACAATCATCAATCCCTCAGTCCGATCGGCCACTGGCTATTTTCGAGCTCATTTTCGAGCTCATTTTCGAGCAGTTTATTGCATTCGTTCGATAATCAAAGTGAACCAAAAATAATACAATAACGAAATGCAATCGAATAAACAATAGATACTTTTTACCTCGTGAAAATATTTAATTTCAATTTTACTTCCAACAGAACTTTTGAAGTTCAATTTTCTGTAACTCTAGATATTCCAAGCCAAATCACGCGGTTATCATTCAGATTTTCTGAAAGAATTTTTTTCAGTCTAATTCACAGCCTAATTTTCTCATTTCATTTTCACTTTTTCCAATTAATAAAATTGAGAGGTTTCAAATTCGGATTCATTTTGAATCCGTGACGGTTTTTTTTGTAGAATCAAGGAATAGATTCCAGAATCAGAATGGCCCGAGATTTTTTGCTATTTTATTCATATTTTAAATTGGACCATTTCCGCGTTCTACACTCAAAATATGCAGAAAAAAAAATTAACCAATTTTTTTTTTCTTTTATAAATCAATAAATCCCGACCTGCCTCTGGAATAAATATACGTAGATCGAGTTCCCGATTCCACAAAAAAAGAATGCCATAAACTGAAAACGAGTCGGAATTGATGTACTTTGTATAAATTGACACAAGAAAATCAGAAGAGGAATCGGCAGTGGACCGATCGATTCGACTCGGAATGTGCATTTTGAACCATGTTTTTTTTTCATCCATCTGGACGCGAGGGGGAACTCGTGTCCGGGTGAATGAAGGGGAGTTTGGTGTTACCTGTCCGGTAGCGATGTAGATGGCGGTGACGATGTTGGCGGCGTGGGCGTTGAAGCCGCCGATGCTGCCGGCGACGGCGGAGCCGATCATGTTCTTGCTGATGTTGACGTCGACGAGGGCCTGGGTGGAGGTCTTGAGGACGCTCGTGACGACCTCGGCGGGCACGATGGCCTCGCACACGACGCTCTTGCCCCGGCCCTCGATCCAGTTGACCGCCGCGGGCTTCTTGTCCGTGCAGAAGTTGCCGCTGAGCGACAGGATCTCCATGTCGGGGTACTTGTCCTGGACGCAGTGCAGCGACTTCTCCGTGCCCTTCGACAGCATGTTCATGCCCATCGCGTCGCCCGTCTTCGCCACGAACCTGATGAACAGGTGGCGCCCGGCAATGCGCACGTGGATACGCGTCAGCCGGGCGAACCTCGACGTCTCGTCGAAGCTGCTCTTCATCTTGTCGAAGTTGTCCGGCTGCTGCATCCACGCCATGGCCTCGCTCGCCCGCACGATGTTCGGGAAACGCACCACCGGTCCCCTCGTCATACCTGCAGCGCAGTCCAATTCTTTAGCGGGCTTGTACGCAAGTATAATATATATGTGTGTGTGTGTGACTGGCGCGACGCTCTTTCGAAATCAGTCACGGCTGGTTAGAGGCGACCAGTTAAAATTTCGTACGGCCCGCGAATCATTTAGTCGCGGCTGGATTTGTGCCGCGCGGTTACGGAACGTCTCCGCACGCGCTAAAGAATAATATGCCGCGTGGCGCGTCTCGAGGGCACAAAAAGGTCACGAGACCACAAGCACGTTAGAACCAACGTGCGATGTCCTTATACTAACTGACGTTTCGTCATCGCGGCGAGCCGTTCGCCAACACGTACTAAGTAAATCCTTGATTGAAATAACTATTGCTTATTAATATTGATTCGTTGCTGATCGATATACTCGCGGTATGTCTCCATTGTATATTTGATCAGGGCAAAAGGGACGTTGAGATTGATCCGCCTCGATTTTGCGGGATTTTCCTTGAATAACGATCGTCCATCTACAAAACGAAATTTTCGAATGGAGCGCGACCTTTCTCCCGATGTTACCATTTTGAAAGTTGGATTTTCAAGGTCCCATGCCAATGAGCGCGCCGAGCATCAGCGTTGAGGTGGTGGGGATAAAAGAAAAAGCTACATTTTGTTTGGCCTCTTTCACTTTGACTCTCTGTTTTCAAGATGTTGGAGTCATTCGTTTTGTCATTAAATACGTTACAAGTGTAAAATCACATTCCTCTCGTAATTTCATGTAGATGTACTCAGTAATTGACTAACTAATTTTTTCTCATTAGCATGTCGACATTACAACAACAAAAAATTAAAACCAATCGTAAAAAAATTATCATTCCATTGGTATTGGAATTCTTGTGAAACATAAATTGTATAAATATATAAATTGATATAATCCATTCGCATCGAATGGTTTATTTGGAATTTATAGAAATTTGATAAACTGGTAATATTTAAAATCACTCATGAATGTTTGCAAACTCTCAATGTAGATGATGCACAAAGCATATAAAATAATGAGTATCGTCAATCTTGAATGAGATAAAACATTTATGATAAACTAATATTATGTTGTCTGGGAACTGACTCGTTTCATCATAAAGCCAACCAAATTCTATACCGCTATTTCTTTTATTTCACATGCATTATTTATTTATCAACAATAATGTTTATGAGAAATTAATGTGGTATTGTCGGGGGACAAAGAAGCCCGACTCCTGTTATCACCAACCATCTAAATTTCGTACGGCTATTTATCTTATTCCTCAGACACTATTTATTAACAAACAATAATGTTTGTGGAACATTAATATTACCGAGGAACAATGTATGCCGCCAGCTTGTATCAACAATCATCTAAATTTCGTACGGCTATTTGTTTTATTTCTCAGATATTATTCATGTACCGTGTTTATGGTAATCTACTATCGCGGGCATGTGTTGCTTTTACTACGTCGAAATTCTACCGTTTTACGTCGAAATTAAAATTCCCTCCTCTATAAAAATCTGTTGCTCCGCATGAGATGATATCTCCTCGTTCTTTGCTATTCCATTTTATATTTTTCCTAATTTATTTATATATGACAAACCTCAAGAAACGTGATATCAACTTTAAAATGAATATTATTTTGGTCTACGAGACTGGAATTCAAATCTACAGTAGCTCTATTGACCTGGCTAGCCAGACTCATTATAATACCATTCAATGAGACGCGTCTGATAATGGAATTGTGGAAACATGTACAAAACTGTGGAAAGATATAAAAAAAAATGTAAGTATATCCGAGTGTACATGTATATACGTCAACAAGATATGGTGGATTAAATATTTTTTGTGTAAATCGATGCGTAAAACGTACTAGTGTGCTTTTTGAAAAATCGTTTTACGAGCTCTCGAGCGCTCTTCAACTAATGCGTGAAATTTTGAAGGTGGACGTGTCGTCGAGTTATCGGTGACGAATGACGAAATTTAATCACACGTCCACACGAGTGATTAAAATTCAACACACCAGTTGGATACAACATTTTCTACCCACGCCGTCTTGAGATGAAAATCTCTGGATAATACGCGAGCGATTATACAGGATGAAGAGATCGTTAAAAGAAAAGTCTACTTCGAAAAGTGTCGCAAAGAAAGGTAAAAAAAGCTCGGTAAGTTGAAGAGTTAGTCGAGAATTCATATAGCATCTGTTGATCGTATTCGAACTAATAACTACAATCTCGCAGTATCGCTTGCTCGCGTAGTAATAACGAAGAGTCCGAACCGTAATTGCGAATACGAAGACACGAAACACGTAATTTGGCAAAGCGAAGTAGAGCGATCGAAACTCAGGGTACACTGAGAAAAAAATCTGGTAAACCCTACTATATTTTTACTATATTATGTGAAGTAAAAAGGCGATAACGATACGTATATGGCGAATCCTACTATGCACAAGTTAGTGGATTTATGATGCCAGTAATTATACCTGTATATGATTATTATCTTCCGAAAATATAATTATAGACACTATATTTTGTATAGTGATATCGTGCACCGGATTTTACTATAACTGGATAGTAAAATTCCGGATAATATAGTGAATTTTAAATATAAATATAGTATGATTTACTATATTTTTCATTCAAATACGGTAGAGTAGAGGATTCCCAAACCAAATGTTTCTCTCGGTGTAAGTTTTGAAAAAGATCGCATCGGTATGTTCGGTTGAGTCGGGCGAGATGGCCGATGCGCGAGTACATGATAAAATTGCAAAATTAGTATTGTAGAGAGAAAGAAAAACTGCGAGAATGCAAGGGTGTAAGAAAGGGCGGCCGAGTAAGGGTAAGTGTATACTGACCGTCGGCGACGACTCTGCTGGTGACGCCGCAGTGCATGAGGGCCCGGCTGCCGCGGTTGGTGGACGCGACGAGGCATCCCTCGGTGGTCGCCATGGGCACGTGCACGAGCTCGTCGTCGACGAGCAGCGGCCCGGCGACGCCGACCGGCACCGGCACGTAGCCCACGACGTTCTCGCAGCACGAGCCGAGCACCTTGCTGTAGTCGTAGTTGCGGTAGGGCAGCTCGAGCAGCTCGTCGAGGAAGCTGCCCGCGTCGCCGAGCATCAGCCGGCGGATGCCGACGCCCCGCTCCATGTCCGCCACGGCCTTCTCCAGCTGGTACGGCTGGATTATCTTGTGCTTCACCAGCTGGATCACCTCCTGGTCCGTCAGCGCCGACGCTCCCAGCTGATGACCGACATTGCCCAACGTTACACAAACACACACCAGCGCGCCACGCGACCTTTCAAAAGCTCGCCCGCGCGCCCACTGAGAAAGCGCGTGTTTGCCTTATTACATAACAGCCGCGCGTTTGCCAACGCTCGCGCGCACACTCACGCGGCCTCCTCCGCCGACCGAGGAGCCCCTCGCGATTTCCCCGCGCGATGTCCCCGGAGGAATATTGAAACCGCGAGCTCGAAAAATGATTTTTTGAACGAGATAGGCATGCCCAAGGAGCCTCCTCTCGTTCCTCTTGCTCCCGATTCGAAGTTGCGAAATCGCAACTCGTCCGAGTGGTTGTAGGGGGCGGGGGTGGGTAGGAGGGGTCGACTCACCTCGGATCGGTACATGGAGACGCACTCGTCGACGCTCCTGAGGACGTCCGGCTTGGCGGGGCTGGGCTCCCTGGTGCTGCACGAGTCGGCCGAGTCGGGGCCGCTGGCGGCGTCGGTCTGCACCTGCTTGTCGGCGGTCTGCGGCTCGTCGTCGGGCGGCCCGACCTCGATCCAGCCCGAGCCGTCGTTGAGCCTGGGGAAGGCGTCTGGGCCGGAGGCCGAGCCCCTCGGGCTCGCCAGGTTCATCGCCGAGGCGAACCTCTGCCTCAGCTTACTGTCCATGTCCATCTCGGCGCGGCTCTGCTGCTGTTGCTGCTGCTGCTGCTGCTGCTGCTGCTGCTGCTGCTGCTGCTCGTCGATGCGCAGCTGGCGAACTATCTCCTGGCGGTCGCCGCTGAAGAGGAACTTTATCGCGAGGGCCAGCAGCAGGATGAGGATGACGATGTTGTCCGCGCTGACCGACAGCCAGTTCATGAGGGTGCCTCGCAGGTCGGCCGGCGTCTCCGTCTTGTTGCGGTTCGTCAGCAGGATCCCCGGCGACACGGTCGACACCGTCTCGTCTATCGTCTCCTCGGCGTCCCCGTGACGGAACGGCCAGCGGCTGAAATTATTTCACACGCCACTTGCTACATGAACGCGTCGATACACACACACACGCATCACCTCCAGTGATCTTTTCATTTTTTTTATCGCGCTCCCATACCCCCGTCCCCCCGTATTCACCGTTGAACGCAGGGGAAAGCTAGTGCAAAAATCGGCAGCGGGCGAGCCAAGACACTATCGCTATCCGCGGATTTGTACCGATTTTACAAGTGGATATTCGAAAATCGGTGGAGACGCTGGAAATTTTGGACCGCGCGCGAGGCCGATGGGTCGTCCGGTCCGGAGCGATGGTCAAAATGAAATTGAAAAGCGTGAAGCTCTGTGCAAACATTCGCCGAGTGGAAAATTGATGAGCGCCGAGATAAAGTGCGCTGTAAACAAGACCGTTAACGATCGGAAGCGATTATCGCGTATACGCACTCTTGGGCGGGCGAGGAAAAACCAGTGTGCGTATCGGTATTTAATGCCACGTTAAATCAGATAATATCTGTTTTATATATATATATGTATATACGTATAAAGCGCGCGCGCAGTCGGATGTATACAAACGAGCGCGAGCGCAGGCGCGCGCGGAAAAAGCAACGCGAGAACTCTCCTTCCGAAAGCGAACGCTTTCTCAGTGAATGAATCGAGCGTTACACCGCAGGAAGTAGAAATTTTTTTCCTCTCTCTCTCTCTCAGCCAAAGCCGTGAGCGGCCGCGGCCCGGAGAGGTTCTCGCGGCAGATCCACCCATGGGTGCAGTGTCGGGCGCGCACGAGGAGTCGGCTACTCACTTTGACGGCTCGGAGCCCCGACAGCGACTTCCGCGGTCATCGCGCCGCGTCGTCCGGCCGAGCGAGCGATCGACTACTGCGCGGCTCGCGCGCGGCTCCCGGGGCCCCATTCATGCGCTCGCCTCGCCGCGATGCTTCGGGGGGCGGCCGGATATAGCGAGAGCCGCTGATCGGCCTGCCCGATATATAACACAGCGAGGCCCACGAGGAAAGAACAAGCTCGTGAACAGACGTGTGCGCGCTCGCTCGCCAGGAACAAAAGCTCCCCGACCCTGACTCGACCGAGCCGCTGCGCGCGACAATGAGCCCGCGCGCGAGAATAGCCCCGCGGGTCAGATGTGCGCGCTCGATACCGCGCCGCGAGCGAATCCCTCGCGTCCTCCTCCTCCTCCTCCTCCTCTTTTTTCCTTTTTTTTTCTCTCCCAAGTTGTCCCCCCCCTCCCCGCCCAAGTTCAACGGAAGAAGAAGGAAAGAGAAGGAAAAAAAAACAGCGCAGCGCCTCGGATTTTCCCCGTCTCGTTGTCGATGTACGCGCGAGCGCGCGGCACACCTATTCAGCCACGCGTGTTTGTACATGACGGGTGCGCGTACCGTTGCCCGAGAGATGAGGCCCCCGCGGCTGATTGACGCGCCTTCTATTTCGGTCCTCTCTCGTGGGAATTCGGCGCACAGATATATACGCGCGCGTCCGCCGAAGCAAGAGACGATACACGCGAGAATGTAGGCCGAGAGACGCATGTGATTATAATAATACTCGACTCGATGTGCCGGTCCGATGAGCCCGCTCGAGTTTTCCGCGCCGGGGAGACGGACAAACGAATGGTATGCAAGTGAAGGGGAAGGATAGGTGTGCGCTCGACGATCCATTAACGACTGGGATTCAGTTGAAAGTAAAAGTTTCCGCCGCTTTGGAAAAGAGAAACCTTGGCGACACGGGACAGAGAGAGAGAGAGAGAAAAAAAATTCATTCTGCCGCGTTATAATAGCACGGCTTTTTTTCTTTCTCTCGCTCGCTCCTCTCTCGAAAAGCTGTTGTAATCGTCTACCGCGGGTCGAATGGGTCGTTTGGACGTAATGGATATGCTTTCGGAATGGGTGTGAACTTTTGAAACAAACGTTCCGGCAACGTTGCGACACGCGACGCGCGATTCTGAATCGAAGGCAAAGATCGGCAAAGTCCGGAGGGGGTCGAGCGAGGAAACTCGAACGTCCTCCGTCTTCTGCTGGAGAGCACTTGGCCGTCGAAGGCCGTCGCGGCGCGCGGGAATAGACGACTTTTTTCATTTCGCTCCAATTGGAAAAGCATCGTCTCGACGTGTCCTTGATCGGTATGCTCCCCGTCTTTTACGGCGCATTCCACCGGTGATCGAACCAGTTACCGATGGGATATTCCGCAAGCCACGCATAATCACACCCTCGTGGCTGCGGCATCGCCATCGCGACGAGATTACGCGTAGGTGGCCGATCGTCGATTGATTTACCTGTGTGCGTGTACGACGAAGAGGCCGGCGATCATGATGAGCTTGAGCCGCTCCACCACGGGATTGGGCTTCTGGTCCTCCTCGTTGAGCAAACTGCTGTGGGCCATGAGGCCCCTGTCGTTGCCGCTGCGCGACAGCTGCGGGCGAAAAAAAAACACTCATCGTCACAGCCGATGGAGCCACGAACAAAGTCAAGTTCGGCGCTCCGCCAACTTTCCCGAGCTAGCCGTACAGATATACAAGCCACGACGCGTTGCATCAACTCGCGCTGATCCTGCACCGGTTCGTCCGCTATCCAAGCTTCTACTCCGGGTCGACCATTGACAACCCGGTGATTTGATTCGGCAGGTACAAATGCGAAGATGGCTGTGAGTCCCGGAGCCAAGAAAAAACATTTAGAACCGCGAATTTCAGAAAGTACGAATGAAATATATTATCTCTTAAAGTTTGACGGACGATCTGACGCTCCGACGTACCATTGTATCCCCTCATACTTTTTCAAACGGAGTTTCTGAAACGGGTAGCGATTTAACCGGGTGGACTTGTAAAATATACATATACGACACGGTTTTGATTTGGGCCGCGGTCGAAACGACGATTTCAAAACGTTCGGTGAAAAGCGTGTTTCCAAATGTCCGCCAACTTTTTGGAAATATCCCCGGGTACGTTTGTATATACACTCGTGGGGGCGAATAATCGGTCGGGCGATCGACGGACCGATCACAAAAGGCGCGGATAAAGTGTATGTTTGAAGTCAAAGAGAAATCGCTGCTCACCTCGAGGACTAGGGAAAGGCAGGCGGGGTAGAAGGTCATGAAGACGACGTAGTTGACGACGACGCCGAGGCAGGCGTAGGTGCAGAGGACTTCGAGCCGCTTGACTCCGGACAGCGAGCCGATGCCGATCAGCAGAATCTCGACTAGGGTGTCGAGAGTGACGGACGGGCCCAGCAGCGACATGCCCCGGGCTATGTTGGCCCTCACCTCGTCCTGGCTCTTCGAGCTCAGGGCCAGTTGGGCCAGCACTGCCGCCTTGTTCAGGTCTATCACCAGCAGGAAGAAGAACAACGCGTCCCTGCGAAAGCCAAGCCGGACGTTTTTCGTCACAAATTTGCCGATCGGTCGAATTTGGTATCGTTCCGTGACACTTACTTGAAATCGGAAATGTCGCTACGGCCGAAGTTCAGCACGCTCAGGGTGAAGATGATGCTCGAGAACATTGTGAACAGTCCCGCGATTCCTGCAAAACAATTCAACAACGTTCATCCCGACGTCTCCGGAGAACGAGCTTTTCCCTATACGTATATCGTCCTAGTTGGGGGGTGTTTCTAATCCAGATTTTGCAAATACAAAAGTGTCCCTGTTGGTACGAGTCAATGTTATTTTGATACGACTTTATCTGATACGACCCAAAACTCAAGCGGATCCGCGGCTGTGCGGATCAGATAACTGACTCTCGGGGCAATAGGTTTTATTTTCTCAAACGAATCATCCGTGGAGCCATGCGAAATGTGCTAATTCACTTCTGGGAAGAAGTCCTGGTTCCCAAAGCCCCGAACAAACACACACACACACAAATCACGCGGTGACAGGGCGGTGACAGGACCGCACATACATGCCACCGCGGCGCTCTACACACAAGACTCCTTATACGTTTTCTTTGTTTGTATATTGTGTCGCTGTCTCTCTCACGGCTAATATACCTGTCCCGCAAAACGTTTTCGCTCCGAATCGACGTCCAGAAAGAAAAAAGGAAAGAAAAAATCGTCAACCGACCGCTTATCGGCGTGACATCGGCTAATTGAACGGATCATCGCGGATAAGATTTTAAACGAGCGAGATATGACATCACCGCGCGGCATCGTCTATAGCGCGAAACCGCCGGCTCTTCGTCGAGTAACGTTATACAGGTATATATAACGTCTGGATCAAAGTTGGCGCGGGCGTCGATAATCGCGCCGATATACATATACATATAACACACGCGCCTCGTGGCGCAAGCCACGCGGGAGAAATCCCCATGAATTCGAATCGAGAGAGCACGCGAGTGCGTATATATATACATACGCATGCTTTATAGAAAGCTTGTGTGTGTGCGCGCGCGGCGCTTTCGATTGTGCGATTCGTTTGGGCATCGCGCTCGGCGCGCAATTGGCGCGCATTTCGATAAGCGCCCGATATTGCAGTGCGCGCGCGCGCGGGGCCGGTTTGTGCCAGCCGTCTATATACGTGTATACGCGCGCGGACACGTAGTAATTCGGTAATCGCCGATATAACGGCTGCTGCCGGGCGCGCTCGCGGCTCCCAACTGCACACCCGCCTCGCTTTCTATGCGAGCAGTATATAACTTTCACTGCGCGCGCCGCGCACCGGTGTGTGCAGTATATGCGACGGCGCGCGCAACAAGGGGCTTTCTTCTTTCCCGCCACAACCTGACTCGCGCGTATGCGTCCACGTATATACGTATTATACCGAGCCGCGCACGTGCCAATCGCTCGTTTTATCATTCAAGGTGAACAGACTCGCGCGCGTCGCGCCCGCGATTGTGTTGTGCCCGGATAGCTCCGGATCTTTCGATTCTTCTTCTTTTTTTTCCTGCTTCCTCTCGACCCGCGTAACTGCGCGCGTCACGTGAGCTTTCCGCGAGATTTCCCCCGTGATTCTCTCGGGAGCGTTTGCAGGCTCCGATTAACGCGCGTCAAACGCCAGCCGGAGGGCTGCGATCGATTAGCTGATCAGTTTCGATCATTATCATCAAACGTGTAATCACCGCGAGAAGTCCGGAGAGACATTAAGCTGTTTGTTTAACTATAGTTGGGAACAAAAAGAAGCAGCTCAGATCGATGACAGACTCGAATGGATTTTTGAAATTTCCCAGAAGCCATAACTACATTCCGTGTTTATCTACGCGCCGAAGATCCGTATCATTAAGACATTCAATAATAATTGAAAGTCACGTTTCATAATTATATACGTGTGTATATTTCGTGGCTAATGAACGTGAAATAAATAATTGATTTCGTCAGGTACTGATTGATATTAGGGTATTTATTTTGTTTGCTACACGATGGTCAATCTGGTTACTTGAAATGAGTCCTTGAAAGCTTAAAATATAACAAGATAAACTACTCGAATTTAAATGATTTGCGTGAAGTTCAAAATTTGCATATCAAATAATCATAACTTAATTTGGGAGTTGAATAATAATTCTGAGAAAATGAGCTCATTTAGATGAATTCATTGTTGAATATCTTAATAATGGTCGCACGTGATTACTCAATCTCGTATTATGGACACAAGACTTACAGGTGAAAGTCGTTATTATCGGCAAGAGGTAGAAATATTCCCAGAACTAAGTATATTTGTGTTTGATGACGTTTTGTTCCTCTGAAAAGACTATGTTTGCTTGTCTCATATAACTTCTACGGCAGTCGAACAAATTTAAATAGTATTATACGAGGCTGAAAAATTGTTCAATAAACTCATTTCTCGTACGGTTATTATCTATAAGTCGATCAATGAAAAATTAACACCACGTGTTTTTCGGAAGGTTCGCAGTGTCTAAATTTAGAGTAGGAGAAACCCGTTAAAGATCCGCGTCAAAAGGAATATTTTTAAGTTTGCTTACCTAAAATATACTTTGAGCCCAGATTCTGAAGATTGCGGAACTGGTGATAACTGAAAAGAATCGCTAAGCAACGAATCATTGTCATCAGGATGACGTCTGCCGCATTCAAATCCTAGAAATGAGAATACATAAGTGATATCTTCATTTGCATTTCGCATTGTAATGGGCATCCTATACAAAGTACGTTAACTTCGTTACAGGCGTAATTTTACGAGCCGAAATGCCATTAGCGCGAATAAACTGCGGCCGCAGCGGCAAATCTAAATGGAATCGGAAGCGGTAACGAATTCAACTTGCGCGCGTGGTTTACATAAAAAGGAAGCTACATGAATAAATCATTCTATACTCGTCAAAAAAGAAGTGACACTTATTTTTGGATAATTTTTCAGATTAGACAATGGCTATCTTCGATGCATAGAGGCTTTTCAATATCAATTTCTATTAATGATTTATTCAGACTCTACTGAGATAAAGTCAGATTATCGTTATCGAAAGAATCATTACCAAGCGACAAGAAATATTTTTATTTTCTAAATGAATAATGCAATTGACTCGTAAAAATGCTGTTATCCTTGGTTTTTGGTATGATAAAGAACAAAAATTAATCTTGAATTAGATTATTTGACGTGATTTAATAACGATCAATTCAAGCCGCAAGCTAAATCTGACAAAGTCGGTTAAGACCTTCGCTTAATCGACAAGCAATAAAAGAACAGATTCAAAATATGCAGTTCAGTCCCATCTTCAACCCTCGTAGGAAATTATATACTGTTATGAAGAAATGTCTCTACTTTTCACGGATCTCCTATAACATTATCGTAATGTGATCTATGCAATATTAATTTCTTGTGCTTTGATGCCTTTCTCGCGCTGAAATGCTATTGGATTGACTCGAAAGCAAAAAAAAAACATTTTGTCGCGAAAGAAGACGGCGAAAAATCTACAAGAGTCGTTGCGCAATAGCTAAATAGACAATTTGACTTGTATGGGGAGACTCACGTCGGAGGCGCATCTGCCGTGCCAGCAGTGTCCGGCGGAGGAGTGGGTGACTGGCAGGGGTTTGGCGTCCTTCACGTGTCCCAGGCTCGAGCTGGTCTCCATGTTGAGCATGCACGCGGTGAGGGTGAACGTGGTGACGATCACCTCGAGCGGGTGGCCGGCGCAGAACCGGCCGTGCAACTCGAACAGATGCTCCAGCATTTCGTCCCCTCCTTTGTCACTCTGCAGCGCGGCCTTACGAAATCTGCAATCGAACGCAAAGCGAATTCTTTTTTTAATACTCTCGCGCTGCACACCGGCCGCCTCGGGCCTCTCGGGCTTGGGCGCGAGCTCCCGCTCGCGGAGAAAGTGCCCGCGTTGTTGTTTGCCAGTGTTTTTGCCTTTTTTCATCCCGCAGTCGTTGACTCTGCGAAAGTACTCGCGCGGCGCGACTCGATCATCGAGTGCACTTTATCGGCCGAATTCGCCCGGGTTATGCAAGCGGGTTTTCCCCCGAAGTTGGCTCTTTTCGGCGACCGACAAACAGACAAAATTGAGGGTTTCCTTTAGACAAAATAACATTCGGAACTTTGCGGCGAAATTTGGTTTGAACCAATCAGGAGTTGGGGAAATTTTCTGTCAGTACGTGCTAAACGATCTTTCTCTTTCTCTCGTTGTTTTCTCCTTCTCTTATACTCGGTGACACTTGAAAAACTTAAAAGCAATCTTCCACGTACTTGGCTCATTTTATTTCATCAATATGACCACTTGCAAAATTACCTAGAACGATTGACAATTTTTCAAAATATCAACGTCAAAGAAAGAAATAGGTTTATATTATATGATAGGTTTATATTATATATGATGGTGATAGGAAATTTTTGAGCTTTCGATTGTCCCAAACATAATTTCACTGAACATCTTGGAATACTCAGAATGTTATTTTGCCTGAAAAAAAACTCACTTTGCGAGATAAGCCGATGTTTGTATGATGACACAATCGATTATAAGGGTATAATCAGTGTGCAGCAAAATTGGGAGATTTTTTGATGAAGCACCAAGTCGTCTCATATCGTAATATATATCTGCCCTAACGTCTTGCAAAAAATCAGCTACTTGTTAGGAGAAATTTGGCTCGATAAATGCAAAACGTACTTTTGTATGTGCTGCGGTCGAGATCGAGGGTATAAATGCGGTATAAATGTTGCACTCCCAATGCATTTATATGCAATACTTTTTCAAAGATGATAAATAATTAGAGCTCTGGGGTAAAAAATATTCAAATATCTTCTATAAATCAAAAAAAGTCATAAGCTGGTAGAAAACTAATTGAGTAGTTCTGATCTAACTCTCAATTTTTGAAGATTTTGTAGCGTCAATTGAATTTTGGAAATAATGATTTTGATATAATAATCTGACCGCCATGAGTCCAAAGTCACAATGATAGTAAGTTAGAGAATTCAAGAGAAAGACGTCAAAACGAATGTGGTCGAGGAAATGATGCTATTCATTCTAATCAAAAATAATCAAAAGATGTTTACAGTACACAAACACAGTGATCCAAAACGCTGTTCCATGTTTAATACTAATTACTCAATGTGATTCTAGAACTTGAACCTTCCGTAAATAATCCACATAAACAGAATACGCGTATGTATTTGGAATCAGTAAAACCAGTTCCACTGTACAGTTAAAATCTGGATTTTAACAATTCGATAATATATTTTCTAATAAGTTCTGTACTTTCAGAGAGAAAAGGATTTTTTATTGACTGTATAGTTGATCTTCAAAAGGCATACCAATTAATCTGTTTCTCCATCTTTTAACTTGTTTTTCTAACATTCGATGGACTAACGGAACCTTGGATGTAAAACATAAAACAAACCAGTCAAAAACAGAATCAGAATCAGTCCTTCATAAAATCAACATTGTTTTTGATCAACTATAAATAACCATCCAACTGTTTTCTCTCGATCAGTCACAAGTGTTTTCTTCTGGTGTTTTTGCGTTCCGATTGATCTTATGTTTTCGTGTATACATACGGTTTGTTTAAACTTGAAAAGTACGTGAGTGAGTTTACCGATTTAAGGTGCGAAAGATGAGCTTAGGTGAAAAACCGCGTAAAAGAGCATTTGGAAAGAAAAGACTCGATTTTCAGAAAAGTGGGCGAATCACAGAAAAATAAACCCTAAATTACCTACAAAATTATCACATTTACAAGCATAAGATATTATCAATGTAGACAGTTTGTGGCATTAAGAATAATTTTCATTGTAAAATTAAGTTTTCTCCATAATTGTACAAAATCTTCAAACAATACCCAAGAATTTTCATTAATTTTCCCATTCTCATTTGAACTAAAATATATGAGTTGTAAGGATGATTCTGCATATTCAAAAAAGTTATGTAAGAATAGTTGCAAAAAGGATTTTATCGTTTTTGCAAGTCCAAGAAGTAAATGAGAAATTTCAAATTCCATCTGATGTAAATATTTCATCTATCC
The DNA here is from genome assembly GCA_020882685.1 of Aphelinus atriplicis. Classification (NCBI taxonomy): domain Eukaryota; kingdom Metazoa; phylum Arthropoda; class Insecta; order Hymenoptera; family Aphelinidae; genus Aphelinus; species Aphelinus atriplicis. The sequence continues at coordinate 3,140,700 of CM037075.1, read as the reverse complement.
ACTTTCGTAGGATTGAAAAAAAGCTTTTACTTTTCGAAATTGATAGCATATCTAGTAAGTGCAGATAATTATCAAGTGTAAAAATTATATTTATCGAGTAAAAATGATTCGTAATACTACTGACGATGTCTATCTTCAAAGAAACTCGTGAATTCTAACATAAGTTCCACGATACATACTTACAGCACTTCACGTGTCAACCAACAAAAACATTATCTATATTTGTAATATCAACAAATTTAAAAAATTGTCTAAAAAATTATCATTATCTAATGAGTGTATGAATTAGTATTTTTGTGAGTTTGACGTGAGTGGTCACGTGAGTAATTTGAATTACTTACGTGAATAAAGTATATGGATATTCAATCACGCCTACTCTTAATTTTAAGTATACCCGCGGTTACAGCATGAAATTATTCCGAGAAAATTTTGTATCCAGTTGGGAATATTTACATCAGTTTTTAGGAGTAGTTCTATGCTGGATTAACTGAGTAGCTATTTTTACAATAGAGTCATCGGGAAACTTTGCATTCTGGTCTTTAATCTCGCTGAAACTATCAGAGGCTGTTTATGGTATAACATAATATGGTGCTCAAATGGATATTATCTGTCGTCATTGATTCTAATGTTTCGATTTTCCATAGATTTTGTCATGTTTTCATACAAATAATGTATGTATCTATAAGTACGACATTACAAAATCAGCAATGTTCGGTTAAAATATCACGAACTAATCAAGGACGAAGGACTTCAAATATCACCAGTTTATGTATCAAGTATCTACTCCTGAAGGTTCGAATGGAATAGGAGACAATAAAAATTTAACATAAATTTATCTTGATAGACTAGGTAAAAGAATAGAGCTTTGTTGCATTCAATTCCTCATAATTACTAAGCTTTCAATTTTCATCAATACATCCATCCAACAGAACGTTTCAATTGATTTTTTGTCTAAGGGCCCGTAAAGTCTAAGAAATATCAAATCCAATGTCGATTCGCTCATACAAAGGTTTTGTACACAACTTTCATTTGCCACCATCTGCGTTAAAAAACTCGTTTGTAGTGAAACGCAGTGGCTGTTTCAATCAATGGTCGACGGTACCTCGTATTTTTAAATCCAAATCCAAATTTTAACAAATCACTTCGAAAATATTCTTTCTTGAGCAATCACGTAAAGTTGCTGATTCTCGCAAAGACTATATCTTTCAGATTTCACTCTTTTGAGGGATAACAGAGGAAAAATGTAAAAAAAGTCTTCGTGAGGAGCAACGATAAATTAGTCACCAATTGATTGTTACGTTTAATATTATTTAAAATTTAATTTCTATAACTGCAATCAACCAACAAGAATAACTAATTTATCATTAATTTGAGTAAATGCTAAATTCATCGTTCTCGAGATATGCATCTGAAAGTGCCGTAATATTTTATGCTAATCTAAATAGAATCAGTAATTTCATTCAGCATATTACGGTTATATATGTACGAAAATAAATTGTTGGGCGATTTGGAAACAGGTTTTATTGGTCATTTTTAGCGATTCTACGTTTCTCATCAATGAAATTAACGCAATCATTCAAACGGCGAATTATACGGGTTAATTTTAAATACTTTCTATCCTCATCAACAATATTACCTAACACTCCGGTGAAACCGCTAAGAAACATACAGCTGTCTTGATCTCTAATTTCTATTTCGCGTTTAATGAGATTCTTACGTGTGTGCAGGCTTCATTGTCAACTATTACTACATCATATCACGTGAGCATATCAATCCATCAAGGTGCGCTGAAGACTTTTGATTTAGTAGGTCAGGCAAGCGCGAAATAAATAATTCGAAAACAGGATATATTAACGAGTGGTTAAATAAATCATCAGCGCAACGAATCCACATCAGCGAGGACGCGCGCTAGAGTTCAATAACTCACTCGTGAGAATCAAGCGTATAAAGTATGAGAAACTAACGCACCGTTTCACCGCATTGCGAATCAAGCTACGCCAACTGAAAAGCACCACGATAAATAGACATACGTCAACTCTCGTCAAATTCAAGCTATAAATCAACCAATGGTTAAATACAACCCTCGGCAAAGTTTTTACCTTCAGAGCAAACCCCTCGTGCAGTCTCCGTCTTGTTTATACTTGGCAGGCGCTACCCCGACGAGCGGCTAAATCTCCGCGAGCGCGGGCAAACTATTTAACTCGGGTGAAAGGTAAGGCGAGCGCCCAATAGAGCGCCGATTTGAATTTGAATAGGCATAAGGTTTTATCGCGCGAACGAGCTCGCAACGATTAGGGGAGTTGGCGATATCCCTAATCTGCTCGTTAAAACTCGAACGACACCCGACTCGTAATATGCATATCGAGTGGCGCATCAGTACACACAGATACACATGGATTTATGTATCTTTGCGGGGGAGGGCGCGCGGGGGAGGCGGACAGCCCCCACCAGGCCGACGCGCATACATACATAGGGATTCGCCGCCCCCTCGCGCGCGTCACTCACCTGTTCTGTGTGTAAGCGCCGAGGCGAAAATATCCATCCGCGTGGTCGGTCGCTTGGTGCGCGCATCCGGGACGACGACGACGACGACGACGATCAGTGCTGTATATATCCCACGCTCGATCGCGGATTTCGCGAGCCCGCGAAATCGAACTGCGTGCTAAGTCGTCGAGGCAACGTCGCGCGCGTGTGCTCTCGAAACAGGGTGGGTTGCTGCGTGTATGTGTACACAGTGCGGACGCAGCGAGCGTCCGACCGATTCGAGCGTCGCGCCGGGACTGATCGGCGAGTGTTGGTCGAGGGGGGAGCGTGAGCGCCTCCTCGGCCGCGCGCCGCCGACACGACGCTGCAGCGCCAGACCGCTCGAGCGCGCACATGCTGCTGTATATACCGGAAAACACACATATAGCCCCTCCCCCGATAGCCAACTAGACCAGCTGCCTCGAGACTTTGGCAACCATCCTTCAGTTGCTCGGTATATGTATGTTAAAGGCGCGTTCAATGTGGACCGGTATACGAGAGTCAGTTTGATGTCGAATTGGCCGTCGTTTTCTACCAATTCCAATGTATTCTTTCGACATAAAATGAATCGAAGTTCTCGTGTGAATTGTCGGAGCAGACAGTATTTGACAGGCAGATCTGAATCGACGACTTCTTTCCCGAGCACACGCAACAACAATAATACACGTGGGAAACAACGGTAACCGTGAGTGAGAGTGAGAGTGACGGAGATAATGTTAAAAGTTGAATGACTCGAAAGAGTTCGTCAAGATGAAAAGACCGCGTCTGTCATTATACAATATTTTGACAATATTGACACGCTCTCGCGACTCCGCGAGTAAGCGTATCCCCCTCAATTTCGCCGGAATTATCTGCCGAGCCAGGAAATTAATACGTCTTGTTTATTTAGGTGTGTTTATACACCTCCAAACGAAGTTTTTTTTTCCTTGCGAGCGTGGCTCGAGCGACATTTTCATACACGTCGGAATTCGGGGGAAAAAAGCGAGAAAAAAACTTAATCGGCTCAGTCGTGATTCGCACGTGATCCAGAGTATACATATTGAAATTGATACAGCAGCATGGAACGCGCCGATTCAAAATTTCCAGCCTATATCCTATCGGGACGAAATACCAAACACACGCGTCTAATCAATCGGAGTATTCGTGCATGAAATTTCAACTCGGACTTGCATACGCGCACGCGGTTCTTCGTTCCAAATCTTGTGTATAGTCTTCGGGGGAACACGTCACCAGCGCCCGAAACTCCCGATTGAAGATTATAATACTAACAAACCCCGAAGCGTAAATCACGTATTCCGAAAGATGCTTTGCGTCACGCTATCTCTCCACGCGCGTGGATTGTGTCGACGATTTCCAATTGTTTTCATTGCTATTTCGATCATTTTACTCGTGGTATTCGCGATTTCCACCGAGTACGTGATTCAAATGGAATCAAGCGTGTATGCATGTGTATGTATATACACACACGGAGCTAAGCGGTGAATCAAGGATAACAGCCGGTCGATTATGCGATGTCCTAAGTGAATTTTCACGGGTTAACAAGTTTCACGTTTTCCCGCGTGGGGAATTTCCAAACACGCTGGAAACGGCTCGGGTTTTCATCTCGTATCGTCACGTACACACGTGTATATACATGAATTTATCCAAATTCTAGCTCGATCCGCGACTCTCCGATATATATATATATATATATGTGTATGTCCCGATTGCCGATAATCGCGGGTTCCTGGGAATATAAACGCAAAAGCGTTGACGAAACTGGCGAATATCGAACGAGATCATAATTCCCACGGCTCCCAGGGAACAGCGTCTCTCGCGAGTGTGCGAAATCGGTGCGAATCGGTCAAGGTAACGTGTATCGAAAAATGGGCGAAAAATCAACAGCGCGGAGGATATATATACACACACATGTACGGGGGGAGGAGAGAGAGAGATGAAATTGACAGTGGCGCCTTGGGATTGTGAAACCGCCTACGTGCTGCAGTCCACGTGAATGAGCGGCACACGCCTATATTGTAAATACTCGCGCGCCGCGGTGCTATAAGGAGCCGGGCTGGCGCGCGCGGCCGGCCATACGCACAATATATCCCTTGGCGCTTCTCCGCGTGGCGATTCATCGTGTAAAATTCATATATAGTCGCGGCGGCGGCGGCCGCGCGTGTACAGACATACGCGGACCATTAGCGGTAATAGAATTCATGTCAAAATCAGTCAATACGAGCCGAGAGGCCTGTTTACCAATCGTCTCTCTCCTCTTCTTTCGAGCGCCCCCTTTCAAGCGAGCCGGCTCGGCCTTGCCTCCGAGCTGATAAATTCATTAGCATAAATTAACGGACGGCGAAAAAGCAAGTGTATATATATATATATAGGGGCGACGGGACAACAAGCCAGAGAGAGAAAAGGGAGGAGCATCTGCAACGTAATCGTTGTATAGGTGAGCGCGGGTTGCGCAATAATTTTGCCATCGCGCGCGAGCACACTCTTCCATTCACGATCTTCGCCGCTGGATATGTGATGATCCACGCGCGCTCGTTATATGGTCTACGCGAGGGTTTCGACACCTGCGCGCAGTGTGTATGGCGTGTACACGCGCGTTAGCGGGGCCCCCGAGACGCGTATAAACTTACCCATAGGAATGTCACACGCCGCGCGGCGGTGAAAATGCGCATGAATTATTACAGGCGCGAGCGCGCGCTTTATTTTCAGCACGGGCATGTGTATGTGTGTATATAGCGCCGCCTCGCTCGCGAGCCAGAACTACTTTCGCGTTTCTGTGCACTTTTGTTCCTTTTTCGTAATCGCTCGCTCGCTCGCTCGCGCGGGGAAAACGAGGAAGGCGCGCGTTGCGCAACCCAAGCGACGTCGTCGTCGTCGTCGTCGTCGTCGTCGACAACACCGCACGGATTTCTTCCCCACCCCCCCCCATCAGCTGCTACTGCACTGCTGCCGTGTCGTGGAAAGCCGATCGTTAACCTCGCGCCGCGCGACCGGTGTAAACAGCGTTTTACGAGTGTAGACGTGTCGGGGAACAATAAGTCGCCGCGCATCTAAGCCGGGACCCGGTGATTAGAGGATGGAGACGTCTACGTGAGTATTGTCTCGCGAGAGATGTGGTCGACGCCGAGAACCAAATCTGAAATAATGACGCGCAGTGTGGCGCTCCTCGGCCGACACGTTGGAAATTAGCTTTCGACGACTGCCGCGCGCGCGTCTTCTCCGAAAGTTGTTTTCACGTGGAAAATAAAAACGAGCTAAATGCACCATTTTATCACTATTTTACAGATTGAACGGCGGCTAATGGGAGAAGCATCTTGCGAAACCAACTTAACGATCCCGTACCAGTTGAATACAATGCGTTTCCTTTGTTGGTTCGTGATCGTTCAAACACAATTCAATATGATGTATCAAACAGATTCGCGGGAAACTCGGTAGACGTATAGACAATGGGAGTATCAAGTCGAGCTTAAAGCGCGAAACGCGTGTGTATAAGGCGATTATTCATCGGGCGAAAAGGACAGTTTAAAGAGTCTCGATTTATTTAGCATTGTTTTTTTATCGCTCGTTTCTATATACTAATGCGGCTCGCGTGGGGGCACCGGCAACCATAAATTTTATCGATCTCACACGAGGAGCGATGAAACTGATAGCGTTGCGTATCCACAAAGCGTGCGATTAATTATGCATGTATGCATGCAGACACGCGGGCATCCTGCGATGATCAAATCGGAATGTATGCATAATGAGAGATAAACGTATGATCTTGCCGTAACTGTTTTAAAGGATACGCCCGTATACTAATTTAGCAGACCGATTAAAATTGCTCAAACTCGCGCCGTACCACTCTTATTCTCGAGCGCTTTACGCAATTGGCCGGTAGTCGCGTATTAGAATAGGTCAATCGATTTCATATCTTGCATACGCCACTTGCATTGCAGAGAAAATCGTTTCTTTTTTCCCCAGCTTCGTTCAAAATTAATGCCTTTTTTCCCCCGCAATCGTTCCAATTTCTTTCTGTTTTTTTTTCTCCGACAGGCTAATATTCACCTTTATTGGAGCAAAAAAGGAGCAAGCAGGATTACTCGTGTGGGAATCACACTTTTTGCTGTCCAAAGTGAAAGCACGGTTCGATCGTAGAATAAAAACGTATCACCTCACTGGATTTCGAACACAGCCTGGAATTTTTAGAAATTCGAGAATTTCAAAATTCCTTCTCAGCTGCACTGATCAGAAAATAATTTGGGGATTTGGGTCTTGGATTTCGCTGAAACTTTTGGTGGAGATTTATGGTTACCCAAATGAATTATGTCTGTAGTCATTCGCCAGCTAACGTTTCGATTTCCCTGACATTTGTCATAATCTTATACGAACAATGTATATATCTCTACATATGAAATTTCACTTATTGCATGCATAAAATCAGGAATACTCGGTGGATATCCACATCAAAACATTCGGAACATCGATGAATATTATGTACTTGGGTATCAAAAAATTAAATTCAAAAACTCTCGATGGGATGGAGACCCAAATGTGATGTATGTGGTATCCTAGTGAGTAAAAATTGGTTTGGAAATTCGACAATACTCCAAGTTATCATTAACAGTTAAATAAAAATCGTTAAAAAAATATTTTATTTATTATATTATACTACTGGCACTTGCGCTACATTATTTTAGTATCAGCAATACAAATATCGGCATCCGAAATGCCACCTATCATATATGGGCGAGTTGATAGGTAATCCCACCTTTATTTCTAACAATCGCCTACTAACTATACGTAAGAAACTAATTTTGTCACAACCCCCATATATTCGTCTGGTAGGAATGGCCAAAATCATACCAACATCTTACTTCCCCACTATAATAGTTCAATACGTTATTTTAGTATGTGATCCTGCATGTTTCTCAACGCCACGACTCGCATATTGCAAATAATTTCCAGATCTTCAAACTCGAACGAATCGAAAAATTCGAAAGGATAAGATGAATTGAAGGATCAGAATTTATTCAGCCAATCATAATATATATACACACAAGCGTCGATCTATTCTTCTGCGTGGTGCAATGGCACAGGCATTGCCGATGAATAATTCAAGTAACAATCCCGTCGAGTATATATATGCATTAACAAATGAATCCGACTGATATTCCCGGAGTGCAATAAATTCTCTCTCGCATCCGGAGTTAAAATCCTCATAAAATGCAATCAACGATAGCATTAGAAATGCATCTGGATATATGCACATATATACATATACATATACATATACGTATGTATGTATATATCCTAAGATCCAAATTAGAGAAGAAGTGAAAGCTAATTATTTTCCCGGTATACACGTTCACGGAAGGAGAAAAACGGTTTCGCCGGGACGAATCGGTGAATTGCGAGCCGGCACACACAATCGCGCCTCGCGCCATATGTCATCGGCGGCGGCGGCGCGTGAACTTTCCTCCATACGCGTATTACTCTAGGCGCCAGGTCCCTTTCCGTGGATTTTGAAGGTCCCAAATGAAACTTGGTTTTTCCTACGTATTTTGATCTCCTAAACCCGATTTTTTGAGGTAGAAGTCGCCAAAGTCGCAGAGAAAATTGTTATTAACAAATTATTGTAATGAAAGTTGATTAATGTTTATTTGCATTGAAAAAATTTTTTTAGTTTCTATGGTTGATTCTGAATAGAAAACCTTCTATAAAATTTTTTCGCAAATGAACCGTTTCTGAGTAAAAAATTCTTGAATTTTGCAAAATTGTGATTTTTGCAATTTTCAGTCCTCAATAACAATAATAATTTTGAATATTTTTCAACGGGGTTTAGGCCAAAAGTAGCCTTAGACATCATACTTCAAATATAGAGCAATTTTAACGACACTCCTTTGTCGATTGGCCATTTTTTTAACATTTAACATGCGTCTATTTCGTACTACTACGTACACGTACTACAGGGTCACATTTCGTCCCATTGAGGTCGCCGAATAAAACCTAGTTTTTCCTGTGTATTTTGACCTCCTAAAATCGATTTCTTAAGTTAGAGGTCCCAAATACCGCAGAGGAAATAGTTATTAACAGATTATCGCAAAATTACTCAATTAAGAGAGAACAAAATAGACGCATGATAACTGTTGGAAAAATGGCCTATTAACTGGAAATCGTTGCCAAGCTTATCTCTATATTTAAAGTGGAATACCTAAGGTTACTTTTCGTCCCAAAACCTGTTCCAAAATATTGCAAAATAATATTGTTATTAAGGCTTGAAAACTGCAAAATTTTTCCGTCATTGGAAAGTTTAGAAATTTTTTTCTCAGAAACGGTGCATTTTACGAGGAAACTTCATGAAACATTTTTTGTTCAGAATCAGCCAGAGCATCTAAAAAAAAATTTCAAAGCAAATAGACATTAATTAAATAATTTTGCAATAATTTGTTAATAACTATTTCCTCTGTGGTATTTGGGATCTCTAACTTAAAAAATCGATTTTAGGAGGTCGAAATACACAGGAAAAACTAGGTTTTATTCGGGGACCTCAATGGGACGAAATGTGACCCCGCAGTACGTGTATGTAGTAGTACGAAATAGACGCATGTTAAATGTTAAAAAAATGGCCAATCGACAAAAGAGAGTCGTTGAACTTGCCACTATATTTGAAGTATGATGTCTAAGGTTACTTTTGGCCTAAACCCCGTTGAAAAATATTCAAAATTATTATTGTTATTGAGGACTAAAAATTGCAAAAATCACAATTTTGCAAAATTCAAGAATTTTTTACTCAGAAATGGTTCATTTAAAGAAAAAATGTTGTAGAAGGTTTTATATTCAGAATCAGCCATAGAAACTAAAAAAAATTTTTTCAATGCAAATAAACATTAATCAATTTTTATTACAATAATTTGTTAATAACAAATTTCTCTGCGGCTTTGGCGACTTCTACCCAAAAAAATCGGGTTTAGGAGGTCAAAATACGTAGGAAAAACCAAGTTTCATTTGGGGACCTTCAAAATCCACGGAAAGGGACCTGGCGCCTCGAGTATATAGTACGTACATTCGGGCACGGTTCAAAAATAAGACGGAGAAGCTTGAGGAGGAACGACGATTGGGAGCGATTAACGAGGAGCGCGAGCGATTTCTCCGCGCGGCGGGCGAGTTGAGTGCACGATATATTCATCATAGAGAGGAGTGCGATTGAGTGAAGGCCGCGCCGCGTGCCGGGAGCTCGCTCCCCGCGGCAAGGTCGAGGTCTTCGGCTGCTGCTGCTGCTGCTGCGGCTACGGTCATTGTTCAGCGCAAATCAAAACGAAATAGACTCCGAACGAGATACGCGGGTCCCTTGGGCCTCAATAACGGGGATTCCCGACACAAGCGAAATCACTCCGTATTATTGTTGGGCTGACTCAATTGTCGCTTCATTGCCAGCGTCTAATAACGCGCCGCCGCCACCGCCGACGCCGACGACAACTCCTCTTCCTTGATGAGTCCTCAAGTTCACGAAAATACTTCCATGAACTCACGGCCGATCCATTTGGATTTGTTGATCCAACAAACCCGCGATTGTTGATCGTTTCGATCGTAATACAACTAGGATTTGATTCACTTTTCAATAACGCCACCCATGTGATATACATACATGTATGTGTGTATACGACAATGAACCGTTGGGTGTATTTTTAGCAGCGCAATTTTCCAACGTGATTTTCATTCAAGGTATTGTATCTTCATCCGAGCCGATATTTCCTTATTTTACACGTGTACCAGTACTGGTAATTCTCGCAATTCTCTTTGTATATAGATGCGTACACAATTGCGGTTTTCCGGACGATCGGAAATCTATTTGCTTACTATGATTCTCGTCAAACTTTTTAACGACGATGTATCTCTTTCAACAATGCTGTTGGTTTGTGAAATCTAAGGAATATTTGCATGCGAGAACAACTTTCTTCCTAAATCATGGGCGAATTGTAATAAACCGTTATGAATAACATGATGAATCGGATTAGAATCAACCGAAGAGACCCAAAATGAAGGTCGCAGGCGAAATCAAATTTTCTCCCGAATTGTTTTGTGTTCGAAGCGTCTTGAGAATACGACTTGTACTCTCAGACATCCTAACAGAAATGACCTATTTTCTCGAGGGTCGACAACCTTAAGCGCTCGAGTGACCCTAGAAATCAGAATTTCAATTGGGTGATTCATGACGCTACAAATTTCTGATTGATCTAACCGGATAATAACTAACGTACTTTTAATAAAGCTCAATTGTGCCGCACGTCGGAAGTGTTCTGGCTTTCATCAGAGAACGACAATACTACAGATCCACTGTATATTCAATTTCGAATCGCATTGAACTATTTATTTGCAACGCACTAATCATTCATCTCAAGCAGTCAGCGTGAATATACTACTGTTGAGGAATTTCCTTAAACAAATCATACGTCCAGCTCCCAAGAAACGCAAGTAGAAGAGCGAAAAACTTTCTCTGGTGCGCGACGCAACGAAAAAGCATAAGCATTTATACATATATATATATATATGTATACGCACAGCGCGAAAGAAAAAAAAACACGCCGCAGCCCACCGAGTCTCGGCGCATCATCCGGCAAGACAATGGCGGAAGAGATGATTTTTCTCGGCGCGGCCCATTGCTATTCCGCGCGCGAGAAGCTTGCGGGCTTGCGCTATAATTGCTGATGCGGAGAACCGCACGATCGGGTATGCGCGCCGCGTCACTTTCTCGTAATCGCACGCGCGCGAACCACTCGCCGATATTCACAGATCCGCAGACGCGCGAGAGTCTCTGCAGCCAAGTCGCTAACCGGTGTGTGCATACACCAGCTCGACTGTACTCCATGGGGTGTGCCCGCGTGGGAATTGAGTTTACCATTTTCGAAACAGTCGGAGAATCTTTTGTTTTTTCTCTCTCACATCCACCTAGTTTTTTTTTGACCGATGGTTTTTGGATACGCGTCGAGCTATATACGCGAGTCGCAATTGAAAGATTCGAAAATGCTCGATCGGGGGGAGAGGGAATAAATATTATTTTCTCAATCTTGTTGCAACAGCTTGCCAGGGACTCGCAATTTATTCACGATACACAAATGGAGTTGGGATTGATTCGAAGCCAGACTTGAGGAGATACAATATGGTGGCACGAGGAACCCGATGAGAAATTCAAACAAAATCTTAGTACATGGAGAGAAAATATTGAAATTATAGCGAAAATTATACGTATTGTATTTTTTTTCTCAATTTGAGGATTCTTCTTTGTTGACCAACATTTCCAACTGATTTATCGATTGCTATTTGTACCCATTATGACAACTTCAAGATAATTTAGTTGAGAAATACGAATAATGATCAGTTAATTTACACTCGTCGATGAGGCTGAAAAAATTCCATTTACGCATACAGGCACACGTATAACATTTAAATTATAGATTCGTATTGATATCAAGGTCATCAAATGTAAATCTCTGCTTAATGAGTATGAGGAGATTAAACAATTAACGTCAATTGTGTCAGATGCCCGAACGAAATTCGATGATTTACCCTCAGAATTATTATGTTCGCGCGGATGAGCCTTCAATATCCCAAATCTAAAATTCCCGTCGGTGGAATAATCAAACCTAATAATATTCGCTTCGGACCGCTTCGACGAAAGCAGGTTTCGTAAAAAACCGGATGAAAAATTGAAGATGACCGTCTGTTCGGTATCGAATTTTCATCTATTCGAATGAGCAAGCGAAATTTTCCTCGGCTCTCCAATTCGGCGCGACGACATCACAGCGGAGTACCGTTGAAAAATCTCTCTCGCGATTCGCGAAGATCCGCAGGATACGCTCGACGTGTATATATCTATATAGGAGAAACAAACGCGCGAGTGTCGGGGCGCGCGTTTGCTTACTCAGCCTCGGCGTGTCCGGACCTTGAAAGAGAAAGCCGCGCGCTCGCACGAGTCGGAGCGATGGACGTACATATATATATGGGACGTTCCACGTCAAGTGAGCATGGTCAAAATTTTGTTCGCAATTCTGCATTGACGAATTGATTGGTATCCATCCCCAGAATACTCAAAAAATTTTTCAGATTTTTAGGTGCATGTATGTGGAAGTTAGTCTATGCACTCAATACCTGAATTATCCAAAATTTAACTTTTTTCTCAATTTTGAGAGCCCAAATAATCTTGTATATGTGTGAAAATGAAAAAAAGTTGAGAACAAAAATTATGCTGAATACTACAAAGATTATAAAAAAAAATTGTTTGACACCAGAATCCTCCATCCGGATAGGCTACTCTATTAATCAAACATGTTTCAACCAGTTTGGCTATGTTCGCCCACTTATTTTTGACCTTTCAAGTTATACGTACAGACCTCTGTTCGATAGCTTGAAAATGGTCTCATACATTTTTTGGAGAAATTCCAATATTTCCTGCAATTAATTGTTTAAATCTGCAATATCACAATCCCCTTCTTGTTAGTTTCAACATATCAGGTTCACGATGAAGCTCACAGTGAGGATATCATGCCTCCGGGTCATCAATCTCAGCCAAACTCTACAGATATGTTCCCTGACACTGGATCAAGCTACCGGTAGAGTTTGGAGTTCCAGCGCTGCCTTGTTATAGAGCTTTTTATGAATTTAGACTGAAGCAGCTATATATAGATATACATATCTGCCTGGATTTGTCTAAAATTCACATAATTTTCATAATTTCATGAAGAAAATGATGTATTTCACTTTGTTTGGTACTATGAATAAATATTAACTCATGTGATTGACTTATATTGTGTGAACTGCAAGGCTGGAAAAGCTATTGACCGGTTGTCTCAAATCACATTCCTGGTTAATGTTTATAATTTCATGTGTAAATAACTTGCATGTGATTTGAGACCACCCGTCAACAGCTGTTCACACAATATAAGTGAAACCATAAGTTAATATTCATTCACAGTACCAAACAAGGTGAAATACATCATTTTATTGATGAAATTATGAACATTATGTGGATTTTAGACAAATCAAGGCAGATATGTATATCTATATATAGCTGCTTCAGTCTAAAGTCAAAAAAAGCTCTATAACAAGGCAGCGCTGGAACTCCAAACTCTACCGGTAGCTTGATCCAGTGTCAGGAAACATATCTGTAGAGTTTGGCTGAGATTGATGACCCGAAGGCATGATATCCTCACTGTGAGCTTCATCGTGAACCTGATATGTTGAAACTAACAAGAAGGGATTGTGATATTGCAGATTTAAACAATTAATTGCAGGAAATATTGGAATTTCTCCAAAAAATGTATGAGACCATTTTCAAGCTATCGAACAGAGGTCTGTACGTATAACTTGAAAGGTCAAAAATAAGTGGGCGAACATTGCCAAACTGGTTGAAACATGTTTGATTAATAGAGTAGCCTATCCGGATGGAGGATTCTGGTGTCAAACAATTTTTTTTTATAATCTTTGTAGTATTCAGCATAATTTTTGTTCTCAACTTTTTTTCATTTTCACACATATACAAGATTATTTGGGCTCTCAAAATTGAGAAAAAAGTTAAATTTTGGATAATTCAGGTATTGAGTGCATAGACTAACTTCCACATACATGCACCTAAAAATCTGAAAAAATTTTTGAGTATTCTGGGGATGGATACCAATCAATTTGTCAATGCAGAATTGCGAACAAAATTTTGACCATGCTCACTTGACGTGGAACGTCCCATATATACGCACACGCGCGGCGGAGCGCGCATTTAAAAAGCCCCGCGCGCGGATGCTCGAGCCACTGTACGCGCCGATTTCGGAATCGGCAAATCAATAACTCGTGTAAGTACTACAGTGGTACTGCTCGCTCGGCCGACGGGAAAAAGAAGAAATAACTAAACGCTCGGAGCGAGCGGCGCGCGGTATGCAAGGATGGATTGAGCAAATCCAATTATGAAAAGGATCTAATGGACGCGCGCGCGCGCCAGCGCGAATGTCAAGTGCCGTAATACGGAGAGATAGTCGTTAGAAATTACGGGCCGCCGGCGTGGCGGCGGCGGCGGCGGCGGCCGAAGGTGAGCGAAGAGTTCTTGAACTCTGTAGTAGAAACGCTCTTGAAATCGGATAGACAGCGTACGTACTGCGAAATTTTTCGACTCGCTCTTCCGCTCGGCTTGTATAATGGACGGATTACTCTTAACCTTGGCAGCTTTCACTCGTATCATTAGACCCGCGCTTACCAAAAACAGAATGAGCATCTGCTCTGCCTCTCTGGCTTGCTCCTTTCGAAACAATATGCAATATTCATTATTTTGTTTTTCACATAGGATATACTCGTTACATCCGTGCACGATTCCCGCGCGATCCATTACTAAGCTCGAAAAATTAATTTTGCATTTTATAATTTTTTTTACATATCATCCGAAATATTGAATATCGATAGTATTAGATGAAATCAATCGAATCATCGTAGTTACGCTGATATTCGTTTGATTCATGATTTGTCTTTCAATCAATAATTATAATTCAAGACAACGTGGCATTATGAATATTTATCAACTCATACCGAGTTTGAGTAAGGTGAATAAAAAACCTTAACCCACAAAAATCAAAATATTTTCTATCGAATCTTCAGCAACCAATCAAATCACAGTTATTTTGGCCTTAATCTATCACTCTCTTATAAGGAAAAAACAAAATTATTCCAAAGGTTGAAGTAAAGAAATATCCGAGATAAACACAATTATTTTTCAATGTCAATCATTTGAAACGATGCGTATATGTTGAACAAACAGAATTCCGATATAATTCCTTCGAGCTGTGAATGATATTGGTTTGCATTTTCTGGAGATTGAACTAAAAAATTCATGAATATAACGGGAAAACTTCTGCTCATATGTTCTTCAAGAGCTTGGATTATTTTCAACTTGCTTCAATAGATACGTAATAGGAATTTAGGGCATTGACCTCCGAAGCAATCATAAATGCAAAAAATATACGAACGCCAAGTAAGTGCAACTCTGCGGCAATTTCTCACAAGTATATCGTGATACTCTGATAGATTGTAATAACGAATGCATATATAATTTAGTTAATTTCCCGTTGATATATGATGAATTCCGATAAAGTTGTCCAGTGTCGCTTTTTACAACTGACGTTGCAAAAAAAGACATGGTCTTTTATGCTCGATGTGTCGAGTAAGTTTGAGTGATGTAGCCTTTAATTAATTTTCCTCGCAGTGTATACAAGTACGCGTAAATATCTTTTTCTGAAAACGCGTATATTAATCTCATTTCACCCGCAGAAAAGCACTCTGAGCCGTATATTGGGCATATTATTGTAAAAAATCACCTTCACGGTCAACACCCGAGACCGAGGTGGCGCTGTACATAGCGTTTTGAAAATCAAATTACGATTCGCCGTTGTCGTCCTTCGTATATTGTAATACTCATATCGACTGGAATGTGCGATTGGTATATTAATTTACATAGTAACGCACGTAATATATGGGATTCGCTCAGTCCCAATACTCTTACAGAATGATAATGTTATATTCTAGACGCAACATCAGTCCGTGGCGGCGGCAAAACATGAAATTTCGAAAAATAAAAAAATGAAGCAGAAGGAGACGAGTCGGTTGAGAGAATCTCGAGCACGTACGTCGAAAACGCATTCGAAAAAGTTCGCCAAGCGTCGCAGAGTCGGAAAGTGACGTTCCATATGTATATATGGGTATATCGGACGGACGTGCGCTTTTGCATAATAAAAGACTCCTCGGGAGAGTCGCGAGCAGCCCATGACTCGGCGCGCCACTCGAAGCTAGGGTAAAGATATATAGCTGACGAACGTATCCTCCGCTGCTGGTGGCGAGCCCGGCGAGTCTCGCTCGAATCTCCTTGACTGCTGCGGGAAATTCCCGGATTCCGGAATCCCAGTGGATCGCCTCTCGGAGTTACATTGGGCTGTGTTTGGTAAATACGAACGCTCGCGTGCAGTGATCGGCCGCCTCTCGGCGTCTACATGTATATATACAGATAGAGAAAAATTGTGAAAAGCGTACGGTACAATTCGACGTGAGTCACCGCGAGTTAACAGCGAGCAGTGGCGCAGAACGTTTAGTCTCCTTTCGTGAAGGGCAAGTCGCTTCTCTTCAAAGAATGACAAGAAGTTTCTCCGCTGCGGCGTTCGTCATTCTCTGTGATTCACTTGCGATCATTACTTTGTATGGATCCAAATTTCACGCATCTAAGTAGTTCAGAAAAGGACGAACGCTCCATTTTACCATAGGAATCGAATAGTTTAATCAGATAGTTCGTTCGAAGTGATTGAAACAATTGTATCGAGCGAGTTTACACCTTGCGATTGTTATTTTTTTCGTGCGGTACTATGAAAGCTTTCCGTTGCTAATAAAATGTGAAACTGAATTTTTGTCTAGAAAGAAAAAAGTTGCATGAAAAAAGTTCTTGGATGTTGTTGCCGAGGGTAAAATATCGATTAGTTATTAGACAAAAAACATAAAAAACCACATCAAATTCCCATGAAACAAGATACTTGGTCTGGAATTGGTATTGGTATTTCCAGAGATCCTCTGCTTCATCAATGATGCGGAGCGAGCAGACAAATTTTCTCAATACAAATTGAAAAGTCAAGACCATGGAGTCTGGTATTGAATACAGCCGAATAAACTTTTTTTTACACGGGTGGATACGCTTCATACAAGACCCGCAAACGTCCCACGTTCCCAGGCTTCGATAAGAAAAATAAAGAGATAAATTTGAGATCAATGAAGATTGAATCACAGATGATACGCAGGGTAAAACGGGTCTAAAGTGGAATTATTTAACTAAAGATTCATTTCGACCTTCGATGTATAGGCATCATATTTTAAACATGAAATATTCATGAATATTAATAAGCAGATAATGCGGAAGTTTTTCGTTAACGTATAGATTTGAGCCATTTTGGAAATTTCCCAATACGATTAGACCCACGTCATTAGAATTTCGCGAAATGCCTAAGGCAAACAAATGAATCAGTTCAAACTTTACTTGGGCCAATAGTAAGTAAAACTTTCAGTTTTCGATTGGCAAAGAAACATTCGACGCAGATCAGTTCTTCGAAATGCCCCGAGCGCTATTCCAGTGTCATTTATGGTATTTGCGTTCAACGTCTTATTCATCCGGTCGCGTGTGAATTACGATGTAAACAGCGCTCATTACGACTAAAAATTGTAAATAATTTGTTTCGAACGAGGTTCTTTGCATTAGCGATTACTGCGGAGAGGAAGAGGACGATCAAGAAAAATCCTCTCTCTCTCTCTGTGAACAATCAGTTGCAATCGGGACGAAATCGCGTTATTCCCGTTGAAATATATCCTTCAAATTTTTATATCTTCACCGCCTGCTTAAACTCCGTTGCGTGTAATGAACATGTCTTTCCTTGTCCCAAATACTCCAATTTAAAATTATGTAAGGTATAAAAAGAATTTCGATCGCGGTTGCATGAGAAAAGTGGCAAGCGGACATAATGTGATTACGAAGAAGACGATAGCCCGAGGCTGTACCACACTGACCGCCACGTGCGTGCGAAAATCGCATCGAAATCGAGAGTTGCGAGACGTGCGAATCTACTTTCACTCTCGATATGAGCCGGAGAAGATAACATCAAAGTGAACGCGCGCGCGCGCACCTCCTTTTTCGCATAACTGGTAAAACATTTAAGGATATATCATACAATATTTATTGGAATTCCAATGTTTATTGTTGTCGATTGGATGAACGCGTTTTCTATTTCCTATCGACGTATATAGTGAGGTAACTGCAGCCAATTTGGTACGTTTGTCAGATTTCGTATTTCCGGTGCTCTCTGAGCATCAGTCGCCTTCGGATTATGTTTGGAGAATTAAAAGGTCCCTTCCCCGCCCATTTAGCTCTTAAAACCACACTTTTACAACAGTTTGAAGGTTCACTTACTGATTTTTTTCTTCCTTTTCTTATTTCACTACTCTCACTCAAATTAAAAAATGAGGTGTAAATAATTTTCGTCTCTCAAAGTCTGATCACTCTTTTTCATATAAAAATATCTGATCTTTCGATTAGTCACATTAGTTTTCCTCGAACTATTTTTCTACACTGTCAATACGATTGGTTTTAATGAAACTCGCGATCTCCAGATGATTCCTCTGAGTGAAAATGCAAAATTATGATTTATTGTTCCTATATTACGAATGAAAATTCTTCTAGTAGTTGGAACAGGCCTTTTGCTATCTAGTAATCCTATAATACTAGGGTTACCGTCTATTTCGAGTGATATAATCGATCTCAATATGTGATTATCAACTGAAAGACTGAGTCAAATGAATGAATATTTAAGAGATAAACGTTGCGTTTTTATAAACATGATAATTTTTATATGTATTTTTGAGTTGAATGTGAAAAGTTTTGAATAAATATCAATGGAAACATGATTGAGAGTTTACTTCAATGCCAATTTGATTGTCCCTGTAGACATATAGATACTGTAACAAGTGATTATGAAATCGTGCCAAATTGGCTGCACGTGTAGCCAATTTGGCCTTCTTGCGTTTTTTTTTAAATTGACATTTTTAGTGGGTTAAAATGGTCGAGTGATAATCATAGAGACAGTTTCTGATAGGTATTGAGCTAGCCTTCAAGATACCGTTTGCAGAGTTTCAAAATTCACCATAGACAAATTCGCAAAAAACCCTTAGAGGGTGGCGCATTGGCTGCAATTACTACTTGAGAAAAAATGTTACACGACTATATTTTTTCATTAGATTTAAGTGGAATAACAATTGATCACAGGAATTTATGGTTTTTCCATATTTGCTCATCTTCTTAACGGATTAAATACATGTCCTTTTGACACGAGTTGAGACATTTGAAAATGTTTGTGTTAAAGCAAAATCTATTCCACTACATGATAAAACCAGAACGATTAAAACAGACTATAATTTCTATCTTAATTGAAAAGTTAGCTAAGGTGACCGAAGTTTTTTAGAAGTAGCGCGTTGGGGTGCAGTTGGATATTAAATTTATCGAACAAGCATTAAATTTGAATTTCAGCAAATAGTTTCCAAACTCTGACTTATTCTAGAGTCTCTCTCTCTCTCTTTCACAAAATTACAGCCGATTTAATAAAACAGTATTTTGGACCCGAGCGACTCTGTCTCCAAAGCCACGTGTGGGTCAGTCGAACAAACCACCTGATCTATATAGATATTTGATTGAGACCAATGTGATATATAGACGTGTATCACATGATAGTTTACACTTGAGCTTTGAATTGATTGCAACGATATAGGTATTCAAATGACAGAAGAAGACGCTGACCAATCCCTTTGGAATATGTAAATTGAAATATTATTTTATTATAAAATTCAAATCCATCACACGAAAATCAAGACGGCAAAATTAGTAAACTTCTCATATACCGCATATAGACAAATTACCGCTATGAATCCATTCAATTGCTTATATAAAAAATTACAGCGCTTTCCACCACGCCCAATCAAATGTCATCGCGGAATTTCAATGATTTCGCAAGCGAATTCAGAACAAGCCGCACCCGACGAATACACGCGAGGAGTGTTTTAAAAATAATGTGACCGCGCGAGCCGATTAATTCGGATCGAGCTGGATGATGGAATGGTTTTGTCGCTTCGTAGAGTATGGAGCCGCGTAAGTGCACACACAGCCGATCGAGCTAATTGTGACGCGCTCGAGAATTGTCGCTTCGAGCATATAATGCAAGTGTACGTGAAGGAGTTCACGTCCCGATTTCCAAGTGGTGCGCAGTACACACACGGCATGCCCATTAAAGTGCGTGTGCGCGCGCGCGCTTGCCAGCGCGAAGGCTGTGCGCCGCATATATGTGTGCGCGCGCGTCGGATATCGTCGTCGTCGTCGCGGGGTTGGCGAGATCTTCTCCCCCCGTCAATGAAGCCAATACATATGATTCGCACCTCGAGTGCGCGTCTGTCGCGCGCGCGAGCGAGTCTCCGCCTTCGGCCCTGGCCTCCTTCCCGTCCACTTTCAAACTTATATGCTCGCGACTCTCGCACGCGCCTCCGTGTGTGTGTATCCATGGTATTACAGCTGTGCTGGGATTAAGAGGCGAAACCGGGCGCGATGATTAGGGTGAGACAGACGCGGCCTTCGACGGCTTCGCCATCTCGTCTCGGCTCGTCCTGCCGTTGATCTCCCAGAGGCGAACGCACTCTGACCCCGCGAGCGCGCGCTCTGACCTTGCGCGCGCACCCAATGTATATTCTGCCGTAAGCCCGCCTCCGTTACATATAGCGCGACGATTGATTGCCGTATTGATTCTCCCGTACAATGTAATTGCCGATGGAGAAATCCGTATGAAATCTAATCGCTCTATGAATGTGGATTTATAAATCGCGTGTATATACAAGATGAGCGCGAGTGATTTTATCGTGATCCAGGTAATGTGCCTATACCATCGGAGCGATTACATGTAGACAAAATAGATAGACACCCGTTAGTATTTTTTATTGTGCAGATGTGAGAAAAAGTGTTCTTTGGGATGTTTCTTTCTATTTCGGGCTTGCGCAGAAAATTTTGTTCGAAATCCCTGAGCGGCTGATTATGTGGAAATAAAATTTATTAGCAATATCATTTTTTTGTTTCTATATCGTGATTACCATTTTTCGAGGAGTCACTTGGGTGGTAATACAAAAAGTGAGCATCGGGAATTATGATGAAATTATTCTTTTGCCTCAATCCTTAATGAAATTTGAAAATGTATGGAAATGATGGCAGTCAGTTTGGAAATGTGTGCTGAAATGTGACACAGATTCCTACACACCCATATATCATGAAGATTTTATACCCCAAATTGCCTGTGAACGTAATCCATATTGGAATCGCATATATGCAGATCTTTTCAGTGTATGAGGATGTGCGCAAGTTTATGCGGGGGACGAGCATTAAATTGCTGTGGATTGGAATGTTTGGCTGCGAGCACTCAAATTAATTACTTTTTGCTCTCCCTGTAGCCGAGGCTTTTTTCCATTGTCGCGCCGAGTGATTTCGTTTCATTTCTATCTCTGACTGACTTTGTCCTGAAAATTTAATACTGCTGTGCGGAATTATCATTTTACGATACTGACGGATTCCGTAAGATTCAACATAAATTTATATGTCCTTTTAAAATAACATAGGAATGACCCGTGTTTGAATTGACATTTGAAATTCAAGTTGTATTTATGTTTTAAGAATCATTTGAAAATGTATAATGATGCAAAACAGCAAAAGTTAATAATTCGCCTGTAAAATAACACAAATGAAAAATTTCAAACAGAAATATTTGCCTAACGTCCTATTTATGATTCTGTGAATTCTAGAACAAAATGATTATCGTTATGCTTATGGTAAAATATGTAATTATGGTTGGTTACATCACGACTATTAAATACGATTAAAAAATCGTACTTTCCGTTTTCATCGATCAATTACGTACTTTTACTGATGTAATTTTCATTATTATTATACTGTTGAACAAATTTTCTATTACACAATTCGATCATGATTACCTAGAAATTAAATACGGTATAATGAATAACTTCTTTGGCAATAATAATCTGAAAGTTAATTCAAGTCTAAGTACGTTTGTACCCAGGATTTATTCACGTTAAATACCAACTGAAGCATCATAAAAATATGAGCGAAAGAAGAAATTCATCCCAAATCAATCAGTTTCCATGAGAAGTCTTTGAAAAATACTCGCATATTAATCGCATTGAACTTTTCTTGGAATATCTAATAAACAGTTATAACGATAAGAAAATTCTAGTGCGATCGAGTCGACGAACGACCATGAAATGTATTTTTCACATACTGGTCTACGATTTATCATAAAATCATCCATCGAATGAAACGTTACACACATTAATCAAAGAAGTAGAAAAAAATAATCAACGAGTCACATGATTATTCACCATGACTTCATAAAATAAAACTTCAGATTGCAGGTTGATTATTATGACCGAAGAATCCTGCGAGAAGAATTGAGACCATGCTTCTAACTTCTAACTTAACAGAGTCCCCAAAGTGTAAGTTGCAATTTCGGATTTTTCAGAGATAATTTTCTATTATTAATTGAGAGAGTAGAACGAGTTAGGTAAAGAAATATATGGTGTGGTTAATAACTTCTTTTCAATTAGTAATAAAATATCGGAGTCTCTATACTTCGTGAATACAACTATATCTCGGCGAAAAAAAAGTCCATATAATTTAAATCAATAATATCAAGTGTAAATTATATATATTTAAATAAGAACTGTAGGTGGCAAATTCTATTATATTTTTTAAAAATAAAATGGGACGCGGTTGTCCTAGATTACTGTTCACAAAATTTTGTTGCTTTAAGTTTAAAATCAATAAGCTACATGAAGCACTGTGACCGAAAATATAGTTTGAATGGGTTTGTCCTGGCAGAAGAATTTTATATAGGAAAATTTTGGTCAACATCTGTGAGCGGGAACTACCCTCATGGAATCAATAATAAGAGTGAGGTCAGATAAAAATGGTATTATATGTTCTTCCAAAAATTGTCTTACATTCATAAATGTTATTTGACCCAGAAATGAAGGTAGCACAAGATCCCAGTAGAATAACGACCCACACGAGTCATACATGTGGGGGTGAAATAGGAGTAAAATTCATGAAAAAAGTTTTTCTGCAAGAAAATGAATTCAAATTACTTCAACTTATTGTAACACCTATACTGTACCGTCATATATTAGGAGTCATAGAATGTCGATCACTCCGAAGATTGGAAAATGCAGTTTTACATTTTTCCAATGTAATTTCACGTAATCCTACTGTATTGATCATCAAATCATAAGGGGGGAAAACTTTTTATTCAAAATTTTAAGATTCAAAATACACGCGACTACATCATTTTCTTGAGATATTTGGAAAAACAAAACCACCAATGCCAGAACTATGCATAACTCTATGTTGCCCCATTGATTTGGAATAGATTCAATACAATAAAAAATACCCATCGCCATTTCAACAATAAGCGTCAAAGCCTCAATGTCCAAATTACAAAACAAGTAACGGGCATGAAGTTGCCGACCTTCTTACTTATGGCGTCAATATATGACAGAGTTACACAGTGTGAGTGTGAAGAATAAATATGTACTGCAAGCCAGAGAGTACATCATGTAATGCAAACTTTAGAAATGTATAGCATCATTGAAGATGCGTTGCGAAACAAGAAGAAGTATAGCCGAGTACCTCAAATAAACCTATTGCAAGAAGAAGAGCAAAGACGCGTAAAAGTTGGGTAGTTTCGTTTTCAAGTTTATATTGTGCGCGACAGTCGGTCAATTTAACGATTCAGAACGGACGAAACGGCTCACTTAATAGTTTCATCCTTAATGGCAATAAAGTCGTAATGTAATCGATCGTTAACGACCGCACCGCGTGTTCATATATATAAACATGTTGCATATCCCGCGGCGCTCAGCTTCTTCGTTTCATCTCAATTTTCATAACGCAACACTCGGTGTGGTCGTATAATCGCGGCTAAGTGTATGCCGATCATGGGCAAAACCTCAGGATCTCTATGATTTTTTTTTTATTTTTTTTTCTCTCTCCAAAGTGATGCAACTGGGGACAACGACTGCAGCTGCCCCGACGAGCTAGTGAACTTGAACACGAATACACGCCGCCGGCCGTATGTGTGTGTCCCTATAATAACAGCCGCGCTCTTGAAAATCGAGCCAGCAGCAATCGCTCGCCCGCATCAATTACATAACGTAGCCGGGCATACTTAATTGTCTCGCGAGAAAAAGCCACCCCCGCCGCTGGAAAAACACAATTGGGGCGCGAGAGCCAGGCCTTCCTGCAGGCCGATGCTGCAGCATGGCCAAAAAAAGCCTACTCACGTTAGTGCGTGAGCCGCGCTGATGAGTCCGGATCGGAGAGAGCTACTGATGCGATCGCGATGCGGGGGCTTACATAAACGGGCTGCGTATGGTATATACAAACATCCCGGGACACACGTCTCCTTATATACACGCGCACGTTGGTGCTGCGGGCGGGCGGGCGAGCGAGAGAGAAAGAGAGGAGGAAAAAAATTACACTCAGCCGTGACATAACCTTAACCCAGAGTTGGGAGCCCCGTGCTGCAGTGGGCGACGAAGGAGAGGCGCGCGCGCGGGCTTGACGGCATAGTAGGATACACTCACCAGTGCTGCGCGGCTCTGCGGTGAAAGCGCCGCGTGCATATCCGAGTGGGCTTTCCCGTTTTCTCCTCCCGCTGCTCTGCTGCTTTCGAAAAAAAGTCACATAACGCTGCTGCTGCCCCAGGTACTTTCACGCGCACACAGCACTACTACTGCCAAAGCGCGCTGGCTGGCTGGCTGGCTGGCGTGGCCTGGAGAAAGAGAGAGAGAGAGAGAGCGGACAAGTAGCAGAATACGCCGCACGCGCACGCTCGAAACACTGCCAAGTGCCCGCAACCGGACTGCTGCAGCTGCGCTATATGCTCCCCGCGCGCGCGAGATCAGCTTTTCCGTTATCGACGAGGGCGAGGAGGGATTTCCTCGGCTCTCGCTCTCGTGACGGTGCCGGCGCACTCGATTGCCGATTTATAATATAGGCTTTGTCGCGTGCAAGCGTGCGCTGTTATATGCGCGGGAGCTTTTTTTTCGGCTCGCCCGCTCAATGATTGGACGAATAATTTGGGATTTACATTCTTTAAGATAAATAATTTCACTTTATTCAACGGGATTCGAACGCGCGGTGCACATGATTACAAAGCTCTTTCGCACTCGCACGTGTGCAGGGTATACAATAGGTACTTACAATTGTTTCGGATCGGTTTTCAAGTTCGGAAGACCGATATATATATGTATGTATATGCGAAATCGATAAATACGAATAATCATGGATGATTGTACGCAACAGCTTACAGTATTTACATTTATAAAAGATCATGCAGCTCATAAAATTCGTAAGGAAAGGTTTTTCAACAAGTTTATAGATAACACGTCATCGGCAAGCCTGACCAAAAGTCAGTTGCTCTTTGGCCCCTCTGCACCTGTGTGCCTAGCATGACTCATCATCGATTCAACGCGATTTGCAGTCTCCCTCATTACATCCGAAAGATCATCTGGTAGGGCTGGAATATGCGCAGAGAGCCTCTTGTACATAGAATCTTTATTACCCTCCAACTTTTTACGTCGCTGCTCTTCATACTTTATCTGCTGTTTGTAGAAAATAGCATTCTTCAGCAGTTCCAAAGTATTGTTGAAGCTCTTGGTAGCACCTTCCATTCCTTTAATAGCACTGACTGCATATTCAACATCGTAGCAGTGTCCCTGGAGCTGCTGTCGCAGAGCCAGTACTTCAACTCTTTTCTCAACCATTGGTGGTAAGGCTTTTCGAACATGCTCCTGCAGTCTGTAGAATGCCAGAGATGGTTCGTTGGCCACGATGTGCATGTTTTCAGAAATTCTTTCCGTTGCTGCAATAAAACACAATAATTGAGTGATGGCAACTGTTATACTTTGAGAAAACAAATAATGGAATCCAAAGAAATCAAGCCAAGCTTGTAATTTACTTCTGATATAACCTCCAAGTCATCCAAAAACTTGGGAATGCTAGATCCCATAGAGGAATTATGAATACTCATTACCTTTTTTCACTTTCGCCTCAAGCTCCTGATCGGATTGATAAACTTTTGCCGCCATTTCTGCTGTAGATATCAATGCTCGTAAATTAATATCGACAAAAACAGTCTTCACAGAGCCTTGTTCTTCGCCTCAACCAACACGAAAGCTTCCATCCTTTCTTTCGATCACCTGTGCTCGTTACATCGTCGCACAGGTCTTAACTCTAATGATCCTTTATTTCCAGTCCATCGTAGCCTCGCCCAGGTGTCCAGGAGCAGGAGCTCGAGAGCCTGTCTCTCCGGCTGATTGGAAACTCCGAGCTAATCCAAGACACCGAGCCGACGTCGATGGTGTCAAAATCAGCTGATCAACCAGCTGACGAAGGTTGGCGCAAGTGCGAGCGGAAGTCGCCGCGTGTCGAGCTCACCATGACTTCGATCTCGAAGCGAACAATCGGAGATACGTGGCATTGGTCGAGCGGCGCTTACTTCGCGGCTCTTCGTTCAGCGCCACATGTACCGTCGCGAGTCCGACCCGGCCATTTGTCCCTCGTCGCAGGTTATAGCCCGGTTAGCCAGCAAAGACGGCAGGTAAGCTAACGGATTTTCTTCCCTTTATTTTTCGGGTGCGGTCCTCGAAAAATCTGCCCTGGATAGTTGATTGGCTTACGTGGATTCATGAAGTATGTTTTGGAAAACAATATCGACCCATTATACATTTTTATCTAAAAAATCTGTCGAGCTGTGTGCGAGGTGGAATGACGCTCCGTCATCCAAACATACGCGAACGATTAAGAGGATATTTTGAATGGATCCGAGACTTCGCGAGTGTTCGTTCGATCGTACGGGATGTTTTATAGCTTTTTCAAACATTTGTTGTGAGCTGATGAGTTTCAAAGGGTTGAATTCGGCGAACTGAGCAAGACGGAGCAGATGCTCCAAGATACGTTCCTACGTGTTTACTCTTATTGCCTAAGTTTGATCCTTATGCTACACCAAATACATGAAAAATTTTCTTTAATTCCAGAATGAAGCTCCATTTTCTATTTTGCGTAGCAGCCGCTGCGCTGGTCGCGGTTTGCGGAGAAGAAGAAGAGAGCGAGGGGGCAAGACTACTAGTAGCCAAACATATTCACAATAAATATCTTGTTGAGAATATGGACGTTATTGTCAAGGTACGTGATTCACGCACTGTGAGAATTTGTTTCCAATTGACATTTTCTCACATCGATGCTAGTTCAGCAAGATGTTAGCAGAAATTAGACCAATTATTCAGTTTATCGGTTGATTGAATTTTGTCATTATGATTCATTGATTTATTTTTACAGTATACTGTGTACAATACTGGTAGTGCCGCTGCTCTTGAAGTTGAAATCACTGACAACTCTTTTGACCCTGACAATTTTGCTCATGTTAGTGGTGAATTGAGTGCGAGGATTGATCGAGTCCCACCAAACACTAATGTAACTCACACTGTTGTTGTGAGACCCAGAAAAGCTGGATATTTCAATTTCACTTCTGCGGAAGTATTGTACCGTAGAAAAGATGATGCTCCAAGACTACAAGTTGCTGCCAGCAGTGAACCTGGTTTAGCATACTTCACATCTTACAAAGAATATGATAAGAAATTCTCCTCCCATGTGGTAAGCTTTTTTATATGAATGTCCTGATCATAAATCTGATCAAATTTGCTTATATTATGAGTTTTAGTTCATTATTTTCTTATAAAAAAAAAAAAAAATTAACCAAGTTAATTCAATGAAATTTGTAAAATAAGTTTTCAAAAATGAGTCAAATTTTTTAAGATAATTTATTTGGAATATCAATCTTAAAATACTTGATTAAAACATTTTTAATGTTAAATAATTATTTCAGATTGATTGGGCTGCTTTTGCAGTTATGACTCTGCCATCATTAGCAATCCCATTTGCGCTCTGGTTCTCCAGCAAACGCAAATATGAAAAACTGTCAAAGGGCACGAAGAAGCACTGAAATTCTAAGAATTGATACTCATAACTAGAACATTTATAAATAGTTATTTTTTGAGTGATTGTGAAAGGTACGAGTGTTTCGTTGTATACTTCGAATTTTGTAATAAATATTATTTATAATTTATTTCAAACATTTTATTTAAAAAATTCCTTGATCACAAGTACAGCTTCTTAACCACTAAAGAAAGCGTATATACAGAGTTATGTCGACTGATTGTTCATACAAAATCTTACTTTTAAGTCTGTTCAACCTATTTCTATTATTTTACCAAGTTATTAAATAATCATATTAAACAAGTACTTTTTGCTTGCAGTGCAAGAACGTTCATTTTATTCATATTCATTTTAATCATTTCTTTTAACAAGTTTGAAAAACAAAAGTGTAATTAATTAGTGAAACCATTTACTTTCATCTCGTAATGAACAATGTTAATTTTCAAGTATAGTAGGAACGCATCAGCAAACAATTATTTGAATTACTGATGGACAACACATTGAATTTCTGAAATCAAAAAATCCTAATAATCTTGTAGCTGCTTGTTCTTATCTTCAATCTCGGAAACTAAAGCTCATATGTCATAGATCAATAAAAAATATTGATTACATTCCTTTTAATGAATCTAACATCTACATTTACTTGTTACTCACGCACAAATTTTCAGCAACATTCAGAGTATACAAACTTAGCTTCTGCAGATACGATTTAATCGATCATTCGATATGACTATTTGTTGAGAGTTAATTGACTAATTCGTTTCTTCTCCCTAACAACATCGCATTATAATTACACTTTATACACATTCATCGATAACAAATATCACGTGCATACGTCGCAGTATTATGTTAAGTCTTAACTTTTCTATCTCATTCACTAGAGATCTACCCGTAATAATAATTACAAAAAAAGTTATGCTTACAAAAATCAGCAAAAAGCTATGAATAGGTATAGAAAAAGTTCACAAACGGTCAACAGCCTTAATCTTCAAGTAGATGTCTTACAAACAGGTTCGATTCCTTCGTGCACCTGGTGTAAAGAACCCTCGAGGATCACCGTACACTGGTTCAAAAGCGGAAAATGGCCTTAAAGGCGAACCGGGGCTTCCAGGACTAGATGAATTAGACGCGTTCATACCTGTTGGACCAGGTGTTGATTTTTTCTGATTGAACGGTGGTGAACACTTTTCAGCTGCAAATAAATGTTGTAATATATATTTTTATAGTTTAAAGTAGAATATTTTTCTTTTAAAACAATTATCCGAGTCACTCACCAAATATGTTTTTATTCTTCACATTTACGTCAACGTTAGCCATTTTATTTCTCCAAACTAGAAAAAAAAGTATAGACATTAAAATTTGCCTACGCAAAAGGCGCATAGTAAGATTTATTCTATTTATCGAACTTACAGTGGATGAAAGAAATTGTGAGTATTACAAAAGTTCCTAAAGTGTAACGGTGGAAATATATGTAATCCACCCAATGGATTCCTGAGATACGAGGGAATTGATCGTACTTAGGCACTCGAATTAAAAGCTAAAAAAGAATCGTATTGGTTACACATTTTACAACCAAAAAATTGGTTCTGCATATTCATCAAGATAAGTTACACCACTCACCGAAACATTTTGCTTAGTAAGCTCATTAGTAATGATAATTTTGCGACCTGGAACTTCATCTTGATTTTGCGTCAAAGTTAATTTGTATTGCGCAACATTCTTTGAAAGAAGCTGACGGGCTCCAACGCTCACTTCTTCAGGAGTTTCAATCTTTGGAACAATTATTGTATATTTAAGAAAACATTTGAAATTTAAATTACTCAATTGAGGAAACTGTTCTACTTACAATTATGTGCTCCAAAACACTAGGAAGACCATAAATGTCAAGAGTTGCTGTGGGTATTTCTTGTGCTAATGAACTCAAGAATATAATTTCTCTCGTAGGAATGTACATCGGTGGAAGGTATGAAACTTCAATTGGAGTTCCCTCAAGATCTCGACTCAGAACGTTGATGCGTAATCTGGTCTCCAGAGTGCTGGACATTACAGATGGTAATCCCATTGGCACAATATCGCAGTAGTAGAATCCTAAATTAAAATAAATCTTTCATCATCTCAAGTGCAAATGAAACGTGTAGCTTTCACTCTTTAATTTTGCCAAAACTCACCAGTAACTATGTCGAATCGTGGCTTAGCATAAAATAAGTCCTTGATACCTACAGTTGAGTGCACAGGTGAAAATTGAACAGTACAGATAAAGGGATAGTGACTGAGGGCGAAAGACGAAAGAGTTCTGCAGCCTCCCAACCCTCTTGACAGAATATTGTTTTCCTTGATGGTTTCATGTTTACCCTTCAGAATCAATGGCACACTAAAAACTTCTGTGCCTGTAACATTTTTTCCTTTCAATGGAACTAGTGTGACTTTGGCTACAGGGTTAACTGTGACTTCGACTTCATCCCGCAAGTTTGTCGCTATACTATGCTTCACTCGTGCACTGCCTGGACTGCGACCTCTGCCGACACCAGTGATGGGGTCTACATACAAAACTTCTGGTGCTGAAGATTGCCAGTAGCCAGGATCACCATCAGATGACAGAAGAGGCATTGAGAAGCAAACCACATCTCCAACAGTTAGGACAGTCTAAAAAAAAACAAATAGTTTCAAAGTATTTTTATGGCTACGACGAAATGAAAAACACAATTTAATCTTGAATTATTTGCTCACCTTGGTAGGGAAGAGGACGTCACCAATGATCATGTGCACGTAGTCAAACATTCCATTCGGATATTTTTCATTGTAGACTTTGACGATAAGTTCGCCATTTTCAAGGAATTTAGCATTGACAGTATTCTTGTTATTTTGAGTGAATGATACCAAATCTGTGCGACTCGACAAAGTTTTGAATTCAACTTCAGCGGCGTGAAATTTAGATCCAACATTGTCGTAGTATTCAAGAACATAATTTAAATCCATGCCTTTTGGTAACAACGTCAGTTCTTCACCAGATCGAATTCGAACATTCGTTTTTAAAGACAACATAACATAATGAATCGGCTTGATCTGAAGTGAAGAAATATTATTTTCAATATTTTACTTGAAAACGTTAGGAAAAATATGTAACTGTAAAACTTACGTAAACTGCAATCGTCAAAGTTTGTTTTGAACTATAAGCTTCAATATTTGTAATAGTTACAATTGCGCTTCCATAATTCTCTCCAGATTTTAATACGCCATCTTTATCAACGGAGATGATGTTAGAAATAGACGTTAAAGCATTCGGATCGTCAGATTCTCCACCGGATAATCCACTAGTCAGTACTTTATATGAAGTAGCTCCAAATTTATCACGATTTGTTTCCAATTTAATCGACGAGTTAGGTGACATGATTAAAGTCAAAGATGTTTCAGGTGCATCTTCATTAATCAATCGCAATTCCTCAAAAATTTCTACTTTCACGGAAGAACTGAAGCTCGGTTGAACTCGACAGCCTCCAAGAACGTTGCAAGGAGTTGTAGCAGTTAGAATAATTGTAGCGATTCCAGGTTTATTTGCTTTCGCTCTCAATGTTACTTCATTTTGATACCTATGAAAAACACATTAAAAAAAGGAATTGCGTTAATCAGTCTCTTTAACATAAGTTTGTTAAATATTATTTCTGTCAACTCACCTAACATTTATTCCTGTACCTTCATACATGTTATGCAAAGTCATTAGATTTGAATCACTTATCGACCACGTAAAAACAAGTGGAGACTTCATTGAACCGATTATTAACGGAGTCAAGTGATCAGGAATCCCAAACGCCCAGACTGGGATGACTGCCCCAACTTTTATTCTCAACGTGGGAACGACAATCTTGACTCCTTCCAACAAAATAACTCTTACTTCAGCATGGTCCTGTGAGAAAACGACCTTTTTTCCCTTGGAATCTTCTCCAACTGCTTTTGCATAAATAGTAGTTTGTCCTGTTGTCTTTCCTTCAACAACTCCTGTGGCGTCAATTTCTAAAACTTCATCATCATCCGTTGAAAATTCAATTTCAGCATTTTTAGGCCCTCCAACAGTTGAAATTTGATATATAGTTCCAACGAGCGTAGTAAGATTTTTGGGCAAAACTTGGAGAGGTGGAAAGACTTGGATGGAAATCGTTTCGCTGCGTACTTCGTTGGCTCCTTGCCCACTGCTAAATACAACTTGCGCTTCACCTTCTTCCAAACCATGCACCAAGTATAGAATTTTATCAAATGGCGCATTGCCCTGTTCTTTTGCAGGTACACGTTTTATGTCAATGTAACCGTTTTCTGTTTCGATTTTAATATCCAGAGCTTCGAGCGCAGGTAACATCATCAAAAATCCATTTGTATCATACAATCGGAGCTTTGCAATGATATACTTGCCCTTCTCCACTTTATTAACGATTTCAACTTCCAAACTTGAAAGTTGTTGAACTTCAATATCTACTTCAGCAGATTTAGAAGTAAGACAAAGATCGACGAGCCCAATGCGCAATGTTCCGGATCGTCTCGGGATCACACTGATGGTACGGGTTTGTTCAACGTAACGAACATCAGCCACTTCTTCGTTGCTCAAAATGAGATCATAGTAACCCGAGCCTTGATTCACTTGCAAATAGTACTTGCTGTTAGGATCATTTAATATTTTTAATCTATTAGGATTAATCACAGTGTCATTGACTAGGAAAATGTTAACACTGGCTTCAATAATTGGAGTTGCTGTGGCTCCATACTCATTTTCAATTGGGAATGGTGGATATTCTGGTGTAATTTTGAACCTTTCAAATAATAATTGATTGTTAGTCAAAATTATTCATTCAGAAAACATTTAATTAGAATTGAAATTGAATAAATACCTTTGAATGATACTCTTTTGATATCCAGTCACTTTAGCTTTCAAATTGAATGAATCTATATATCTTTTAGGAATAACCTGCTGATAATGATTTTTAGGTAGTACAACTTGGTAATCAATAACGGTATCTTCCAGTGTTCCTATTGGAAGTTCAATGGCTGCACTTCCAGATGGTTTCAAATTCCAGTCGACACTCAAACTGGTGATATTATCGAAGCGTCTACCATCTTCATCTTTTACAATAACGATCAATTTCAAAGTCTCTTCACTATGCGCAACGATTCGTTCAGTATCATGACTCACGGGGCAATTTTTACCATCCCTAAATTCTGGTTGTAAAGAGATGTATCGAGGTTTGGCACACATAACTTTTACTTTTGCAACTGCTTCACCGCCTTTGCAAGAAGGAAGCACTGGTACATTGTGAACGCTAAAAGTTACGTAGCTTTCGCCAAGCGATTTACACAATACTTTGAATATAGAAATCTCTTCATCATAAGTCGATTCTAGTTCAGCAACTTCGAGGATATCGTTGTCAGTAACGTGAGCTTCTCTTTCGTAACCCTGTACTAATCCAGACCAAGCTTGAGGTCCACCTTTGAAAACAATATTCCTTGATGAGCCAACAGCCAAAACTGTTTCAGCTTTTGCAGGATTAACCACTACCAGAGGTTCAAAAGCAGATACCGTAACGTTATCTGTTAGATTTCTACCATAGGTTACAGAAACTTTGGAAATGCCGACTGTTTCGCTGACGATTGCTACTGTGGCACATGCAATACTGACTGGTTCAATATCGTAACTTTCAGTTTCAACAAAATTACCATCTGGTATATCAACTTCAAAAGGTAGATCTTGACAATCATTAAAAGGAATCAGCCGAGTTTCCGATCCATCGTGTAGTTCACCAAATAAAGCGATGTGCAAATAGATAATTTCTCCCACCGCTGCTTCCATATTATACTGGATTATTTCTAACTTTGTAGGAACCAAAACATGGACCTTTGCAGTATCACGATTGTTAGCATTTCTAACAAGAGATACTGTAATGTCAGCAGTTCCTTTTTCCAATATTTTTAATGCTCCATTCTGAGAGACACTAACAAGTGAGGGTTGTCGACTGTTCCAGTTATATGAACCATCACCTCCGCTTGCTTTAAGAGCTACGTCGTACCTAGAAATGAATAAATTAAATGAAAGTTAGTATAAACGGTTTCGTGACTAAAAAATAGTTGGGACAAATATTACCTAGTTTTGACTTTTGGATCCCAAGGAAGAACTAGAATTCGAGGAAATATTGTAACTGCAGTATGGATTATCAATTCTGCTTTTGCCGTGAGTTCTGGTGAAATGGGTATTCTTTTTCCTCTATTATTGATCACTCCATGTAAAGTTGCTTCAACTGTAGTTGTTCCGGTTGAGATTGGAGTAGCAACAACATGAGTACCATTCTGTGTTGTCAGTTTCTTATCAAAGTACTTGTCATTTATTTTCATGGTAACTTCAACACCTTCTCCAATATAAAATTTGTGATCCTTGCTAGATTTATAAAACACAGTTGAATCTCTTATTAATATGATTTGAATTTTTGAAAACTTTCAAATCGTCAGCTGGGAGGAAACTGAGTTAGGACCTTCCTTCTCCCAGCTGACGAATTAGTAGAGATAGAATTTAAACTTGCCTATCAAACATTTCAACAACAATCTCATGTGTAAAACCTAAAATGAGAGACCGACTTCGATGTGGCAAAACAGCTATAGCTATGTATGCAACATCATTTACATTAACAGATGCAGTGGGCAAAATAGTTCCATACTCTTCGTGGACATTTTTGTCATGCAGAAGAACTTTGGTTTTTCCACCCATTAAAGCATAAGCACCAGCCCTAGCATTGTTAATTTCCAAAATTTGAGGATTCTCAGCTTCCAGATAATATTGACTTGTTGGAATGTGTATTTCTTCAAGACGCCCTTGATGAACCTATTTGATGACAATAAAAAAATTCCAGTTGACTATTTCCAGAAAATTAAGAAATGTTATAAGCCAATCATATATAATCTACATCACAATAACATACCTGAACTATTCTATAAGTAAAACTATCAAAAGGCATTATTGTTACATCTGAAGGGATGATAATGAGATTTGCAACAACAATGAGTTCCACTTCCACAGGAGGTACATGTCGATATTCAGGGTATAATATTTTCACAGCTACCTTCGCTGTTCCAGTTTTCACTCCTTCCAGCAGAACAATATTTCCAGTTTTGCCAATTGCATCAAGCGTATCAACAGAGTGAGGAGTTTCATAAGGAGATTCTTGGAAAGTCATGAAACGAAGCACATTGTTAGGATAACTGCTAATTTCTACTCCCTTTTTTTCAATGTTTCCTATCTCCCAATTGAACTCTATTCCGGCCAGGGTCGTGAATTCATTCCCTTGTTCATCATAAGCACGAACTTCAAAAGCTTCTGGAGCTTCTTCTATAAATAGTTCTCTGGTAGTAGTAACCATAGCTAAGGAGAAAATGGCATCCACAATGACATCGCATCTTAAGAAATGCCCAGTATTAACGTCTTCGGCAAGAATTATGGCAGTCTTTCTTGTGGGGTCTCTCGTTACAGTTTGGACTACAACTTGAATAGAACATGAACGATCGTAGTCTTCATCAATAGGTATTAGGCGTACTATATCTGGTCGAGAAGTAGACCTGCAGAGGTGTAAGTTTGTGAATTAGAAAGAAAAGACCCATTCATAAGAAATTAATTTCTAGCCCTATAAAATTTCAAAACATTATTCACAAAAAATCAGAGGGTAGATTCTGAGTCAAATAAAAAAAGTTAGGTTATGCAGAGTGACAATGATAATCGCCGGGGACCGCGAGAAAATAATGTTGTAATATGAATTTGGTGAGTCGTTTTTAAGCGTATATCAAGAAAATACAAGAGTCGTCATATATTTATTTCAAGAAATGAGAAAAATCAATCACCATTGGTAACAGCCACCCTCGGTAACTTCGAGGGTAAAATTGACGGGGAAATCGTTGAAGACGGGCAGCAGGACTCGGGGCACATTTAGCCGATCAGCCAGCGCACAGAGCGGTGCAAAAAATAGCACACATAGCGCCGTAAAACAATGTATTTTCAATAATTTTCTCGATCCCGCCATAATCTTGGCTACATGTGTTTTGCAAAACGGCGGCTTCTTCCGAGTCTTGTGTGCCCTCATGCGCTATCTCACTCGCTCTCATCAGCTCCCATATATGGGAGTGCAGTTCCAAGTTCCAACTCGCGCGGTCTCTTCCGCCGTTCCTCGCAAGTCGCGCTCCACAAAGTCCAGCACCAGGTTATAAGAGCTGAAGACTGAATCCGACGTGAATTGAGTACTTATAGTTGCGAATGCGATATTTGTCAGATATATTCTCGGTAAAGTATACCTAAACGAAGAATAAATCACAACGAGTGGACGGAAAGCTGAGTAACTTATTTGACTACTAATTCAAACTGGCAGCGGGCCTCAGCCGCATTGTTGCAACAACAGAAATTGATAAGGCCGCACTATAGACAACTTGACAAATATTGAAGAGTTTTATTAAAGGCTAAAATCGGCCCCACCGCATCAAGGCCCGAGGGTCGCCTCTCTCTTGCTCCGTGGTGCTCCGTTGTCGCCACTTCCATTGGCTTGGCTTTTGCAGTCTCCGGTCTCTCCCCTCGCAGTCTCCCTTTGGTCGTTATATATGCGGCATAGCCGGAGTCTAAAAGTGCCGCGTCGACTGTTTATAATGTCATCAATCAGCTGTTAATTCGGCTGAGAAGTTTCTGCTGTTTGTTACTCAACTGACACCGCAGATGAAGTGAAGGCATAGGCTAATTTTTTTTGCATTTATGCGAAAGTTGAAATGCGTACAAGTATGATATTACAAGTTGATGTTGTTAGACTGCATCACGCACAAAGGGATAGTCGTAGGTCATGAATTTTTTTTGCTACATAGTATATAAGCCCTCTGCAATTCATTATAATTAATTTTCCGATAATTACTCATGAGAGAAAATTCACCAAATGATATTGTTTACATGAGATAATAAAAATATAGTAGTAGTGTGCGGAAGTGAGTTTGATAAGATCAAAGGAATGACTATAGACAGTATGAGAGTTGGAGGAGGACGCTGTCCTCCCCTTCTTGTTGGAGGACTTCTAATCGCATGTATTATGATGCTATGCAATTGGTGGACATTGTCCTCAACTAACTTGGAGCTTCTACGACAAATTGATGAACTCAATGAGCAAATAAAAATAAGGTATGATGTGGGTTTGAATAACTGTAGAAACAAAAATGAAACAAAATAATCAGGTATTCGAACTCAATGAATTTTATTAATTATAGTGTTGAGGAAAGGGACCAATGTGTGACCCAACGAGGCATTTATGAGAAACA
This sequence comes from Aphelinus atriplicis, assembly GCA_020882685.1. Lineage (NCBI taxonomy): Eukaryota > Metazoa > Arthropoda > Insecta > Hymenoptera > Aphelinidae > Aphelinus > Aphelinus atriplicis. The sequence continues at coordinate 3,103,235 of CM037075.1, read as the reverse complement.
ACTTAAAAGCTGCCAGGATGATTCCAGAACTGCTAATGTTAAGTTATCCCAAGTTGATGATAATCTTTCTACTTGCAATCAAGAATTGAAGTCATTTAAGGATATTGATTTAAGTAAGACTGCAACCTTAGAAATACTAAGAGTAGACAAAAATGCTGTAGCAGCTCAACTGAAAACTACACAAGAAGAAAACAAAAAGCTTGAAGAAGAGCTTAGTAATGTGAGTAATTTTGTAATCCCTCAATGATTTTGTATTTTCATAAACGATCATCAAATGTTTTGTATTTATTCTCTCAGATCAAAGATGAATTAGAAAAGGTCAAACTTACCGTGAATGCACCAGTACAGAAGCAGACTCCAGTGATACCAATTGGTGAGTTCTCAAATTTTAATTGTTCTCGTCTTCAAAACTCTAAACTGTCAAAGCATGTTTGGACTCTTATTTACTAATTTAGTGGGAAGCTCAGTTGTAAGCAAGCCTCAATTAGCTCCAGTTAAAGAGTCAGCTGTACAAATTTCTGCTAAGGGACAAGAAGCTTTACTATTTCATGGAGTCCCAATATTACCACGCGATCCACCTGGTGCAGTGCGTCAAGTTCCTCGTTTTTCTGTTACATATTTGAAGACAAATTAAATCCTCAATGTGAACAGAATACATTTGAAGATGTTATATAAACGCGATGAACACTGAATTGTTATAATTTATACAATGTTAATGTTAATGAGTAGATGCCATATTTTTCTTATCAAGAATATGATAACAGAGACAAAGAAATACATTTCTAATTTGTTTTTTTGCATTATTCTAAATGTAACAAGTGGTAGATGATAGATTCTTCATCAACAGCTCCTTCAACTTACAATCAAGTCAATAAGCACTATATTTCAAATATTTATATAGTTTTTGAACAATAGAATTGAAAAAATGATACTTAGATTTTTTTAATTTTATTATCAAGAGTAATTTTTTTTACTCTGAGAATTCTAATGATTAAACTTGATAGCTATAGTATTAATTGATGAACCATGCCAAGAGTTATCTGTACTATGATTATTAAATTCAGAGATAATAATTTGGGCATCTAATTATTTTTGATTTATCACAAATCTATTAGTCTAAACAAGTTTATTGACAAAAGTGAATCAATTTTAATGACTTCTAGCTCGACTTCTGGAAAAAACTCAATCTGATAATAAAACAGCATCAAATTCAGCACCTCAAGTAAATGCTCCACCTAATGCTGTAAATGGTGACCCAATCGGACAAGATTTTCAAGAAAAAGAGAATAATAGCAATGTTAGAGGTAAATTATTATCAATTTCACATGTTACATTTTACTTAAAATAGTTTCTTATACGTTATGTTTTGTATTTGTCAGACAATGAGAGATTTTATTTATTTCATGTAAAGTAATATTTCATATCTTGATAAATTTTTTCAGATGATAATAATGCAGCAGAAGTAAATGATGGAAATAATGCAGTAGACTCAGATCTGAATTTAAATTTAATGTCAGACGGAAAGCTTCGTGAAACTAGGAAGTGATTAATGATCACAAGTGGTAAAAAATTCTCATGATTTAGAATAAAATTATATTTGTATGAATTTTCTACTTTGTCAAATATTGTGAAATTTTTTTGTTACAATATGATTCAATCATATTGTGTGTTTATCGCACAAAGTGTACTCTAAAATCTTAAGAAGTCTCTTGGAGACAGATTTTAAAGATAATTTGAACTGCTGTGAAAAATTTTTAATATAATTATAGACATAGACAGTGATAATCTTTATAGAAAAAGTTGATTATGTTGGATGTTACACCAAACAAAATTGTTTATAACGTTTTTTACTCTGTGTATCTTATTGTAAATTAGAATGATTGTTACTGTTCAAGATAAGGTAGAAATAAAATATATTATAAGGACTTCACATAAATTCATTTATTATTTGCAAGCTTCATTTGCTGTGCTGACGGAACACAAAACAAATCTTACAAATTTACGCGCGGTTTTATCTAAAGTCTAGTGGTTGTTCCCATGAATAATATGATTAGTATTGCTTACTTACATACGAATGAATCGCTACATTTTTTAAATGATTCGATTGATTCAAATTATGCCAAAAATTGGACATTTATCTCAATGTGTAGAAGTATTTTTATATTGTCATTACATGATATTCATCTGCTAACTCTGTCTATTGAAGCTGAGATTCATACCTACTATTCATGCTTAGAACTCATATTAAACAAGCATTTGATTCACGTGTATTTTGTATTGTTTGCTAGACAAAAAAGTTACTGCTGAACATCCATTCAAGTCGCATTGTTTATTCAACAATAAATTCTCCATTAATTTGCTCCTCATCAACATCTTATTCTCTATATGCATAATACAACACAGTTTCAATATTTTTATAGAGATACGACGCAAATACTCTAATTATCTCAATATATAGAAGTATTCATTTGGTGGGAAACTAGAACGAAATCTGTGTAATATCAATACACTTTTTGGTTTGTTTTGTAAAAGCGTCTATTCATTTTAGAGCACTCAAGTCACTAACTATTTCTCCTATTTTTTATTCTTATTTCAAAACCATTATTTACATAAAAAAGAAAAAACCCCATTAATTTATAAAAATTGAATAAAAAAAACCTGTAAGACTGCTTGGAGGCAGAAGAGGTTTTTCCTCCAAAAGATGCATTTTGCATTACCAGTGAGTTTGGGCAAAATACAGCTGATTTAAGAAAAACATCTGGCCATTTGGCAATTATCTACTTCATTATTCAGAGCAAAATTCATAGTTAGTCAGATTCTATTCTTGTTCTTTTCAGAAGCTTGAACTATTCTTCATTGAATGTTTATTCACATTCTAAACTTATAGTGCGCCATAAATTATACATGTTCACTCTGAGGGGCAGTGATTGGGGTTTTTCTTTGCATTTCATTGGACTATTACCAAAGATATAAACAGATTAAAACTAACTTATAGAATCGATAGAGCCTTTCCAATTATAACTTTAGTATATATCCTATTTTACAAACTACTAATTTATAAAACTAAGAATATTTTTCTTCAACTTATTCAATTAATTTTTATGTATAATTTTATAAAATATTGATGAATATCAATTATAAAATATGATGACATTCTCTCAAATCAGTAAAAAATAATACATTCACATATATAAACTTCTTATGAAATAAAAAATAGTTGCTTTCGAAATTTCAAAGATGACGGATTGCCCATTCAATTCTAAAGCACACATAATGTTTGAACGAAAAAAAGTATTTTTTTTTAAAACCATAATTTTTTCGTCTAACGAAATGCAACGCTTGACTAGGACACGTTAAGTAACGACTAGATACACTTTACTGGGTCTTATTCTGTAAACAATTTGCCGGATTTTACATTCAACAATATCTACCTAGAGATCTATAAAATATAAAGGATCTCTAAAATTCCGTCAAAGGTTTGTATTTACATTAAAGGCCGTTCGTTCTCTTTTCTTTGGACGAGGTTATAAATACTAGTTTTATATGAAGACATTTTCTCTACCAAAAAATACTTGCGGTATTTTTAGTTGTTCAATAAACTTTTAATAAAATAATCTATATCTTATATCTGTTTCTTTTTCATTCGCAGAAAAAATATACACCTTGATCAATTGTATATTCCTTTTGAGGAAAGTTTGCTTTTAAATTTCTAGTAACCAATTGGAATATTCAGTTTATCCAATAAAATACTTTAAAATTTGAAAATCATCAACATCAATAAATCTATATAAGAACATGATAATGATGTAAAATTGATTCAGGTATTTATGAAAAATATAATGAGGTGCCTGCACCTAATATAGGGTTGGGTCAATTAAATTTTCAACTATAGGGAAGACCATTCAACTCACAGGTTCGTTGTTTTCACACAAGGTTTGCTCAATGTACCAGCTGCCATCTACTTTTGTTTAAGGTGAGTATTGCGGATTAGGTCGTGGTTTTTTCCTGAAAATGAACGCAAAAATCGAGCGTAATCGCCACCAACGACTATGTTTTCGTGGAGTAGCTCGTGATCTTTCTTTTATACGAATCTGTCTAACTAGGCAATAGAAAGCGTCATCAATAAACTGACGAAGAGCTGCTGAGGTCTCATAGAAAGGGCAGCCCAACTGATTAGCTAGAGTTCTTCCTTCATCTGTTGTTACCTGAATATTGAATCAAATATTAATGCCAGTATTTTGAAATTCATCAGACGTCCCTTACAAATCCATCTGGACTGGAAATTCTGTGTTCTTGTATAACTTACTTCTCGCTGGTGTTGTAAATCAAATTTGTTTCCAACGAGTACTAGAGGAATGTCTTCGCTAGCTCTAACACGAGATATTAATTTACGATACTCCAAAACTTCTTGAAAGCTGTGTCTATCAGTTACAGAATAGCAAATCATAAAACCCTCTCCGCATCTCATATATTGATCTCGCATTGCCGTAAATTCCACCTGCATGAATTATCATGTCTCTTACCCTGATACTTTACAATAGACACTTGAAAAAGAAATAATTTAAATTGAACAATCTTTACCTGTCCAGCTGTATCTAAAATATCTAGTAGAGCAGCTTCGCCGTCTATAACTGCCTGTTGCTGATATGAATCCTCTGGAATATTAATTTCACAAACATTCTTATCTGCATACTTAATATTATCCATCAAGATATTACAAGACAGAACTCACCGATTGTTGGGTCATGGTCATTTAGAAAACTGTGACTCACAAATTGTAAAGTAACAGCTGAAAGAACAGTAGAACATTAATGTGTGAGAGACACATTATGTAGCCATGAATGAACATTAAAGATCAGCGCAATTAGTACCTGATTTGCCAACACCACCTTCTCCGAGCACAACAATTTTGTAAACTCTAAGACCACCTCTGGTTGTAGGTTGGGGCAGAATAGGGATGTCATTTTTACATTCGGTATCCTAAAAGTAGTAATGGTAAATTGGTAAACATGAACAGGCCAAAAGATCAATCCATCAAGTGTAAAAGAATGCTGAATAGAAAAAACAAAAATTTAGAGAAATGGTAAAACGCTAACAGCAGAGCCCGCAGGCATGAGCATGAAGAAATATGTTTGCAAGCATCAAGGAAGAACGGGTTGAGGAGGAGCTACTCCCATAAGAGGCATGAAGACACTTGGGTGTGATGGATTAATTGAAGCAGAGTGCGAGGCAAATCGATCGCACGAGAGAGACTGACCAAGTAGGCAGTGCCTCGATCCATCAGAACATCCGTCATGGTCGTGTCGGTCTGTGCTCAGCGGACATGCCTCGGTTCCGAGTCACAGTCGAGCCATGTGGGCCTCCTCCGGGTCGTCCATCGCCACCGTTGCCAGTCGTGTTTACAGGTGGCACGTTATGTAGGCCACCCAAGCGAGAGCCACTTGTGCCACACTACGGAGCAGACGAGCATACGTGCACGCACACACTGCGCGAGCCGGCAGAATAAAAACACCCAAGGCCGTTGCTGCAGCAGCTGCTGCTAATTGGCGTACGGAATATGGATAAGATAGTGCGAGAGAGACGACGAGGCGGTCGGCTCTCTCTCTCTCTATTTTCGAAAAATATACAAAGTACGGGAGAAGCAGCCGCTGGATCAGCTGATCGGCTGGCCCCTCTCCAGCATGGCACCGCGCTTTTGCGCGCTTTCTCTCTCTCTCTCTCTCTCTCTCTCTCTCGTATAGTATCGATTTTTTTGACCGGTAGACGTCACTACTGTCCACGAGATATTATATATATATATATATGATGATTTATACGTATATATACATATTTTTTATTATTTTATTCATCGGTCGAACGCATCGTGACGCACACGGGTGCAGCGCACAGGTGCGTAGGTGCATGCGTTGGTCACACGCACTGACACGCACGAGTGCGTATAATACATTTATTACACATGTGGGTGCGTATTGCGTAAGTATATATATATATATATATATGACTGCCGATCTCACTGGTTGACGGTAGCGACGCCACCGGTCAAAAAATCGAGACGTCCGCGCGCGACATACAGCGACATACGTCCAGCCGCGGCAACAACAACATGAGGATACGCACAGCTCGCACTGCTCGCAGGTGAGTGAAGCGGCTAGAAGCTGATTATGTAAAGGTGCAGACTGGTGGGCGAGATATGAAGTGCGGCGAGCAGCAATCGCGTGCCGCACTAGCGAACGCAGTAGACTCGGGGCGCGGCCCCAGCTCCAGCCGGACCCAGCCACCTTAGATGACGCCTGTCGTGAGACCAGCCTCGACGGGTCATGGGGGCCTGTCTGGGCCGATGCTTCAACTCCATCCTGGAGCGATTAACAATTCGACAGAGCAGGTGAGTCAGCTCCAGCGCTCGTTTCTCTATACCCTATGTTTCTTTCGTTAACACGCATTAATCTACTCTGCAGTTCATTAGGCAAGCAATTCAAGTTACTCTAGTGCTCATCGCTTGTATTCTCAAAATTCATTTTGTTTCAGCCCTTATCAGAAACAAGAGAATGTGTCTGACGTCCAGCCAGAAGAGATCCTAGTTGAGGTATGTACTTCAAAAATTGTTTCATTCTCATTGATCATCCGACAATTGTTGTCAAGGCTCTTTCGACTTTGTTGAAAATCTTCCAATATTTTGGATATTACTAAGTATTTAAATGTTACTCAACTTTCAACGTAACCAATGGCAACATTCGAAATCTAAACTGTAGTTAGCACTAGAGATGTGTGCTACCATTCAGATCAAAACATTCTTTCAGTTTGAACAATCATTCAACCAAACTGATGAACAAGATTATTATGAAAAATCGAGATCAAAAAAGTAAGCATATCATCCACATGCTTGCAATTATTGTATGTTTTTCCCCATTTTAACATGAATATTAATCCATGAATTGATTCATTATTTTTGCATTGTGCAATCTGGACAGACTCTTGTCGTTTTTCTCCCTGAAACACTTTAAGGTAAAGTGTACATTAAACCAACTTCCTGTAATATCTATTTTAAATAGTTTTTAATGTAATAGTTTTAGAATTGACCAATCTATTATTTATGTAGTGAGAGCACTAATAACTGGTTTTTTCCTGGTTTATCACATGCATGATTACATCTATTTATTGACACATTCATATAGACCAAAAATCTAACTATAGTCAATTATTCTAGCAAAACCATAGAGTTCCTGTAACTTTGGAAATGATGGACGAATCAGGCTGGCCTGGACGCTCGAATAGATATACAAGACTCAGTTCTAAAAATGAATCTGTAGGGTAATGATACTGTTTGTTTTAATTGAAATAAATTGGCGGTTAATTTTTTTTTTAAGGATTATCCTTTCTAAGATTAAGTTGGTTTGATATACAATGTCTGATTTATATAATATTTTTATACAGTTCTGGCTTAGATAATCCACTGCAGACTCTAGATGCTAAAGAGCTTTTTATGCACCATGGTCTACCATCTACTTCTGCATCTTCCATTGACTTAGAATGGGAACACGAAGGTATTCCATGACATTAAATTTTAACTTACTTTCCAATTTTGTTAGGTGGAATAAGATTTCAATTTCATTTGAAGATTCTTTTATTTTTTTTTCTTTCATGTTTTCTAAAATAAGTTTTCAAGTGTTATGAAAGAAAAATAATACAATATTTGTAAAATCGATCAAATCTAGGCTATTGAATCGTGTCAATGAATTTAATAACGGATAAGATAGGATTGATAAGATAGATAAGATAGACTATATTGAACTTAATTTTTTGAACAACAATGAATCAACTGATAAAGATTATCTAGATAAAACATTTGAGTTTCCAAACTGTTTCTTTACCAAGAAACTACTTATTTTCAGGATTGCCATTGCCTACTGTTGAAAATGAAAAAGAAGACCCTGATGACTCGCTCAGTGAACCTTCAATACACAACAGTCAGCCTTCTAGTTTAACTGCTTCACCCTGGTCAAGGGTATCAACGCCAAATAGTTTGGAGTGGGATCCAGCTGAAGCAGATATTGTAGACACAGAAAATCTTTTAACAGAAATTGAACGATTAACAGATAGAGCTCTTAAAGAAACTGGAGAGTGGACTAATACTAGTTGATAAACTATGTATTTATAACTTCTATGAATTGTTTATATTTTTGTAATATATAAAGGGCACAAGGTAAACATTTTCAAAAATCAAAATGTTCCATGTTGTTGAAAAAAGGAGGCATGCTCTATTTTTTCTCGAACTCAAAGAAAGACTATTTTTAATTAATCTACATTTCTACGCGTATTTTTCGGTTCTATTTTCATGATCGTCAATATTGATGAAGAAAATGACTTGATTTAAGTAAATTATACACGAAATTGAACGTTCAATGGCCACTGAATGTTTCACATTAAAGTATTTATCGAATATTTAACTGTGAGCAAAAGAGATGGAAAGAGATATTGAGGTGTTTAAAGTAAATGTTGAATCTAGAATAATGCTGGGTTGTGTTATTGTTGATACTATGATGATACTAGATATGTTGCCTTAGATTAGTTATAAAAATAATGATTAATTATAAATAATGTTCAGAACGACTGTTGGCGCACTACTTATAGTGTTATGGTGTTGCATGAGAGTGAAATTGCCTAAAATACATTCTCTGAATGTATAATCATGTAATGGTGCTAAAAGTAACAGGTCAATAACTTTAATATAGACTCTTAATAACTGTATTTTCTGACTATGAAAAATCCTTTGAAACTGAATTGAGAAACACTTTAGCACTATATCCAAATTGTTGAGTATTAAACTATTTTTAAACTTGAAAAAATTTATTTTTCTCAATATAGAAAAGAAAGAGAAAAATATTATTCTGACACGAAAAGTTCATTTTTAAAGATGTACACTTTTGTTATTCAACAGAAAACTTAATATTTATGTACTTATTTAAAATTAAGAGCTTCGTAAAATGTTTATGCATATATTTCATTTGATACGAAGCTTAAATCTTGATATAAGTTCTTTGCAGTTAATGCATAGATAATGGGTTCTACTTTTCTATATGAGGAAGAAAGTACATTGTTGTTAACTTACATAATTATTCAAGACTGAGTTGCATAAATTGTTAATGCGTCTGTTGCAAAACTCATCTTGCATCTGGACTGATCCCTGAATGGCGTCAATTGCTGAATGCATGTGATTTTCCAAGAAATTTGTGATATTTGAACATTCCGTCAACAATTTCTTAGATACTGCAACCGAAATGACCTTGCACGATAGGAACCAACTGTAACAGACGCAAATAGAATTAAGCTCGATTGTACACTGAATATTCAAACTACCTACCTGCCTAGGTATAAAGCTTAGAAATATAGCTAGTTATATTTTGAACTGCACCCTGTGAATGTAAATAAATGATTTGCTTATCATTTGAATATATATTTATGATCTTGATCTATCCTCGAAAAATCAGTTGCACATAATATATATTTCTCCAGAAAATAATGTGCCATGCGTAATGAATACAACTCACTCATGTGCTTTCCAAATAAAATTATAAGTACAACATTTCCATTTTTCAGTAACAACATTTCCATTTTTCTACTCTTGATGTTGCTTGAGTTTTTTTTAATGCAAGCAGAATGGAACTATACACAGTATATTCAATTGTTGAAATTTAACAAGCATGATGCAAAATTATTTTGTTCAGAAAAGATTTCAAGTCGTATGAATTCAGCATCCTCTGATGAGAATAACTTCTTGTAAGTAAAATGAAAGTCATAGAATAGGATGAGATAATCAAATGAAATAAAACAATATCCACAAAATCCACATATGTTTTCAGTATTTGGCGTCAAATCTTTATTACTCAAATTTACATTATATAAACTCTTCAAAATAAATATATAATATATCAACAAAAAATTTATTTCCAGGCCATATACGATTTTAATTCATCATATGATAAATTCCACATCAACAAAATATTACTCCAATGATTATTGCTTGATTGCAAATTCATAAATGCACAAATTTGATTGTACAAATGTGTAACAAAGAGAATCACTATTGCATATGATTAGAATTCGTGAAGTAAAAAATTCCCTAAATTCAACAAATCGATTTACATTCGTTAGTAAAACAGCAAGACTAGGAATATCCAGCGTTTCAATTGTGTTTTCTGTGCAAAAAAATGTCTGAAATCATTAACTAGACATTTTAAATTATTTGGGATAAGAAAAAGTAAAATTTCATAAAAGTAGATAAAACTACTTCAATAAGTATCTTTCCAGATAATTTTTTATAGTACAAGCTAACAAAGTTTCATCGTGAAGCTTAACTTTAATATATGTACATACAATTTTTTCAACTACTCTATCTTTTAAAATTCCATCCATAAATTGTATACAAAAATTTTTTTCGTTCTTGGAACATATCGTGTACTTACATTGATCTATTTTTATATATAGAGATGCGATTTGCCTGTTTTACTTGTATTAAACATTAAATCATTATACTAGAAATATTCGTCTCAAGACCAGTAAGACAATAGCTGATATCAAAGCAACAATGAGCACGCTCCATAGAAAATCATTCGAAGAAGACATCACTTCCACTTGGGGGTTAACAATTATTTCAGGTTGGTCACGTTCAGAATCTATACTTTCAGCATTGCGGTGCCTCAATTCAGTTCCTCCAGCTGCAGGATTTGAGGAATAGTTTGAATCTTGTGGAATAGATTCATCAGCCTAAAAAATTCAATCTCATTAAAAACAAGAATATTGATTTTACCTGAAGAACATCTATATTGAACTGACCTTCAAAGCAATCGTGTCCAACATATGCTGCTCTTCTTCAGTAATTGGTTTTTTAATCTTGTCTTTCGACAATAAATCTGCTATCCTACCACAGTTATCACACTTCCAAGTCAAAGATCTGAAAGCAATGAGTGAATTTGTTGTTTCGCATGAATTAAAATCAGCAATATTCTCTAATTTTCAAAGAAAAATTATAAACCTCATTAGTAACTTGCATGCACAATAGTCGAAATGAATTTCATGCCCACAGGTATTCTGTGATGTGATGCAATTTAGCATTTGCTATACAGTAGATAAAACGAATAGACTTACTTCTTAGCAAGCTTACGTCTCTCATCGGGTGTGTAATCTAAGGAACCTATTGTTCCGTTGCCAGGAGTGGGCATGAAAGCTATGAGTGCGAGTAGAGCTGTTCTTATGCTCCAAGACGGCTGCCATGTTTCCGGATGATGACCAGATATACTCAAGCATATTTTCTTGTTAATCTCAAATCTTCCGTTGGGCTATGGATGTAGGGTATACAGACAATGAATAGTGCGATCAACAAGCCCGTACATAAATGCTAATTATCCAAGGGTTAAACTGACCGTCAAAAGAATAATATTGGGAGGTTTCATGGGATACTCCGGAGGCAGTATGATCCTCCCATGGTAGACACCGCCTTCAAAGTCTGTGGACATGGGCCCTTGGACAGTGAAATGCCACTCGAACAAGTTCTCCTCCAGGGGGTAAGCGTAGTACTCATCGGTTGCCTCGTGCAACTCTTGTGCTTCTCGCATGAGCCGCTTGACAGCTGAAAGAGCAGACACTGTGAGTGAGCACAGCTGGGCGTGTATGGACGACAAGTTGGTGCAGAGTAGGATGCCTCACCTGGGCTCTTGGCGTTGTACTTGCCCTCGAAGGACATGGTGTGCGCGCGGGCTGTTGGTATACAACGACGACGACGGCGGCGGCGGCGGCGGCAGCAGCAACAACAACAAGTATACGGGGAGAGGCAGCTGTGCGGGAGCACCTGATGGTGCGCTGGCCGCTATCTACGAGGCAGCATCGCTCGGGGCTAGTGTCACGCGACGCTCAGCATCGTCCACGTCGGTCCTAAGCGGGCGGCGCTACTCCTATACGTATCCTACTGCTCTCGCGTGAATTTTGACGTGGCCTAATTATATCCAGTGCGTGAGCGCAACTCGCTCGGTGGAAGTAAGTATTGCGCGAGCGCAACAACACACTCGGCTCTGGCAGCAGTTTGCCGCACGCTATTGCTATAGCGCCCAGACGCTGGCGCACTCTCTGCTCGTGTGCGGGCTCGTGGCCCGCCACTTCAATCATCCGTCCGTCCGTGCGGCTCTCCTGCACAGCTGATAATATGCCAAGCTCTCGCTATCGCTACATTTTTTCTTTCATCTGTGTATTTACGTGCGTGCATTTATCTGTATCATTGTTTTTCTTTCATGTTTTGTTGCGCCGCTGCTCGACCAACGTCCGCTGAGCTTTATTATTCGGCGTGTTTGGTTATTATACATATTCAGCCGCGCTGAAAGATAATTTTCTCAATCTCCTTTTCCTGGTTCAAACTGATTGAGATTGATAGAGACATTCGTTGTTATGATAAATTATAGACCGATCAAAGTTTTTGTCAAATTATACGATAGCTTTGAGAAATGTATATTTATTGATAGTATTAGAATGCGACACGGTCCAATAAAATCAAGTATATAATACAAAATAATTCACAAAACTCGATATCTTCGATGATCTACAAAAATATTGTTTAGAAAGTGTATTGAGATCGTGTGTACTGAATAAATTACATTCTTAAACTCAATTACACCATTTCTATCTTTATACATATATGCAAAATTTCGATCGTCAGGTCAAGGTATATTAATCAAAATAAAACTAAAATGCTCATATTTCGTTTTTGATAATATTTTTTCTGATTGTCAATATTTTCAACGTAAATGGAACATTATCAAAGTTTACATATATACGGTTCAATAAAATATAAATAGCATAAATATATAATTGTTTTTCCATTTTCGGCAAGTCTTTTGTGGAATACAAATAAAGTAAACATGTGAAATTCCATATTGCATTCGGGGCGCAAACGATCTTCTAGCAGACAATGAAGAGCTGGAGAATTCTGCATATAGCATACAAATTCAACTCTCACCCCTTATAAACACGCAGTGCGACCTCTTACCAACCTGTAATTTAAAGCTTAACGTACGATCATTATAACTTTAAATTTAACATACTTCGAGTGGTAATGAAAAAACAAATTTTTTTCAAACCTTCAAACTTATAGGTATCAATTATATAGCTTATTGCGCCATGAAAAAGGTTGGTCCACTAAAACATATGGATATTCATGTCTTGAATTTTGTGTATTTCCTGCAGGAAGTGCGTTTGTTATTCATTTGAAAGTTAAATCATATTAATGATTATTATAATCTAAGCGCGCACACACACACCACGGAAATTTCATTACTATATTCGTCGTTGAAAAATCGGCAAAACATTGAATTACAGACAGCCAATAGAATCAATTGAAAAATTAATTTAAATTTAGTCGCAGTGATGAATACGCAGTGATGTTCTTCACCTTTATTACAAGTTACTTAAACTAAAATTACTCACTATTCTCCAGCATCCATTTGTATTTAACGATAACAGTCAAAATTACCTTACAAGTTAATAACTCATGTTGCATAAATGATTTCGGATGAATTTTAACATTACTCGAACTCTTGCAAAATCACGATATCTTAATCATCTCATTATTGATCATATATGATTTACTTCACATACCAGAAATGAAAATTTATGAATTTCATTTACACGCAAACACAAAGGAAAAATGAATTATTTCCCGAACAACTATACTTATATCATAGTAATTCTCAAAGCAAGTTGTTATTCTCGACTCGTGCATGTGATTGTCAAATTCGTCGAGGGAAACTATTCGCAACGAATCGCTGATATTATTATCTTGTCTGAAAAATTTGCGCCTCAATCACCGAGTTGGACAATATATTGTCCAACTGATGCGTGAAGTTGGTGACTCTTGCACGAGTGCAGAATATTCTTCGACGAGAGATATGATGAGTTGTTTTTATTTCGAGATGTGCAAGTCCGGCTCTCTGATCAGACTTGTTGGGAATGGAAGGCATCTTCGAGGATCACATTTTGTTAGCTTGATCATATAATCGCAAGACCTATAAAGAAAAAAAATGATGAACAGGAATAAATGGCAATCGACACCATGTATACTGCGGTATGTACACTCACAAACACATTGGACAACGACGACCGCAACGATCAAGTTATTTGAGAATGTGAACGCAGCAGATTTGGAAATGCCTCTGAAATAATTCTCATCAATCTGGCCCCATTCGGGTATGTTTCGGGTTTTTTTCATCATCCACCAATAACCCTTTGGTCGCAACTGCCTTTTAAGTTCCTCGCCAACTTCATCTCGTATTCGCTTATTGTACTCATTTAACCAACGTCGCTATAATCAAATCAACGCTGGTTATATAGTGATAATAAAGAAAAGTTGATAGATATAAACACAACTTTCGTTGCCCCCGGCGGAGTGTGTGAACTTTTTCACACTATACTCACGTGAATAGGAGACAGCATCTGTGTTTCAATCAGTTTCGGTTCGTAAGGAACAAGTGCCACTTCTTTAAATGCCAAAAAGTGTTGTCCAGTCGGTGACTACAATTCAAATCCTCATGAATTTTCGAATAATCGAATTACTATAACTAACTTATTTCTTACTATACTCACAGTCACATTCGCCTCAACTACTTCGATGACATTTTCTAGCCGCACTCCAAAATCACCTTCTTTGTAGTAACCCGGCTCATTCGACATGAAGTAGCCCGGCTTCAGATTAACATTGTTACAGTCAGGCGCATTTCCGTGTCTGCTTTGTAAATAAGACACGGTAATCGGGGCTGAAAACGTGCAACGCTTTATGAATCAGTATTTTACTCGCGACTCACCGTCACGCACTCCTCGTTGGCAACTCACATTCGTGCACCGACAAAAACGATCCAACCCCGTGACTCGTCCCATGCCCGTAATCGTATCCAGTATTCCAAAGGGCTTTTCGAACAAGAATATCCAGTTGATCGGTTCTCACTGTGTCTGGAAAAACAGTCGTCGATAGTTCGATTTGTCCTATCAAAACTTTCGTGTAAGCTTCTCTTTGCTCTTGAGTTGGTTCCCCAAAATGCAAAGTGCGAGTGACATCGGTCGTTCCATCTTGTTTTTCGCGATGAAAAAGAAAACAAACATCGCCGTTATGTATACACGTGGAAGTTGCATCGAAAATACATATATAATATCGAAATATTTCACCCTTATATTGACCACCAGAGTCTATCACCAGGGTAGAGTTGCGTGTGATTGGTATGTTCGTTAGGTTCGTTGGCTCGTAATGTGGTAAAGCGCCGTGAGGTCCATATCCAACGATGGTCTCGAAAGATACGCCTCTGCTGTCGTTCTGCTCGAGCCGAAAAGAATCGACAACCCTGACCACTTGTAGCTCGTCCCAACCCTCGGCTTCCAGATCGATTTGTTCCTCCATGTACGCCAAAAATTCGCACATAGCTACGGCGTCCTTCAGGTGGGCATTTCTCATCCCCTCGATCTCCACTTCGTTCTTCTCGGCTCTCATGTCGATTATCGGCGATGCTCGATTCAGCTGTTTACCCGGCGATATCTATACGCGAATCATGCGATGCGTGAACGTATTTTGGAATCAGTGTTATTTTTGCCATGACATCAATCCATTCTCCCGTGATAAACGGTCAAACCATCATTCGATTCATTTCACCTTTGCCCCTCGATATATATTACTGTAAACCCATGAATACGTATTCCGAATAGATTTTTCTCAACTCATAAAACTTGCTTCGCGGAAAATCTTCGGCTAGTGTTTTTCGGTCGATGCGGCATCCACGATCTACGACTCTCATTACGTGAGCAATATTCGAACATCCCTCTGTTCGCATAGGAATTTAAATGATTCGAATGATGAACCGGAATCGTGCGTGCAACATACATGGCGAACTCTCAGGTGACGATAATATATATACTTTTCCGCAAAACTCATGTATAATGTTCCGCAAAACTTCTCGCCAGCTAAATGAAATAATTTACTCTCAATCTAATGTGTATTTGTCGTAATGGAGTATGTATGTCTCAAATGAACATCAAATTCATATTTATTAGGAAACAACTGAATCGATTCAAGTAATTTCACTGAATAGTTTCTGTCACCCAGCATTTATATATATGAATAAAATATCCAAAAGTAATAGATTCTATCTTCCGGTATGAATATCATCCATATAACTGATTCTATCAGCCTTTCCAGAGTAATGCATTTCTAGTTAATTCTCGAAATGAAACTAGCTTGCACAAGTGTCTCGTACACTTGTTATCAAGATTTTCAAAATATATTTTTACATTTGGTTATATATGCGTGTAGAGAATTTTTAGTGAGTTATACGAAACATATTTAGTAATTTACCAATAGTAATATTGCTTCAAAATATACTAACATATCGTTGATAACAAGATTTCTTTGACAAATTATCATAAATAACCATAATTCATAACTCACTAAAAATTCTCTACACATATAACCAAAGGTAAAACTATATTTTGAAAATCTTGACTAAGTCTTGATAACAAGTGTACGAGACACTTGTGCAAGCTAGTTTGATTACGAGAATCAACTAGAAATGCATTACTCTGGAAAGGCTGATATTAGAATCAGTTATATGAGTGATGGAATATGGTTCTCAGTCGATTATCCGTGTACTCGGTCGCGCGAACACAAAGCTCCGCTGCCCGAGGCACTTGTTACATGTATCAGTGTCGGTCGTGAGCCCAGCGATCTTCGGACGTGGTTCCTGACGCGGCGCGCGCCGAGGCGTCCTACGGGCCCGGGCATCATAAAGCCACGGAGGTGGTACGAAACTGCACCGATGCCGGCCACGCTCGCGGCGGCATGAGAGCGAGCGCTGCTCAACGTGGGCGTGTCAGCCCGTCACGCGGGGATCAAGCTAAGCTCAACAAGCTCCTCGGGCTCCGGCGAACATGCCGACGAGGGTATGGCTAATTCTAGGATTATCTCGTCTAAATCTTTCGCGCGCGCCACTCGGAATTTTACGCCCACGCGCTTTAGTCTGTGCGCACGTGATGTATATACAGAGATCCGTCGCGTGCGTATTGTCAGTCGGATGTTTATTCATAATTCGCAATGGCACAGGTATGCAGCCGACGACTGTTTGAATGGTCGAATCGAAAAATAATGACGGTTCGAGGAGAAATTTAACCCGGGGAAATACAAGACATCGTGTATACTATAGGAAAAATAAATCCCCCCTGACTGTGTCTTATATACACGATATACTTACACACGAATCAATCAATTTCGATGCACCTGCGGAATATACACACCGCGAAGGTAACCACACGGAAGTCCAAAGTTGGTTGAATGTTCGTAGATCTTTGAATATTTCTGAATATTCTACCCAACTGAAAAATAAAACATCCGATGAAGGAGAACTTTGTCTTACCTGTTTTGAAAATTACATTGAAAATTTAATCAGTGTATTAATATAGTTATATGTAGTTTCCATTCTGATAGCTAGTTTTTTTTCACATTTATAAAATATTTTAAATCTCTTGGAGATTAGTACCAAGCTATATTGACGAACCTGTTTCACGAGGAGATTACATGAAATTATAATATTCATAATTATTGTTGTATTCGAGGGAACAAAACAAATTGGCTTCCAATTTTAAAAAGTATATCTCGCGCGTTCTTGGCTTGACGCATGGAACACTACCGTTTTGGGATGCAAATAAAATAGCAGTTAGTGGTAGAATATAGAATCATGATGCGAGTGTATACAAAATTCTTACGTAACACAATCAGCATAATAGCAGCCATCCATTTTCAGGTGAATTTCAGTGCTTCGATCCAGTTTGTATTTTGGTGTATACAATCGTATTTTTCCAAACTCGATAATTGCATAAGCTCTGAGTACGTATGTATTTGGCAAGTCGTGCGCACGAATATTGAACAGCCATGCTATTTCATCTAGAGCCGTAATGACTAACGCGCTAACGTTGTATATCAACATTTGATCCCTCACTTGCTTGATTTTCTCTTGCCAAGGTTTTCCAGAGAATGATAATTCTAAAGGATACGCCACATACGAATTGTATGTTGGTCGATTATTTTGCCATATTATATCAACCAAATTAGTTTCCACAGCGATGAGTTTAATACTTGTGTTAGCTGAAAAAGATTGAATTTAGTATATTTCATTTTTAATGCCATTATAAAATGACTACACACACCTAAATTCTTTTCCCATTGATCCCATATGAACGCTGGTATCAATTTAGGGTCTGCTCCAATACGCGTATAATTATTTTTGTATTCTTCTTTCAACCATTCTGTTAAAGAGGGTACCTGAAATAATTAAATCGGTCATTATTGTTCAAAAAAATATCCCTTCAATTTTTTAATCAGGCTATAAAGATAATAATAGTATTTATGATTGTATGTATGGTAGTAACTGGATTTGCGAGATGTTTGGAAATTGACTTTCAATCAAGTAAGTATATTGCAAGTGTCTTTCACATACATGTGATATGCAGTGGAGCTTTTTAAAAATAGTATATTATGCACGCGAGCGAGGTTAGGCGATTCGGCACGAAAACCGTTTTTTTTTTTGCGCGTGCCGAAAAATAGTCAAGTACTATAATAAAAATTATCGCTAAACTTACACCCACAATCTTGCATGTATAAAGACAAATTTATATTTATCATCGAGAATGATTTGGAACAGTTTTAAGTTGATCAATTATATGGGTGTGGTTGTAAATTTATGCTTTAATTAATTAAATTGGCGAGCCACTCAGAAAGCTCATCCTTCCATGCCTTCTACACAGAGTGCAGAAGGTGAACGATCATCGATGACTGGGTTCTCGAACAAGTCGAGTACCCAAGTCGTCCTCACGCTCAGGAAGGAGAACTATGTCTCCTCATCGTGGTTGCATCGACTCCTACTTTGGGTAGAGAGTCTGTGAAGATATACTACAGAAATGATCCTGTGAAGTATGATCTTAGTGAATTCGTCGCTGGTTCCCTGTGTTATAGACTCAACTCGGCTATTTCACTTGCGGGTTGAGTTTTACGGGCTATTTCACGGGCATGTCCACCTGGCGGATGAAACAGGAAACTAGTTCGAATGGAGGGGAGCGCGGCGAAAGCTATAGCTATAGCATATATGGAAGGGGAGAGCGGAGCAAAAGAGAGACAGATCAAATGTGTACTATACATCTATTCATGCGCGCTTCGTAAGATACCATCTCAACACTTCATTTTGTATTATTTTGTACATTTTTACATAAAATTCATGACTATTTTTTTTTTAAAATATATTATTAATAAAACAATTGAATAACTACTTCTATTAATTAAGAATGATATCGTCTAGCCCCCCCTCATTTTACTAGACTTGAAAAAACTCGATCATTGCTCTTCGATTTTTTCAACGCCTCATCTGAGCACTGAATACAATTAAACATTTTCCCGACATTGTTTAATTTTAGATTCAATAATTTGCACAGATAACGTGTTGCTTCGAGTTTTTTGTTCAAAACCTTTTACTGTTACTTGCAGACGAGTAAGTAAACTATCTTACTTTTTTTTCCTTTCAAGAATTTTAAAAATGTTTTGAAACGGATAAGATTCTAAAATTAATTCTCCCAGAGATTACGGACGTACTTGAAGCTGCGGTAGAGAAATTCTACCTCTAGCATAACACATACCGACTAATGGTTCGTTTGTTCGTCTTTCCATTTTGTGACGCAATAGAAGTTGCATTTTTTGTTCATTGCGTCGATTTGTATATCCGTTAAATTTCATGACGCTCTAGCGTTACAAAATGACAATATCACAACGGAGTGCATGATCACCCATTTTGCATCCACAAAACTACCACGCGATACATCATTTTGTATGCCCTTGATGAAAAATCGTATGAGCAACTCGCAAGGTATAGTTGCCAATAGCATACTTGTGCGACATTGCCCAACGCGCCCGCGTGTGCAATAAAATTGGCAACTTTCCGCGCTCTTTACACATATCGAAAAATACGATTTTCGTGAGAATTATCTATTCAAACACGTTATACACTTACTTGGGGTAGTCCTTCTTTCATGAGTATCCAATTGCAATCTAACTGTGAATCTGCTTGAGCATGATACCTGCTGTCAGTCCACAAAACTGCTTTATGATTCGTTATCAGAGCATTTCCAGCACTCCCAGAAAATCCCGAAATGTATCGGCGTCTTTCATCGCGAGGATGTACAAATTCGCTCTGCAAATATGAAAAATGCTCATAAAATACTCAATCGGTTGACAAAATGATTGAATTCACTTGAGAAATTCTGATGAAAAAGAGTTCCGATCAAAAAATGTATTATTAGATTGTCAGATTGTATTGGAATCCAACCAATTTAAATATTGTTCTGTATGATAATTGAAGACACAATATAATCATAATTTTCAAATGTTTTACCTGATGTTCATCATCTGAAGTAACAATATAACCATCGAGACGATCAGTTTGAAGTGTTGCGATGCGTTTCATTTCATCTCTCATTTCTCTCAACCGTTGTGTAGTATTTACCCTGCCTGGTGGTTGTTGTCTTGGGTATTTATCCGCTGGACAAAATATTCTATTTGATCCATTGTAATTTAATGGAAGCTGCAAGAATCCTGGAGCTTCGTTTGCCAAAGTCGTCCCTTTAAAAGGAAATAAAATAAGAAAGATTAATTAGACTAATTAATTAAACATTCAAATAAATCTTATAGTAATTATGAATATTGTTCTTTCTTATTTTAAAAAATAAAATATAATTAAACCAAAATGAAAATTGGAGGCGCCGGGTATCGATCCCGGTACCTCTCGCATGCTAAGCGAGCGCTCTACCATCTGAGCTACGCCCCCTGTTGTAAATTTCAACGTAAATTGACGTACTCCACGGTTCAGTGATATTTTTTGATTCCCGATGCGTGCAATTCAAAATGTTACTTTAGATTAAATAAATTATTTTAATAAATAATTAATAAATAATTAATGCCGAGAATGATGTTAGATATTGAATATCTTGGACTTGGGAATAAATACAATATCGTGTAAAGTAACAAGAATGGAAAAGAAAAAGTAAATTTTTCGTAAAAGCAAATTGGCGGGAAAATATCAACGCTTGTAAATGTACGTGCGCATCAGATGAATTGACGTTTTGCACTAGGAACGTCGCAGAAACGTCCCATGGGAATCCAGAGGGTGTGCTGAGTGGTGCGCATGTATCAGGAGAGCAGACCGGTCTAGCAACTGTACTGGCGCACACGTGTTCCACCATTTTCGTGTGGATATATATATGTATATATAATATATATATAAGTACAAGCTTCGAGTCACTCATGGAAAGACGCGCAGGAATGGACAGCGGAGAAAGAAGACGTACAATACGAGAGCGCAGTTTGCACATCGTCGCCTTTCGTCCGACGCCGTTCCCGACTATAAATAATAGCGTCCTCGCGTATTTCCGAGAGTAATTCCGTATTAGGCTAGCAGGAGGTGCATGCGTAATTCGTATTAGGCCTATTAACTGTCGATCGGTAAGATAGAGTCCGACTGGGCGCAACCAACGTTTAATTAGCGCATAAGGGCACAGAGATTTGTGCTAATTGAACACACACACACACACACACACACACACACACACACACACACACACTTACGCACACGCGCAATTTATGATTATCATTTCATATGGATATGTTTGAACTTAATGGATAATATACTTGATACTCAAAATGCTCGGATGTGGGTGCTATTTCATTAGGCAATTAGGGTCAATAAGAAAATAATCCCGTCAATTCTCGCGTTTATGCAATATTTTTGTTTATTTTTTATTCAAATGTCGATAGTAACAAGATGTTACAAAAAATCATTACAATTTCGAATTTGTAAGAGTCGACATATTGCTTTATAATCAGTCTTATAATAGAACGTTCAACAAGCTTTCAATACCAGTTGAATCGTTAATGAAACAAACTTTTTAGATGTAAAAACTCTCTATGTACCAGTGTATGAGCTGCATGTTACATGCAGCCTTAGCAAGTGTGAATTCAACTTTCTTCGATACATGCTCTCCTGTTGGAATTTAGTCACCTTGCCTGACGCCACACTTTATTAATTGAGATACCTGTATGCGCCTCTTTTCGCAGAAATTTGAAATGAACATAGAATAGAGAAAAAATCGCAACACTGCTAGAATAATGAATTTCGCTGTGTATTATGATCTTTCATATACATATATGCTTTTGTTTTAATGATTTTGCATTGAAATGTATTTAACAATTTTCACTCAACCTCAGTAATTACTGTGAAGTGAGTACTTGAATTTTGTTATAATCAATAAAACTATATAGTAAAAGACACGATTCCAGCAGAGAAAAATATGGAAAACTTGTATGTACACAAATTAAAACGTGAAGGATAGGTGAAACGTTTGTATGGAATTCTGAATGTGATAATCAGTGTGGAATTGATAGACAATAAATAGTATAATAGTATGAAGAAAAATTGAAATAGATTGAGAAATTATTGATATTATCGATACAATTTAAATTTTTTTCAAACATATGTAGTATAATGGAATCGCAACTCAGATGCATTCCTAGTTCAGATTTTTAAATCAATTCGAATCTATTGTTGCCAATTTCGACGTTTCGGTTATCTACAAGTCACGCAAAGACACGAGGAAATACAACTATGAATGCTGTGTACAAAAGGCAGGATGTTAATTAGTTTAACAATACACAAACATGAAATCTATTATTCTATAGGCATTCTCGGAAAAGATTGATGCTAATCAAGTACATTCAGCATTAATATTGAAAATGTCACGTTGATTCTGAAAAATGTTGAGAACACACTTTACGGTTCATTTGATTTCTGAAGATTATGATGCTCTCATAGAATAAATATTTATTTTCGATTCCCTAATGTTTCTAATGCTTATTAACAAAAAAATTATATAAAATCAGCAAAAGAATCAACATTCAAAACGGAAAGAAATTCACTATTGGTTTAGAACGTATTTTTCTAACCAGATTAAATAACATTTATCAGATCTATGATGCGCCGCTGAATCATAAAAATTGGGAAAACTCCGTTGTTGACAATACATAGTACAAAATTCGGGCGTAAATATATTATTCTCTATTAAATTTTGTTCGTCCCAACGGCAGTAAAGTGCCAACTTTGCGTCTTAGTGTTTGCAAAGCATGACACTTTTCTCCACTTTGTACCTCGCTCGTCTAGGCTAGTTTTGCCAAACAGTTTCTAAATGGGAGTGTGTATTTAGATTTCCAGTGATTAAATAAAAACTTAATCAAATAATATGAGTTTTGAGCTAGAAGATATAAAAAGATACAACCGATAAAGTATGTATTTTAGTCAAAAACTTTACAGCTGAGAATTGGAGAAAAGCTGTTATACCTCGATTAACGT
Source organism: Aphelinus atriplicis (assembly GCA_020882685.1). Lineage (NCBI taxonomy): Eukaryota > Metazoa > Arthropoda > Insecta > Hymenoptera > Aphelinidae > Aphelinus > Aphelinus atriplicis. The sequence goes on along the minus strand of CM037075.1, from coordinate 3,079,779 downwards.
CAGTAATATTCATTAAAATTTTGCTGAATCACTTTTTGAATGACAACGCACGTCAAACCAACGATACCATCATAAAGAGGACGCAAATTTGTAACTATATGTGAATGTTTCATTCAGATGAACTGTTATTCGAAATCATTTATAAGTTACTTCGTAAGTTACGTATGACTTGCAATATTTCTTCTTGATGAGTGATATCCTACCGAATACAGTATTTCTTCCAACTATTCTCGTCTCGATTCGATTGCAAACGTGTATAAATAAGAATAACTATTCACAATGTTTCACGTATATTGAGTTGAATGAAACTTTAAAAAATAATCTTCTGCTTGAGCTTTACAAGCTGTTGCACTTTAAAGTATTAATTTTCATTTCCTGAAAAACTGCAATACATTGCTCTAACTTTATTCCTCTTTACCTTGGATAATGAGTCAGTGCCAAATTATTTGGTAGTTTAAAATTCATTCTCGACCATAACTATTTTCTAAAAATAAGAGTGACACCGTATAAGAGTGCCCTTATATGTGAGATCTCATATCATAGAGGTTTGCTTGAAATTTTTTCAGTGGCAATCTTTGCAAGTTATTTCTAGAGATATAAATAGATTCGTTACTTTGAAGAGTATAGTTGAATAGACTATACAAATAAGGATCTCCAGACATCATATTACCACTGGGGCACCCATGTCTTCAAGTTACGTGCTTGTATGTGACTTGACACTCGGAGATTTTACTATATGATTGCGGGCTAATAGTAATTAATTTTGATTAAATCCGTTACATATAACCATAATTCTTCAAATGTTTTGTATTAAAAAGATGCGTACAATGTATCTCTGTTTCGGTGTGAATATACGTGCATCCATGTAAGGTTATGTGATCATAGTGCAATTGCGCAATTATTTGATACAGGATGATTTTGCTTTTCTAAATCTGCGGAAATGCGCCTCAGGTTATAAAAGTCTGCGTCGACTGGAATAGAGTCACATTGCAACATGTGGGCATTCAAACTGTTCTTGTATTTATTCCTCGCAGGAGTGATACGTTCAGATGAAGAGGTGACTGTGGACATTCCATTAGGTTCCCTAAAAGGCCTCAAAACCACGACAAAATTCAATGGACAGTCGTTCTATAGTTTCAAAGGGATTCCTTACGCAAAGCCTCCCACAGGGGTTAACAAATTTGAAGTGAGTAAAATAGCGTAGTCCTTGATTATATAAAAAGGGGGTTTCAACTTATAAATTATGAAATCAAAACAAATATTCAATTAAAGTTGAAAATCGTTTTACCATGTCACTGCGATGTCAAAGGTTTAGAAAATTTTTAATATTTTTAGTGGATTTTCAAATGTAATTATAGTCGAAGCATGTAATTGAATGGATATACAAATTGAAAATCTATTGATAAGCGTGTATATAATACGAATATAAAGATTATATGAAGATTACATATCGTTCTGTTACATAAATAATTTTAAGAGCAATTTTCCAACAAACTGAAGAGATGATTGCGTGTTATATGATTGACTAGATGCAAGTTATTTGATAACTGATAATAAATATGACTAAAGGTTGCAGGAGCTCCAGATCCTTGGGTTGGCACACTTGATGCGACTCAACATAGGCAAACATGCGTTTTCTTTTGTATGATAAGGGAAGGAATTTTCGGAGATGAAGATTGCCTTTATCTGAATGTTTATACTCCTGATATCAACAAAGATGCAAATAAAGCGGTTATGGTGTTCATACATCCTGGCGGTTTCAACTCCGGTTCCGGAGATGATGACTTATTTGGTCCTGATTTCTTGGTTGAACAGGATGTTATTTTAGTTACGTTCAATTCAAGGCTTGGTGCTGCAGGTAAGCTATAGAGCATCTATGAACAATTCAAATTCGACCGGTTAATGTTGTTTCTATTCAGAAAACATGTGTGAATTACGAAGAAGTAAGCCTAACAGTGATTCATCTTTCCACAGGATTTTTGAGTACTGGAGATGAAAATGCTCCTGGCAATGCTGGTATGAAGGATCAAGTTATGGTATTACGATGGGTACAAGACAATATTAATAATTTTGGAGGAGACCCAAAACGTGTAACAATTGTCGGAATGAGTGCTGGTGGGGCTTCAGTGCAATTCCATCTATTATCGCCAATGTCTCGAGGTTATTTCACAGTGCATAAAGTTTTTCCGTGATATTAGTGGTGACATAAACATATATTTCATGAATGAGTGTCGGGTTGAAAAAGGTACAAAATGTGCCATTTTTAAAAGTGTTGAGTGTTAGCGAAAATTAAATCAATACTTGATTAAAATGTCACCCTATAAAATCGATCGATCGATCAGTTGAGACGGAATAAATTCTTGTCATTTAATATACATTGTAAACATTCTTATTCAGGTTTATTCAGTGGCGCAATCATGCAAAGTGGATCGGCCTTGAACCCTTGGGCTATGGAATACAATCCAAAAGATAATGCTTTCAAACTAGGCGAAGTTCTTGGTATCAAAACTTCCGATACGAAAGAACTAGTGACTAAACTCAAAGATATCTCACTTGTCGATATTGTGACTGCAACTAAAGAAGTATCTAAAACTTTGGTAAGAGTTTCTCAAATGAATAAAAATATTCATGATTCGAGCTACCTTTCATTTGACATTTATCAGTAGAGATGATATTTACAGTTTACTAATTCACTTCAATAACCCAAATAACAGAAGATGTTGAAATTTTACAGTTTCTATTACAAATTTTTCCTTTTGCTTTGCTAAAATCAATGTATTCTACCTATTCTTAGAATCACTTGAATGGAAAAATGGCACCATTTGTCCCGGTTGTTGAGCCTGATGCTGGTCAATCAGAAGTGTTTTTAACTAACGATCCATGGACATTGATGACAAAGGACGACATTGCCGATGTTCCAGTCATGATTGGAATGGTATTTGATGAAACTGCGTTCATGGCTCCCAGTAAGAAATATTTTACGATTGACCCTTAATGCAACAATTTTTAAATCTTTCGCATGTAAAATCATGATAATAATAATAATAATAATGATAATATGAAATTATTTTCTGCAGTGTTCTTATCCAACGCTGATGCGATAGATCAACATTTTGAACTTTTGTCACAGGACGACTTGAATGCCACCGATGCCAAGAGGAAAGAGATAGGTGATATGTTAAGAAAGTTCTATCTAGATGGAAAAGCTCTAACAGCAGATTCGAAGGATGAGTTTACTATTGTATGATCTGTTGATATGGGTACAGCTATGAGTGTACGGCAAGCCTGGTTATTGCAACTAAGGTAATTTCTTTTTACAGATGACCTCTGATATATTCTTCGACGTGGGAATACTTATGACTTCTAAAATCCTCGGTACAAGAAACAAATCTCCGGTATATGAATATTTATTCACCTATTATGCGCCTTATGGGGCTATGAAAAATTTATTCAAGTCAGAAAGTGGTGAGTTTTTCAGTCAACTGTTCAGTATATCAATTTTGACACCTCTTGATATATACTGAAAAAAATCTCTATCGGTAAAAAATTGGAATAACTCTTTATCGAATTTAATTTAGGTGTTGCACATGGGGATGATTTGGGATATCTATTCTACTCGAATGCTTTCAAAAACAAACCAGAACCTGGATCACCAGCAGAGAAATTGACGAAGGCGATGACAAAAATGTGGGCTAATTTCGCAAAAGAAGGGTGAGATGTCTCATTTGGGATTTAACATTTCTTACACTAGATATAATCAGATTCCAATATTTATTGTTCGAATTGTTTGAAATCTTAGAAATCCAACGCCAAATATGGACGAAGATATTACAGTTACATGGACGCCAATGGGTACAGATGACAATTATTTGGAAATTAATCAACCTCTCAATATGGATAGAGGACTTCACAAGGATAGGATGAGCTTATGGGCCCAAATATATAGCGACGTATTAGGAGATTTTATGAAGTTGTTCACGTAAATTACTTGTCTTTAACTCACAAGCAATTTGTTTTTCTTCAATAAATTTAATTACGAGTACTAAAAATCGGATGCGCTAATCAGAAAGGAAACATTGAATAAAATATTGAAATAGTTTACAAGAAACGAAAATTTGCATTCAGAAAAATACCATTCCAAGTCATTTCTGACATGGAGAAAAATTAAAAGTGACAAAAGAAATAATATTTTATACGGAGATATTCCGTTACATGGAAATCAAATTAAACTCAAAATAATTCACTAAAAGTATTCCAAATACGAGGGCTATACGGAATAGATCATCTTCATTATCTCAAGTTGTCCTTATATACCAGTTTCTGACGAGCGGTGATTGAGATAGGATGGATGAATCGTATTTTGAGATGATCTTTGGTATCACTTGATTAGGAGAACATCAAAAGAGCGCAAGCTTTACTTCCACCTCCTGGCCATTAACCGCTTAAATGTATTTTTTTTAAATCAATTCGTATAGCCTTCTGGAATGTCATTGATTCAACATACTTCTGGAATTCCATTCTTTAATTTTAATAATGCTAGTACTAGAAAAATAGGAAAATTATATACATGAACATTATCATTTTATAATAAAAATATCAACTCTAATCAAATTTATATTTATCACAAAAACTTGTTCAAAAGAGAATAAATTATCATTCAATATCTGTTGAGAATTATAACTTGGAACAAATAAATTACTCAAATGAGACGTTAGATTTAATTTTCACTGGTGATATTAAAATACATGATTATATAAAATTTAGGAACGGAAATTTTGTGTAATTAGCGTGTTGTTTCCATGGAACGACACGTTATTTCGTAACCGAGGATAAAAAATTCCAATTATTTGAGTCAGAAACGAAAAACACAATGAGCGCTCTAGTTACTATGTTTGCTGTTATGTATCTGTCAGTCAGCTACTCTATCTTTCGTTCGCCACTCACTTCTACGCCTCGAACTATCTAGGCGAGTATATTTGCGAGGAAGTAACTAATCATATACCAAGCTAATACATATAGCCAAAAAGAGTTAACGATAGTGTTACGCGAAATGTTGAATACTCTTCTGTATCTAGTTTCTTTGCAGATTCGTTTATTATTGTAATATATCATTTAGAAATATAATGTAATATTAGTATAACTGTTTTTTCAAGAGATAATTTGAAATTTCACGAAAATCAGATATCTTTATGAGAAAAATGAAAAATCATGAACGTTCACTGATTTTTTACACAACATTGTAATATTCCGAGTTTTCTAAATATTTTTTATTAAAATATTATGATAACTATAATGTGAAAAAAAGAAATATGATTTGTATGCATCTATATTTTTTCTGCTACGTGCTCGATGAGAGATAGTCGAGTATATTTTCAAACGGATTAGTTTTCGTTATTCAAAAATGACAAAGAAAACAAAATTTGCAATGCGAACTAATAATTATTCTTCGTTCATAGACAGTTTCAAGATAATTTTTGTTTCTGTATATTGAGATAGCGAATAAGTTATTCCACATTTTAGTCATACTGTTGATATTTTTCTGCCAATATTTGAAATTTAAATTCTGGTTTAGTGGTCCAAAATGAATTAAATATTAATTTCTTTTTCATTTTGACTCGAAGAGAAAAAAATCAACTCTTTATACGTTTCAAAAGAAAACTCACGCGGGTTGCTATTTTCAAAATCTTAGAGAAGAATTGAGTGATAAATTTAAGTTTGGATTACGATTTGAAGGTTGAATCTTCCGTACATTTTCAATGATACATTATATTTTTGTCAGTTGTTTTTTCATTGAATATACAAATAACCAGTTAAATGATTTAAAGAACCAGAAAAACGACAAGCTTGAAGAAACTAGCGGGACGTTGAAAACTTGGTAGATACAAATGAGACGAGAGAACAAAGTGTCGTAGGGTTCTGCGCATCGCACAGAGCCACATCATGTCAGTGGCAACTGCTTGGGTGCCCCAAGAGGGGGAACACACTAGAGATGATTGAAATGCTGCAGCTGGACCAAGTTTCGAGATGATCGTCAGCATCTTTGTAGCAGGGACGCATGACGCGCCAGCAGCTGTGCTTATACTTTTCATTTAAAATCTCGGTGGCTGGACCATACCAGTTTCGCTGTGTTGCCGCTTGTTCTCTCCATTTTTTGACTTTTCTCATTCTATCGTAACCCGAATCATGTCTCTGACTCACTTTCGCTTTCACTATATTTTCTTCACATATACTAGACAAATTCCCCTTCAATATCAGTTCTAATCGTGGTTAAAAGATATTACATTTTACAATTTTTTATAATTGCAATCCATTTCAAATATATTTCATTAACATGTATTATATCAAAGCCGATCGCTTTTACATAGAAATTTCTATGAAATGTTCATTCTACCATGTCCAGAAATCGTAAGGAAGTCGCGAATAAACTGGATTGTCTAGGTTGCTTTTTAGGATATCAAGTAAATTTAATTCAAAACTTTAATACATGAGTAATGTCAATTTCCAGAAGATGATGAGTTTTGAACTACTAACGATCAAATCTTATTTTCAAAAGTTGAATAACCTATAAATGTAAGTTTTGAAAATACAAAAAATATAATTGTAATTTGATTGGCTGCAAGGATGTTTAGCCGTAAAAGAATGTAATCAGGTTAACGCTTTTTTTAGTTGAAATTTGTCGATAAACAAATTGATATAGATTGACAGTATTACATAATTCTGCTGATTATAAATGATCACTCGATTAATTTTTCCAATAATATAAGCTGGACAATTTAATTATGAGTTGAAATGTGAAAATATATGATAAAAAATTAATTATCAACATTCCGGCCAAGCGCGTGGAGCGTGAGCAAATGCGACTTGATCTCTATAATAATTGTCAAAACGGCACCTCGCGAAAAAATTTCTTTCCAAGGATTGAACTTGGCACGCAACATTCACAGCTGTGGCATTGATTTTTCCCAGATAGGAAGGACACAAAGAAGAATTGTAGCTGCGAGGGGTGAAGCGAAGAATACTGGAACAGCAGGCTATGTTGTTGAGTAGGTAAGAGGTAATTTCGATAGGATTGCCCCTTCCTTTATTCCAAACAGAGGGGACTGGAAGGATCCTTCAACGCAGGAATCTTTATTTGGGGCAGCTGGACGCCTTTTGCAGCAGGAGAACAGCCGAAAACAAAAAGTATTTCGCCTGAGAGAAAATTGAGCGCGTGAGAGTCGTATTATATCCATACATATTTCAAATTATATGTTTCCAATGTATTTCCAGATCGATTGTATGCTTATTTCAGTTAAGGAGTAATTTATAACTGAATAAACCATTACGTATACAACAATCTGTTAACATCAATTGACTCTATATATGCAATTTTAAAACTTTTTATTTTTTTAATTACAACGAGCTGAAGGATTCGCTTGTTTCGGTTGAATAAATATATAAAATTATGTTCAGAACAAGAGGAACACGCTAAAATTGAAAATTGTTTAGTGGGTGTTGGCAGACAGGGTGAAATACCCGGGCAACACGAAACAAAGGGGGTAGTCAAGTGGGAAGCACCTTGAGTTACCTTTCCGTTCATAAAAGAATATTTTATATGAATACGCAAAACGTAGAATAAGGTTAATTGTACAAAATTCCAACAATATTATATAAGTATATAGTTTTAACCGAATGAATATTGAAATCATCTGATTGTTGGAATTAGAGGCATGTGTATCCAATATGGTAAGACCAATGTATAACTGATAAAATAATATTATCTCTTACATGTTACGAAAGGCTAATTTACTGAGATTAGCATGACGATTTGTGACACAAAATTGACTTTTTTACACGGAATATTACTAAAACTACATGAATTTATCAGAGAATCAACGTGTTTTAAAAAAATTTTTGTTTCCATAGTAGAATCCATAATATCACGATAGCAATAATTTTGCATTATTTATTTTCATTACTACACTCGTTATCGGTGTTAATATTAAACAAGATCACGTATCGTCAATAGTCTCATTCCCTAATTAATCCGTCAAAATCTTATAAATCACAATTCTTAATATTTACGTTATCGATTGAATAACTCTCATTAAACCTCGTTAATGTATGTTTTAATATGGAAAAATACGATTGATTATAATCAACACAATTTTAGTATTGCTTGTAATGGACGCACCCACTAATTTATATTCCATTGCAGAAATATGGGTGAGCCAGGCTCATTCGTATACACTCTTTTGGAAGCAGTTATCCTCTCCGGTATTCTAATAAACAACTTTCATAATGCACAAACATTAATGTCTAAGGTCGTAATCAAATTGAAAATGTTGATAGTAACACTTTGACGTGTGAGTTTCCTGGAATTCTAGGTGTTCTCTCATGTCTAGATCTATCTCTTTCGTCTGCATTCTTTCAAAGTTTCTAACCACGTATGTATGTACCAACTAATCGTAAATGACTAAATTTTCTACTGATTAATACGTGTCTTTTATAGGGAACGCACGAATTAGCCCCGATCTCTTCTATATTTGTTACTGGTATTGGGAGCATTGTCTTTTTACGAGGCTGTTTGAAAGTGAATCTTTCGACACAGTAAGAAGAGACTATATGACAAGAGTGCAAAGCAAATCGTTTTAAATAATTTTCAGCTATTTTCACTTCATAGATCGTTTGCTGCTCGTATACACTCTTAATCCAGCGGAATTTTGTATCAATTCAAATTGGTGATAAAAGTAAATTACTTTCGTAACGCTGACAAAAATCTGCTTATGAAAATTTTTCAATCCAAGTTATTAGTTGAAAACCTAGTAGCCGTTACTACATTATATAACACGGGGTAATCTATTTTTATTAAAGATTAAAGTTACGAGTAGTAAAGTCTGCTAATACTGTTTACTATGTAAATTCTAGTGAAGTACTATATTAGTAAAATGTCCTATAAATTGAACAATGAATGTTATTCTTTCTAGTAATGATTACCATGTTTTGGATAGTAAAGTTTACTAATATCACTTAGCTGTCCCCATATTGCATTAGAAAATCTATAGTAAAAATCTAGTTCACTCTCGGTGTACTGTTCACATCTCTAGATTTTCAGGTATAGTGTAAACCGTTTAGAGCGGATAAAAGTCTCGTGAATCGCAACAATGGCAATATCGTTGAAGGAAGAGACCCAGTCAAGAGGGCAATCGTTGGGTAAACTTTTCATTTGTCGCGATCTCTTGAGAAAACATCGCCATCCATTTATCGACGTGCTGCACACTCGGCTAGGACGGCGGCTATACTTATCGGAACGCGAGAAAAGCTTGCGGACGACGGGGGGCGACGGATCATGCCGAGCGTCCACCGTCGCATCGACGCTTGATTAGTAAAGTATGCGTCGCGGCAAAATCGTCGACTCGCGCGCATACACGTATATACATAGAGACGCGCGTGGTCCCCGGAGGGGATATTGCAAATCGATATCGCGCGGCGGTGTGTATCGGTGAGCGCCGCGTACACACACACACACATACGGTCGGGGAAAAAGAGGCGCGCGCGCGGGGGTGGGTGGAAGGGCACTAGGTGGGGCAGGAAAAAAAGGGAGGCGACGGCGGTGGCGCGCTTCTCGCGGTCCATGCGAGCCTGTCCGTAGTGAGACGCGCGCCTGCTTAAGTGGCGCGGCCCTCGGCCGGGCCAAGGCCGCCGGCCTGTCTCCAGGCGCCTCCTCCCCCGGAAAGTCGCGCCCGGAAAAAGGAGGGCCGCTCGCGTTTTTCGCGGCTCCTTCCGAGGGCCGAGGCGTCGCGGCTGCCCGCCACCCGACCCGGCCACCAGCCCCGCCAGGAGCCATGCCTCCCCACACTCACCCACCCACCCTGTCGATGGATGCGCGAGTGCGCGGATCCGATTCCCCGCCGCCGCCGCCGCCGCCACCCATTCATCGTTTATTGGCCGACTCGCGCGCGCGCGCGTCTCTATATATCTACACTGTATATGTGTCGCCCGGATTTTTCCGCTGTCGCCGCCAGCGTACACCAACCCCCCGTCCGACAAATCTTCACAGTTTTTTCCCGAGCTCGTTCGCGTCTCGTTTAAATTGTCTTGGCTACGGAAAGTATGTAAAGGTGATTGTCCGTCACGTGTTTGGCTTTCATTTCGTTGCCGAGCGATTCGAACTGTGAATCGCGGGGACGGGTTGAGAAATACGTACACGCTCTAGCTATGCCGCAGGTTAATAATTAATTCACGCGAATGATTTGAACCGTTCAATGGCATACGGATACAACTGCTGAGCTATATTCGGTGAAAGAATATTTAACGCTGGATTGTCGTAGAATCCCATTGGCATACGTTTCCATGCGGAGACTACTGCACCGCACACGTAGCTGTCACTCATGATCTCCGGACCATTGGAATCGCCTTTGTAAGAACTGTCAGGATTGACGCAAGCCCGCATGTATGTATACGCGTATCACTGGTATGATCTTTGCTTCATTGGTATATAGACCCGGTGAAATCACAGATGCTTCACGACGAGGTGATCCACCTTGATCAAACTCATTCCAGGTACTATACGAGACCTGTCCAGTGTGTACTTTTCGATTTGTACTCTACGGTATCGGCTAATTGAACACTTGAAATAGGCTCTTATTTTAAGAAAAAGTGATAAGCTCGAAGATTAAATGATGTATAACAATGGAATTACGGAAAGATTATATTTTTTCGTTACGATTATTTTTCGTATCAACTAATCAGTACAAATTTACCAAAGCCGATGAAGTTATTTTTCAATACACTTGTACCGCAACTTTGTTACAAATTCTACAAGAACAATGAACAACAACAAGAACGACGAATGTCAATACGACGAGTCTCGAGAAGAAAACTGCCATTTGCCGGATCCATTTGCCAAGAGGAGGTTAGAATGCTTCTGCCGCACCAGGGTCCAGGCTATCCAGCTATCTTCGCGATCATAGACACGTATAAAAAGGTGGAACACGTGCCGAGGCGCAGCGAGTCGCGGCGGAGCAGAGGAGGAGCGCGCGGCGTGCGCGGACAAGTGGAAGCGGAACTGGAGGGCGAGGCGAGGGTCGCCGCCACCGCGGAAAGTGCACCGGAAATAGAGCAGGGCCGCACAGCGGGCAGGAGGTGTCGGCTGCAGCCGAGTGGGGCTCCGTCCGCGCACCCACCCCCACCCCCGCCCCCGCCCCCGGGTCTCGCGGAGAAGAAAGCGTCGAGGGCGGGGGGGACGACGAGCACGACTATTCGGCAGTTGGCGCTTTGTATTTATTGGAAAACAAGGGCGGTTTGGTAACAGGGTAGCACGAGGTGGCCGCGGGTAGCCCCACCCCCGGCGCGCACACGAGGGAAGCCAGACCCGCGCGCGCGTCGCTCCTCCCCCCACACGTCGCGCACTTTGACTCGCGCGACTGTATAGAGTGACACGCGCCGAGGGGAAGCCGCGCCGCACCACCGAGCGGTGTGTATCGTGTAGCCCATCCCCCCCCCCCGCTCTCCTCCACTTTAATACGCTCGTCGACCCTCGTTCCCCCCAGGCCGCAGCTGCAGGTGACCTCTCGGCTCACGCAAAGCCCCGCGGCGGGCTGCACCTGGCCCTTTGTACCATACACCTCCTCGGTTTCCGTCTTATTAGGTGCTCAGCAGTTTCTCTTTCATCCCGCGAGACGCTTGTAACCTATGCAAGCGTATATGCCTGCGTTGTGTATAGCCGGGGGCCACTCCCGAATATACACCTGGTATATAAGGAATTTCGACAAGGCAAGCATGTACGCCGAGCCACAAGTTGCGCGAGGGTGAAGAATCGCCAATCGACCGCACCCCGGGGATTTTTTGATACGAGACGTGGGAGCTTTGGGAAAAGCCCATTGCATCGAGTTGTATGACAGCTCCCGACCTATGTTATATGATTTCAGACGATTCCTTATGATGATCAATGAGTAGTGGACCACCGCCGTTGCAGTAACTGATGTAGAAGAATAAAAACAACGTCGGGAGAAGAGAACCGTCAAGAATCACGATTCGTTCACAACATTTTGCTTGGGAATAAATTAATATTCTGTATAGAAATAACCGACTTATTATTTCCACGAATGAATGCGAGTGTACTGAAGATTTGCAATTCATCCCCTTTCAATAATACGACTTATTAAAATTATCATACTACCAAGATCTAAGCCTGCGCGAAGCGAATTAACCAAGAAAGCTATGGATACATTGGTAGAAACTTGATTTTTTTTATCGATGTACAAACACGTATAAATTCATCCCTATATGCGAGAAAGAGTTATAATTTTGTTGGAAAAAAGTGTGTGTCTGGGAACGCACATTTTTTGGTTGGCTCTGGTATAGTAACTTGACAGATATGCTTCGGATACGAAAAGTTATATCGTCAACGAATGTTGGATGAGTATAGAAAAAAAATGTGTAAAGATTGAAGATCTAACGCGAGAAGCCTGTCTACAGTATTGCAAAATCAAGATTCCCGTTCCGAATCAAAGTTGTATATCACATCGCATTTTCAATTCCACGTACTCCAAATATGATACTATTGTAATTGTAATATTTATTTATTGGGATCTACATATCTGACCTTGGTTGCAGATATATGTATAAAGAATACAGTTAGATTTTTTTATATGTACGTTGGAATTTAATACTATTCTAACATACAGAAAGTGAAATAATATACAATTCAAATAGCTTGATAAGCGCCGTTACACGACGGATATTAGTAATTTTACACTAGAGTATAAGTATTTGAAAAAACTTGGGACAAATTCGCGTCGACCATAAAGAATCGTATAGACGCGCGTTTAAAAAGGCACTTGGCTTCGATTCGAATCGCGCAACCTCTACAAGATAGCCCGCCCCCGGCCCCACGCTATTGACAACATGCGCGGCACGCGGGGGAATGTCTCTACGTTAAATTGGCGGGTAGACGTGCCATACACAGTCTGTGCTTTTGTATACGGCGCGTAAAAAGGCTCGATCGGTAAATTTATCGACGTCTCTTCTCTCCGCTCATCGCAAATCATCGCGCGCGAGCAGATTAATAAGGGAGGAGGTGGCGGGCTCTCGTTTGAATGATATTAGAGCAGTATCAACTATCACAGGTGTCGGTCGCGTCGATGGGGAGAGAGACAGAGAGAAAGAGTGGCCAACAGGCCGCAGCAGCTGTTTGGCCAAACCAATCGAGAGCAGCATATATAACGGAGAGCTCGAGAGAGAGAAAGATCGGCGGCGGCGGCGGGTCGAGTACGCGCGCGCGCTCGCCCAAGTAATGGGTTAGAACAGACGAGCGTGCACGATACCAGGGGCCCAGAACCGACCGTCCGTGTGTCTCCGTTGGACCGGCGCGCGAGCCGCCGTCTCGTCTCCCGCCTATTATATAGCTGCAGTGTACCAAGATTCGGTATCCTGGTTTGTCATCCAGCAAAACTCGGCTGAAATGCCCCGTACGTATAGGCCGTGGTGCCCCGGGTCGTGTCCCGGCGTATATCAAGTCCATTAACGCTGGCGATCGTTGCTGCACCAGAACACCATATCGGTATGGCGTCTTTTCACTCATTATCATTGGAATTCCGACAGCCGGGCGGTTAACATGCTGTTAGACTTTCGTCGGTGCGGCGCATACCAAACTTTGATTTATGTGAAATGTGAAATTCCTCCGAGGCGCGAGGATTAAAATGAGAGATCATTCACGCGCTTATGTTGGATATACACGCACCGATCTGCAGTAGTGAAATATATATATCCTTCCTATGCGTATACACCGCGCGAAGCTCGTGACAATTGATCGATGATTTTTTCGTGTTAAAATTCGCATGACTGATTGTAGATTTGACACGTCGTTCGCGGGACTTGCGACACGGGAGCCCGATATTTCACGGCGCAACTGCGACGCTCGATAGTCGAGGTTATCGCGAAGCTTATCCTAATTTTTTTAATTTAGCGGCATACATCATCCGTGAGCATCTCCACGGGGACCCGGAACCAAAGTCTCTAAAGAATGTCGTATGATGTACTTTTCTAATTAATCATGGATATTCCAACTCTATATAGACATATGTCTTCCTTCGATTATATTTAGATAAATTCATGAATATATCATATGAATGATGAACCATTTCGTCGAATAACTGTTATATCACGCCCCCCTCCTTTTCCCTGAATCTTCGCATTTCTCAATCTTTCCTCTTGCTCGAAAATCTCGTGACAATTGCCATGTGAATGCGACATTCGAAACGTGAAACGGCCTATACGCCGGACATCCGGTTGAAGTGAAATTATATCGGGCGATTGCGAGTCATTTACGCTGAAACTTACTGGACCAAGCGTCAATGGAAATGTAGTGATCTCAACAACGGCAGACATGCCAATTTTACTTTTCTCGTCTTATCGTAGCCCGTATATACTTCTTGCCCCACAGCCAAATCCATCGATTTTCCCGTTTGATCCCGATCGACCAAAACAGCTTATACAAGATACAATCGGTCCGCGATAAATATACACTCGGTCAATAATATCATTGAAAAAGCGAATATCCGTGCCCAATTGGTCCAGGAGCAAATGAGCGCCTGGTCCGCGGAGGAATTCACGTGGTACAGTGCCGGCATTACGCGCGCTTGGCACGAGGCGCACGTGGCTGACGGCGCTCAAAGGGACGTCACCGAGTTTGCCGTGAGCCAGGGTAGCATGAGCCGGGAGAAAAAGTGCGCGCTCCGATTGGATATATACGTATAGTCGCGGACCGATGTAAACGCGCGTCGAGAGCTGAGCTTGGGCTCTCTGTCGACGAGTAGGCGGAGACTGTAGCAGTTGAAAGAGGCCTATAACACGTACCTGCGCGGCTCAGCTGCTCGGCGGCATGCCAACCTGGTAGCTCTCGCGACATGTTGTATTAAAAAAAAAACCCTCGTCTAATAGGAATTGTCCTGAACAACTGCAGCGCGCGAGCCGCCTCTCGCTCGAGAGCGACCGGGCCGCCAACCATACCCTCGCTCGCGTATACACACGTGTGTGCACACACGCGAGTCTTTTCGAATGTCCGCGCGGAGCGGCGCGTTAATCCCTCTCCTAATCTCGGCGCGTACGGCGCGCGCTTAGACGATCGCGCCGCGAACCGAGAGCTGAATAAGTATATGTACAACGCGGGGCTGCCGATTTTTCAAAAACTGCTACGCGCGTCAGGAGAAACGCCGCGGCCGGTCGAAATCGGCCGTCGGGTGTGTCTAAATGGGTGTGTCTAAGTATAAAGCCGGCGAGGGTATAGTGGCGACTGCACGTGTGCATTCACGAGGCTCCAAAATCAGAGGCGTAATCGCGCGCGACCGGTAGGTGGGACAATAACCATTTTTTGTTTACAGATATTGGATAAGTGACAGCGTGGGGGAGCAGGGCCTCATGAAGCGCTGGCGGTGCCTGTGTACACACGTATGTATGTATATATATATGCTCTGTGGGTCTGGGTGCCAGGCGCGCGCGCGCGCAGAGAGAATCCGGCAGCATTAATTAGGGTGGAACAATAGAGAACGAGAATTTGAAACAGGCTCGCATCAGGCCGAGGAGGTCGAGGCGTGGGAGGCCTCGCGCGCGCGCTCGCCGCCGCCGGGAGAACGCCGCGCGCGCACCGCAGCTGCTCCCGCAACTATACACACGCCTCTCTCTTTCTTCGTCTGTCCCCGCTCGCGGCTGTACCGTCGCCGCTGCTGCTGCTCTGCAATCGACTCCGAGTGTCAAATGCCCTGAGAAACCAAAGAGTACTCCACCTTGGATACTCCAGCTGATCGACTTTTGAATGTTTTGCAAGAGCCAAACGAGTTGGACGCGGCAATCTAAAGACTCTCTCTCTCTATCCGAATGGTTAGCGCAGGTCGCGCTTCGGCCAAAGCTTCGTATACCATTCAATATACTGGCTCCGCGGGGGGCTGATTCGCGTAGTTTCCAAATTTCAGTGAGACGTACTGCCCGTAACGGGTAATACACGTTTTTGTTTAATAGCAATATTCATAGGAAAACGCGCGTTGGGTCAAGCGTTACCTATATATGCACTTTTTGCTGCACACGATTTTTCTCGAACGGTTCGTTCGCGCCAGCAAAACCCGCGGGCAAAATGTTGACAGGCTTTTGGCGTATGAGAAGTTGGACCGCGACGCGGGAATTTTCATGCCGGGATCTACGATACGACGGATTTAAATAAAAATACTGTAGGAGCCTTTGTCAATGGTAAAGCACCATGAAATTCGATGCGCTAATATGATCGTGTGTAGCGTAATCCTGCCTCGGTGCTTGATTGAAGAAGCTCTCACATTATAAATGCAGTCTATACCATCGTCGAGTAAATGACTAGTTCGAGGTTGTTTATGAAATTTTCGAAAGACACTTTCTAAAGTATCGGCGAAATACTCGATACTAAAGGTGAGACATTCAAAATGTCCACATATCTCTTCAAAATGTATATAGCACACATATAAATATGAAAAGTCATAAACTTATTCGTACGAGTTGCATTAGCCGCGCGGCAGCGATGTATGCGTGAGTATATGTAAATACTTGGAGAAACCAAGACAGCCGTTGATGGATTCAAACGATCCTGCCTATTTGTGATATATTTCTTCGAACAAATTCGCTTTGCCCAATGTTCAACGAACAGTTGTATTCAACACCTCGTCCCATCGAACTTGATCGCGACTTGAACTATAAGCGTCGCGTCGCGTGTCATACACTCTTTTTAGTGTATCTAAGCCTCAAATATCAGTGCTATTGCTGACTGAGTTGAGAACTCGATTGATTTTAACAGCTGTGCACTCGGCATGGGTGTTTCCAGAATGTCGGATTTCACTTGGAACGAGCATCCGCGCGTGCAGTACTCCAGAACCCAAATAAAACGTCACAAAGCATTGAAACAAACCGGATTCGAGCTACATGATTCGCGCGAGAAATGGCGCAGGGCGTGAAAACGCTCGGCCCGTAATAACGTATATGTGTGTGTGTGTGTGTGTGTTTGGGTGTGTGTGTATGGTGGGCAGCGGGGGTCGGAGGGCCCTTTGGGCTGGGCGTGCGTGGCGCTACCAAGGCAGCAGCCCCCGGAGGCAGTGGGCTGTGAGGGCCCGAAAGGACGCGCGAACGGGGTAGCATACGTAAGCACGTAAGACGTGTCGCCGGGACCATGGATATACACGGGCTCTCACGCACATGCCGCCCGGCCGGCGCTATCGGGGGAGCATGCGACTCCATAAACCCGAACGCGCGCGCGCGCGCGCTATTCCTTTTTCGGCGAGGGGAGACACTGACTGCGCTCCAACTCTGCACGGGACGCATGAACACCATGCGCGCCCGCGCCCGCGCCACGTACGCCACCTCTTTCCCTCCATGCACGGGGTGCGCGGCCGCGCCGGTCGACTACTCCATCCGTTAACGCCCTAATTAGTACAAATTTCATTTTCCTACTTCGATTCGATTTGTTTTTACAAGGGAAGATTTGGGTCGGATATTGGCTATTCCTCGTGTGTTTTTAGTGCTCTTTCCCAAGATTCAGACTACAATCAGATTTTAAGATTTTTTGCTCACAAATCCATATAAGAGTGCATGTCAATCAAAGTGTTATTATATCTTACTAACCATCCAGCCACGTTTTCTCGAATTTCGGTTATAACTTTTGTCTCACAAAGTATGTTCACTTACGAAATTTCAAATATTTGCCGCGCACTATTCTCATTTATATAGCCAGAACATTAGAGTGAGAGTGGAAATACGAACAAAACCAAATTTCTATTATTTCATTGAAGAAAATTCAGGGACAAGAACGCCATTTTTTTCACACATTGGCCGCTCGAGAAATGATTGATCCCTCCTCGACTGAATATAAAACACGCAAAGAAAATCCCAAGAAATAGGCAATTCGTACTTCGAGTTCGCTCAACAACAGTCTAAACTAAAACCCAAGCGCGAATTAACTGGTTTTCCCAAACGGATTCGATAAACCGAATCATCGCCATGACAAATTGAATGATTTTTGTCATGTTCTCGAACAAAACCCTATAAAAATCGCCAACCGTCTCCAGCTCCGGTTATTTTTGCTTTCTCAAAGGGAAAGTTGTATTATAATTAAGAAACGCCTATTTTTTTGCACAGGAGACTTGACCGTTGAGAAAAGTCGGATGAGATTTTGCCTCCGAGCAGAAGGAAAAAAAAATCCCAGTAAAATTGATGAATTCGTCGCGGCGAACCACCTGATAAACGGATCACTATTCCTAAACGCTGTTGTATACGTATAGGCGAACGTATACATACACACACTGTATGTAAGATACGCGGGTCGGTACATATATAGCGCGTCAAAGTCGTAGGCATGTGAAGATACGTGTGTCACGCACATTACGTCGTCGTCTCGACACATGGGCTACTAGGGTTGCATGGCGAGACAGTTTGTCGACCATATAGGCATAAACACACACTGTCTCGCGGGCACGCATGTATGTACATATGTACACTTGCGCGCACTTACGCACTCTCTCCTGGTACGCGCTATATACGGGTGGGCCGGGAGAGAGACACACACGCGTGTTTGCGGTTTCCGTCGCGCTTATATACACGTATATATGCACGCGTGTGTGCGCACATTACACGCGCGGCGAATTGGTAGAGTTATTTTATACTTGGGACGTTGCTCCAGGTCTATTATATATCACTCGAGTTATTTTCCCGCGGGAAAGACATCGAATAAAATATAAGTAGAACTGAAGAAAGTTCCCGTACCGAGCGATTCGAGGAATCGAAGAGGCTGATTGAATTTTCACAGTTGCCGAGCGTCGTATGCTTAGTGGAGCGATTATCTATAATATTTGCTTCTCGCCGCGGCGTGCACTGGAGCACCTTGGAAAAATAATGTTGGCGTAGCGACTGGGAGAACAATTTTCTTATCGGTATAAAATTCACAGGGTTTCCATACGTACAGATACACAAGAAGTATAATTTTGTTAGCTGTTTTTCGAATTCGACGGCTCCTTACACTTGGAATAATGAAGCAGCAGCCTTGAAAAATCAAGAGATACGTGTTATTCGACTTTTGTATGTGTCAATGCTTTGGCTCAATTACGCAAATCGAATTATCGTGAGAATACTTCGAGGAACATTGTATACTATGAACTATCAGTTGTCAAGTTATCGGATTAATTATAGAATACAAAACATAAAAAAGAAAACCAAGTTTACGATTACTCTGAAAATATAGGTTGGTTTTTTACGCTGATCGTTACGTTTCAAAAACATCGATTTTCTACGATACCGTGTCTCGCACTGGCCGCAGTGAAGTTTCAAATTCCGGCGCGCTCCGACCAGCCAGCCAATCGCGCCCGACGCACACATATATACACTCACAGCGAGTTTTATTTGACGAGCTGTCAAATTGCGGTGGGCCTCGATCGAGTTATTTTATTAGTTGTATTATGTGCATAACACATGTGAGAATCGCGTGGGCGGATCATATGTGGAAACGTTGAATAAAGAAAAAACATGTAAGCCAACAGGAGAACAGGCGGGCCGAGGGGCTCGACATCATCCGTCCCGGCGCAGTGCAGCTCGAGAGCTGACCCTTGTCTCCTCCCCCAAAAACGTCACGATGGCGATCAAAGGCTCTCTCTCTCTCGCTCGGCCGCGTTTCGTGCGCGCCTTTCGCCTGCCATGGCGCGCCTGCTCCCTGCAGCAATGGCGCCCCATATTTCGGTGGCTCCTCTTCATATGTATTTATTCCGAGACTAATTACATACATTTCCGTGATTTGTACAGCTGTTTTAACAACCTGCCTTTTTTTTCATACGCGAATCCTGACGATGTGTTCATCATAAATGCCGCGTATTATGGCGAACCTTGATCCGGTGGATGATTTCGTATCTACAGCGCGTTAGAATGTTATATTTTTGAAAACGCGTATTTTCGTATGTTACATGACTGTATGCAGTATCCAAACTGGAAAACGAAATCGTTCAATGACGTGCGCATTCCATAAAGCGTTTGTTAAGTATAACTGTGGTCTATGATCTTTTTTTTCTCGCAATCAAGCTTCATATGAATCTGTGTACGCGTATATCTATGAGATAATTAAAATTGTTTTTTCGGAAATTTTGTTGGATACATCGCATCCATAACTGTTCTGTCCTAATTATGTATTTTTTGAATAAGGTAAATTGATCTTAGAAGTCTTGAATTGTCTCAGTCCCTAATTTATGCGAGCGCGTAGTTTTTATTTTCATTTCATTGTTTCTTCCCCGTGGTTTCTCAGGTGTGGGAAAATCGCACGGAAAATTTCAATTTTTGGATAAAAATTTAAACTAAACTGACATTAGAAACACTGGTACTTATGTCTGGATAAGTTTATACGTTAGATTATGAGATGATGCGGTATATCGAAAGTCGCGCAGCCGCTCGAGAGACACGAGCAGACTATACGAAACAGTACGCGCAGGCTCGTCATTTTGAGAAAGTGAGTAACCGGCGAACATCTCGGGCGGCAAGTCTTCCCGCATATCAACGATTAGCTCCCGCGCATTTGCCCGCGAGAAATCAACGTGTTATATATCGCAGGCAAATATCTACAATCGCGAGGAATCGCTGGTCTTTTCTCCCAACCATCCCCTAAGTTTTCTCACATCGCCAGGTATATAAATATCTATTGCACAACAGGGAACAAAAACAATCCAATAACGCAACGTCAAAAATCAATTATACACGTGTATGTACTGTTTCGATCGATGCTTGTGTTTGAAAAAACAGCATGTGGCCATTGATTTCGCGAATTTCGAACTGAACCGTCACTTTGGAAACGCGTGTAGTGCGCCGCGAGACGAGGCTGTGTATATATACTTTAACGCGGTCGTGAATTCGAAGGATGCGCGAGTCGCTAAGCGAATGGATGCGCGCTCGGAGACGCGAAGGCGCGAGCGCGTGCCTCGCAGTGCTCACAGGGGATTAGCAGTCGCGAGTAGGGTACACCCGTGCACCGACGTGCAAACTTTGCTATGCCAATCGCGATATATATATGTATGTAAGTGTGCACATGGCCGGCCGCAAAGGTGTGACGGAATTCGTACTAGTATTCTGTTTCATCCTCTGCTTTTTCTTCCTTCGTGCGGTATATTTATTATTATTTTCAATTTAAACAAAGACATTATTTCCGGCTGAGGATTGGTAGGCGATGATCTCGCAGTAATTTGGACCGAGCGTGCGGGGTTTGTGGAATTTTAATTCTGGGAAAAATGTGCGAATGTTGGTATGTAGATGAGTTGGATTATCAGCTACATAGTGAGCGTATCGATAATATGATTAATGGTCTCCGATAGGACGCTTAGAAGCAAAAACATCTCATGTCTAAAATTATAATCTAAAGTACTCGCGTAACATCGGCGGTATTTACGGACACTATTATTACACTATAGATTTTTATATCTTAATAGTGTTTCAACTCAAGAGTCGCCGGTCGCAATGAGTTTTACATTATTCTCCGAGGCCACTTGGCCCGCTTCGAGTAACCAAGCTCGATTTTGACTGACGACATTAGCGCGTTTTCATCGAAAAATTTAATCGAGGCAGAAGCTCATTACAGACACCCTCCCCCCTCCCTTCGCACCTCAGCCGCTACTTGTTTCCCTCTCTCTCTCGAGTGTCACGTCGAGCGAATGAAATAATTAATCACTCGATAATTAGAGTCGTTGTCCCGGTTATGATTATACGAGTCGATTTGTCGAAATTTGTCAACGCGATTAACACGCGACTCGTAAAATTTGCTGTTTTAATGAGCAAATTGAGTTGTCTCACAGGTCGCGCGAGTTAGAAAATTAAACGCGTAGTTTTTTGCTGGCACACATTGAATTCCGCCAACGATCGCACAATCATTAGTATTTGTTTTGAATCGCAAAGTATATAGTTTCGCATCTTGGCTGTGCTCGCGGGGATATCGACAGAAGAAGCGGCGCGGCGGCGTTGAAAGTGGTTGGGGCGAGCGCTGCTGGGGAGATGTGCAGGGCCCACTTGTTGGTAAAGCGCTGTTTAGAAGTGCGCGGAGAGCAGGCGCGCCGAGGAGGTGGCCGCGTTGAGCTAAGCGCGTTTAGGATAGTCTCTCTCTCTCCTCTCTCTCTCTCCTCTCTCTGTCCGCTCTCTGTCGGGTTGAGCGGGGCTATATAGCTGCAGCACATACCTGCACGCGCCGCCGACGGCCTATCCTCTCCTCCTCCCTCCCTTGCGCCGGGCTCCTCTCTCACTCGCTCGCGGCTTTTGCTATTACCGGCGCGCAGCAGAGCGCGAGAGAGCCTCGCGTGCACGTGCACGACTAGCCCGCGGATAGTGCCCCCGCACGTATACTAGATGCATCCGCTCACTGCGGCGATTCCCTCTGGTACTCTGCGCGCACTTGATATACCGATGTACGCAGCACAGCAAGGGACCACGGGGAAAACCCCGCCAAAGTATGTGGGACGTGCTCCTCTACGGGTCACGCCAATCGCATGAGCAAACTCCGTATCAACGAAACAGGCCACGTGTACACACTAGGCTGATGGGCTAATTCGGTATTTAATTCGTTGAATAAAAAATACCCAACATTTATCACGTGTATTCATTCAATTCATTACAAATGCATGTGAATATCTGTATTTTCAAATACTTTTGTTTGGAATATCTATATTACCAATAGAAACATTTCAAACGTTTCCATTCACTGAATACTTGTATTTGATTACTGCTAGTCACTCTGTGAACTGTTATTTAATTCGAACAAACCCGGAGATATCCTGTCAACCATTGATGATTTTGCGCATGGACATTTATTCATACGACTTGCGAAAATTAGACTGTCGGTTTCTGAACGGATGCGCGTATATTTATGATCCTTTTGCTGCGAAAAAACATCTAAAAGTAATCGATCATCAAATTTGCCCAATTCAGAAACATGATGTCGTGTTTCGACGATTTTCTAAACGTCGATAGATATATATAGTGTTATGTATCTAGATTTGACGTCACACTGTAGATATAGCCATCACGTGGAGTCACCATTTACTGGATATAGTCTGGTGAGGTCGATGTTCTGCGTCGTCAAATCTGAAGCATATGTTATGCTAATTGATATATTTGTACGTGTTTACAGCTTTCGAAAAACATCACAATCTGATCGTCACAAAGAAGAAAAATGTTATCTTTGATTGAACGTTGAGTTTTAAAAACCTTTTTATTTGACTTTTAATAGTTGGTATTATGAAGAACGATCGAGGATCAAGATAAAATTTATCCGCTATATTAACTTATCTCGCAAACAAGAGTTACGATTCCTATCAGTTGGAATTTGTCTTCGGTTCAATTCAGTTTCAAATTGAACCAACGAAAATGTATCTTGTTTTTCACTTATTTTTAGTAATTTTAACAGTTTTTCACGCCGATGCTCAACCGTCGAGTGTGTCACGTCTTCCAAGGTTAATAGTCGTTTCTTACGATGGATTCAGGTACGTGTTGATTCTCTATTACTATTATCTTTTAACAGTTTTGTAAGTAATATATGAAATCTCTTGCTTTCATTCTTATCAAACGCTCGCGTAAATGTATAACTTGGAAATATATATTATATACCTAAGCAAAGTTAGACGATTTCTGAATGAAAAACATTCGTAAGTTGACATTGACTACTCTCTACTGATTACTTACGATAACTTTCTTACGTTGAATCAGTAATTTTCCAGCCAAATCAACATTTATTGTCTATACTTATATAGTAGCAAGAAATATATATAGCATTTAACTATTAATTGGAAAAATCCGCAATAGAATACTATAATTATTTCTGAATAGTAAAAACTATATCGAATTCATGTTACAGATATGACTACTTCAGAAGAGATTCAACTAAATTTCTGAAGAAGTTAAAACTAGGAGGTACTTATACTGATCATATGAGAAATGCATTCGTAACAAAGACTTTTCCGAATCATTATACTATATCAACTGGAATGTACGAAGAGAATCATGGAGTAGTCGATAGCGAATTTTATGATCCACGATCGAATAAAACCATCAAATATTCTTATGAATTGTACCATTACAATGATGATATTATTCCAATATGGGTTTGTAACTGATCATCAAATTATTCAAATCTTCATTTTCAATTGAAATAATTTAAAAATGCATTGAATTTCCGTAGACATTGAATGAAATGGCCGGTGAAGGAAGACACAGCGGTGTTATGATGTGGAGTGGTGGTGAATTTGAATATCGTGGAATCAATGCAACGTTCAGAAAAGTAATGTAATTCATCAATCATTTATTCTTCTATATATATATACTCAACTGCGAATTAGAAATTCTGGACTAATCTTTGAGATGATAAATTCAGGTTGTAATTTGTAAGAATTAAATTCACGAATTGTTTTATTGGTTTATTGATTGTTCTATTGAAAATAAACTTTTTTTCTACTTGATTCGCATTTTAGCCTTGGAATATATCTGTACCATGGGAAAACCGAGTCGATGAATTGCTTTCTTGGTTCAAACATCCAAAAACCCCAATTAATTTTGGCATGTTATATATCGAAGAGCCAGATTTCCATAGTCATGCGATAGGTATCCGTGGTCCACGTTTCGAGGGAATATTACAAAAATTAGACAATCTCACCAAGTATCTTCATGACAGTTTGAAAAAACAAAATTTATCTGACATAAATATTGTACATCTGAGTGACCATGGAATGTCAACTGTTACCCTTGACAGAGTTGTGAATTTAAATGAATTCATAAATTCATCAGACTATAAGTCAGTAGGACAAACCCCCGTGATGAGCATTTATCCTCACAAGGGTACGGTCATTTTTCTCAGAAATTGTTTTTCCTTGCTCATTTTATAATATGTGAATATATCTTTTGCAGGCAAAGAAAACTTGATATACAGCAGCTTAAAACGTGCTTCTAGAGCCAGGAAACGTTTTGATGTATACTTGAAAAAGGACATACCTAAAAGGTATCGTTATTCTAATAATCCAAGGATAGGACCAATTATTGTTGTGGCCAAAGTGGGATATGCTTTTCAAACTCTGTATGATAGCATACCGTGGTATGAAAGACAATTTAACATCACGGGTACGTATGAAACTATGATTTTATGAAAAATGTCAATTTTTGGAAAGCCATTTTAATGTTTTGTTCCTGTTTGTAGTCACCAACAAGTCTGAATTTGGTAGCCATGGTTACGACAACAACTCGAAAGATATGTACCCATTTTTCTTCGGAGTTGGACCTGCATTTGTGCCAAAATGTAAAGTTCCCCCATTCAATAACGTAGATCTAGTTCCAGCTTTCTGTAAAATACTTAAGATACAATGTCCTCGGGTCGATGGCACTATCAATTCATTGAAAAAATGCATAAAATAGGTGTATTCATCAATTACACGGAAAACAATGTTCTTATATATTAGAAGTTCTTACATTAGAACAATGTTCGTATATTTAGAAGCTTCCTTTACAGAGCAAAGTTGAATCCGTGTGTAATCAGAAATAAAATATTATTTTCCCATGAGATACTTAAGATTAAAAGTTCTATCATTCCGATAATTTTCCAAAAAAATATGTTCAAAGGAAACAGATTTTTTTAATATGCTGATACCAATTCGATCTTGAACCTCTAGAAAAAAATGTATAATTCTAATAAAATTAGACTGTATTATAACTATTATTCGGTAGAAAATAAAATAAAAATGGACTTGAAGGGAAGAAGATGAAAAAAATAAAAAAGAGGATGGAGGCGCCGGGTATCGATCCCGGTACCTCTCGCATGCTAAGCGAGCGCTCTACCATCTGAGCTACGCCCCCCGACGCGGCGCAGCGCCTCATCGACCATCTCGACGCCAACTGTTTCCTTGTATATGTTTGCGTGCTCTCGGCTGTGTACATACGCGTGCGGTATGTGTCCGCACGCTTTGTCTGATTCCATATGCCTTTCGTGGCGTCACAGTTTTCACAGGAAAACAGTATCCGAGAGAAAGTTCTCGATGACGTATATAACACGTGTATACACGTATATACACCTGTATACGCTCAAAGGCCAAAGTAAATTTTGAATGTTTGTATATATATATAAAAAATCGTTTTATCCTAATTTCATCGTGCCAGTGCCGGCGTGATTTCGTTTTGGATTGAGAAAATAAGCGGGTGTTACTCCCTTTTCATCAAAATACAATCGATCCCTTGATTTCTTTTCTCCAATGTCACTTAACATTTTTGGTAATTAACGGCCACACCCAACCAAACTAGCTCGATGGTTCACTTGCGAAAGCAACGGCCGCAGTCTGATGGGTGTGTTACAATGGGAATATCACGAATCAGTGGCATATGGTAATTTGAAAGATATCAAAACTGATACATACAGATGAAGCAGTTAGAGTTCCTGCAATATAGTCTTGTACGCTCAAGCATCATATACGCGACGTATGAATTAGGAAAAAGTGGAACGATGGAGCAACGTACATGTAGAATCACGAAACAGGGGAGCAGTATCTAGTAGAGAGTGTTACTCAAGTAAGCCAGCGAGACAAAATACACATGCCGTGAACGTTCATATATATATATATATATATATATATATTTTTACGTGTGAGTATATAGACGCACGTGAGATTGATATCGAACATTGAAGCATAAGTAATAAGAGCTTGACGCGCTTTGGATTAGTGTTTTTCTTTGCAGTAGATTTTAATTGTTTTTAATTTTCTAAAATTTGCATAAACAACAAGACTTTTGGCAGACGAGGAACAGCTTTCAACTGAATAACGGCGAGCATAAAAATTCTAAAGTCAAATTTTACGAGTATTTTGGGACGATTGATTGGTTGGATGTACGTTCAGAAAATGAAACGTTTAGACATGTAAATATTTGTAGATGTTGAAACAAATGAAGTTGGTTAAAGGTGTGCAATCTATTGGTATCTTGACAATATATCAAGCAGATAAATACGCTTTTTATTAGATCGTAATAATCAGTGATAATAATACGGATAAACCATTCCGATCTCAAATCAATTCGATTTATGCACTGATCAATAGCCATTGCAGCATACGAATACAGTACGCATAATATTGATCTTGATTATAATCGTCGAAGATTGCAACGAGACAATCGACATCCTAGCGAACCACTCGTCCCGTTATCGCGTCTCTCGTATAATCATCGAGTCGTTAGTAAAAAAATTCGATAATCCGATGAAATAAAAAATCACGAACGGGATAACAAATATACCGCTGCTGAAAGCATATGCGGGTTGGAGGTAGAGCCACAGTGTGCTGGCTCTCATTTCATTCATGTCTCCAGGGGCCGGGCCGGGAATCGAACGGCATATCGATAGCCCATCGACGGGCCATCGAGAGTCGATGTACCGCGGAGTCTGCCAAGGGCTCGAGTCCGACTTATTGGGTCCCGACCAAATCCGAAGGGAACAGCCGCGGCGAGCTTTGGGGGACTATGAGTGGCGCGTGGGCGGGATGCGAGAGATGCGCGAGGGCGGCACGTGGCCCGCCAACCTCCCCAATTGTATGGGAGCCTGTTACGCCCGACGGTCTCTTTTCCGATAATTTACCGCTCATTAACGCACCCGTCGCGCCCTACATCTATATATACATGTACCTATACACTATCCTCTCTCGCACGCACACTTCAGGACTCCCGCTCGCGTGTAGCGGATCGTATAGACGCGCTCGTATGGCTCAATCCAACGCTATCTTCACTTCACCCAATGAGTTTGCCTATCAATTGCATCGGATCTTTACGCTCAATTGCATCCCGATCGCTCTGAGCTAAGGCAAAAAATGAACGGGAAATATGATAAATATATTGACGTATATTTAGATATTTATGAAGTATTGCGTTTTTGAGATAGGTTAAAACTATCGCATCGAAAGAGGAAACTAATACAAATGATACAGTAGCTATGAAAATATTTGACTAATCACTTTCTCTCATGGATATACATGTGAAGTATTTTAATCGAACAGAAATAGGCGTGGTTCATTAGATTAGTGCCGAATTTCGAGCACACATACACAGCCGAAGCCGTTGGACAATGTATATCCAAGCCGAGGGACTGGACAAATATGTGCTCGCTCTAGTTTTTCAGATGATTGATTTAGACTTGCACTTGACTGAGTAAAGTTAGTCGCATCGGTCGTCAATAAAGCCCATGAAAGCGGAAACCATTTGGGGTCTTCTGTGCTCTGTCGGCGGCGCTTCAAAAATAACTCAATTAAGCGCACGATGCGGCCCAACGCCGCTGCCGAACTATTAAGCATCGCGATTTGAAGCCAGTGATACGGAAAGAGTTATGGTGCAGCTAGAGAGTCCGCGGAAAAACTTATTTAAAAGTAAAAGTGAACTTTATCACTTTCTCTCTTATACGCGTCACGCGATTAGTTCTCGAGAGGATGCTTTGCACTTTTAAATTAGCCGCGATCAAGTGGAGATTTTCTAATTGGCAAAGCATCGACTGGAATGATCCCGTTTTTTATTCGTCTCCCCGCGGGCCTTCTGCCACTGGCCGGCGTTATTACTATCGGCGTTTTCGGCTTCCCACGCTCGGCTGTTAGCCTGAAACTTTATTTAAAGATCCGGGGAAATTCGGTTCGCGATGAGTCTCCGCACAACTGCATGACGCATCTCTCTTTTCGACCAATCCCCACGTGTCCCTCGTGCTTTGAACACCACTCACTCTGTATCTAGTCCGTTAATTCTCCGTAATTGTTCACTCGATGAATTATCGGAAGAGTCGGTGTCTATAAGGAAAGATGTATATGATTTTAATCAGCGAAATCGCTACTCCATTAGATGGAAAAAGAGAAGTGGGAGGAAAAAGAGCCCATGAGACGAAGAATAGCGATGGCCAATCATCTTTCGGTTAGTCGGGAGAGCACTTCAGAAGTGTATATCTTTAATTTTTCAATCGATGCCATATACCGTATGTATGTTTCATGTTCAATAGTATTTTATGATGATTAAAGATTTCCAAATTGAGTATGTTTAACCGGTATATCCGAATTCATGTGTACAGATGGAAATGGTTTCCATCGTGTACAAGAATTCGATTACTAAAGTTTGGCAAGAGCGAATGTTTCCAAAATATTTTTCTCGAATTTCATTAGCGAATTAATACATGTATAAAATGATTCAAGCCATTCCTTCGAAATATCTGAGCAAGCTTATTAATTGATATTGAAATTATTTCATGGATTTTGTTCGACAATTATGCCTCTCAAATCATTTCATGAAAATTGTTATCGCATTATTATCTATGTAAATGCAGCTGAAGGTTGAGTTTATATATTAATTTTAGGCGGACGTATTTTGAAATTGAAAGTTGTCATATCGAATTTCTTACAAAACAGAGCAAAAAATGAAGTTACATTCTTCAAGAGCGTTATTGCAGATTACAATTAATTTTCAATTTAAATATAACATCAAAGGATTGCTCCTCTAATTCAATAATTATTCGTTAGTAAGTTCATCGCTTGGACAGATTCCTCAAACTTTTTCGATTCTGTACATCATTCATATTATTCAATCGTAGTTCATCTTTCATTTGTTTCCAACGTTGTTGACCAGTCCTGTTTGGTGTTCTGTATACCGATACATTTTTGTTGTCGAACAATGTAAAATGTCCAATGAGCGACATCAACGTCCACAAGACTCGCAGAAATTCCCGACGAGTCCAAACAATGTCACTAATAGCTCGTAGCAAACTGTCAAATGTCCGAAGAGAATTTTGAGTCCAGGTCACGTAACGTCAAACTTGAATAAACGGTCGACATGCGGCATTATGGAGAAAACACGTATATGTTGCGTTCTTTGGAAGGTTGGGGTATAAAATTAGAATGCGTGTAATTTTAGGAAGCGCGAGTAGAACGCGAGCTCGCGTAGTCTATGTGTGTGCGACGACAGATGACGATAAGTGCTCTAGTTTACTGAGAAATTCTTTGCGAAAAGAACGAATAAACATTCTATATTTGTGCTTCGTCCCGTAGTCCAAACGAGATGTTTTGCCAATTATTCTTTAGATCTTGGACTCCTACTGACGTCTCCAAGTACTGAATCGTCACCTACTGGTTATCATTTTTTTATTATTTTGATTTTTACTGACCAGGAGATCACCTAACACTTGAGTCTGCAACTCCACTGAAACATTTTGAGGTATTTCCCTGATATCCAAGGAGTTTATACTCGCAATAATTCGTCTGAAAGTTTCAATTTCAGTCTGTTATATTACCCGATCTTTGCTCATTTTATACATGTAATGTCATACGTGTATAGATTCTCTGCATAAAAATATAATACCCGCGGCAAATCGAGACTTTTAGGTGCTCGTATACTTTTGCCTAAAAATTGCTGTAGATTGAATTATTGAATTCCAAGAATAGTATATTACATTGTGACAGTATATTAGAGTTGATACATTTTACACCAAATAAATAGAATTCAAAAAAATTCGTCACACAAGCCTTCTCAATCGAAAGGGATCATTTTACTAGTAAATTTCATCGAATCTGTCTATCCAACGTTTGACGAGCGCTGCAGTTTGGCCTGTCGGACATTTACCGCTTTGCCGTGCGTATATGCCGTCCATGGCAGATAGTGAGGATGTAACATTGAACTAAACTCAATGATGGTCGTTGCTTATGAAAGTTGCATGAAACACATTAGCTTCGAGCTATTATTCCGCGGAACAACCAATTGATTATGCGACAGAAACCAGCTCAATTACTCTAGTTTGAATCATTGAGTTAATTTTTGTGTCTAATATAAAAACAGTTCTCTATAAATACGATTCATAATGAAAATTTTTCTGGGCGCAAGCGTGACGCATACGTGAATGAATTCAAATAGCTCCTATGTTTGAGTAATTGAGTTATCAACAGGTACATTGGTGCGTAGGGCAAGTTTTTACCAATACAATCCGAGCACGTATCGATCCGACGACCGGCGCGGCGGAGAAAAACGATGATTGTCCCCAATTTCCTCTTAAGCTCGAGTTATCGTTACGAGCGAAGAATATCGCTGCAGATTATCAATAATTATTGATAATGCGGTAGGATGACGTTCCAAGAAAAGTAGAATCATTGCGGCATCGACACTCGCGCATAGCAATCTCGCGCGGATGGATTCTCTCAATTATACGAGGAAAAAGTTAATTCGGTAGAAAATGTTCCGTCGTAAAAGCGTAATCGGACGATAAGAGGGAAGATTAATGCACGACAGTCTGAGGAATGAAAATGGAGAAAATAGCGACAATATACGGAAAGCGAAAGGGGGCCAAGCTGGCCTACGAATTTCACCGCGCGCGCGCGCATCAACGAGCTTTGCCGCGGTAGAGTCGCGCATACAGTGTATATAAAGTAGGTTCAAAGACCGGCGCGACGCGAGTGCTAAAGTTGCGTCGTGCGCGGCGTGTAATGCGTGCCTCATCTCTCTATTACACGCGCGCGGCCGATCTGTGTGTACCTATCTCGACCTACCGATCCTAATTCCGATTTTGCGCCGGGCCGATTGAGTCGGGGAAATTTTATGCGACGGCCGATCATCGCACACATATTATACATTTGTTTGGTTAAACGAGCCTACATATCCAAGGCTGATGCGCGCGAGCAATCATCATTTGCGGTGGGCTTTATTTTCATGCGCTGCGCCGGGAGTTATGCGACTGTTAACTTTAATTGGACGTAATGAATCTTGCAGATCGGCGAACCAATGCTACATCGGTATTCCGCGTGTGTATACTTTGCTCGACTAATTTCCCGCGTGACGGACCGGCTTTGCGGGCTTACACCGTTTTCCACTCGTGTGTAATATACTCGTCGCAAATTTGAGCAATTAGCCGGCGAATTAATTTGATTTGGCTTGTTTGCTTTTCCACGTTTCCCAACTGATTTCTTACGTTACGCGTACTCGTAGACACAGACGAATATTTCGAGACAATGGGTACGATGAGACGGAAGATGCATTACGCACATCATTTTTCGCTTTATTAAGATATTTGAAGGATCAAAATAAGCAAGTGGGCGTATGGAAAGGAGTTGGCACTTTGGGTTATGCGATCTCGAATCCCAGTGAAAACTATGCAGGTAATCCAACAGGTGGTGACGTTTGCATTTGTTCGTCCCAACGTTCGTTGTTGTCTGAGCAATTAACCGATCGTTGCGCTCATTTGATGCACATGTTCGTATCTGTAAATACGAAATGTCATACTTGTAAAAACATGACAATATCTCGGGGAAACGAATCTCAGACGCAAATCGCAGGAGATTCGCAGGTAAATTCATGCAACGATTGCTGTTACTGGCCTGTAAACTTGTACACGAAATGTAAGAGAAGAAGGTATGTAACCAAAGAAATGTATTTCTCAATAAAGTGTACGAATAATAAATTAACCGTAGTATTTTTTGTGATTTATTAATTCGATGTTTCTTCGTGAACAATTGCAATATACGTTTCACGCGCTCCACTCCGGTGCAGATTTCGATCGATCCAATCGCGATTTTGCTCGTCGATAATCAATCGACGATCGAGCGCCGGGCATTTCACGGGCGAATTAATATTACCGTCTGGAAGATCGCGCGCGTGAATCTTTGGCCTTATATAGCCGCTCCAATTTCGGAAGTATGTTAATCGTGAGAAATTCGAGAGCTCATCCTTCTGGCCGTGTGTACGCGAAGGTCAAGTTCTGAGTAAAATCGGCGCGATCGTACTCCAAGGCTGATGCTGTTCTTCCAATGCGATCCTTATTCCCTCCCACTTCTCTCTCTCTCTCTTTTCAGATCGGGTTTCAAGGTTTCAAGCCGTGTCTCTCTTTTTTTTTACATTTCGTCATAAATCAGTAGGTCACGAACGACCCATTGTGATGACGATACGCGTGACAAAGGATAAAAACGATTCTCAGTCTATTGTACATGATCAAATGTGGAAAATGAGTTTGCCGTACGTCACGTGTGTGTAGGGTTGACAACCGAAACACAAGTAGCGTGTGTAAATCATTCCGTGTTCGATTGTATGTATGATCGGCGAAAATATAGGGATAAGCCCGAATAATCGCAGGGATCTCGTTGTCGGCGACGGCGGCGCGGATGCAAACAAGTGCGTTGTTGTCGCGGACTCACCGATGACGACGAGATACACGAGGTTGGCGACGATGACGACGAGGGCCGGTGGTCCCGTCATTATTGGCTGCATTTGCTGTCACGGAGCTGGCGTTACTCTGACGATCGCTGCAGGGCCATCGTAAACTCACACACACACACACACGCACGATCGGGCGGGGGCCGCGCGCGGGCTGGATGATCCGCGCCGGGCGTTCGGACACGTGTGCCGATCGCGGCGCGCACCGGCCCCTGCACCAGCTCGCAACGGGAGAGCCGCGCCGAGTGGGGAGGGGAACGCGGCCGAGGGTATATAAATTGATGCGCCGCCGCCGCCGCCGACTCCCGACTCGCGACGAACCGACGACGATACCTATGCGCGATATATTTTTGAACGAGCCCGCAGTCGACTTGCAAGCTCGCGAGCTTCTCGCCGGCGAATATTCGAATGGCGCAGTGTCGGCAGATCGGACCATGGGTCAATCGAGTAGGCTGGATTGGATGTTATGTATTGGATAACGAGCGAAATGTTTCTCGGTTGTCGTGTTCTTGCTGGAACGGAAATTTAGAATCGTGTATGCATAGCGTGCTTGGCAATAAACACTCATTAGGTGAGTCGGCACAGATTTCAGGTGACCGATTACTTGCCGGGAAGTCTGATGTTTCCATTTTCTGATAATAGTCTGTGTATTAATCCGATTTCATTTGATTATATTATATCTGCATGTATCGCTCTCATTTATGTACAGATGTATACTATCCTATTTTGAAATCCAGCAGGTTTGACAAGATGTCTCCGGGAAAACAAAAAGTTTGACTGTATGGTTCGAGACATGACATGAGACGCACTTTAATGTGAAAATTTACAAGGGTCATGGGATAATACTTGAAAATGGGCAAATTATTTATCGGGGTTATTTGATGGAAATATTGATGATCCGAACAAAATGAATTGATCATGTTAACTTTCCGTATTCAAAATTCTGGATTCAAAATTAATGGTGAAACGGCTGTTCCATTGCATGTTTACTTTGAATACATGGTATAGCAAAAAATAAGCGATTCAAGCATGTCTTCCAAGAGAAGTAAACTTTTTCGTTCATCCTACCTGACAAAAATGATTCCATATTCCCAAAGTTCAGGTAGACAAAGGTCCTTGAATTTCACCTGAAAATTTTGCTTACTTATCCATTTTTATTAGAAAGAATGAGAAAAAATACTCACATTTTCGAGAACTGAAATGAGTAGCATTTTTAACTGATATCCTGTCTTGCCATTTATGAGATTTATTGTGTAGTCAGTGCTTCCATTTAAGTATTCATATAACATACATCTGCATCAAAGCATTCGAATTCATGATATCATAAAAAAATGAAAAAACATGATAAGCTTTACATATAGACATAGGGATTAATTAGCAACTTGAATTGATTGATGTAGCTCATGAAAATATTGTTTCCGTATAATTTCTAATTTTCAAGACAATCATTATTTGATAAAAAAAATGCATGTTGTATTACTCCAGGCGTGATGAGAGTTAAGAAACCCTCAAAATTCATAAACATGATAAGAGATAGATATTACTACAACTTCTCACGCCAACGTCAAATAAAAAAACCGCTGCCAAAATTAAATCTCAACATTGGGACATTTTTTACAAATAGAAAATGTTCGCATTGATGAACTGACAGAATATTGAAAAAAGTAACTTGGCATACAATTTTCTCACTATTTACCAGATCTCACTGTTTCTTGCACATTGATCTAAATATTTACAGTAGGAATTTTGGAAAAGATTGATTGGTCATGGAAGAAAAGATAATGCTTATTATCGAACTTCATACATAGATAAATAGTAAGAGGTCGAGTATTAAAATGGAATACACGTTATACATTTCAGTGAAGAAAAAGTTATTTCTATTTATCTGATGATATAATAACATATTATTATTATATTTACGATATAATACGTTGAGACCACCGTAAAAGAAATTTTGAAGAATAAATTAATAACAATTTGATCTGTGCATATGATTTTGTCATATAAATCTAATACATTCCTTATAAGCTGGGGTACGAGTGTTGAAATATTAATAAAAATCTATTGATACTCCGATTGAGTGGAAAAAAGGGTTAAAAGGAAAGAAATAAGTTGTCAACGATTCAATATATTACCCATATTTATTTAATTCACCGTTGATAAAGAAGTAATCACATAAAGATATTAAAGTAACCCAATCATTACTGCAGCGTATGTATTGTATTTACAATTCATCTTTACAACGCTTCTCGCGAGCACTGCATGTGGAGCTCCGTGTTCCTTCAAAATGAAATGTCTATGCGGGTAGAAATATCGATTAACATCTTGTGGACATCACGTGGCCGGCAAAACCTCACGAGAGTACAGCAGTTGATTTAGACAAAGCCGCAGAATGATAACGGTATACAATATATCTGCGCTTCAACGTTAGCCGCCATCGTGAATTTGACTACGCTTAAAACTTAGGGGTGAATTTACAATAATCGTCAAGTGCACCCTACATAATTTTATTAAAAAAACTTCCCCCCTTTTTTGTTATTAGTATTTTACATCGTGGAGTACACGTACTCTTATATCGACAATTACTATGAATCTTAATGTTGATTGCAAATCCGCTTTACGTTTTTTCTGTTACTTAAAAATTTCCGCTGTAGCGTTTGCAGCAGATATAAAAACAAACTGTATTCATACCCGAAACCCAATCTGTCAAATAAATCTTCTGAATCAAGTAAGTATTTCCTAATAAACAATAAATTATTATATATACTCTATTCACAAGTGAA
This sequence comes from Aphelinus atriplicis, assembly GCA_020882685.1. Lineage (NCBI taxonomy): Eukaryota > Metazoa > Arthropoda > Insecta > Hymenoptera > Aphelinidae > Aphelinus > Aphelinus atriplicis. Next base: position 3,043,816 of record CM037075.1, on the reverse strand, counting down.
CGCACAATTTAATGCTATATTTTTCTCCCTTACATCAACAGCTTTTCCGTTAGCGCACTTGAAATCGATCATATATATACACACATATACATATACATATATATATGTATATACATATAGGCATTTTATTTTATTTTACTTTTTTTCATATCTATAATGAACGTTCTAATTAGCAAAGCGCTTAATCGATTAATTTTTTTTTGTTATAAATTCGCTTCGTACGAGAAAACAAACATTAAAAACTTATCAATTATTACTTAACTGTTCATCGTTCGCGCTAAAAAATATTACGAACGATTGAGTATCATATTATTCAATGCTATTAAAAATAAAAATTAATTGGCCACAGATTCGAGTTCTTTCACTTTTGAACGAAATCTCTATACTTCATCGCGTTATTTGTTTCGAGGATACTTCAAAAATCGAGATACAAAAGGATATCTTAGAATACTAGAGAGTCACATATACAACTATAATGATGCTACGATCGGAAAAATACTTTTCACACATTGCGATTAGTAAAGGTAATTAATATCGATTAGTGGTTGCTTATTTATCAGATACCGCAACCGAATCGAACAAGGGAGAAACTTCTTCTCAGTCCAAGTTGATTCAACTTTTCTCCCCGAAGATCGCGAGAGTATAATAGAATTGATTACTATATTAAAAAAGTAGAATGTGTACACGTTAAGTAACTTTCTGGCCATAAACCGTCAATCAGCAATATATGATTGTTATTGCAAGTTACATTTCACATTGATGACATATTAGATATCTAGACGTTTTCTGCAAAATAAATGATTAATTGTGGATTCTAATCTTAATCTCCTTTGATTATTCAGTTTACTTAAATTCTTAGAACCAAAAAAGTCATTTAGAGCTTATTGAAAATTCAATCTTGAAAATTTCAATATGAAATATCGATTTCGCCGCTTATTGCACGTTTATTCTTTTTCTTTTTTTTTTGGTAACCTGAATATTGTGGATTACCACAGCGTTGAAATTGGTGAATATAGATAAAAATTTAAAAGGTTCCATATAAATTTTTCAAAGTACAAAATTATCACTAATACAGCAAGAATCGCTTGAAAAGATAATTGACTATTATTATTGGTTTCTCAATATTAATAATAATTATCGTCAACTGTTCAAGTACACAATGATTTTTAAGAATTTAAGCGAACCGAGCGCCATCCAAGAATATCAATCATATTTTATTCAAATGAATTTTCGTTGCAACTTCTATACAAAAGATAATCATTCGACTCTCTTCATTTAATTTTTCCTTTCATTAATTTTTACATTGTCGGCTTAACGAAGGTGCTTAATTTGCACGAAATATGACTTTCAGCATTATCCGCCTTATATACAATTCTATCTCATAGCAGTTGCTAACGTTAATCTCTGAAATATTATAGCTACTGCAAGACTCATGCAAATTTCATTTTTCCACGCACGCATAATTCCAAGCACACATATGTATTATTTCTATCTTTCCCAATGCACGCAGGATCATTGTACGTTTGCTTGAATTTTTGTTCCAAGTGTTATTCTGTTTTCAATCTAATTATCCGTGAAAGTGACGAATCATCGGAATGTAGAAAAGTCGAGAAATGCAATATATGCAATGTACAATTGAATACAAAAGAAATAATTGCTGGTACTGTTGAGGCAACCTGATTCTACAATGATATGACATGTTTTGTTTGAAAAATCGCCAAAATATACCACAATCAAGGCTCCGCGTGTACAGTATAGATAGATCTCGACTATTACGAACGACGAAATTTTGATTGACTCGCGCCGCGTTTCGCGGAGCCCGAAGTGTTTCGAAAATGCGCATAGAGACAAAAGAGAGTTTGCAGATTGCCGCTCTAACACGCTCCAAGAGGCAAACGAGGAAGACTTTTGGTTAAAGTAGATATTCATGCATCTTGGAGATCTCAAGCTTTGCTCTCGTACAATAATATCGTATAGCTGCAAATACTTTTGCCTCGTTTTAATCGTATCAAAATTCAATACAAAAATTATTTACTTTTTTTTTCTCGAATCTATTTCTTTTTGACTCTTTGACAAAATCAAAACCGAGCTCTCCGGGTATATACGCATCGTGGTTCGAAGATCCGCCCTTCCCGTCGACGAATCGTTAGTCGCGGGGACCGGTGTGTAAGTACTTGTGATCTTTCGGATCGAATCCGGATTATTAATACTCGACAGTGATTTAAAAAATGTGCACACAGTGCATTCCGCGGCATTTCTCGTTATACACGTGATGCTCGTCGCCGGCATGTGGGAGACCGCACGGAGAGGAGACTGGAGGAGAAGGGGTAGAAACGGAGAAAATGACAAAATGAAAGGAGGTCGCGTGTTAAGAAGGCGCGAGCCCCTACGTCGTCGTTCGAAAATATACGTTGGCGAGCGTAAGGCTTCGCGGTTTTTTCCCCTCGACGTCTCAGCGTGTGTGTGTGTTTGTGTCTGGGGTGTCTGTTTGGGTGTGTGTTTATCTATACGTCGCAGAGAAAGGAGAACAATCATATATAGGCAGTCTTCGTCTTTCTTTCTCGCGCGCTCACTCGAACTCTCGCGTCTCTCGTCGATTATACGTCAACACGTCCCTATGTACAATCGCTTCTTATACATTTTTTTTTCTCATTTTTTTCCATCTGTTTTTTCTCTTGCGTGGATAGCTTTTCTGATCAACGAGTCGAACTTCTGCTGCCCCTGACCTTCCTTGCCGTTCTACATATTAAATTAGTATCGTCCTACTGAACTAGCGTATATAATCTCGGGTGCGACGCGAAGACAGTACACCTGTATGTGTCCATACATGTATATTGTCTTTGCACGCGCACTCACTCGTTTGCACAATTCGCTGATTCGTGCTGCCTCGCGATTGACTATGTATATATATATGTTCCCTCGCGTCGCGGGGGCGACGCGTCAATTATATAACGACGCGGGCCCCGCTTGGGGGTTTGGGGTTGGGGGGATCGTCAAAGGATCGTTTGACGTTGGCCGGTGGCTTTTTGGCCCCGTCGTCGCTCGTCCACCAGGCTGCCAAGGAGTCGTCGGGCGCTTTACAAGGTCGGCGCCGGGCGGTACAGCGGGTTCTTGCCCCTGATCGGCAGAGTGTGGGCTTCCGAGTTGAACACCCACTCGTCCAGGCTTATCAGGTCGTCGTCGCTGAACAGCAGGTAAAGATACTGAAACATTTTTAACTCTCGTAAGTGACACGCTCGTTTACCGCGATCGGGATAACCCACCCCCATACACGGCTGTTCCAGTCGTGCATATACCGGTCAAAGTTTGAATATTGCGTTGTCGCAAAAAAAAAGAACTATTCGTCGAATCAATGCTAAGATCCGAGAAAGACCGATGGGAAATCTTGGTCCGTCGAAAAAAAGTGAATTTCCCACGTGATGAAACCCAGATAACCATCTCACTCTCTTAAACCCTTACAGTGAAAAATCTCTGTATGAAAGTGAAAAATCACTGTAAGAAGGTGGATGTGCAGTAAGTAGAGTTAGTTGAAATTCACTTCACACTATACTTACTGCAAATCGTAATGTAAAGATGTGAGTTTTATGTAAAAAATTTTGGTATCAAAACTCATGGAACTAAAGTGAATATTCACTTTAGTTACATAAGAAATTCATTGTAATCCAGTGAATTTTTCATCCACCTTCTTACAGCGATTTTTCACTGCAATGCAGTGTTTTTTCACTGTAAGGATTTAAGAGAGCAACGAATATATTCCGCGCGTCCTGATCGAACTTTATTCGCTACCGACCAATGTGAATTTTGAAAATCCAAACTGTCCAATGGACCGCGGCATCGTTTGTTATTTCCAACTGGTATAGTTTTGACACACGCGTTTGTGAACTTGTCTTTCTCAGCCCCACTCATTCCCCGAGTTCACTCGGATATATAGTCATCCGGCGTGCGCGCGTAACACTACAGAGAGTAGAAAGCTTCCGTTCGATAAAGAACTCGAATGCACAATAAAGTTCATTCTCGAAACAGCACATACATGTGTATACACATACATACGGACAGACAGTCGAGTGTGCGCAGATATACAGGTATTACCGGGGAAAGCGGAAGGCAAGGAGATGGCCGAGCAACGGCTCCAGGGGGAGGGGGGGGCGGAGGTATCGCATGAATATTTAGGACTGGGATAGGGGTGGAGTGTGTGTGTGTGTGTGTGTGTGTGCGAGCGTTACCTTGAGCGTTTCGGCGAAGAAGTAACTCTGTTGGACGTCGTCCTTTTGCGAGTCGAGCTGGTAAACGTTGAGGAGGCCGGTGTAGCCCCCGGGAACGCGACAGTAAGTCTCGAGCGCCTGCACCGCCTCCCAGCCCCATTCCCGGTACTTCGGGTCTTTCGTCAGCCGCCACATCACGAAGTACGACTCGAAAGTCTGCAAATAAACGTTTCCCTTAGAGCGCACGATTCTCTCTCTTTCTCTCTCTCTCCCATGCTAAAAGCATCCAGCTCCCCAACATGAAAATTCAGCCGGCGCGGCGTCTTTTCTCGCGGGCGCCTATTTTTATTGCACATCCTCTACCAAATGCACTTTGGATATATTATTCAAGTTTCGCCGGGCGAGCACTCGATTGCTTTATACACACGCGCCGCGCGAGTCTCGAGTCGTGTACGGCCCTGTGGGTTCTGTAAATTTCACTAGCCAGCCGCACTTGTCGTGCGGCCACGTCGCCGCGTGAATTTCATCTCCCGCCAAAGGTTTTCCCAAATGCCAAACTGAAATAGCGCGTGTTTCCATTTTCTCGTATACTTATCCGACCGAACTTTCGGATCAAAGTTGGCGCGCGCGCGCGCGCGTTGCGGGGTTAAAATTCAAGTTTGAGCAGCTATAACGCGAAAGTTCGATGTTCGCGCGAGCCGATGCGCCCGGAAATAGCCGGTGGCGATTAAAATTTTGCCGGCCGGGTAGAACGAAAAAAAAATGTCTCGACGCGAGTCGGGGAAGAAATCGGGTGAATCCAAGCGGCGACGCGGCTTCTGCAATTGCTCGAGAACGAGCAGCTCACCTCGGGTCGCAAGATGTAGTATTTCTCGCTGGTCTTGAGGCTCCTGGCCTCGTTGCCCTCGATGAAGTGGAAGGCTTCGGGGCCGAGTTTGGTCGCGCTCCGGTCGTACGACTCGTGGCAGGTGTTGGTTAGCCCGGCCGCCAGCTCCATGTGCTGATTGCTCACCTCGTTCTCTTGCGTCTTGGCTCCCAGCGCGAACATCCCACCTGCGAGGAAGCAAAGAAAATTGTCAGCGACGTATACTCGCGACTAATCTGTCGTGCGATGTTTCGAGTCCTCTTCTTTGTTTTCGAGTCTGCCGGTGACCCAGTGGATAATCCGATCACCATACATCACGCGCGCCGTGCGATTACTCGCGCGTCGGGGCGGATGAATTATGAATTTGGGTTGCGAGCGCTGCGATTTTCCCTCTGCCCCCGATAACCAAGTGCCGCCGCGTATGATTCATGCGTACGCGTTATTGTATAATTCAGTCGGCTGATGATCGTTTCATATCTCCTCGCGCGCATCGCCGGTTCAATTTAATTGTTCGGCCGAGTGTAGCTGGGCCGTTACTACTTCCGCGAAAAGAAAACGGATGAAACTTATTTCTTTTTCTCTCTATATTCGAAGGAAAAGTCGAATACCTTGATATTCCATTCCACGAGGAAGTCTCCGCGTAAGATTGCAGCTGATTAACGCGAAGCTCGTTACGGATGAAAACTGTTCCTTCCGCAGTTGTACGTAGCTCTCGGCGGTCGAATCGAATTTCGCTTCGAATCGATTTAGCCCGGCGAGCAGTTGAAGAACGCGCGGGGGTAGGTACGTGCGCGCGCGCGTTCTGCTCGAGCGATAAACAAGTCCGTTTATGCAAAGTAGAGAGAGCCCATTCGTCGCGCGGCGAGGGCAACAAAGACGTCGAGTCGCGGGCCCGCGCGGGGCTCGTTTTTTTCAATAAACCGACCGAAATGTATTTATAAGATCGTAGATATACATATGCACGTGTGTGTGTGTGTAACGCGGGCCATGGGAGCCGGCTCGAGTAATACGGGCAATGGGCTCCCGGGAGCACGCGGGTGAATATATATGTGCGTAGCCGCGGCGGGCTTTTACTTACCGGCGAAGCAGGCGAGGTGGCCCATCTTGTGCTCGAGCCGCTCGTACTGTAGGTCCGAGGCGTACACCAGGCCGCTCGGCGACTTGATGATCATGTGCTTCACCACCGCGTCCATCGCCTCGTCGTACATCTCGCGCGCCTCCTGGTCCTCCTTGCCCGACTGGATCCAAGCCTTCAGCAGGTACTCGTAAAAGCTGTCCCCGAGGCCGCCCAGCGATATGTGATCTGCAACACACACACACCCACATCGTATACTTGGCAATTTTTATCTCCTATATATAGACGTCGCGCGACGCGTTTTATAATATACTCCTCAACGAATCGTGTATACATACACATGCGACGGCGAAGAACCGACTAACTCGAGGGCTGTTTTTTGCTTTCAAACCAAACGGGACAATGCAATTGCACGGCATGTCGGCGTGATAAACAGCGGCGAACACTCGTTCTCCGCGGCCCAGACCCCGTTGGGCTCGCCCCGGGTATACGGGGGGGATTTTGATCAAAACGATAACGGCCGTAAAAACGTCCGGCGGCGTACAGTGGAAATATTTCTCGCGAAATTAGTCGGGGCATTGTTTATAATGCCGGCGAAACAGCTAAACGGCAGTTCAAACTTAATCGCATTAGACGCAAGACGAAGTGGCCCGATGGGGGTAGGTCGCGGAGAAAGAACCAGAGAGTAGAGAGAGAGAGAGGCAGAACTGATCCGGGAAGGAAGAAAAAGGAGAAAAGTCAAGAAGAGCAGAAGGGTCCCGCGGCCCCGAGACACAGGGACGGGCCAACGGCGGCCTAGCTCCAACGATAAATAACAACGCGATTACCTCGGCAAATTTTTACTGCTAATTTATTCAGCTACCGAATAAATAAAGACTCTTTCTCGCGCCCCGCCATCCTCCCGATCTTCCTTTTATTCCCTTTATCAACCTCTATATGTATATTACATATACGCATCTTTTTATTTGCTCCTTTCCCCCCTTTTGGGGTGTATGAATGATACGGCGGATTTGCTTCAGTTCGCCCGCGGCTCCCGTTTGATTTGCAAAAGGAGAAACAACAACAACAACAACAACGGCTAGCCGTGATTCATTCACTCGCTTTAACAGTCGTCCCTGAAATTCACAGCGGCGCGCCGAGGTATATATATACAATTAATGCGCCGAGCGCGGGTATTACGTAATGCGTTTCTTCCACGGCGCGACACGGTAATTCCGGCCGAAATGGATCTGCAACCGATACGCGAGTGAGCCGATAAATTTTTGATACACTCCCCCCGAAACCCTCCCGACACTCTAATTCAACGCAGATAGTTCCCTCGTCGCTCTCCCGGACTCTTTCCCCTGTCCCTCCTCTGCCTCCGCTCCCAACGGACTCCCGTCATGTGCATATATACGCTAACGCGACATCGCGACGTTCCGGCCCGACGCCTCGTCATCATTTGGGTATGAAACAAACGATCCGGGATGATCGGAGCAAATCATAAATCAAGCGTTTCACCTGGAAATAGCTCAGTCACAACAGGTAGACATATCGAAAGGATGTATCGAAATATTTGTCGGTAGTCGTCGCGACAGTCAAGAGCTTACAGTGAAAAATTGCTGTAAGGAGGTGGATGAAATATTTATACTGTCGAGAACACCATTCATTGTTTAAAAATTAGACACAAGTTCGATTATTGAAAGTCAATCCAATTTTGTACACTCATCAGGTTTATTGTAATAAATTTAGCTAGACGAGGCCAGTAAACCTTGCTGTCAAAACGTTGCAAATTATATGGTATGGAGTTTGTAATTTTCATTCTCCACATTTCACTTGATTGATCCACAAAGTTCGACCTTTTGTCTAACTTTTGAATCCAATATTGACTGGATTGCAGTGAATGTTTTATTTTACCAAAGTGAATCTTTACAGTTCCTTGAGTTTTGATCTTTACATAAAATTCGCAATAAATTTTTGACATCAAAACTCACGTAATAACATTTAATTTATACATTAGTAATATATGAAATTCACTGCGATCCGGTCAATATTTCAGTGATTTTTAACTTTTACAAAGCGGCTTTTCACTGTAAGCTTCAAAGAGAGTACAGTTATAGTCAGTTATATAGCCCACCGTTCAGTCCCTTTCGATACATCCTCATTGAGCCGTCGGGCGCGCTCGCGTCCGATTGGTGCCAGGTCGCGTTTTGTCCAGCCGATTATTATTCACCCGATACATTGTCGCGCGGTCAACCCGTTGTAAAAAAGTAATCCAACGGTCGGCAGACTCGGGCCACCGCCGCTCGACTCGAATTTCCGAGGACAGATCGCGACCGATGCTCCAGCGGTGCGAAAAATGCGGCCGCGCGGACGGATATGGTCGCGTAACCGCGCTTCCCTCGGGCGATGCCTCGGCTATATACATATATATGCACGCGTCGCTTTGATCAGCCGCGAACGAGACTAATATAGGTGTGCTGCGTTTTTTTCCTTCTTCCTGGCTGTACTTTTGTTCCTCTCGTGTTCGCGCGCGCGCGCAGGCAGCCAATGCGCGTGTATAGAGCTGCTGCAGACCCGACGTTTCGAAGCTAAATCCGCGAGGTTCCTCGCAACCGAATCGCTGTACCGCGCGTGTAACACTGGGATTTTACACCGAACTGTGGCCCTTGGCTTTGCGAGCCATTCGAAAATCGAGTTGACAATCGGGTGTGACAATTCTTTTGTCGGTCCCGGATTGACTTGCGTCGATAGAGACTACAGTCAAAGGAGTCGCTCGCTCGTTACGAGCTGTCGCGCGGGTGGGAAACAATTTCGAATGATCCTCAATGGTTTCCGGTGGTTAGGCGCACTATTCGGATCGAATAACCAGTGTGCGTCTTGAATATTCAAAGGGACGAGGCAAACTCGCCGATTTCAGTGATATATCACCCTCGCTCGGCTGTAGTTTTATTCGACGTTGTAAATCTGCTCGAGCGTCAAACGCGAAGAATTCAAATTAAGCTTCTACCCCAATAAATGCCGGTGAGAACACTCGAGAAAGAGAGGGAAAAAATTGGAATCGAGCCAGGGGTGGATTTGTCGCAGCCGGCAAAAAGTACGATCTTGTCTTTTCCACCAAAAAAGATTCCGACTTAATTTGAATTCTCCGCGGTATATTATCGCGAGGACTCGCGATATATACCCTGTGATTAATTATTCGCGAAAATTCTTTGGTCATATTGAAAGTTATCGCGTCCGCCCCACGAGTGGAGTGGAGTGGTACTCTGTATATCTGTTACATTCAAAATTCACGGTAATACAGTGGCCGACATTTCACTGATGCTTCAGTTTATCCGAGTTTTTCACCGAAGCCTCGCGGTATCAATTCAGTGTGAGCAAAATTTACAGGTTCAACTAACGAAAAAAAATGGTATCCGTCGATCGAGTGAACGTCGGTTAGTTACAATACTCCGCTTCGCGTCGAACATTCGCAGAGCAATTTCATAATAGCGTTTAACCCGACGAATTCGCTCGGCGAACAGCGCGCGGAAGCACATGGCGGGCGAGCAGCGTTGTCGCGTACGGCGCCAAAGAAAACCAAAGGAAAAATTGATACCCCTCCCCCCGCGGTATTGCTGCAGGGATATTATCGGCAGGCCGCGAAAAACCGCGTGAAATCTCCATCGACGACCGCGCGCTCCGTTTCTTCCCCGATCCCCTTCAGACTCGTTTTTTTCCCCACATACACACTAGCTCGAGAGTTGGGGGGCCCCGAACGAATTTTTGAATATCTCGTTATTCGCATAATACGCGTGCATTTTTACCTGTCATCCCGGGCCATTTATTCGCGGGCGCGCGCGCCAAGCTTTTTTCGGTATATATCTCCGGTGGTCTTTCGTACGTATATATACACGTGCGGTATAGGCTTAATGGCGTAATTGATAGTCGGTCGCGCGCGGGTATACGTAAGGCGAGGGACGCGCGCGCGCAGCTCGGGGCTGCTGGCAGGCTGCAGCATCGAGTGGATTAAAAATTTATCCTCCCGAATCCGACGTCGGTGATTTATTAAGCGAAATTACAGTAATAAGTTGAGGGAGTTTTGCGGCCCGGCCGCGGGAGCAGCGGAAGGCGCGGGATATTTATACACGGGCCGGAAGGAGCCTTACCCATACATATATATATGTGCGCGCTCGCCTTTTCCAGCGGCGTATGGATGCGCAGCCCGTTTTTGCGCCGGGCAAAAGCGAGTGATAAGAGAGTCACGCGGAGGGGAAAAATTAAACAGTCCGGGGAGAAAGAGTATATCGAGGCGACGGGCGAGAGAGGCTTATTCCCGCAGTGTATAATCCGAGCGTCATCCGTTGCAACTCCCCTCCCTTCGGCTCAAATGAGCGGCAGCGTCGTTCTCTTCGGATTCGAGAGGATTACCAAGCCCACCCAGTCGAGCTTCGCGCATTAGAAGCTCGAAGGAAGGACCGCCCGATAAAGGTGCAGAGAGATCGAGGATTGAAAAGATACGAGCGCCAGAGGACGACTTGTCCTTTCTCCCTGGCTGCCTGCCCGCTTCCTTCATATTCGTCTTCTCGAATTTTTCAATTTTTTGCACTTTTTGCGCGCCCGCGACCCGCGCGACAGCCAATAAGAAGTTGAAAAAGCGACCGCCGCGAGAGGGCATATTTCACGAAACTTTTGCGACATTACTTTTATTTGCTCTCGCGCGGCCGATTAAAAATTCCTTCTATTCGCTTATCCCCTGCTCGCAGGCGCGAGCCGTGGATTAGTCGTTCCTCCCTTTTTTATTTTCCTTTCTACGAAATTTCAAAATCATAATTCGCGCGTTGTCCTTCTAAAATCCTCACGTCCGATCCCAATAGCATTGTGTTCGCCTTGTTTTTTTCGGCTCGGGATAAATCTCCGCGTCTCGTTCGCGGCGCGTCTAAATACCCTCACATGGTGTGGCTCAGGATCGAGCGAAATTCGCGATGAGACGATTAGACATTCGAATAGAATACTCACGTCTTCCCCATTTTCCAGTTTTCGGATGGATGTAGTTCGGATACAGTCCCTTCGGTTTCTCCATGTTCTTGAGAACCTTCCTGACGTGCTCGACCTTCTCACGGAATATCGGTTTACCCGTGATGTCGCTCAAATACACGAACTCCAGGTGCATCGTTCCGATCTCCGAGAGGATACTGCAACCGTTGCTGGCCCATGCGTAGTTTTTGCTCGCCTGGAAATTTAGAAAACCTCACTGTCAATTCCAATGAGTACACGCGTTCGCTTTTAAATGGAAAAATTGTGTTAAAATGCAATGAAAATGACCAATTGAAATCTCGCGAGGAGATCCATTATAAGGTGACTGCACCCAAAGTGGCACTGGAGCAAATGCAGCTCTTTTCTCATATTTCGTATTTCCGCCATGCATGGGTACGAGTAGAACTCGGGTTATGTTGGGAGCATTAAAAGAACATTTTTCGGTCGCTTCTTCGCTCATTTTTCGCTCAAAACTACTCGTTTAGAGCAGTTTCAAATTTCACCAACTGCTTTTTCCCTACTTTTCTCTTTTTTCCATAATGAATAAATTACAATAAATGAGTGTAATCATCTTTTACTACCTTACTCAAAATGCTCTTTTTTGGTTTCTATAAAAGCGACTTGCCAATGTGTCTCATACGGCTGAAATACCTCAAATATTCACAATCCACAAACAATTACTAGGTATAGATCGACGGACATTTTCAATAAGTCAAAATACGCAAATATGATGATGATACTGATAATTACATTCGCGAAATTATATGAAATACCAATTTTAACCTCATATCCAAAATAATTGCATTGTAGCCAAAAAACTATGTGCAAACTCGGTGGCGATCCGTTGCGAAGCTTTAATTTCCGGCTCAGCGGTTAATTGAGATTAATCGGGGAGACGGTTGGGCGGGGCTTTTAAAAAGCGCGGACAGCGGATGCGCGACTGGCGGCACAGCGAAAGTCGTCGCTGGACGGCCGGGCTTGATTCTCACAGATGACTCGGCGCGACGGCGGTGTGAATTTCTCGCGAATATGAAAAATCGCGAAGAAAGACGGCGACGGGGGTTTAAGGCGCTCGCGTCAACGTCGCGCTTTTTGTAATTTCCCCTCGTCTCGATTAAATTGACGAGACAGCCAGAGAGAGAATATGAACTGTTGGCGGTGATGGGCAGGCGCGCAGCCATGTACAGGAGCGAACAAACTTGGCCGAGGGAGTACAGGGGCTCCGCACTTTTGCGATTCAATTATGCATTTGCATATTCGCCGTCTTATTCGCGAATGAAAGGAGAGAGAGGCTCTCGCGAGCGACACCCCGCCACTTAAATCCCATTTGCGCCGGCGTAATTTGATGTGGAACATTCAAAAGATTTAAACTTGCTGATTTGTTTCTCGCGGTTACGGGGGTCTCAGTCTTCCGCGCGCGCGCGCGAGAGACGAGCCGCGGCTCTCCGTAGCGACGTCGCTCTAGTCGAGCGCTCTTTCAATACCTTCAACCCCGCAACCGCTCGCTGGACTATTGGATTTCCCGCACTGTTGATAAAGATCTCGCGGCAAGTGCATTTTAATTGAGGAGCTTTCGAAAAACCGTCATAACTTCTTTCTTTTCGAGGATCATCCCTCGGGGCTTGTTGCGTTTCACAGGCGATGTAATATCGCGGGACGAGAGCTATTCCAATGTTTGCAGAGCCACGGTTTATTCTGATCTCGAGAATTAATCCACCGCGGGAAGATGTGATTAATCGGAACGTCGAGGAAAAGTTAAACTCGAATCCGATTTCATATGGCAAATTCCTCGATATCATCGCAATATCAATTTACAGTGGGGAAAATCTCGACTTCGACCCGCGCGAAATGGAAATTGTCCAGTTGCTGAATAGGGAATTTACTTTTTTTTTTATTGGATATTCGAATAGTTAGGGCAAAAATAATTAGATCGTATTTTTCATTACATGATTCAATCGAAATTCGAGCTAATACGAGGGGGTAAAACCACTGTGAAGTCATTTACACGTGAAGTCTATATGTACATATTAAGAACGCTGAAACTCGTATATATCTTTGTAAAAAATAAATTTGAAGAAAAATAAAAAAAGTACGACCCAATTATACTTTTTCATTCTATGCAATGCACCAATAAGAATTGGTAGTTCGAAAAAAATGCAAATTTGCTTTTGAAAAAACTGCGGAATCAGAGCGGGTCGAATGAAAAAAAGTGTATCCCGATCGCTTGTGCCAGTGGCGGTCGGAGACGAGGTCCGGGTAAATTGAGCCACGAAAAGATGGTTAATGCGACTCGTCGATGTAACTTCACGAGCTCGCCGGCATAAAAGCACTGCCAGATACATATATATCCACACGCCACGGAGAGAACTCGGCACAGATGGCGCGCCCGGTATAATTAAAGCCTACGTCGTTCATGCGAAAATGCAAGGGAATAAAGCCGCCCGCAGCCTGCAGCCGCCGCGGCTAGAGCGCGCTCTTGCTAATTCGGATTTTCGAATATTCATTTGATAAGCATTATGATGGCGTTAGCCCAGCGCGGCGCGCCTGTCCCGCGCGCCAACAGCCTTATATTCCCTCGTTATTCTCCGACCTGTAACGCGACCCACTTCCCACTGATTTCGCGCTTATTGGTGGATCCGTTCTTTCCCCTTTCTTCCTTCTTTTTTTTTTTCATCGCACTGATATTGGAAAAATGAGCTTTTACTCTTATTAATATTGAAGAATATGGGAAAGGGAGGGGGGGGGAATTCGAGCCCCGAAGTGAACTATATATCGAGCGGTTTCCATTCGCGTACAGTGGCGTTTCGAATTTAACTAGAGAGAAAAAAAGAACCAGGAGGATAGAGCTACAATGGGGAATTCGGATGATTTCTTTTTTCATTGCACGTTTGAATGGCTGGTGGGAAGATAATTACCAAGTACTTTTTATTTGCCTTTTCGATACGGTCGAAACTCGCGAGCGAACACGAGAGGTTGAAATCCATACGCGAGGCCATTCACGCCCCCCCAAGTACATCCGCACATATACAACGAATACGCCAGATTTTTCAACGGCCGTTTCTCTTGAAACTGATCAGCTCTTTCGAAGAAATAGCACGTAAAACCTGAAATTGTTGCCCGATTGTCAACCGACTAATCCACCGGTCAAAAGTGATAGTTACAAGGGAATATAGCAATATCCCCCATCGAGCCATTCGTCAATCGCGAATCCGCACGGCCGATAACGAAAACCTCTCTAAACCGGCATTCGATTGAGCATCGGTGGCAGTTTTCGAGGACCGGGCTAATCCGATGAAAGATAAAAATAGATGGCAGGAGAAAAAAAAACAAAGCCACACTCGGTCGGACGGACACTGCTGTTGTGCAGAGCGGATCGGTCGGGTGCAATATTATACGACGATACCCCGGCCCGCTGTAACGAAATAGTTATGACGCGGCGCGGCGGGTTTCCGCGATTGAAAAAACTGATAACCGGCCGCGGAGCGAGTGAGTTTGGTCGGCGGCCGCGGGAGGGAGCGAAATAACGATCGCGAGCCGGCCGCCCCGACGATTGCGTATATACAATGAGCGGCCACTCCTGGCCCACTTCTCTCGGTTTAATCAAGCCCGCCAGCCCGAGGCAGGGACCTGCAGCTCTTCCCGAGCTTTTCACTCGCGGCCGCGCCCCCCTGCCTCTATTTTCGCTTTTTTTCTCTTTCTCTCTCTTTTTTTCGTTCCCCCCTCTCGCTGGTATTGCCGCGCCCGCTCGCGATTATCCGCGAAAAACCGACTCGCTGCGATAATGCGGAATTGAATTTTGAGCGAGAAAGAGAAAGAGAAAGAGGAGGCCCGATTGTTTAGAGAACTCGAGTGAGAGCTTCCGTTCAATTTCCGCCGGCCCATTAGTCGCGCGGCTATTTGCTCGGGCGGAACTGCGCGCGGCCCACGGCGACTTACTTCCGCGCGAAAAATTCTAATAAATCGCTTGCCACCGCGCGGCTAAATCGTTCTGTTGTTTCAATCAAAAGTTACAACTGCCCCGAGAAATGGCTCGCATAAACATTCGAGTCTCGCACGCTATTTTCGTTTGGCAAAATCGCCAGGGTATCGCACGGGATCGAGACTCGTCGCAATTTTCGTTTTGCTTCTCGTCGAGTTCGATAACTTTGGACGTGAACGCGCGGTTTCGTTCTACAGCATCCTGTACAATCGAATTGTTTTCGTTCGACGTTTATTCAATTCACAAAAACCAAACAAGCTTAGATTTTCTCGAATAAGTCAGTTATCAGTAGCTGTGGTGTATTTTTCTGATAAAATAATTGGAATATACTCACTTTTTGAGATATATTCATATCAACTTAGTGAATTCTTGGTTATCAATAGCTTCAGGTAATTACAAGTCAATCGTATGAAAAATTGCTCGGTCCAAAAGATTTCACATCATAATTAAATTTTAGTAATTTATAGATGTTCCAATTGAAATTATGAGGAATCGCAATGATACAAACTCATGAGATTCTACGTTATAATAGGAAATCTAAAATGATTTCATATACCGTGGATAACCGTCCGAAATGTTTTCTACAGACATATTTCCCAATGTCCAACGTATTTCAATCATAGAATTTCTCGTTTATTCGTGAATTACTTACAATTCACGTGGAATCTCGCCGTTAGTATCATAGGACGGAGTGGGGTATTCTAAAGTTGGAAAGAATTTAAAATAGAAGAAAACATAGAAGAGTTAGCCCTGTGCGCCAAAGGTAAGAGGTACCAGGCAAGTTTATTGTCGCAGAGAAAATGATTACTACGGATGAAAAGGAAAGGAGAGCGTAAGGTGGCCGTGGCAAGATGGAAGATGGGAATTTCATCGACCGAGGCGGCGAGAAATTTTCGGAATTTCGACCAGAAGGTATTCCGAGCATCTGCGCCGGTTATCGGAAAATAAATCAACCGACCTCTCGGCGCACTTGTGAAATGAGAAATTAATAGCTCCAACAAATATTTGAGATTTGTCTTGTGTAAATAAATTCCTCCCTTTTTCTGATCCCTGCAGCAAATCACGGGAGCTTTATAAGCTGTTCCCGGCTACGAATCAAATGAGAAACTTCACAGTGACGACCCGGATAAATGCGAAGCTATTTTCATCCCATCAAACTAAATTCCACCAAAACAGAATAAAACTGGTGAATTCGGTCGCGCGCATATCGAGAGTAAATTTAAACGCATTGGATAACGTTATGTGGATAATTATTTGGGTTATTCCACGTGAAACAAGAATAATTATCGAAACATCCCGGGGAAAAATATTTTTGTCGGGATTTGTTTCGAACAATAAAAAATTGGAGACTGCGCTTGTTTGAGAGATAAGCTCACGAGTTTGATCCAAAAGATCCTGTCTCTCGGAGTAATATATCCCTCGCGCCGGGCGACTATCTCCCAGATATTAAAGCAGCGAATATAATAAAGTATAGAGAAGCCCTATTTTCGCGTGGACCAGGTTTGTACTTGTCGCACGTGCGCAGCTAATTTCCACATGGCGGTACGTTAGTCGCAAATTCCGCCGCTGCGAAATACAATCGCGGCTTTGCCAGCTGTAATTCTGCTATCTCGGTAATTGCAAAATTAGAACGTGTTCTACTGCGAAATATTGTTGGAATAATAATCGCAGTCATCTAAGCTGCAACTGGACGGTCCATCGTAATTTTGGGAGTTCTCTAATCCCCCCTACCCATGTTCTACGTTGCTCGTTAGCAAATTATACGATATGGTTTTCGCCTTTTTCGAGTCGAACACGTTTTGGGAGGAGCACATGGGATTTTCCCCAGAACGAATTGGTGCTGCGATTTGAACCTTGAGAAAACGTCCAACGGACTGTTGTGTTTTTCTACCATATTTCGTCAGAAATTGCGGAAATTCTGAATGAAATGTACTTATAGTAAAAGTGAAATGTTCACGGTTTTCGAAAAAAGAAAAAACAATTTTCATAAAGGTGAAATTCGTCGCAGAAACGACTACTATGTATATATAAAAATATATAGTTATTTTCATCATTTTATCGAAACAAGGGTAGAAAAACTACAAGAATAGTCAAATCCAGTACATATATATATTGAAATGAACCTGATGATCTACTTGAAACGTTGCTTTCCTTCGAGTTGGTGCAATTCATTCGAGAAATTCGCCCCGCATAAAAACAATTGCAGCTCGTTTCGCGACGGCCGCATCGAGATTGAAAAACTTTTTCTCCTTGTGCGCGAATGATATTTCCATTGGAACGAGCCGCAAACCGGCCGATACTCGAGTTCGATCGGTAAGTCCCTCCGCAGGGCCGGGCTGCGGCACTGAAGCCGGCAACGACGTCGGCCCTTTTCCAGACAATCGCACTGCAGAGGCTAAGAGGCGCTGCTGCGCGTATAAGCTGACGAAGAAGTTCGGCCCGAGTCAACTGGCGCGACAAGCGACCTCGGGAGAGTTTGTCTTTGGGAATCTCAAGGGGGGGGGAGGTTAGAACTTGGTGGCCATTGGTGTATACATATACTCACGTTGGTGTGAAGGTTGATGAGGGAGTGAGGAATTCCGGTTTCCGTTCGGAAGGCCGGCAGCATACGCTCGCCGAGCTGGGCCGCCTTGTCGCGGAACATGACGTCGCCGGTGAGAGCGTAGCACGCCAGCAGACTGCCCATGAAGCGTATGTTCGTCTCGAACAGCGAGATCTCCGAGTTCTGAAACATGAGGTAACAAAATAAAGAACATTTATCGACAGCCGTTGGATACATTGCGCGTGACACGTACTTTGTCCTTTTTGCCGGCCGCCCCCGCGCGGCCAAATAGACAGAGCGGACGATATATATATGTGTATAGGGAACGACTTGCGCGGCTAGTATATTAATCCGACTCGAGGCTTTTGAATATATTTACTCGGCGCCGCGCGATACCGGCGTATCCGCCGCATGAATAATTCGCACCGCCCGATCCCCTCTGCTCGCGCGCGCGATCCTGAATGATTTACCTCATTAGCGGGTATTTCCCGACAGACACATTGATTCCGACTCTCGCGCGGCTAATTGCGCGTCGCCCCGTAACGACTTGCGCGTCGCTCGCTCGATACGGCCGACTAATTTTTCTCGCCTCCTCGAAAATTCATGACGTTCGCGCGACGTATGTAACACGCGATCCTCGTGGTACACGCGAATCAAACTGGCGCCCGACCGATGTCGATGTTCGATATACTCTCTCTAGGAATTGTGTTTGGATAATGAACGGTCGGGACTAGGCACTGTTTTGTACTGCGATGTAGCATCAATTTCATACGTATATACATACATACGACATGTGGGTTGGCGGGATAAATTGTATTCTCGAGCTGTTCATAATTGAGAGAATTAATCTCGAACACAGGTCGTTAACGCTATATACGCCGAGGAAATTTAATGAAGCAAAGAAAGCACTCGGTTATAATTCATACCGATATTGTGCGGCCCACACGAGCGCCGCGTTTTGATACTCCGAGAATTAAAACTAAATTGTTCGGCTGAAGAGCGGCGCGCTGATTTTTCCACAGCCAACTGCAGCCGAGCTCGTGAAATTCGAACAACGGATCTGCAAAAGTTCATTTCTTCCCGCATCGAAATAATTGCTGTTCTCAATTCTAGTAAACGCTTTCGGCGTGATTCGTGTATGTGTGCATGGCACTGAAAAACCTCCTTTTGCCGCTCCTACAAACCCAATCCAGCCATTAAAGGTGAAAAATGACATTTAGACACAAGAGCAAGAGATGAAGTTCAGCCGCGTGTGAATTTTGCCGACCCATTAGCGAAGCGAAAACGGTATTTTTAAACTTTTCAAAGGAATCCAAGGTGATACTAAAAGGATTTTTCCAATATTCCCCAGCCAAATATCAAATTCTCAATATAGCTATCCAATGAGCTTTAACCAGTGAACAGAATCATGGGCAGAGACGCGCGTCCCACACCACCAGGTGAACGCGGCCGGTCGAGATTTGGAAAACCCTCGGGCGACCGCGGGAAAACGTTCCCAAACCAAGTTGCAGAAGGGCAAGTGGGATAAACAACGAGAGAGTCGCGCGTGGATCGGAGGAATCGGGCGGCGAGAGGACGCGAGCCGCGTGTGTGTGTAAATGGATTCGAGCGTCGAATGCCGGCGGTCGCGGTTGTAATTACCGCGCGACGAGCTTGCACTTTTGCTGCGTCCTCCCCCCCGCGCCATTAAGGCTGCCGGGCATTAGGGTGGCGGCGGGCGGGCCAAACCGCACAGGTGCGCAAAGTGGACGAGGTGGCGCGCAGCTGGCGCTTTCCACGGGCGGCCGACGTCGTCGCGCTATTATATTTCCGGGGCTTTGTATCATCCGCCGCAGCCACCGCCGTCGAATCGGATAACACCTTTTCCACGGGCTTGGTATACGACTCGCACTTTCCAAGAGTGTATACATATAAGCTCGGTATATACGCGTAGCCGCGAGAACCCAGCGAATCGCACGGCTGGTCCAGCGGGATTTTGAAAGTATAAAGATCCTCGGGGTTATTTGGATTTTCTCGATCTTCTCTCCAAAAATTCGTTTTGCACGCCAAACTTGATGAATTTTCGAAATTCGCGTCAATTGCGAATCTAACCGTATACGGTCGCCGGAGCCGCGGTGATACAACTATTCACGAAAACACACAAAATTCTCCTATATACGCTGCAGCGCCGCATGTTTTCGCCCCTTCTTCGTCGTCTCGACGAAATTTCCGCGCGCGTGCAAACTCATAATAGGAGAGGTTGGTCGTCTAGAGTGTTGTAACACACGCGCGCCGGGGGGAGGAAAGTGCGAAAGGGGGGAAGACGGCAAACGATTCAATAATTAATTACACCTCGGTTGCGTAGCCGGCGCGCGCATCAAACGTCGGGGAGTCGAGTGAATAATGTCGAGTACAGGGGGTGGGAGGTGTATATATAAGCCTGCCGCCCCCGCGGCCTCAGCTCGGCTCTCGCTCATCACAAAAGGCCCGACGAGCGAGCATCCTTAATTAATTCAACGGTAATTAAGTTAACAATGCTTCGTTCATTAGGCTACCGAAGGCTGAGCCGGGGCTTGAAGGCACGGCTAGTTCGCCCTCCTCACGCGAAAATCAGCAACCCTCGCGAGTGAGCAAGACGTTCGAATACTCGTTACACCCGCGCGAGGCACGTCTCGTATTATCTCGTCGCTCGACTTATACCGCAGAAGCGCGACGAGGAAACAATCGCTGATGGACTTTTGCCGCGCTTGTATACAATCCGGGAGGGGACACTTGACTGTCCCGCTCGAACAAAAGACGAGTAGTCGCGGGTTGGCGGTTGAAAAACGTTGAAAAACCGAGGTGGAACGGTCGTAAATGCGCGCGAGGTCGTGTTTCACTTTGAAATTTCGATGGGTCGTCGTCGTCGTCTAGGGCTTTATATATACACGCATATGCGCGCGGTATTGTCTCGCGCGTATCGCCCGTACGTCGCGGGCACGTGTCGGGTTGGGTAAGCGCGCGCGCAGCAGTCGCAGTCGGGAATAAAATTACGTGAAATACCGCGCGCTGTCTCGTGCCAACGACATTGTATGAAATACGCGGAGGCGTCAAACGCGCGCCGGGGCGCAGCGTCACAGCAACGGCCGATGAATATTATTTACGGCGGTCCGCCGCTGCGCCTCGCGATTGTATAAGAAGCCACCGTCGCCCGCGAGCAATTATTTCCCCTCCAAGGATATCTTCCATCTCCTTCATTTCTTTTCCTCCGGAGGCGGACGCGTTACGTTGTGGAGGAGCGATCGACGCGACTGCAGCGTTTGCAATCAGGGAGACGCGCGCGTATATTTTCAAAATTCAACGCGCAAAGGTCGCGACGGGGATTAAATCGGGACATTTGGCCACGGCGCAGTGCGCGCCCCGGCGAATCAACGCGAAATTGAAAAAGTCCGCGCGAGCTTACGTGACCAAAATAATTTGCGCGCGGCCGAGGCTTGCTCTTTTACGATATACCTCGTGCAGTCGCGGAGCCACCGGGTCCGAAAAAAATACAGCTCGCGGCGGCTAGTGCTCGCTCGTTATGTATAAAAGGGGAACTCCTCGCTCGCTCGCTCGCTCGCTGCTCTTCGTATTTGCCTCGTGAAAGCGATCCGTCTCCCCTTCTCATTTCGTAATTAAACTTCATGCCGGGGTTATTAGGTGCTTAGTTAATTTTGCGGACTAATTAGCGGGGGGGTCCGGTGTCATGAGCTTTCTTTACCTATTTTCACTTTTTTCTCCCTCCTCGCTCTCCCCGGTTTCTTTTCCCTCGCCGCCGTCTCTTCCCCTGCATTAGCAACGGCGCAAAATGCAAATGGTACACGCGCACGCGGTTAAATTTTCCCGGGCCGCGCACCTTTGACGAAATACACGGCCCTCGTACTGGATCCGGATTACTACGCGCGCTCGCGCATTATACTGAATATTAATCGCACCGCTGAATCAGAATTCGTTATACCGCGCGCTGGTGTATACGTGCGATCCTATACGCGCGGTTGAGAAATCACGCGAATTACGCACAGCATGGATTCACGCGCGCGTTGCGCGAAGGGATGAAAATAATCTCGTACCAATCGCGTGTCGTCTGCTCGGATTGTTGAAGTATCGAGTTCGTCAATGAGTCCTCGGTGAGAATGTCGATTAGTTCAAAAGCGAAATTGCATCGTCACCCGTTGCGAGAATAAAATTTATTATAGTAATGTTATAAATTTTATTTAATCAATATTAGTACATAACGGGGCAGCCGATACCTGAACAGAGAGTCGAACCGGCTCTCGATCCTCGCGATGTTGAACAATAAAACTCACGTATAATGATTATGCGCTCGTGATATATTTTTCATGGGATTCCGATAAGACATTATATATAACAAACGGAATCTCCATAATCGATAAGATTGTGCGCGAGTGTGTCGGACGCGAGCACGAGTTGGTTGTTCCGACGTAATCTATATATCCGGGGGCCGCGATTGTACAGTGTCTAACGAGCGGCTCGATTACCATATCCTTCTTAGCTCTCTGGCTATGCCCCCACATCCAGCTTCTCCGATAATTATCCCCATACATCGAGCTCTCGAAAACATTTGCGCGGCCTCGTGCGCGGCTAATCATCCGGCGCTCGGGGAAAAGTTTGCACCGAGCTTGTATATAGCTGTGTGTGTATAATAGCCGAGAAGTTCCGGCATCGCCCCGCGGGCTGTGTCACATTAGCGTAAAGCGCGATGCTCACGTCACGTTTACACGCTATACTAATTACAGGCCATTGTGCGGCCTCGGCCCATTGTGCCGGTCTAATTGACGTTCGCTATTAATGCGCATCGATATACGTGTATACACGAGTGTGCGCACCGAGCCGCCAGGGCCCGGGGCCCGCAGACACGGACAAATTCATAAAGGCTGGAATGTTGGCCGATGTTGAACTGACGTGTAACGCGATGGGAAACGGAAAATTGTCAAGCTAACGTATACGATGCTTTGTGGTCGCTCTGTCTTCGTCAAACTTGTGTGCTCGTCAAGACCGCTGTCACGAGTATTAGATTTTGTCGTTTTCAAATGCTTCATCGCACCGGGTGTGTCGCGTCTTGTTCTCGTCGCTGTCTCGTTGTCTTGAATCGCGATTTCCAGAAACAAATCCTAATTCGAGGGGGAATTCCAGCGTCGGAATGCTGCCTCCGAAACTCGCTTGGAAATTTCACATTTTGTGCGCGTTTATTGTAGTCGTCATTTCGAACTTTGTGCTAGCAGCTGTTTTGATTTTCACGGAGAGAAAATTCGAGGATCGAATTGTGTGGGAGACGTGAATTGTGATGGAAAAACATCATCTAGAGTTTGCATCATTGATAACCAATGAGTTATCAGAAAATGGTAGATTTTATTTTTCTGAAATTATATTACTTAAACGCAGCGCAGATATGATTTGGAGGATCGAAAATCTCCTGAGAACCGCCAAACCACCTCATTTAGAGGTCTGAGTTGTTCTGAATTAGTTGCTCATTATCAACGATGCGAACTTTGGACTGATCGGAAATCTTATGAAATATGTGCCAATCGTTCACTAAAGTCTACTTGTTTCAAATCCCGTGATGTGACAAATATTCCATACCGATTGCAACGAGTGGATTTCCAATTCAACGGGGAGAATCTTCGATATTATTTTCATACACCACTACCAATATGCTGCATTGCAACGTTAGAATAAACGACTGCATGTATTCCATCTATTTGGGTAAATGATATAATACCATCTTCACCAGTTCTTCAACAAAAAATTGATTCCCTGGTTAGTTACAGTATGAAAGTATGAAAGTGAAAATTTTGAAAAACTATTCAGAGCCCCCGGCAGGGCTGCACATTGGTACGGGAGCACCCAAAGCTGAAGCGAGCTCAATTTCGATTCGAGCGGGGGGTTACATCACCCGTTCATTTTTTCCAGCGCCGTATATTCTTCGCGAATCCGATGCGAAAAAGCAAGACTTGTCCTACCTACGCATGAGCGAACCGGCTCGTTTTTGTCGACACTCCACTGGCGGACAGTCGACTCGACGTCGGGTATTATTAACAGCGAAACTGCCAAAACCGCCCGGCAATAAAGTGCAATTGCAGAGGTGTCGGACGAGCCGGGGAGCGTCAGTGTCGGCCGGTGCAGTCCATCGATGAGTCGACGTCCCAGCAGCGAAAATCCGTGGCGCGCATCGCTCAACCCAAATAAATAGCCGAGAGAGCGGCCGAGGCTGCAGTGCAGTTGGTGTTCTCGCGCTCGGTGCACTCGTAAATAGGCGGACACGCGCAATCGGCCTCATCTTGCCTGCACCGGCGCTCGCTCTACGCATCCGACGGGAAAATTGCGAAATACGACCGGCTCCAGCTGTCGTAATGGCGCCAATTTATCCTAATACTCGCGCTCTCTCCCACTCGCTATACACACACACACGTACGCACGGCTCGATACCGGGCGCGACAGGCGGGTTCAAACTCCCGGTGCAGCGCGAATTCGGACTTGGCCCTCTTTGTCGCTCTATCGGGCCGCAGCCCCGCGCCGATGTGTGTACGGTAGTATGCGCGGCCACGCGCCGACCTCCCCCCCGCACACTCGCATTCAGTTGAATTTATCCCCGGCAATTCTGGACGCGGCGAGCGCGTAAATCTGCTTACCTTAGCCTCCGCCTTTTACGAGGCTTTTTATCAGGGATATAAGGCCCGCTTCTCGCCTACATACCCCGGCTGCCTTCTCGGCCACGGGGAAAAAAAATACGCGTTCGCCTGGAGTTGTCGTGCATTCAATCGAGCGTGAGGCACGCCCGGCCGACTGGAAATTCGAAATTTCAGCGGAGCTCGAGCGATTTGAATTCTTACGAATCGTCCCGAGAGCTCTTGGCTGACACCACAGCTTCGCCGCGTTGTGTATTTCAATCGGCATTGCGAAGAGCAAACGTACGCAAGCACGATGTAAAGGGTCGGATATCCCAAGGCGAAAAGACGAATGGGTTTAGTTTGCGGGCCGCGGGGGTATATAGCCGAAGAGTTGCGCAATACGGCTCTTGATTGGTAATTATGATACCGATTTTATACAACAGTTAAGCCAATAAAGACACGGTATAATTCAGCGCGTAACATAAATTCATGCAAGTTGGTAATATCGAAAGTTTGGGCATAAACGCCTAATAGCCTGCGTATGCATAATGAGCCGGACAGCAAAAACTCGGAGCCGTAAAGTATCGGGCAGTTGAGAACGGGCCATTGAATCTTGGGCGCGCCTTGCACGTGAACGGGCCTCTGCTACTGTATTAGTCCTGCGCCCGAAATCAAGCTATGACATTTTTGGATAAATAAGCCTCATTTGGAGACGCGAGGACGTTTCAAACCGCGACAGTAATTATCAAGGGGGCGTCAAGTGCACTCGTTCGTCCCCTGGCGTAATTATTTATCAGTAAGAGAGGAAATAAGGGGCTGCAGCCCCCGCGAAGCTACCGCGTCGTCGGCTCGTTTTCCGGCCGATCGTAAAGCCGCGTTTTACGAGTTTATTTTGCCAACGCGCCAGACAGATATAGCTCGGGGGGTGGTACAGATAAGACGGAGAGAGACGGAGGAGCTTACGTGTCGCCGAGCGTGCATCGTTAGACACCTGCGGAGGAGGGGAGGACAAAAGCATCTGTCCACGGAGCCTCAACGCCAAGCTCGCGCCCGTGTATTAAAAGAGTCGATCTCGAGTTTTTACGGGCCGGGGGGGTCGTCAAGTTAAAAGGCCCCGCCGGTCTCTCGTCCGAGCTTGCGAGCGCCCCCCCCCCCCCACTGTATGTCGTCTCCGCCAATCGACGCCTCGTCCCACGTGGATTATTAATCCGTCTCCAACTTGGCCTGCCTCGTCAAATACCGAGAGGAGGACTTTGGAGCCTAATAGGCGAGGGGATGTGGCTTTTTTTTCCCCAACCTCTATCCGGCCGTTCGCGTCGGAGCTCTTTAACGCGCGAGCACGTGAAGCGGGGAGCCTACTCTTTTTACGGCCCCTGGTATTTACCGTTGATTTGCCAATTTCACCGGAGCGCCGAGCTTTCGTTAGCATTATCTTTTTCTACCCTACTCGGTTTGGTCGGTCCGAGTTCAACGGCCTCGAGTTGTGATAGCCGATCGCTAACGTGGGATGAACGAAACGGAGGGGAAAAACGTCGGTATAAGCATCAAGGTCGCGCCGAGCGTCGCAAGCTCCGCGACGGCAGCCATCAAGTGACTCGGTGGCAAAAAGAAATGGGGATATGTGGCATTCGCGAGCGGCGTGGAATTTCGCGGTGGGATGATCATTAAGGGAAAGCGACGAGTCCAATGAGTTCTCGCCTCGTCACCGAGGAATGCCGCGCGTACATAACGAGCAGTGAGCTATACGAAGAGCCGGCTGCGCTCGCTAATATCAAGTTTTAATGAAAATGCCGTGGCCCGCATCGATATGTATTAGATCAATAAGGTACCTCCTCTACGCGTATAGCCGATAAGAGTTGGGCCGTTTGTACCCCCGATACGGGAGCTACCCTTTGGATATCTTATTCAAGCGCGACGCGGAATATCGTCGGTGTGGCGCGCGGAATGATAACGAAACGACACATGCCGGGACTTTTTTTTACTTACACGAAAACTAGTGCAAAAAAAAGTCGGAAAGTATCCTAGCGTAATTTTCTGAGGGCATTTCTGGAGTAGGGGGAAAAAAGACCCAAGACGTCGCGCCGTATGACTCGCAAGCACGTTGAATGCGAAATCGCTCACAAAAATGTAAGGTAACTGTACCCAATGTGCCCCCCCCTAAGGGTTTTTCGCGAATTTGACTATGATAGACTTCGAATTTTAAAATTCTGTGAACGGCATCTCAAAGCTTAGCTCAATACCTATTAGAAACCATCTTCATAATCATCATTCGACTACTTTAACCTCTCGAAAATTGCAATTTAAAAAAAAACGCAAAAAGGCTAAATGCACAAAACGTGTACCCAATTTGGCACAATTTTTTAATCATTAGCTACAGCCTATATAGGCCTACAGGGACGATCCAATTGGCATTGAAATAAACTCTCAATTATGTTCCCAGTGATATTTATACAAAATTTTTAACATACAACTCAAAAATACGCGTCTAAATCATCGTAATATGTCTATACGAATATTCAATGATTTCACTCAGTCCTCCCATTTAAAAACGCGTAGAGGGGCACATTGGGTACACTTTTTTTTTATGCGAAAAACAGCAATTTGAGTAGGATAAAAAATAATTTTAGGAAAACTGATGAGACCAATCGAAAGCTGAGATGTTTTTACACAAAAAAGAGTAATGACACTTTGAGAGATAAAAATTATTGACACCTGATTTTTGAGGTTGAGTGTGAAAAGTGAAATAAGAAAATGGTGAAAAAATCAGTAAGTGAAACTTCAAAGTGTTGTAGGAGAGTGGTTTTAAGGGCTAAATGGGCGGGGAAGATACCGAAAATTTTCTTTTAATTCCCCCAACATAACCCAAGAGCGACTGATGCTCAGAGAGCACCGGAAATACGAAATCTGACGATTGTGCCAAATTGGGTACAGTGCCAAATTGGGTACAGTTACCTTAATTGTATTTCGAGGTAAAGGAAAAAAAGCCCACCTTGGCAAGCTACAACAAGCTTTTTCGTCTTTTCTAAACATCTTACCCGGAAGATCTCGGGGGAGTCTTCCCGTTGTATCGTCAATTAGATTTTACCTTTCGAGCCGAGATCACATTTTGGTAAGTGTACATACACGCGTGTTTGCGTCGGCTCCTCCGTCGAACGCTCTGCCATCCCGGAGCTCGGGCAAACGGTGAGAAAAAAGCGCCGAGATACGCGCGAGTAAGTATTTCCGATTTGCATGCGATGTGTACGAACCATCGAGACAAGGTCGCGCGGGCCGTACGAGCCGGGCTTGCAATCGGATGAGGATACGTACGTGTGTAAACATCCGCTTGGTTGCCCGCCTATAGCGTCCTGTTGTGCTCGCTCGAGCCCGAGCAACGAAAACGCCCGATTCATCCTCCGTTTTTTGTGCTTTTCCGTCAAATTTCCCAGTCGAGCATTCGAGTGAGTTAACCCGCGATTTACCGACTCGTTGATCGATACCTCCAAACGCGAGGGATGCGTATGTACATATATCGATCTTCTATTAAATCCACGCCCGGCGAGTCTGGCATAAATACAGCTTCGTTTCATCGAGCCAAGTAAAAACGAAGAAGTGCAACGAGGGTCGGATATAGAAGCTCAACCGCGGCCCCCGCTTATAATCTCATTGGATCGGGGATCCACGGTGCGAGTTTCGTATACGCGTTCATCGGAGATCGCGAGCTTTCGTCTCGGACGACGGGTCTCGCGAGCCGGGAAACAAAGCAGGCCGAGGGGCGCGTTACGCGAATACAGTCTCGCTTTTTTCGACTGCTATATTAAATTGGAGCGACGAACCAGCGTGTTTTCCCCGTCAGAAGATCTCCTTCCCTTCTTTGCGAGCTTTTGTGCGCTCCTCGCAGCTGGATTTGATTTTTCCTTTTCGCGTCTCGCGTACGCCCGGTTTCAATATGTCTCACTATTGTGCAATTAAGACGGGGGAGTTAAGTGACGGGGGGCTGCGCCCGCCGAGAAAGAGGGAAATTGAAATATTAAACGCGCGCGCGCGCGGCCGTATCGCTTTTTATTATACCCCGGCGGAATATTCATTGTGCGAGTGTACGTCTCGCTAAGAGATACTGTACTCGCCGGCTTCATAATCCTAATGGATCTCGTTATGAGCTCGACGAGCCGCGCGAGCTCTGAAAATTGTCAAATTCTCCCCCGGCGCGGTCCCGAGAATCGAAAAAGATTGACCCGCGCAGGGACGGGGGGGGGGGGGAAATATCGGATTACCCCGAGATTTCTTTTCCCGAGGATTATGTATCCTCGACTTCTTGCCGAGGCCATTGCTTCGTGTGTATACATATATACGTACGGGCCCGGTCAACTTGCCGCATCGACCAGGAAAATCTCCGAGATTATTCCGTTCGACGAGGATGATTCAATGCGAAGCACTGCGCTCTGGATCCCGAGGAACCGAGACAAATTATCATCGTATTACACCTTGCTCGAAAGTTGATCATTCGCCACTGTACCGGTTAACGACTTTCACCAAAGATCCGATGACGCCTCCATTTTCCAAGAATAACCGTTGGTACGTATCAATCGAAATACTCGAATTCACAATATTATCGAGTTGACAATTCGCGAGGCATATTCTATTAAAGTATAAAATATAAATTCAGTTATTATATAAAATCATCGGATACACAATCCGTCTCCAGGAATGACTCTTACCTCGCCTACATATAGTTTTTCAAAATCGCAATCGGTTTCCAATAGTAATTGTAGTTTTTCAAACGAACACCCGAAAAGATTGTTTTTGACAATCAATCACTATCGCTTTATTCGACCGGACCGGTGTAGAACGTTGGGTTGAAATTTCGGGTCCAACTGACGGGTGCAAAGTTAACCATCACAGCGGACGAAGCGCGCAACGAAGTGACGATATCCTTAGAGAGAGCTTGGAAATAAACACCGATGCCGAGCGGTGAGCGTTCACTGGTATGGTAGCAATATGAAAGCGCCACCCCGGGCGGAATCACCAATGTATGATGGGAATAAAGAGGCGCGAGCGGTGCAATGGAGACGATAAAAATGAGTTTCTTTAATTAAACTTCACGATTGTAGGGTCGGGGGCAAGAGGGGGGGGGGAGACCCAGTAAAGTACACTCGAGAAGACGAGAAGGGGGGAAAGCGAGCGGCCGAGTGGCAAATCCATGGCGGAGCGAGGTAGAAGAGGCAAGTTTAATCGTTTTCCCGAGGATTTAAGGCAGTTAAAGACGACGGATTCTCTCGCGCTGCAAATCTCCCTCTCTCTCGCTCGCTCGCTCGCTCTTCCGCGGTCCCGAATGGCTGAGATCATCGTAATTCAAGCGGGCTAACCTACATCTATAACGGGGCGAGCCCATGGATTTGGTAGCCGGCCAAGCGGGCCTCGCGCGTTATATAGAGTCGCGGGGCGCGGCGTTTCAACGGGCCGGGAAAAAATGGAAGGCGAGAGCGCGAGCGAGCCAAAATTACGTCGACGCGCGGCCCACACGTCGTATAGGTATACGTATATGTACGCGCGGGGTCACATAATAAGGCATCGCCCGGTCGAGAGAGCCGTGGATATGCCGGGGCGCAATGACCGGCTGCAGCACACACTCACATATACCTATACGCGAAACGCGCGAGCTCGAGCTATTTACTTGGTTCTTTTTTTCCCTCTGCCCCCCCTCCACCCCCCTCGTCCCCGAGAAAGAGCTCGTTCCACTTGATTCCTTTATATACGTTTCCCCGCCCGTCGCTCCACCTTCGGCTTTGTGGCCTCGCGCGCGCGCGCCCCCCAGTATTGCACTTTTCTCATTTCACGATGTTCCTCGGTAAATAGGCAATAACGTAAGCCTTCCGCCCGCTCCTCTTTCTCTTTTCTCTCCCACCTTCTTTCTTTTCGCTCTATGTCCCGCGCCACTGTTGCACAACGCCCCACGAGAATTATCACGCGATTTCTACGATGTTTGTTTTCCCGAAATTCGTCGCTCGAGATTTTCAACCGCGGCGCGCCGAGTCTTTGCCGCGAGATTTCTTTGTCCGCGAATTCAGTCGTGGAGTGATGACGACGGATCCACAAAAGTCGGAAGGTTGCAGACGGTTCTGAGACAAATCACTCGAGTCGATTTGGATCTTCCCTTGATAGGTATCTGAACGTTGGATCAGTGAAGAAGACGGTATTCGATGCTTCCAGGGCAAATTTTTTGTAATATCGAGTTTTTTCACTTTGGAAATTGTAACGGGGACACCACAACCTACGAGTACTGTATCACTTCTGTCACGTTTCACGTGAAACGTGAAATATCGATACATTGGTTGATGGATGTTAATTTCGGGATTTTGATATACACTATTTCAAAACAGAAAAATGTTGGATGAAAAAGTTCCATGTCTCTCATTTTCTACATCCGGTATGGCGCGTCACGTCGGCTAACCATCAACTGTTTATGAAAAGTCTTACAAATATAATAACACATTCTGTCAAAATTCCGTAGAAACTATTTTTCTTTATGACTCGAAGACTCTATCTTTTGGATTGCGCGTAGTTTGTTCCGCGACAGCGAGAAAAAAACCAGGCATTGTACAAAAGTTGGTATATTCCACGTGAAATATCCTACTGCCGCAATGATTTAATGAGAGAGAAACAAAAAATAATGCCGGGGGTCGCGCGATACGCTTGTTGTTGTGTCTTTATAACTTGGAACAAAATCCCATCACGCCCGAGCGAAGAGAATTTCCGAATAGCCCAAAAGAACACGTCAGTCTCTGATTTTTTGCCCCGCCCGAGATAAAAACAATCCCGGACAGGGCGAGCAGCTTAAACTAATCGAAGATTACCATCTCGCGCTCCGGGGATATAACAATTTTCGGAGCAACGCACACGAGGAGCGGGAAATAAAAGAAAGGTAGAGACGGGCATGAAAAGGGAGCAGAGGGGCAGCGGGGAGGGGCAAAAAAAACCGTCAAATCGATCGGGGCGAGACTGAGAATATAGTGTGCGCGCATCGTTGCAAGCTCATACACTCTTTCGCCTCACGTACGCGAGCTCGTGCAATATTTGACGCCGTATTACCGAAGCACTATGAATACTCGACCCAGATTCGAGAAAGCCTCCTGCCGGCCCCTTGTGTAAAGAAGAAATCTGTAAAATTACGAGTATATACAAGAGAGCCACAAACTGACCCATATATGTGGATACGTATATTTAACAGATCTCGTTTGGCGTTGATGAAAACTGTCGAAAACGATTGTGCTCCGCATCTTTCTCACGACGTCTCTCGTTCGCGCGGCAAAGCAGATGAAAAGAGGATCGCGTTGTTGTCGCGGCGAGGAAAAAGCTCCGTGTATTTTTTCCTTCGGGAAAAGCTCAGCTTTCGACGTCGACGATTCGTGATGCACGAGCGAAGACGAATCGAGCCAAACCCGTTGTCTCTCGGCCGTTTTCGATCGCACACACACACGCGCGGGACTCGTGAAATAATTTAGTTTATTCAACGACTCTACGGCCGAATTCATGCCGTAGTGTTTTTCGGCCGAGCGAGAGAGAGAGAGGGACTGGATAAACTAAAGAATCCCTAGAATAAACGAACGCCAAGGCTCGTGACGAGCGCGAGTGAATTTAAATTTCAAACTGCGACTGAATAATATTCCCGCGGTATGGCTAATACATATACGAGTGAAAATTTGCCGCGAGACGAATGGAAATATTATCCGTGGATTTTATATACGGGGCATTTAAACAATCGGCCCGCGGGATCCCGGAGGGCAAATTCAATCATCGCTCCACCTCGCCGGGTATAAAAATATTCGCGGCCGCTGTCTCTCTCTCTCTCTCTCGCTCTCGAGCCTGCTATGTAATATGTATATACGCGCGCGTCTGTGTGTAGTGGCTGGCCCTTGGCACTCGAGGGGCTGAAGACACGGAGGCACGTCCGCGACCCCCACGGCCAACACTCCAACCCTTTGTGTCTGGGCTCCTTCAAATTCCAACCCGCCGCTGGATATAATCCTTCTCGTCGTTCGGGGGGTGAGGTCGCACAAGAAAAAAGTCGTACAGTCGCAAAGGCAAAATTCTCGTATCGTACACACGGTGCAGTTACAGTTCGAAGCCACAGGTCCTCTCCCGGTCGTCGTTCGCCCGATTTCAATGTTGTCCCTCGGGTGTTTTAGCGAATCGAACATTTTCCTCGGGACGGGAAATGACGAACGTGTCCTCCTAACCGTCCGAGGAAGGACACGAACAGTCACTCGATACCCCAAGCTACGCGTCACGGAGACCCGGCCGCGATCAGAGCCCGAATTATTTCGATCAGATCAGCTATAGGGAATGACCGAGCTCGCGGGCTCTACGTACTTTATGAAGTCGTAGATATACACACGGGAGACCGGGAGGAGGGCGCGTCGCGCGGTATAATAAGAGCGCAATATAGCCGCGGCGGCTCTGTCGTGTGTGCGTGCGCAGATGAAATCGGAAGTAGGTATACATGCAGGAGGGCGCGCGCACGGGGCAAAAGGAGAGGAGGAGCCCTCGTACATTCATTAAGCGAGAGATAGAGGGAGGAGAGTGGGGTCGCCAGCGAGTGGCGCGTCGCGCGTATTTCACGAGAGCAGTGCGTGTGTGTGGCGCTCGGAGCTGCGAGATCGTATAGATCTTGCGCCGCCGCCGCCGCCGCCGCCGCTCGTTGTCCGAGGGAGGAGCTGCGCTTTTTTGCCCTGTTATTAGCCGGCCGCTCGTTACGCTCCGGCTCTGCCTCGCGTACACACACACACCCCCCATAACGACGTTTTTCCTTTTATCCGACCGAGCATTGACACGCGCTCTATCTCTCGCTATGCAGTTGCATACATCGAGAGACGCTCCGCAGGCCGCGAGGGAAGATTCACTGGCCGCGAGGACGAGTATTCGCGCCGTATCCACCAAGATTTAAGCGAGAAAAGAGGCGTGGCGGCTGTCTCGAGACACACTCTTATACAACGTACGCTCGTTATTCCGACTGCGTCGTGATTTGAAAAGCCATTCGCGGCGTACGTCGTTCGATTGATCCACGGCGACCGTGAAATATCCCGGATATCGCGACGATTCGTCCCGATAATTCTTCCCAATATACCGAAAACCCAACAATCAATTGTTTGTCCGTATTATTTTCTGCATATTTTACTCTGTGTAGTTCCATCCAAGTCGAGCGGTTGAATAATCAAAGATGAATGGTCAAGCGTGTACAGCGAGCTGCGGTCTTGGAAAAATCGTTGGAGAAAAATAAGGGAAGCTTGGGAGACGTCGAAAAATGAAGCCCTGGGGAGGAAAGCTCGGCCGCGATTTGTCGAAAGTGAGTTCTGTTACAGGCAGCTCCACCTCGCGAGGTGGGCTTCTGACGCGCGAGCAACGCCAGAGGGATGTGCTGTGTAATTGCAGCATTTATGGCTGCTCTACTCTCCCTCCGATACTTTTTACCTTCGCTTCTCGCGCCCAGGCGGAAAACTCCGCTGCAAGTTAACTCATTTCCTACCGAGATTCTCTTATTTCTCCCCTTTCCCCCCCCCCTCCCTACCCTACCTCGCTTCCTTTTTCTCACCCCAAAGTCTACGTTTTCAAAGTTTCCCGTTGCTGCGCAGCCGTTTTTCGGAAAAACAAAAGTAATACTGCTGATAACACGGGGCTTTTGTTACTCCTGCAGGAAGATTAAAGCTCGAGGGCGAAAATGTATACGAATTCCAACTGTATATAAATACAACGAGACGATCGCGTCGTTATATACACGGCGAACAACGAACGTATATTATTGAGCATTTTCAAATTATCCCAACGCGCCCGCGAGGTGTATATCGATTCGCGTTGATCGATAAATTCTTCGATTCGAGTTCGACCTATTAAAAAAATACCCGACTAAAGCGCGCACAGAGAAATTCCCCGTTTTATGACTTCGCCCGCCCTCGTCGCGTGGCGCGTGTAGCATATATACATACACGAGGTGTAAGTTTTAATCCGGCGTCATCGCCAGTATGACACTATATATTATCGATGGCATTATTGAGCATCGGCAAATCCCGGAGGGAGTTGGGCGCGTCGGCCTCTCCCGATGTATATATATATATATATATATATACACACACGTGCGCGAAGTTGCGCGCAAAACGCTGAGTTCGTGACCTGGAATATCAATTATAGGCGAGTGGAGGTTTTACGGGGGAGCCGAGGGGGCTTCGGCTCGCAACGCTGTTTGCACATTGTGTTATATACACGCGTACATACATACATATATATGTACACGCGGGCGTACACATCGGGCGAGGAGTGCGCGCATCCTCCCGTGCATCGGCCGGAGATTTAATTAGCGGATAACCGGCGAAGAAGCGACTCCTCCCCGCCGCTAAATTATCCCCTGTTTTGTTTTTACACCCGAAAATTAATTACAATGTACGCGCACGCACATATAGATATATATGCGTATATAGATATCGGAGCCGCGGCGCGGCTAATGCTACTCCGCGCGAGACCGAGCCCACGTTTTTGGTCGGAAGATTGGCTCGTGGGCTGTTACGCGTAGATATTTGTACACGAAGCCCCGAACGTCGCGATACGCGCGTGTGTTTTTCGATAATGTAATCGGGATCATCCGCTCGCCTCTTTCGTGTATGTATATTCGTCTCGCCAAGTCGGTCAATACATACATACATATTGGAGAAGCAAATCAAGCGAATGATATTTTTTTTCGGCTTCGAAATTTTTTCCCGCGCCGAAATCGGCATCGACAAACACACTTTCGGTATGGCGCGCCATCACAACTCGAAAACCGGCTAGACGCAAATCGATCACGATTATGCGAGTAAAAAAGCCAACTACGTAAGAGTACGATGAAAAGGGGAGGCGTGTATAGCACTTGGCAAAAGTGGTTAAGGAAGCATATAACAATATCAGTCGCGAGGCATTATAGTGTGTGCGCAGCTCATAGCTCAGGGCTTATCGGTGTGTCGCTAACTACCTTAACTATAATCAGCCTGTGTACGAGCGACGCCAAACGAGCCGAACGGAATCCTTATCTATCGGCCCGTATAATGTTACGGGTAAACCAAGGAGGCTTGTCTCGCACAATGGATCGCTGGATAAAGAGAGAAAAAAAAGCGGCTACCGTTTACTCAGACGAGTCGAATCTTTGTTTTCCCGGATAAAATGTCAGTGCTCGAGCGAGACTTGAATAACTATATACATATACGCGCAGACGAGGGTGCCTCTATCCTATATATATGTACGTGTACGCGCGTACACGTATATACGTGGGGGAGGGTCCGAAGACGCCCGTTCCATTCCCCGGTGCAGTATTACCGCAGCCTCTCGATGGCTGTAATGTTTCCCTCCCCATACACATAGCCTCTCTCTCTGGGGCTTAGGGATGCCGGTATATAGGGCTAGACGCGAGGCGCTTCAGAGTAAAGACATCGACGTCGTCGCTCTCGCCCCGCACGCGCTACTAGACGCTCTACTCTCTCAGATAAGCGACTCGCTCGGCTGCTTATAATATATACCGATGCAGCCGTATCCTCTGCCCCCTTGCCGCGCGATCCAGATTCACCGCGGATAATTTATGCCACGCGCGCCTGCGTGTATATACGTATACGCGTATAACACAGTCGTAAATGCCCACCTTATTCAACCTTAACGCCCGGCCATCTATTCAATTTTATTAACAACCCCGGCTATACCTGGCTGTTAATGGCGCGATTTGCGTATTCGCCAGCTAAGCAGTTTACAAGATCGAACGATTATTCAACTCTGCGCGCAGACTCGTTAGGGCGTATGTATAGTCCCGCTCCCGAGGAACCTACTGCCAAACTTTACCCAATTGTTCTTCGTGAATAATACGCCGTTTACGTATATATATACACGCATGGACGTTCAATAGGAAACTTGCACGGACTATTTTATTCGATTATTTTCGTGAGACTTGAAAATAATCGACGCGTGTGTTATTCCGTTTCTCGATTTTACGAAAATTACAGGGTTGAATTTCCGCTGTAGCGTCGTCGGTTCACGTAATACGGATATAAAATGCACGAGTGAATCTATATATATCGAGTACTCGCGAATTTTACAACAATTTTACAGCAATTTCATGCAGTTTTGCTATGACATTGACAGGTATACACTGTCTCAAGGTGCGCATCCAAAGTTCGCATTGGCGATAATCAACGAAATTTCCGAAAATGTATGAGTAGGTTTTGCTTTCTCAAAGAGAAAGCTTTGTAACGGGGTAAAAATCGACCCACCGAATCGGACTTCGGGACCTCGATTTTCGTAATCTACGGGTCGAAAAACATGGAAATCCGAAAATGTCTGTATGTATGTACGTACGTACGTACGTACGTACGTACGTACGTACGTACGTACGTATGTACGTACGTACGTGCACTTTTTTTTTGTCGTACGATAACTCTCGAAGGAATTGTCCGATCGTCCTGAAATTTTGCACACAGGTTAGTCGCCGCAAAATCTCGGTCGAGTTCAATTTTCAGCCAATTCCGTTGTTTATTTCTCTAGCAACCGTTGCTAACGTGTTTTTGATAAAAGCTCCAAAAATCATCATCAATGCACGATGGGTCTCGAATTCTTTCGACGATCGATGAGAATCGATAAGACATTCATTTTGGAACAACCATTGTTTATTCTCCTAGCAACCGTTGCTATGGAGATACAAAATTCAGCTTCAGACTGACTTTTTTTTTGTCGTACGTTAATTTTCGAAGGAATGGTCCGATCGTCCTGAAATTTTGCACACAGGTCGGTCACCGGCAGATGTGAACCGAGTTCGGTCTTCAGCAACATCCGTTGTTTGATTCCATGGCAACCGTTGCTAGCGTGTTTTCGATAAGTTCCCATATAATTCATGATAAATGATCATTTGGGTTTGTATATTTATGGGATTCTATAACAATCAAAGAGACCTTTCCCGTATAAACCATTGTTGATGTCTCTAGCAACCGGTGTTTATATCGGTTGCAACCGTAACTAGGGAATGGGAAAAGTCAGTTGGAGGTTCATTTTTGGAACTGTTGATGACTAAGAAGTAAGAACATCGAAGCTCCGACATTTACCATAGCAACCGTTGTTTACGTCCTTAGCAACCGTTACTATGGAGTGTGAAAAGTCAGTTGGAGGTCCATTTTCGGAACTATTGATGACTAAGAAGTAATAACGTCGAAGCTCCGACATTTACCATAGCAGCCGTTGTTTACGTCCTTAGCAACCGTTACTATGGAGTGGGAAAAGTCAGTTTGAAGTCCATTTTTGGAACTATTGGTGACTAAGAAGTAAGAACATCGAAGCTCCGACATTTACCATAGCAACCATTGTTTACGTCCTTAGCAACCGTTACTATGGAGTGGGAAAAGTCAGTTAGAGGTCTATTTTCGGAAACTGTTGACGACTAAGAAGTAAGAACACCGAAGCTCGGATATTTACCATAGCAACCGTTACTATAGAGTGGAGGAAATGAGTTAGAGGTTCATTTTGCTTTCTCAAAGAGTGGTGATTAATGCAAGTTGAGGTTCAATTGCAATACTTTGAGAAAGCATACTGCTGAGGCACTTGGCAGCGGTTACGTCCTTAGCAACCGTTACTATGGAGTGTGAAAAGTCAGTTGGAGGTCCATTTTTCGGAACTATTGATGACTAAGAAGTAATAACGTCGAAGCTCCGACATTTACCATAGCAGCCGTTGTTTACGTCCTTAGCAACCGTTACTATGGAGTGGGAAAAGTCAGTTTGAAGTCCATTTTTGGAACTATTGGTGACTAAGAAGTAAGAACATCGAAGCTCCGACATTTACCATAGCAACCATTGTTTACGTCCTTAGCAACCGTTACTATGGAGTGGGAAAAGTCAGTTAGAGTTCTATTTTCGGAACTGTTGACTACTAAGAAGTAAGAACACCGAAGCTCGGATATTTACCATAGCAACCGTTACTATAGAGTGGAGGAAATGAGTTAGAGGTTCATTTTGCTTTCTCAAAGAGTGGTGATTAATGCAAGTTGAGGTTCAATTGCAATACTTTGAGAAAGCATACTGCTGAGGCACTTGGCAGCGGTTTTTTAAATAATGATGATGAAATATGACGTACAGGGTTAAAGCAACCCCAAAAACCACAAAACCACCACTTTTGCAGATCTGAGTTGTTCTGAATTCGTCGCTTATCAAGGAGGCGAACTTTACATACATTGGAAGGCTGCACTGTATGATTGATGAAATGAATTATAATTAGCGAATCATTCAAAAGCGAACGGGGTATAGGTGAGCGATAGTTGCGTAGACGTAATTCGATTTGGCAATGTTAGTCGGTTGAAACGAAGGGCTGCACGGACACAGGCAGCACGTGGCCAGGCCAAGCGAGTACACGTACACACACACAAATAGGCATACACGTACGATAGACGCGTGCTCTCAATAATGATCGCGTTACCCTGATTGGCTTAAGCTTAAGCGCGACGCATTTAATCTTGGAATATTGACAGTCGAATGCGCGTCTGCACAAATCGCTCGAGACGTGCATTAAGGCACGGCCGCGTGTGCGCAACCCCGAGCCGAGGCTCATTTTACCTCATCAGCCCCGCTGTACACATCTCGGGGATTTTTTCGTGCCGCGGGGTAAAACTATATCACTGACCCAGTTCGAAGTTTGCCCCGGAAGCTCGCGCGAGCTTCGCTTGATTTAAGCTCCCGATCTTTCTCCCTCTGGCTCTCTCGCTCGCTGTTTCGTCAGTTACAAAGTTTCCGAGCGAGAGCCAAGAAGCGTTTGTCTTCGGGCGCAATTGAACTTATATCATTCGTTATATAATGACGTTAAGTCGATCGTACATCATATCCCGAGCAAGACCGAGCGAATTACACGGGGTGGGAGGTGGGGGTGGCATTGTTCCTCCTTGGCTCGGGCCGATTTATCAAGCGGCCGCGGATTCGATCATCGGCAAGACGGGTACGAATGATTCGTCTCTTATTTTTCGACGTTCGCGTTTCTCCCCCGGGCCCGCAGCGAACAATCTCCGCTTATCGATTGGGGATATATTACAATAAATCGCGTCGGATTGATTTATCGCGGATCCGCGTAACGCTGCCGGTGAGACTCGAGAATCGGCCGGAGCGAGTGCTCTGACTCGATGCGTCATTCGCAACAATCGCCGTCGTTTCAACAGCCGATTCGACGGACGAACATCGAGCGAATCGAATTCAAAATTCAAATACTACCTCGGCCTGTTCTGTCATCATCGGCGAAGCCTATATCCATCGTTCGCGCGGCAGAGAAGGAGCAATCGGCAAAACGAGCTGTTCGTTAAAATCGAATATCGATTCGGAAGATATCAGCGCCGCGACGGGACTCGGGGGGGGGGGGCGAAATGTGGCTTTGCCGCGGCGTTTTCCATTTGGACCGAAGCTCGGCGGGACGCGCGTTCGTGAATGGGACGCTACGGGTAACGCGATTGCTCTGTACAGCGGCCTTTGCGCGCGCCATAAGTAATGGGATAGCCCCGTTGCGCGTCGGCGCGGCACTTTTTAATCATACCCGGCCGGCCGCACAACGGGCGAATCGAAGCGTCGATAACGCCACCGCCGCGGGTATATTCGCCAAGTGGCGAGCGGCCCCCGTAGCTGCAGATACGGCTCCTCACGGAGCATCGCGCGAACAAACAAATATCTATATACGCCTCGTTGCTCCCTTCCAATCGCTATGGTAGCGCGCGGGCGGCCATCAGTCACGACGGGGGCCGCTATATCTGTACAAATCCTTCGGGGGGCGCGGAGCAAAGTCGCGGCTCTTACGTGCACGTGTGTGTCCATGTGTGTGAATAAACACGGCTGGCGCACGTGTACGCTCGGGCGTAAATCATCCGCGGCGTGGCGAACAAAGCGCGGCCGGATTGCCGCGCGCGGACGTGCAGTGTAACGCAATGCGCACGACTCCGACCCTCGACACGGATCCCCCACCGATAATTTCATTGGCTCGTCGTGGCGAATCGACGCGGCTATATCCGCCCGCCGCTTGATTTTACACAGGATTCAGCCGAATGCGTAGACCCATACTCCCACGACCTCGATGTCCAAAGGGAAGAGTGTACCGAAGCTCCGAGCGTGCGTATAGTAAAAACACAGCGTTTTTGTTGATTCACTACGTATAGTTGAGTATGAAATGTTGTTTCGAAGCTGCGATCCAAATTTCAGGTGGAACTATTGAAGATTGCTCGAGTTACGTTACGCTTGCCGATTCGAAAAATCGTGTTTGGCGAATAACGCTTTCAAAGTTTTCATATGTATAAAGTCGAGAGCCCGAGACGCTTTCGGAGAAGCGAGCAATTGCAGAGGAAAAAAAATGTTTCCACGTCCAAAAGTTGTTGCACTCTATTCCTAGAAGCTTCAAAGTATCTTTGAAAAAAAAGTAAAAAACGATTCTTCAAAAATTCAACAGTGGCGTTGCTATCCCTCGACAACAAATGTACCCTTCCAAACTGTACGAAAACTTTGAGTAATATACAGGTAAGTTTCTGTGTACGTTCCAAATGCGTATATGCGTCCCCTGGAGTTGCCACGAATCTTGATCGAAGATCGAGAAAACAAAAGATCCCGGCCGAATCAGCTTTCGAACGACCGTTGAGATGTGCGCGACGGGACGGGAAAAAAAATCCCTGTTGAAAATAAATGTATTTTCACACTAATAGCAAGAGTACGGGGCGGAAGGAGCGTCTCTCGGAAAGCACCGATGGACAAAGGAGAGGATGCCGAGCAGTCGCGAATAATCTATTAGTCGCGCACGAGTAGCGCTAGCGGGAGCCGGAGGAGCTCGGGCCGGGGATGAGATGGGCGACGTGACGAGCCGCGTGATTCATGCAAATCTGTGTGCCGAACCGCCGTACTCGCGGTTTACGTATAGTCGGTTATGGCCGAGCTCTCGTATAACTGATCGCCTTCGGCTCGGGCACTAACTTCGCATCTTCCCCCCCCCCCTCCCCCCGTCCGTCTCTCCCGGCGGCGCCTCCGTATGTAAGCCGGCAATATTTGCACGCGTGGGAAGACGTATTTACGCGCGAATGCGATGACGAATGTGGTCGATCCGCGTATATTTGTATCGGAATGATAAAAACTGCGCAACTTTGCGCGCGCGAGACAAGCGAGAATGCAGCAGCCGGAATTTGCGGGCTATTCTTTTTCAATGACTGTCCCGAGTGGACTCGTCGTTTTTCCAAGATCTTGCGAGAAGCACCCCGTTATTCTCAGAGGGGGAGCTGCAGTTCGTCTTCTTAGTTGATATTGGCAAGAATAAAGATTATCATTCGTCCGCACCGATTTGGGGTAGTCCATAATTTTATGACCGTCAGATTAAAACGTCAAATGCCAATCTCTAACGTACCACGGATCAATATGAAAAATTATGCGAGTACCTTGGAAGTCTCGAAGGAGTGCCGAATTTTGAGAATCACCGTGGCTCGCGGATCCTGCTACCATTACAGATCGTATATTCAGTACGAAATCGTGATTTCGTACACCAGTCGCGATTTCTTATCAATGATGGTATATTCACTGGCAATCGATTTCACCACCCGCGACGTGAAATAATTGAATTATTTCAATACTTGAGTTTTTTTATTCTGTCCATTTTTGGATTTGAACAATCGAATTATCATATATACTTGCGTGATCCCGCCTGTGCTCTCAGAAATCCCAATGATTTTTCCGGATATCTCATACGGCGAATAATCTAGTTAGCGTCGATCAATGGACTTACGACGATCGTTGAAAATAACAAGGGTTAATTTTGGCCGGGAAAATTCGAGAAAGTTATATAGTTGGAGACGTCGCGCGTCAAGGCGTTTGCTATAGGATCCGTGCATTTTTCACCGCTGCGTATAATAATACGTAGCCGGGGGAACTGCTGGCTGGTGCGTCCCGCTCGGTTTTCCACCTTTTCTCCGGGCTAAAACGAGTGTCACGTAATTGTCAACGTGACGGGAATTCTTTGACGGCTGATATTTCCCCTTTCCCATTGCCGATCCTCTGCGCGACTGCGACCGGCCGTGACAGGCGGGGATTTTCGCGCTTTGATAAGGCCGTACGCGCGGGGGCGAAATCATTTTTCTCCTACCCTTGCCGCCAACGGAGACGGCCGGTTGTACTTCCACGGCGAGTTAGCATAACGAACCGGCAGGCAAGAGATGAAAATTCTTTCTCTCGTTTTTTTTTCTCTTTCTCCGTAGTCGTTTATTCTCACGGCCGTTCGACGAGCACGTGGAAACGTCGATGAAACTGCTGATTGGCAGTGCGAAGATGGCGAGGCCAGATACCGCGCGCGATACGACGGAAACGTGTCGGTGCGCTTCGATACGAAGATCGAAAAAAAAAACTAAACTGCCGGGCAATATGGAATATACGTATAAAGGAGCTGTACCCGGCGAGAGAGAATCCGTGAGCCATCGCGTCCGCGGCTTACGCGCGTTAAGATATCCGATCAAACGGGAAGACGTTTTCGTTATGAAGTTTTGTCCGAGCTCGGGGCATACTCTTCTCCCCATGAGCCGACTCGAAGCGCACATAAAAGAGGAGAAAGCAGAACAGGGAGCGAAAGCAGAGGAGACGACTACACGCCCGGCGCGTACATGCATTTCGATACATATATATATATATATATATATATAAGCATTCCTGTCTCGGTGCAGCGGCCGCCGCGCGGCGAGAGAGCCAAGGTCGAGCCGGTGCTGCACCGCCGCAAAGGAGGTGCGAGCCCGTCGGGCAAAACGAAGCGAGAGAGAAAGTGTCCCCGGTGTATACGCACACGCGGGCTGTAGATTAAAAACGCCGCGCTGCATCGTGTATAGGGTGCGCGGGTGATACGCGGCCTCGGAACAATGAGCCGCGCACGCAGACGAGTATATTGGCCGGCGGCGGCGGCGGCGGCGGCGGCGACCAATTTATCGGCCATCGGCATCGGCCAGCTCACTCGGGCCCTTCTTATTTGATCAGCTCTCTCTCTCTCCCTTTTTAACCAGGGGCCGGCCTGTCGAGCTTTTGTTTTTCAATCGCTTTTTCTGCCTACCGTTGGCTGCTGCTGCCGCGCGCGCATCGATAAGCCCCCGAGCCAAGGGACATTTTATTTATTAGCTAATTTACCGAAATCATGTCAAACTGACAAGGATCTCTTTGAAGACGGAGCGAGCCCGCGCGCGCGCCACTGAGAAATGGATATATTCGGCCGGAGGTGAGACACCCCTCTCGCACGCACGCGTTTTTCATCGCCGATGTTACGATTCGAAACTGATTTAGATGCGCTCCACCCGACTTACAACGAAATTACAAGGACGAAGCGTCGGCTGAGATTTATCTCGGCTGCTGTGATATCCCATTGATTTTCGATCCTGTCCACCTGAAACATGCGTGTGTCTCGTCCAAGTCTGTCAATCCGAGGGTTGTGTATACGTATCACTCGGATGAAATTTTTTTTTCGCGCAGATACGTGATAATCGAAACCCAAGATGAGTAGCTGAATTCAATTAGGTCGATTTGATCAGATCGTGGAATGCTTTTTTAGCTGTTGATAGACCGTATGATTAGACCGATTGGTACTTTTCCGAAATAGATCCAACCAATTATTGATTTTTCCATAAATCGCTCTTGATATTTATTGTTCAAACTGATTTTGTAACATCGTCGCTACTGTACGTTTTTTCCAGGGACCTATAGCTATTCACACACATGTATTTATGAGAGTTGGTTCACGTGAGCAAATATATAAATGAATAGTAAAAATCTCATGCGGATTGGGGTCACTTTTTCAAAATTAGCTCGTTTTGTACCAGCACTGAAATATACGGCTTTGAACAATGAATCAAGTTCCACCGCGAAGAGTTTGATGAA
The DNA here is from genome assembly GCA_020882685.1 of Aphelinus atriplicis. Taxonomy (NCBI): domain Eukaryota; kingdom Metazoa; phylum Arthropoda; class Insecta; order Hymenoptera; family Aphelinidae; genus Aphelinus; species Aphelinus atriplicis. The sequence goes on along the minus strand of CM037075.1, from coordinate 2,999,652 downwards.
CATGAATATATCATGAAACTGTATCCAGTCAAACTTGGGAATTTCGAGTCGCTTCCGGGACCTGATTCGAATTCGGTCACCTGACCTCGAATCTACAGTTTACAGTTCGAGGCGCCATACAGTCATCTCGGTGATTCTACATCAAGTTTTGCAATGAAAAAAACGAAGGTCAGGTGAAAAAGCGAGCGAGGTTCTAAACGCTTATCAAACGTTGGGTTCTATCAGTCGGCATACCCAATAACGTAGTATCGGGATCTCGAAGGCTCCCGAAAGTCTTTTGGACTATATACGTAAATGTTCCTCGTAAAGCCGAAGATTTTTAAATCATTTACCACAAATCCGTGATATACTTGATCCGATCCACGAAGAGCCATCTAAATTACGCAAAGATCCGGCCAAGAGGAATGAAAAAAGGAGCGGCGGGAGGCTTGGCCGCGGCGAGTCAGGAGAGAGGGGCTTGCGTTGTAAAGAGCACTCGAGTCGGAAGTTAAGAAGGAAGCGTATTCCAATCAAGTCCGCCGGAGCGAGGAAGAGGTGGAAAAGTTTTGAAAAAGCCGGTGTACAGCGAGGAGGCAGGGCGGAGGCGCGCTTTGGCGAATCGAGCAGCGGATGCTCGAGGTAACAACTAGCGGTAAGAAGAGCGAGGTTTGGCGGGACAGACAAACTAGAGGAAGCGGCATTCTCGACTATCCGATGCTCGCGAGACTAATTCGCCAAGTTATCCACTTAGAAATCCGCCCTAATGCCGGCGTGGCGCGGCGGCAGCTCCCCCACACACACACACACACACACACACGGAGGCGGGGCAAGTTCTCGCCGCCGGGACGAGCGAGTGCGCCGCCAAAGAGTGGGTTGGGCGGCCCAACTTGGTCGCCGCGCTTCTATATACTTGCCAAAGTGCCGAGCGCGCGAGAAACTGCCGCGCGTATATATATGCACGTACGCGCGCGAGCCTGCAGTCGATTCCTCGAGGAAGAGCCCGCAGCCGCGAGGATTAGTCGGTTGCGGATCAACCGCGTATACGTATATATGCACTCGGTGCGACTCTCCAACTTGCGACTCTTCGCTGCTCGCGCGACTTTTGCCACTACTCGTTGGAGAAGCCGTTCACACTCGACGGCTCGTTTTTAACGAACGCGAAGCGTTGATTATCAATGCAGCCGGGAAACCGTTGATGAGATATGCCGAGGGAATTCCAAGACCGAGAGCGGGGTCGAAGTACACTTTTCCGAGAGATGCGAAAATTCGAAAGTTGCAACTTTCGAATGGCCATGGCCATGGCCATCGGAAAAAAGGCAAGTTGGCGACTCGACTCGCGCGGCCGGGGGAGGAAATCAATGTGGAAAATAGGACAGTATCAACAAGTGTATACCGGCCGAGCCGAGCCGAGAAAGAGAGAGACTGTCCAACAAAGTGTCGCGGCTACGAAGAGCAAATGAAGTTCCGGCTCGTGTGTGCTAATATTTTCTCGCCGGCTAGTCGATAGGGCAAACATTTGGGCGGCGCTGCGGACGGGGAGGGAAAAAAACCAGACAGAAGTTTTCGCGCCGCACATATACGTTCGGACAGAGCGAGAGAGACAGCGGAGGGATATGGAATGTCGCGAAAGACATCGCGAGACGAGCAAAAACAAAAAAGAGCGGGGAAAAGAGCGAGCCGCGGGGTGGCGGAGAGAAGAAGGGAAAAAAAGAGGCTGCCCCGCTCATTTTTCCTTCTCGCTCTTTTTTTGCAAGCGACTTGTTTGTCAAACAAGTCCTGAGAGGCTTGAGGGCCCGCGGCCGGGAGGGCGAGAGCAGCTCGCAGGTATTTGCCATAGGTTGACGGAGCCCCGTCGGCGGCAACGTCCCCGAGGATTATCCCGGGATCCTCGTGAGAGTTCGCGAGCTGCTGACGAGGCCTTTGTTTTTACCCGGCTCCTCCCCGCGCAGTTTGCCCAGCCGGGGCTGCATTAGTTACCCCCTGCACCTATACACACACGCGCGCGCTCGGCCTTCTTCAGCCGCTGCCGCCGCCTCGTCGTGTATATTATATATATAGCTCACGCCGACGGCGCTCCACGACCCCGTTATACTCCTTCCCATTTTTCCGACCGACCAGATCGCGCGTGGGCTACATGTCATTTCGAGGTGTGTGCGAGCAAGGCGATCGTAAATAGCAGGCGGTTTCTCACTTCGGTACTCTTTTGAAACCTTACGGTAAAAAACTAGTGTGTGGAAATGAAAAATCACTTTACCATGGTGGATGGGTGATAAATTGAATAAATTAAATGGGGGAAATTAAATATTTTTCACGTAATCGCGATCAAGTGGATTTTCACTGTTGTCCCGTGAGCCTCGATGGCAAACATTTTCACATTGAATTCGCGCGTTTTATACGAAGCCAATATTCCCTGAATTTTTAATGAATTCTCACTGAGCTTACTGTCGATTCGATGTAAATATTGCTGCTACCAGAACTCGTGGAACTAGAGTGAAAATTCATTTCGATTATGTAAAAATTAACTGCAGTTCCGCCCTGCAGTCACTCGCATCCACCTTCGTATCGGGATTTTTCACTGTGAGATTTCAAGAGAGTACTCTCACAGAGAAATCACTATGGAGTTCTTATCATTCAGGAATTCTTTTAGCACCGAACACTCGCGAGTTACGGCGCGAATATATATAAACATGATTTATGTTGACCAGAATGAATATACAATTAGCTCGGGAGAGTAATCAGCTCCAATTAAATTTTCCCCATCCGTAATTGAACCAGTAATGAGTTGTTTGAATTTTCATGCGACTTCCGCCTGATTTCTTTTCTTGTACTCCATACCGATGGTACTCCATACCGAAACGCAAACTTTTGATACCGACAACAGCGAAAAAGTTCGCTGCAGAACTTTCTCAAAGGCACAATTAAGAACTTTATTATCCTTCGGAAAATTTCATATCTATTCCGATTCTCTCCTCTTATCGTAATTACTTGGTAATGGAAAAAGACAAAGGCCCTACCCCACCTAGCCCCACCCCGTTCTACAATATTAAAGCGACTCCATTGATTGAATCTGAAATCCCCTCCATCGCTCGGAATATATAACTCGGCGAAATACTTTTGCGACCCTTCAGCTATACGTAATTGATGATCACAAGTAAAGGGACTTTCATTAACGCGTGAGACGTCGTGATATATACCTTGAGGTAAGCTTTTATTCTGTGAGTTGGAAAGTTGCGATTTAAATTGCAAGTCTTTTGCAATGCAAAGTTTCCCCCGAATAAGAGCTCGTTTCCACGGCTAAAACGATTAAAACCTCATTGGAGTGAGATTTTTTCCCTTTTTTTTTCCTTTCCCTCCCTTCCTCCCTCCGACATCCGTGTACCCGAAAACTCGTCAGATTAAAAGAATTAATATCGAAAAAAATTGGACGATGCGAAGTTAGTTTTGTCAGAATTCGTTGTTTTCCAAATGCTCAATGAGGCTGCATGGCGAAATGAGTGGTATGCAATAAAACCCCGACCGGGATTACAGGAAGTCTCGTGACTTTTAGTGTCATTGCTAGGGTTGGGAGGGTTGCCCGAAGAGAAATGAGAAAGGAGTGCAGCAAATAACTGGATGAAATGAAAACGGGGGGTCGGGGGGTGGGGGGAAGAGAGATAATTGAATTCGAACGAATTCTTTGGGAAGGTTCCGCGTATAATAATACGTTTCGCGTGTACGCTGCAGCGTGTATACAATAGAGAGTAGAATTTTCGCTCGGCTTCACGTGGCAGATTAATTGCGCGTCGGTCCTCTTTGCCTCTAAAATACCAACGACGATTTTTTTCCCCTCAATACATATCTCGACTGGATTGAAAAAAAAAATGAATTATCTCGCGAACGACTGCAGTCGAGCTAACTAAACGGAAGCCCAAGTAGCCGAATGATCATGGGCGAGCTCGGGGGACGAACGGTCCCTATAGCGACACGTGTGAGTCGGCGATTTAATCAGAAGCCCATACAGCTCGGGACGCTTTGGTTCGCCGAATAAACTTTCGAGCCGCTCTACACACGTATAGATTGAAAATTGGATAAACGCGGGTATCGGGTGGTACAAGGGACGAACGTGCAAGTTGAACAATGGTATATGGATATAGTACTCACGATATCGAAATTGAGGTTCTGGGCGATCCAGTCCCTGCCCTGTTTGAACTCCTCGTGGAGACCCATGATGTAGAGGGTGTCAAGGCCGTCGACTATGGTCGCTCCCATTGTCGACATGCCGAAGATACTCGCGCTGTGGCCCCTCTTCGATATTGGCCGCAGCTCGTTGTTGCCCCAGGCGTAGCGCACGTAGTTGTCCCAGCCGTGCTTCATCATCTGCAACCACACCAGACCAACACGTTTCAAACCTCGAGCTCAAACGGACACGTGTTTTGTGGGGGAAACTATGGGAGGATTGTTTTTCGACAAGTACAACAACTAGGCTCGAGCTCGAGCTAATCACCCAAAACGTTGTAGTGTCGAATAAATAGCGGTAGGTTGGATCACCTACGGCACGCGCTATTTATGAGTCCGGCCAAGAGCGGCTGCAGGGAGACAGATAAACAAAAGCGCAACCATTTGATTAGTAACTTCTTGCCGGGGACAGCTAGCCGGGATTTTCAGCCTGGACTCGTCGCGCGAGCTCGGCGGAGACCGCGCGCGCGGCAGGAAATTAAATCGATCCTCGCCGGGTTACTTTGCTGCGCCGGACCCGCGTGTATATACACAGCGCGGCGGGTCAGCCAAACTGGCAGCTTATTTCGTAGTCCGTAATCTCGCGCCGGCATCGGTCGCGAGTTTACATGTTTGCACGTATGCGCGTATGCACACACGAGGGCGTTTGCCGAGAAAACATTTTGCGCTACGCTTTGGCTCCATACTTACACATTTAAATTCGAATTCGCGGATGCCTATATACGTGTGTGTGTGTGTGTGCCCGCGCAGTCAGGATTTCTTCCGTGTATAGCTGTTGCTTCAACTCTATATATACTGCAGCTCGGGATTGGAGAACGAGACTCCGACTTTGCGCATACACGCGTGCGCGCACACTCGCTCCCGGTAAATCCTACGTGTTCTCCTTTGCTTGTTTGTCTTGGGAAATTTCATTCTCGTTGGCGCTGTGTGCAGCCAACGGCTGAGTTGCGCTGCGGAACGCCAGATGAAATATCAGAGGCCGGCACGTAATGTAGACTCTCGGGTTAAAGGCGCACGCGGAAAATTAACAAAACCGTCCCTTCGAAGTGTATCATGCAAATTGAGTTTCGCGTAAAGGTACGATACACTCGACGGTTAACGCGCAACACTCGCGCGCGGCCTGCAACCGAAGCTTTCTCCAATCGTTCTAACGAATTTCAAGTTTCACATGTACTGCGCGCCGCTCAACATCCGATACACGCGCTAAAATTTTCCCTTCGACTCTAGACCGGGCAGCGTTGGCTAATTGAATTCGCGCCAAAGTTGGATTGCCGAGTGTATTTCAAAATCATAATCAGCCGAACCTTTGATAATCCGCGATCGGATGGCTACGCGTACGCGTAAGTGTGGGGGAGCCGCTCTACGATTAATCATCATTATATCGAGGATGCGCCGAGAGTGAAAAGCCGTCCGCGGGTACGAGACGCGGCGGGGAAAAGCCGCGAGACAGCCGGACCGCAAGAAAACTGGTATAATTGCGACGAGCGACAAAGGCGCGCGCGCGGCGAGGTGTACCTCGAGATTTTTCGCGGCGCGCCGCGACAAGAAGCGACTTATAACGAGGCCGCTTCGTCGAATACACTGTACTCCATACATATATACACTTGGCGAAATGTGGCTCATTTGCCTGCCGCGCGATTAGCATTTTCCTATCGTAGGCGCGCATAACGCGCGTAACGAAGTGCAGTCGATGGAGCCGCGCACACGCGCGCGGAGGAGATCGAGGGCCGTTTCTCAAATCAAATTGGCTCTCGAGAGGCTACCGTGCGCGTATATTACAGATATACACCCCGAGTCTCTCGCGCGCCGAGCCGTTAAGTATTTTACACGCGTGTCTATATACATGTACAAACACGTTTTACACGCAGCGCTGCGAAGCTCCTTTGGATTCGCCGTCCGCGGCGATCGCGCCCGGTGATAAACCCTTTGACGTAATATCGCGTACTTTCGCTCGGGTGTTTTTATTACTCCGCGACTTTGCGTGCGCTCAGAATACGCCTCGGCCACTCGCATCGTTTGCCAAGTTGTAAAACGCGCTGCGAACGGCGCGGCGCCTCTCGTTCGAACCGCGCACCCGACGATCGTCACGCGTGCATTACTCATCATTGTTTCCCCATAGACACACATATAACCCATGCGAGGCTCGGATAATCCAGAGCCGCGCGGCTGATGTGTAATTTTCTTTTTCCTCCTGCCCCGCTTGGGGCAGCCGCGATCGCCGTACGCGGAGGAGAATTGCTCGAATCGGCCGCGCGTCCCTCGGCGCGTATATACATTTCCGAGTAGGCGCTCGCTCGCGAAAGAAAGAGCGAATTGCGCCGCATTTCTTTCCTCGCTTTGTTTCCATCTGCCTCGAGCTGGCTGCCGTAATTTCCTTCATCAGCTGGCGGCCGCAGAGGTGGTGGTGGTGGGAGGCAAGAGGAGGAAAAACCAAGCAACAAAATTGACGAACAAGGCGAGAGGGACTCCGCGGAGTCGTCGCTCGCCGGACAAGTCTCGCGGCAAAAACACGCATCGCTTTCCATCCGAGTAGCTGTCCTTTATCCCCTTGCGAGATCCGACCGCGCACTTCCCCGTTTCTCGCACCTGACTGCCCGCGATACCGCCAGGGTATTTTTTCCTCCTCATTCTCCGCCGTAAGACAAAGAACACCGGAGCCGTCGCGCTTGATTCCACCGCCGAGTCCAGATTGATCGTCGCCGCGCGGCCGCGTCTACGTGTTGCGCCGCGATTTCCAGACAGCCCGTATCATTGACCCCTCTACTCTAAATCTGAAATAGTGAAAAACTCATTTCATACAACTCATTTTCATAGTACAAATTGCACAGGATGGAAATAGTAGTTATTGACTAAGAAATGGTAAGCTTATTTAATATGAGTAACATTTTCCCTTTTTTCTTAGCAGTTGTGCAATTTGTACTATTAAGTAGTAGTTTTTTGCTATTTCAGATTTGGACCGTGACGGTTTACGATGGTTTTCCTATAAGCGACATAGATTGTCACGTTCGTCGAGAAGGGCGAGGATCATCGAGCTAGGATGCATCCGCCCATAGGCACGCGGTACTTCTTTGAAGGACAAAACGTTTCATAAAAGGTGTGTATATAAGTATATACACACACACATACAATCGCGCGGGGAGCGCTGGAATGTTAGATTCCGAGCGGCAGATAAGTAATTTGCTCGAGTCTTGGTATAGGGAGGTTCGTTTTTACGAGGGCAAAAGGAAATAATTGTCGAGGGGGCGCTCGGACGGCTTCATTATAAATTGTAATTTCCACCGCGAGTGTGCGCCCCTTTAATCTTGGCTCGCGCACTCGGAAAATCGCTGGGGTTTCGAGGCCGTGCGAGTATCGCGGCCCGCTACCGAGTATATTTATAACGCGCCGAATGACGATGCGCGAGCGACTCTCCGGGTTGCTCGCGTCGACGCATCCCCAAAACGCGTATTTCCCACGTGTTTCCGCTTTTCGTATGTACCTCAAAAGAATCACTAAAACGTTGGCGCAATGTCGACGTATACATAAGGTAACTGTACCCAATGTGCCCCCCCCCTTAAGGGTTTTTCGCGAATTTGACTATGATAGACTTCGAATTTTAAAATTCTGTGAACGGCATCTCAAAGCTTAGCTCAATACCTATTAGAAACCATCTTCATAATCATCATTCGACTACTTTAACCTATCGAAAATCGCAAAAAAAAACGCAAAAAGCTAAATGCACAAAACGTGTACTCAATTTGGCACAATTTTTTAATCATTAGCTACAGCCTATATAGGCCTACAGGGACGATCCAATTGGCATTGAAATAAACTCTCAATCATGTTCCCAGTGATATTTATACAAAATTTTTAACATACAACTCAAAAATACGCGTCAAAATCATCGTAATATGTCTATACAAATATTCAATGATTTCACTCAGTCTTCCCATTTAAAAACGCGTAGAGGGGCACATTGGGTTCACTTTTTTTTTGATGCGAAAAACAGCAATTTGAGTAGGATAAAAAATAATTTTAGGAAAACTGATGAGACCAATCGAAAGCTGAGATGTTTTTACACAAAAAAGAGTAATGACACTTTGAGAGATAAAAATTATTGACACCTGACTTTTGAGGTTGAGTGTGAAAAGTGAAATAAGAAAATGGTGAAAAAATCAGTAAGTGAAAGTTCAAAGTGTTGTAGGAGAGTGGTTTTAAGGGCTAAATGGGCGGGGAAGATACCGAAAATTTTCTTTTAATTCCCCCAACATAACCCAAGAGCGACTGATGCTCAGAGAGCACCGGAAATACGAAATCTGACGATTGTGCCAAATTGGGTACAGTGCCAAATTGGGTACAGTTACCTTACACGCGAATCGGCAAAAATGAAAAGACGAGCTGGAATACGTATATACCTGACAATCTCGAAAATATACATTTTTTTCCTTCCTAGCTTTCCAACCCGTATTTTCATGTATATACTCTTAAAGCGGCCAAAGAGGATTTGTCGGGTGAATAGAATAAATATCGCGCGGCTCTCGTCCCTTTCAAGTCTGTTCCCTATTGATTTTCCAACGATCGCTTCAAGAGTGCGCCAGCACACACTAAACTGCACACACGCACTTGTCACGCGCGAGGCACAGAGTTCCAACGTTACGCTCGGTGTTTATACACACACACACACACACACACACACACACACACACACACACACACACACACACACACGCGCGCGCGATTCGGGGCATAAAACGCGCGGCTCCAACCCAAAACGACGAATTTACCAGAAATAAAAGAAAAAAAAGAAGCAGCGTTGCAGGGCGCGCGCGAGCGCGTAAAAAAATTCAATTCCTCTCGATTACCCGAGCGGGCCTCCGTACTTGGGGCATTTGAAAATTTCGAGGTTGCGCGTCCGGATCGATGGATTTATCGGGGAAAATTAGTCGGAGGCGCGTCAAAAGTTCCCGCGTAAAAAAAGTCGCTGTCGCGCGCGGGCGTGTGTGTTACGGTTTATGGAGCGGGCTAACTTTTGGATGGGTCTCCGCGCGAGCTTTTCCGCTTGGTTCGTTTTTTGCGCGCGGACGCGCGCCATCCCGGCTGCTTTATCGCGCCGATACGGCCATCGCGACGAAGGGCTTCGCGCGTGCAACCAAGAGGACTTTGGAATTCCGCAGCCCCCGCGGCTTATTACCGACCGTATGCTTTCTCCGATGCTTCATTTGTCCCCCGGGAGGATCATTTCAAACTTTGTAATTCGGCGGAGAGACGATCGCGTGCCGTACCCCTCTCGCCTACGCCTCTCCCGGTATATCCCGAGTATCGAGGAGGAGCAATTCAAGACGACGCGAGAGAGACCGCGACGGCCGGCTTTTTTTTCTTCCTTCCTCTTATCGAGGAAAGACGAAAGCTGAGAGCCGAGAGCGACATTGATTAATCGCGCGCGGCTGGCTCGGCTATCCCTTAATTGCCCGTTGAACGATCTTGTCTCGAGCGCAGGAAAATTTGCCCTGGCGTTTTTCAGCTCGCGGCTCTCGGGCGTTCGCGTGTACACGCCGTATCCGCGGCTCCGCAGACACCGAGGTGGAAGGAAAAAAAGAAGTCTCGGGAAAGACGAGTGGGCCGCGCGAGGGCGAGTCTGTCACTGGCCATTATCCGCCGGGTAATTGCGACTAATTCGTTCGGGGAAGCCGGCAGTGCGACGCACACGCACAGGGAGAGATGTGCAGTGGCGCGCGGCTCCGCGATAATCTGTTTAACATCCGCGCACGGATTAGACCATTAACTGCAGCCTCGCGTCTCGAGCGCGCCTTTGCCTCGCTTTTTTCCCTCTCCTCTCTCTCCGGGAAATTATCCCGCGCGCCGCGCGTCATTAAGCGCTACGAATCCATCCACGCGGGATTTTCCCCGATTTTCATTCGAGCCTCATTCGCCGGCGCTGCGGAATCGTCGCGGCGATGCGTGTTTGGTTAATTAGCCGTTGAGAAACAGGGCTGATCGCTCGATCTTCATCGAGGTGCGTCGCGCGCGCTCGAGAGTTGGCTGGGTTTTTTCGCCCCGGAACCGCGGATATGGCATAGGGATCCTCGCGAGTCGCAAGCGAGCAAAAAACTAGTCGTGAAAATCAGGATAGTCGAGGAATAAGTCAACCCAATTTATGGAATGTCGAACAACCACACACACCACTTTATCCCCCAGATGCATATTGTATTATTCTCGGTCATTGGATTTGTGAAATCGAAAAAAAAAAATTAATGTCTCTGTCAGTGGAAACAAAAATCTACAGTACGATTGGCAAAACACGGTGTAGATAGACATTCGCAACTGGTCGAAGTATATTTTCCATCCCCATGATTCGTTTCTACCGAAAATCGCAGGATGCGCTGCTCACAAGCATTTATAATATATGCGGGCTCCAAACGGTGGGCCTCATTGAATACACCTCGATACCTCACTCCAAATTCACAGAGGAGACGTGAAAATATTGCATTTCAACCCGCAGAGCTTATACTCAATATTCATGAGAATTTGCCCAACCCGAGACTGCGTTCGCATTGAAACAAGTTTGAGGCATTAAAAGGGCTTTAATGAACGAGCGAGCACAGAATGCAGTGGGAATTAGTCGAGTTGAAAGGGACGAGCCGGTGGAATATACGAGAACTTTTCATTTGATTCGCCCTTCATTCGGCAAATCCACGCAGAGCGCATTAACATTTCTTTTTTTATGGATCGCTCGGCCCAAGAGTCGAGGCCCAATATCGTACGCCCGGCCAGATTGAAATTCCGTCGAATTTCCCTTGCCGAGACAATATCCCAACGATATCCAAGCCACGATATTCGCCGAGCAGCTCGATGATGCAACTCGCGCTGCATCAGATATTTATATAGATCGGCGATGGGCGTATTCGAACGAGAAGACATCCGGGAAATCAGCGGCTAATATAACGGCCCTACTCATCCTCGAGAAATACCCCCGGCAAAGGTATGGATTAACGAAGCCGACGTAAAAGGACGCGTCGCGATCCCGCGTCTATATAAGCGGCTCTCGCGATTCCATTCACGCTCGCGCACGCGTTACACAGGCCGCGCAGCGCGAGATAGCGATCTCGAGGCTCGCGGGATACGTATATACACAAGACGCGCGCGCGAGCTCGGCAATTAACCGAGCTAATTAATTCACCCGCGGAATATCGATTCCCGATCCTCTTATCTTTGCTATCAGTATCCGCGCCAATCGCGATCTCGCGCCGCTCTACGGCTATAGGCTTTTCGCGCGCGCGCGCGCTATATGTATATGCCTGATGAGAGCACTTTTGCCCGGCGTAATTAATTGTTATTATAACCGAGGACACGGCTGTTAGCTGCGGCTCTTTTTTCACCCGGCTTCGCGTTTAGGACGCTATTAAACAGCTGTTACACGCGTGTATCAATTATGCCATGCACGATTACTCCCATATAATAATTCATCCGAGATTATCGTCATTACCAGCGACACGTAGCCATACTTTTGTTTTTCCACCTCGTCGATTATTGCTACGCGCGTAACGCGTCCAACTATTTTGATAGGCATCAACTCCTAATGCACGTGATTTAATTTCATAGCCGTTGATTTTTGTCGGCTCCAAGACTCGTTTTATTGTCGATGTTCTCGAGGAAATAAATATCGAGCGCGTCCCTCGTGTTACCCATGGGCAAAGCCGGAGATTATAATAAACCTATTACGGGATTCTCAAGTGCAATGCCGTGATGAAATTTCCAGCCCGACGAACAACTCTGAGCCAGCTGAGAAACCCTGATTAATTACCCTTGTTTTGTTCTTCCGCCAATTCGACTTGAGATGCTCGTGATTTATATACATAATTCTGTCGATCGACAAGAAAAAACAATAGGAGAATGGGGCACATTCGATTGTTGCTTTTCCAGCTTCGAAGAATAACCGATGACGACATGCTACAGAGCGGATCGTAGCTCGCGCACCATCACCATTAGGTATACAACGTCCGAAGCGTCCAAAGTCACTGCCGACAGCGCGGGCGCGGCTGTATATCTCGATTTAACAACAGTAAAACCCGCGCGGATTGTTTTCGCGTGTGCCAACGAAAACAGCTCCGAATGAAAATGCCCGAGCAACATCAACAGCCGGTAGGATACCGCGTGCGATCGCGAAATTCGCCGGCCGGCCACGAACGGATCCCGGAAGGTTGTCTTATAAGAATAGAGCAGACTCGTCGCGCGACGAGACGGACGGGGGCGAGTATGCGCGCGCGAACGCTGACGCCGGGACACGGCGGAAGGAATTAGCGAGCGTGAGAAAGGCACGTCGGGGCTGGAGGGGAGGCGGCCAGCCGAAGAAAAAGAAGCGCGAGGGAAGGAAGGAAGGAAGGAAGGAAGGAAGGAAGGATGGAAGTATGAACGGAGGGGGGGGGGGGCCGGCCCGGCGGGGAAAGGAGAGCGAGCGACGAGCTTATCTCATTATCCGCGCGCCGGGCGAACGGCGTCGCTAATAGGGACGACGCCAGCCAGCGAAAGAAGCCTCCCCCCCCCCATCTCACTGCCAATTTTTCTTGTCCGCTAAGCGGAAAATTATGTTCGCTCGGGCCTTCCTTCCTTCCTCCCGGCCCGTCGTCCCTTTTCAGCCCGACGTTTTTGCCCCCCTCGACGTCTAGCCTAGACCCCGGCTATGTACGTAGGACCGAGCTCGAGCGACGAATATCGCGCGCGCGCGTCTTCATAAGCCCGGGGCGCGGAAATTGCCCTGGGAATTATCCATTAAATAAAGTCGTTCCGCGGATTTTAATAAGTTTTTCCCGGCGAGCTTTTTCACCCGGAGTGTCGCTCCGCCTAGCCCCCCATCCTTCAGTCTCCCCCTCGGGGGTGGCTCTAATGGCTCTCGGACTGCGCGTACACTCGGCTCGGGTACACTCGATCGATTCTCGAATATACATACTCGGTCCCCGGCAATCGTACATACGTTCGATTACTTCGCGGGGGCTATAATCCCGACTTACGGGCGTGCGTGTGCAGAGCTCGAAATGTATACACCGAGCGCAAGCGCGTCTGGGTCCAGCGGAGGGGCTAATCAATCCGGTGTAGGGGGTTTGGCCGACAGACGCGCGCAAACAAAGCTGCATGGGAAAGATCGCGCGGCTCGCCAAGCCCAACACACAACACCTCGGCATAATTGGGGGCTTTATTATTGCGCGCGAGGGAGAGAGTCGCGGGGTCGCCGCGCATTGTGCCCGCTCCGCTCGCAGCCTTTTGACTAATAGCGCGAATTAATCCGGGGCCAAAGTGGAAAGGGAGAATGCAGGGTATGGCGGGGGCGGCCAGCGATGAAAGCCCGCGGCTACCGAGAGAGAAAGAGCGAGCGCGTGTGTGTGTGCACCACTTCCTGCCGGCCCCGCGCGGCTAATATCGCCTCTTCTCACCTGTGTATATATATATACCCATGCGCGACTCAATACACTTGTTCAATTAATTCCACGTATTCCCTTTTGCATCTCGTCCTCTTTCATAGGACAATCAAAGGCCCGAGCATTATTCCCCCGCCCCCGTGAGACGTGCTTTTTTTTCTCCTTCTCCCTCTCTCTTGGCCCGCGCGGTGCGTTTTTGGCGCGGCCGAGGAATTCAGCAGGTCGCGCGAGATGGGACGAAGTACGATTTCCCACCCGATCGAGCAAATTTTTCCCGATCCAACTCGGATCAAATTGGAAAAAGTGTGTACGCGAATCGAGCCAATAGCTTTTGTCGTGTATACTCGACGATCCATGACCTCTACATTTTTTTCACCTACAAAACAATACGAACGATTTATAATTCGAACCGCGCGAGTTAGCGTACTGCCCAGTTGCGGCGGTGTTTTCTTTTTCGCCTTTAATTTCGACCGAGCCAATGAATCACTCGCTGCGCGTAACTCGGGTAGAAGTTACTGCCACCCTGAATAGTTATCGCGGCTCGAGTTAATTTTTATCGCGCGGGCCTTGCGGAGATAATTTTTAAAGTATATCCACGGCCGGCTTCAGCCGCGAGGTATACGTGACTACCACAGCAATTCCCGGGCGGAAATCCTCCAACGTGTGAGTAATTCATGAAATCCCGGCTATTTACCGGAAACTAAGAAACCGAGAATTTCGCTCTCGGCAAGCGTGAGGTGTATACTTAACGCGTGACAGACTCGCCACGCCACGGGGCAATCAATCTCAGTGAGCCCATACCAAATTATCCGAACAATGTGTGTGTGTGTGTGTGTGTGTATGTGTGTCTCGACTCGTCAAAGACAACAGAGTACGACTTTTAAATTAGCAGGATCGCAGCGCTGTTTTCGTTTTGCTTGGCCAATTGGCAATTTGAGAGATTTGAATTGTCTAAAGTGGCGACGGAGATGATTTGTTTCGATTGAAAACCTTGGAATCGGAAAATAATTCCACGATGGACATTATCTACTGTCTAAATAGAAAACTCCTATTTGACAGTGCGAATTGTATAACAGAAGAAAACAGTGGATTTTTACCAAGAAAAATAAATATTTCTGTAAATTAATATAAAGTTACTGATTTTTTATTAAAATTCAACTATTTTTCAGTAAAATGTTACTGTTTAGTAAATATCTGCTATTTTCATCAGTTATGCAATTTTCACTATTAAAAAGTAGGTCTTACTATTCCAGACTCAGAGTGTAAGATTCATTTTGAATACGATAATACTAATCGCAACAATCAGTCTTGCAAAAGCCCGGCACAGTCGACTACCACTACCACATTCTCTTTTCCACGCGGTCAAACGCATAGCCGATCGCATTGGCGCTACGGTTCAAACTTTCCAACTTTGTTCTCCAACAGCTGAAAACGAAGCTCGGCTATGGGATTCGAGAGAAAAAAACCATCAGCCGAAACTAAGCCGTTGCGAACGTCCGGAGATATAGTGCACCGAATAACGAGCCGCGCGGAGTGACGCGGACCCGAGCAGGTACGTATACATATATATGTACAGGAGGTGTTCCGGCGGGGGCCAGCTGCTGAGATATGCGGCCACGCGGATTGTTACATCAAGAAGCCGCGGGCCGGCGGCTCGCGTGTAAATGATCATTTCGCTCGAGCGCCCGTTTAGATAAGCGCCCGGGGCCAATCTGGCGGTGCTCAATCTTGCAGATATATAGCCGGGTAGGGCCCGCGCGAGATGAGCCGCGCGCGCACATCTCGCAACAATCAACTCGGCCGAGCGACGCTTATCCGCAGCCGATCCGGCTGTCGGGCGTCTTTCGCGCGCGCGCGCGATCCTTTCACGCACCGGAGATACTACACAACTCGGCGTGGACGCGCCGGTCAACGACATGACGCCACCTCCCGCGACCAACAACCAGATAGACTCTTACTCGACCTTGCAGTGGAAAACCAGTGTGTGAAAGTGAAAAATTAACGCACGAAGGGGGATTGACTGGAGATATGCAGTTGATTTCTCTTGGAGTGAATTTTCACATTTGTTTCGTGAGTTTTCATATATGCCGAATATTTACTGCGATTTTTGTGTGATAATTTTTGCTACCAAAACTCATGGAAGCAAAGTGAAAATTCACTTCCATAACACGAAAAATTCACTGCAATCCGTTCAATTAATCACCCACCTTCACAGCCTCATACACTGGTTTTTCCGAGGGGTTTGTCACTCTAGTACCAGCGCCTAAAGGGAGTATCATGAAGTTCTTGAGGACTCCTTATTATTGCCATAATCAGCCAAAAACTACTTCTCAGTTTGGAACGTAATATCAACAATTCAATTCTTATCAAATGAAATTCCAGTACAACGTAGTACTGAAAATTATGGGTTTTTCACTGTAAGGTTTTAAGAGAGTGCAATGAAATGAAGCATATTCAAATTTGCCCTCGGCGTGTGCGTCTGCATACAATACGCTCGACGTACCTGCTCGATTTCGAATCGCTTCTCATGTACATATATATATCCAACGCTCGTATCCCCGATGCAATACATGGAAAAATTTGCGAGTCAGAAGGACGTATACTCTTATCCAAGGGGGAAAAGAGAGACGCGACCCGTACGATACACGCGCCAATATTTCCCGGCTGTTGCTCGCGCGTCTGTCTCTCCACATGATCCATACGCGCGGGGCGGGATATTCTTTTGTGGGCGCGGGGACTTTGCTCGAGGCTCGGCGGGTCGCGAGAACGCTCCGCGCTTCGACGCGCCGGGGGAAATTGAAAAAGTGAATCGCGCGCGCGCGACCTTTTCCACGGCTCGTCGGATATCTCGCGACAACCCCGAGAATTCATGCCCCTCCGATTAATCATCCTCGCGAGTCGGCTGTGGCTATATGTGTGTGGGCCTCGTTTTTTCCTTGTTTCCTCTTTGCGCGACGCCGAATATGGCGCCGCGGACAAAGGCGCGCGCGCGAGGACCCATCGATTTTCCCTTCTCCCCGAGCCTTTAATTTCCGCTTCCTCCGGGGACGCGAGCGTTCGCGTTGGCCACACTGTGTGTACGTATATACATACGCGGGCACACCGGGCCGGGGTTGCGCGCAGCTATATCAGCGCCGCTCGCAATATATCGCGAAACGCGAGACCCTGTCAAAGGCCTCGGCGCTACAAAAAATTACCTGAAAATCCGAGCTTCAATTTTCAGCTTTTGACCCCATTTTTTTCGACCGTCTCCCCTCGACAACAGACACTGTTTGATTACAAGCTCGCCGAGCGGTAACTCGCCGATACGAGGATGTATACACGCGAGAGAAGGAAAGATGTAGAGAATGCGTATTAATTTTCTCGCGGGCTGGCAAGGATTTTTTTGGAGGATATAAACTATGGCAGAATCCATCCCTCGATCGTTAGATCGTAAAGTAACTCATTTTTGGCACGAGATTGATTGGGTGGAGTTAAGGGGATGTATATACGTATATGCGAGTGAAATCAGACATGTCTCATGGTTATACGTAAAGGTTACTTACCTGGAGATCAGCAGACGAAGACTTGTTACAGTACTCGACCGAGCGGGAGAGAAATGAGAATATTTGTTTTCCCAATGGATATCAATTTCATAAGTTCTTAACCAACATCAATAATTAGATGAATATATTTAATCAATGATGACAGTCATTAGAATACGTAACGAGTATCAATATCCAAAGTTAATGACTCTATTCTCTGTTATGAATAATCAATTGTTTTACCTTGTTCTATCAGAATTATAATCAACTGGGAAATTATCTCTGTATTGCTGATGGAATCAATAAAATAATTAAGAAATGAGAATAGTCGCGGGGAAGAGCGAACGAGCATACGCACAGTCACACAGGGTGTAAACACGGGGCGCCAGCAGTGCGGGGGATAGTTGAATTTGGCTAAATACCTCTTTGACCTTCTCCCTCCTCTGGTGGATGACGTCGTCGAGGGGCGGGTTGGGCGGCTTGACGACGTAGGGCCCGAGAACGGGCGGCTCGGGCTGCGACACTACGGCGGGCTCGAGCAGCTGGACGTCCGGGGCCGGGGGGTGTCGCTGCCTCACGTTCACCACGACGGGCCTCCGCTGCTGCTGCTGGGGCTGCTGCTGGTAGTCCTGCTCGGGCAGCAGGTTGTCCTGGACCCAGGCGGGGTTGAGCTGGTCGGTGCGCTCCTCGGGCGCCGTGCCCCGGTCGACGACCGAGGCGAGGTCCCGCCGCGTCACCAGAGTCCCCGTCAGCAGGACTATCAGCATGACCGACAGCAGCCCGCTGATGGCCAGTCGCTGCATCAGCCGCATGTCCAGGCCGCACTTGCTGCCCCAGCCGTGGAAGCCCGGCCTCGCCGCCAACTCGCTCGCCGTCGCGACCGTCCTGCAATCAATCCACCGATATGCAACCTACCATGATTCACGGGCATTAATCCAGCTTATAGCTGTACAGTGAACTGTAAGCACGGGGGTGACCCAAGCTCGCAGTGAGATTTTCGCTGTGAGGAATTTTGAAAGTATATCCGCGGCATTAAGGTACAGTGACACATACGTTTATTTGGAAAAGATAAAGTCCCGTTATGAGGCAGCCCAAGTGAAAGCTGCAAGTTTTATATATATATATATGTCCATTGAACATTAAATTCATAATTATCAGAAAAACAGAATCGATTTGAGTAGTTACTACTAAATACATACTGTCATCAAGTATCAATTTATGAATGTAATATCCAAAAGTTATTGATTCTATCCTCCGGTATGATTATATTCATATAAAGTGGTTTTATAAATCTTGACTTGACCTTGATAACAAGTGTAGGAGACACTTGTGTAAGCTAGTTTGATTAGGAGAATCAACTAGAATTGCATTACTCTGGAAAGGCTGATAGAATCAGTTACATGAAAGCTGCAAGGTTTGGGTATTGCTCTCGGTACTACACTATATATTATATAGGAAAATCGATATTGGACGTGTCCGATTCGTTCGGAATTCGGTCGATGGCTAGATATAGGTTCGAAGATATCGTAATGGAATTTTCGTGATCCTCGGATTGAAGTGTATGTTGGGATATTACAACTCATCGACATCGGCATATATACCTATTTGTTTTAGACCAAATCTTGGTGTATTTCAATTTTCCATTCTTCCCAAAGATAACAAAGATATACTCTTGTAAGAAACTAGTCAAAATAATCGTATCTAATCATCATATGTCGGAATTCGTGTTTTATTTCGCGGAACACGAGCACTATTTCGTATTCCCATCTGAATCCAATTTGCGCGGAATAAAACTACTACTTCAAGTTTTCCCCGTGACACGGGATTTTTCCAAGTTTCTTTGATGCCATTACGTTGCGAATAAAATCAAAAACCGAATGAAACTGCAATGTATTCGGCAAATGAATTTCCCCCGGTTATTTCACCGGTCTCCAATCGAACTTTGACAGTTCTCGTATGAAATTCAAATCCCAGCGCTCGATACATAGAAAGAACTCCGGGTGGGCTTCGACTCTTTTTTTTCAAAGATCTTCGGGGGGTAAGAGTCATTTTTAAAAATTCGATTGAAAACTCACTCACCGCGCGACTAGTCGGAGCTTAGTTAGAATAAAAATACGAGGGCTCTCGGTCAAGCTGCATCGCGGAAAATGGTATGCAAAATTTAATGGAGTGCAAGTACGTTAGATCGCGAGGATTATTCCGCGGCATGTTTTTCCCGGCGATTTCTCGCGTAATTGATCGTGGCAAAGTAGCGCGACCCCCTCTGTAAACATCTGGGTTAAGTCGCGACGAGTGGCAGACAGCACAAGGCTGTACGCGCGAAAGGCTTGCCGGCGCGCGATTCAGTTACGCTTGCCCTACACGTCACTCGCGCGCCAACCCCGTGCCACTTGTGCAAATGCGATTCGCACCCCCGAAATTCATAATCGTGAATCGAGTAGAACGAATATTATTGGGGAAAAATCATGGAATTTTGAAACTTCAACAAAGTTTCATGTGCTACAAACGATTAGTTACTTCCATTAGTACGTGAGCTGTTCGAAAGGACTTTCGATATTGTATTCCTCAAAAGCTGACGTTTAGTCGAGGATAACAATTTTCTGATCAATCGGCATCTCGGCCTACGCACAACCCTGGCTTGTAAATATCAAACTACGATTTCCCAGTTTCTTTATCGACTTTCAAGCGAATCTCGGAATTTGACCAGTGAGTTCGTTAGCGTACTACCAAAATCAATCAATCCTCGATATTTGCTACCGATTGAAATCGAGCCTTTCGAAATATTAAAACGCTTTGCGTTACGCTTTAACAATTTTTACAAAAAAAAAAAAAAAATTGCCCGAACAGCGCGCTCGCGTGTATCCCGCCATGGAAGCCATAAAAAAAACTTGCGCGCGTTGGCTCGTAACCTCCGCTGGCGAACCTTAGCAAACTCATCAAGCCGCTGCACGTGTATACACACACAATACGCCACGACTTTGCTGCTTCCATAAAGTTGTAAAAAAAAAAAGAAGAAAATACACATACTCTCAACTTTTGCCATTTCGCGGCTATGTCGCGCGGAGGACGAGTGTACTAAAGCGATCCCCGCGCACGAGCCGATAGAACACACCTATTCCCGGCTGGACAAAGCCCGCGCGGATGAAGGCAAACGCAACCGAAAACGCGCGAGTACAAAAATGCGCGCGTAAGTAAAAATGGTCGATTGTCCGAGATATAGATGTAGACAGGATCGGCAGGACTTACTTGTCAGCCACCTGTTGTCGCTGCTGCTACTGAAGCACCGAGTCGAGGACTCGATTGTGAGCTGCAGTCGTGGCTCGTCAGGGAGGACCGGGGCAGTGCAGCTCTGTCGCAGCGAGCCGGCCGAGTGTGAAGAAGGCGGTGCGCCGCTGTCAGCCGAGCATGGGAACCGAGCCGTGTCGTCCTCTCGTCTCTCTCTCTCTCTCTCTGGCACGTATACGGACCAGCTCACGCCTGCGTGCACGGGACAACACACTGTCGTATTATTTCTACTGATGGGGCATGATTCGCGGGGCGGCCCACGAGCGACGGGGCCGTGTGAAACAATCGCCCGTTGCCGCTTATTTATTTTTCCACGCGCTCGGCCGTGCCGAATTGTCGCGTCCTGCCAATAATCCGACGTTTCTCCAATCGCTCCTGCTCTCTGAATTGAAAATAGTGCAAAAAAACTACCGTTTATCCAGTGACGTTTCACCAATTATCAATCGCTTCTGTTCAATTTGTGCTATTTTAAATTTCGAGGGGAGGAGAGGGAAAATCCACCGCTACAGCCGCGGCCAGTATCGTTAACCGATGTTTCAACGCTTCGGACGCTCGCGATTATATCGAGCTCACGCGCGGCGACGGCTCGGTTTCCGCCGTGATCAAAATACTCTCATCGAATAAAAAAAAACGAACGTTGAAAAATTGACGGTACGTGCGGGCTCGTTCGCGCCCGTAACCCGATTGATTTTCGGGAAATCCGCCGCGGATCGACCCTCGCGCTTCCTATATACTCGAACTTTGCCATGTGTGTATGTGTGTAACAACGCAACAAGGCGCACTCGATAAATCGGACGGAGGGGCACGAACCGCCTCGTAAAACAACGGGGAGGAGCGGGGGCAAAGGAAGGATTAACGAACATCGCGAGCCGCGACGGAGGAACGAGCGTTCTCACCTGCTGCAGGCTCGAGCGAGACACTCCTCCCGCGGGCCAAGCCGCGAACACGACTTCCGGTGGGCTGGGGGGAGGGGCAATGACTCGCGCGCGCGCGCGCCCCCCAACTGCGCGACCCCACTGTAAATCGCAAGAAAGGAC
Organism: Aphelinus atriplicis; assembly: GCA_020882685.1. Taxonomy (NCBI): domain Eukaryota; kingdom Metazoa; phylum Arthropoda; class Insecta; order Hymenoptera; family Aphelinidae; genus Aphelinus; species Aphelinus atriplicis. The sequence continues at coordinate 2,978,223 of CM037075.1, read as the reverse complement.
ACGCTCGTTAAACGTATTTGCGGCCAGCAGCCGAGCGTAACTCGGGGTCGCAAAACACGGCCGCGCGCCGTTAAAACAATCCCGACCAAGATCGAACAACTCGATCCCCCCCGGCCAACTTGGAGCTGCGGGAGCGCGATGTATAGAGAGAGACGGCGAGGGGGAGGCGGCGTTCCACGGCTCGCTTCGCTAATTTACTTAGCGCGCGCGCGCGGCAAACGCTCGAGGAAATCGCTCTAATTAAATGCAAATTGCGCGGGCACCGAGCGCTTTTGGTACTTGCTGCCCGGTCGCCCGCCTCCACGCTGCCGTGCCCGCGAATTGGACCGTTTTGCACGGGTATTACAGGCCGGCGGATCGGTTATCGAGAGGAGAGACTCTCCGGCAACACGAGCGCCCCTCCCGATTGTTCCGCTGCTCCGAGCGACCTTCCCCAAACTCAAAACTCCCCTGTCGTTATAGTTTTACACGGTTAGAATCGACGTTCTATTGATTGATTGAGATTGATTGATTCATTGGTATACATTCGACTGAAAGGGTACAAGTCTATCTGGCCTGGTGTACGTATGTATACACAAATATGTAACTTACATGTTGGAAAATTACGATGTAATACAAGTTATGCTTGGCAGTTTCAATCCGGAGAAATGCGTATGAACGAGATACAGTAGAAATATTATGGGGTGAAGCAGGTATGTATGGAGGACGAGAGATCGTCTGGCAGCACAATCTGCCGCGCTTACCCCCCAGACGAGTAACTTCGACGAGCGCGACATCGAAAACTCCCCGCAGTCCAGCCACGAACCTCCGATGGGGGGAAAAAAAGCAACGTTCGTATGACCGAAGTGACTCGAAGTTTCCGGCGCGCGCCAGAAACACAGCCGTGGACATGGTCCGGGGGGAAGTACAGCTGCTGGGGGATTCGTGGATTTGGCGGCGATTACGCGGTGACACGGGATCGTCGTACCGCGGACGATACAATATCTATCCGTGCGTGCGGTGGCCACGGCAAAAAAGCACCCGGAATTCGGTAGGTCCTCGAAAGCAACGCGGCTCGTAAAACGATCGCGACGTCCAGGAAAGTGCAAAAGTGCTCTTGGCGGGACGGGGACAATTAGCGCGACGCGGGAGGGAATAACAGGGGTTATTATCGCGACGCTGACCGGGCCATTCCTGTAAGTTTGTATACCGAGCGAAGGGGGAGAAGATTCGTCGCCGGGAGGTGGGGGGTGGGGGGCATACTTGGACTCGAGAGGCGCAATGGAATTCGTTTGAAGACACGATCATCAGGTGACTCCCAGGGTACTTCCCTGTATACTCCGCACGGCGAATCTATCGGCTTCTCCGAACATACACACACGCGCATTCTCAATAGGGACGAAGTGTAAGACTCGATAAGTACGTGCAAATTGAAATAGTTCGTATTTTTATGCTTTTTGATCCAATTAAAATTCGAACTGATACGAGATAATGAAATCCATGTTGATAGTAATATAGATATGACGTCATTCACATTTGAAGTTATTTGTATCTATCGAAAACGATGAATTTTACAACGTTCGTACCTTTTGAAATAATCAATTAGGAAAAAGCTTTGTGAAAAATATTCTTCAACCCTATCCAGACTTTCGTCGTCTCGCTTGCTCCGCGGATACCACCTCTGCTCCGCGAAATTTCGACCATCGGTACTACGTATAAATATATATGTACGGAGCTCGGAACTCGCCAATATCGGCTGGGTCATCAAATGTCCATTTCCAGCGACAGTCTAGCTGCGTGTTTGCATCCGCGTGTTTGTGCGTCGTTTTACGAGAGCTACACAGTCGGAGCGTGCCGATTCGAAGCGCACGTAATTATTATACATGGTCGAATAAGTTTGCGCCTTTTACGAGCACAACCGTAATGATAAATCAAAAGACGCGTTTGAATTTCAAATGCTATCGAAAGTGAAAATTGCACAACTGTCTCGGAAAGTCAAATTTTTCCTAACAACAAGTCGTGCTCTCTTAACCCATTAATGCCCAAAGTGACCGAAATTTTGCGCTGTCTTTGAGCTTATTATTTTCGATGAAATCATAGTCTAAAAAATTTGAAACATACCTTCCCTACTATTTTCAGGGTCGCTCTTTTCAATGGTGATGGTTAAAAAAACATTTAACAATGTTAACCTATCGAAAAATCAATAACAAATTAAAAAACCCATAATTTTACAGTGAAATTTTCTCTTAAAACTAACTTTTCGGTCCGTTAACATGGTTTTAAATGCTTAAAACTCATATTTACCTGGTCAATGATAGTCAAACTAAAAGTAAGTAAGATTATTTTGTCTGCAAAATTATTTGGTAACACAAAATGGCGACCGAGATTTAACATTTATCTTTCAAACTTGACTGACTTTTTTCTCAAAATCGGTGCCTTTTAGGGAAAATTTTCCAAGAATAAAAAGGTCTTAGAATCAATCAAGGAACGTGCTCAAATTTTTTCAGAATTTTCCGAGAATATTTTTGATTTTCTGAAAATTCGAAAAATTTGATTTTTCAAAAAAAATCGAGAAAAATTCTGAAAAAATTTTATCGTGTTCCTTGAGTTATTCTAAGACTTTTTTATTCATGGAAAATTTTTCCTCAAGTGCACCGTTTTTGAGAAAAAAATTCATAAAATTTTTTTTCGTAAAAAAAATTCATAAAATTTTTTTTTCGTAAAATTTTATGAATTTTTTTCTCAAAAACGGTGCACTTGAGGAAAATTTTCCATGAATAAAAAAGTCTTAGAATAACTCAAGGAACACGATAAAATTTTTTCAGAATTTTTCTCGATTTTTTTTGAAAAAATCAAATTTTCGAATTTTCAGAAAATCAAAAATATTCTCGGAAAATTCTGAAAAATTTGAGCACGTTCCTTGATTGATTCTAAGACCTTTTTATTCTTGGAAAATTTTCCCTAAAAGGCACCGATTTTTGAGAAAAAAAAGTCAGTCAAGTTTGAAAGATAAATGTTAAATCTCGGTCGCCATTTTGTGTTACAAATAATTTTGCAGACAAAAATAATCTTACTTACTTTTAGTTTGACTATCATTGACCAGGTAAATATGAGTTTTAAGCATTTAAAACCATGTTAACGGACCGAAAAGTTAGTTTTAAAGAGAAAATTTCACTGTAAAATTATGGGTTTTTTAATTTGTTATTGATTTTTCGATAGGTTAACATTGTTAAATGTTTTTTTAACCATCACCATTGAAAAGAGCGACCCTGAAAATAGTAGGGAAGGTATGTTTCAAATTTTTTTAGACTATGATTTTCATCGAAAATAATAAGCTCAAAGACAGCGCAAAAATTTCGGTCACTTTGGGCATTAATGGGTTAAAAAGCTTACAGTGAAAAATCACTGTAGGAAGGCGGATTAATTATTGAATGGAACTGCAGTGAATTTTCTACGTAATAGAAGTGAATTTTTACTCAAGTTCCATGAGTTTTGATGAAAAAAATTCGCAGTGAATGTTTTGGTTTGAAATCCAATAATTTATACTATACACTATTTGCTACATCGAATCATTCGCTAATGCAACGCGCGCTCGCCGTTCGAACGGCTTGTGATCTCGTGATTTACCAAACGAAACGTCCGCGTGTATCCCGGGTATTTGGCCGGGTGAAAAGCCCGGGCTCTCGCGCGTTGATGCTCCGTAGAGAGAGAGGGAGCTGAATTCACTGTGGAATCTTGAAAACATCGGGAAAATCCCCGCTGGAATTCAATCCGGCTAATTGGCTCATCTCTCGAAAATCAATCAATCGCCTATGTGCGGCTGCCGCGTCCGCGGTACAAACGCTCAGGCAAATAAAATTGCCGCTCCATATATATATATCGGCTGTATCAAAGCCGGCTCGCGAACGGACCGGCTCGAAAAAATGTGAGCGGCCCGATCGAACGCCGCGCCGGGATAGGATAATCCGCAAATAGCGCGGCGGCCCGCTCGTCGATCATTTCGAATGAGGTGACCGTGCATGCATGCACACACATACACGTAAAGGACGAGGAAAACGGGGGCAGACGTGGCCAAAAACACGGGGCTGCGATAAGGCCCCGTGCTACGCACCGACCGCGTCGCGTCCTTTATCTCGGCTCATTACTCCCGGTGCAGCCGTGGATGCGCCACCGTAAAATCGTGTCTGCCCCGCACACCGAGTCGGATAAACTCGAGAGTGTGCGAGCTCGTGCGTGTATGTGTGCGGGCACACGCGTCCTCCCTCGCCGCCGGACACCCGAGTATTTAGCCGCGCGTTTTGTCCTGGCGCTGGCTCGCGCGGGGGACAAAGGACAATTAAAACGCTCGACTTTTAAACGACGATTTCGAGCTTTAGAAACTATCCACCGCCGCAGCCGCAGCCGCGGCTTTTTTTTTCTTTCCATCCCTCGCTATCTCTCTGTCTGACTCGGCGTTTATATATATACACGCGCGGTCGCGGGACTACGAACTTTGCGCGCGCGCGCGCGCACTCGTTTTTTCTTTCTTCTCTCGCCGCGCTGCCACTTTTATCGGTCGCGCGATTCGTGACTTTGGCTGTGTGCCCCGTGTGCGATTGTTAGCGACTGCCCTGAAAAGTGATAATATTGATGATCCGAACCTCGGATAAAAAAGCGACGGTTTCCCCTCGTTTGACTTTTTCCCGAATTTTTATTTCGCTCGCGTTTCTACAAAATAGTGCAGAAACAGTGTTTCGTACGGTGCGCCAGCGCTTTGTGGTTGCAGCGTCCGAACGAGATAATGGCGCGCCCAACGAATCGTTTATTATTCCTCGGGTTTTTTTTTCTTTCGCTCGATTGGCCGAACGGAATAGCCGCGTGATTAATACGATACGAAGTATGACAAAATCCGCCGGAGACAACCGCATCCAATCGAGGAAACGATCGTTCGAACGGATTTGGGCGCTTCGTGGCCGACGGATACACGCGTATATCCGAGAGTAGCTGATCCGCTCGGAAATGCTTGGTGGAAATTTTTAGATTATTTGCGAATCGAAAACGGTCGGACTCGCGTGTCAATAAACGAAAGAAATCATTTCGAACGGATCTTGGGAGGAGATTTGTTCCAATCGCACCTGGATGGACAGTCGGCCCGGTTTAATATTCACGAGTGAAAACATTTGCTCGTTCATGGCCGGCCGTATTTGCATTATTCACGCGCCGCGTCTCGTAAGTATTTATGAATCTCGAACTCTTCGAGGTATGAATGTTGAACGAGCTCGAGGAAGCCGGCCGGGTAGTTCGACGTTGGCTACAACCCCGCAAGCCGCGACCAACTTCGCCGTCGCCGATTCGTCCCGTAAAAACAACGCCTCCGCTAGTTTGCGCGACGATCCGGGCACACAACGCGATCGATCGACAGGCAAAATCCATACATAGCTCCGGAACGGCGCGTTGAATTTGGATAAATATATATCCGGCCCCCGGCCCCGGGGGTAGGAGAACGAGATGTAAATAGAAGCGCAAGAATAATTCGGAGGATGCGAGGGAGATTTGATTCACGGTCAGTTTGGCGCGCGCGCTTGTCGCGTCGGGCCGGAAATCGAATCAGCCCCTCCGGAACAAAGGGAGCGAGCCCCCGAAGCTCCATGGAGGTGGGGCAGGGGGGGGGATTCCGTGTTCAGCTGGGAGCCATCCCATTATGCAGGCCTCATGCAGCATGGATTTCGCCGCCCCCGTCTAGTGTGTCTCCGCCTCTCCGTTACGCTGCTACGGCTGCTCTGTATAGGTATATAGACGCCGCGCCACATCAGCTCGCGCGCACGGCCCGGCTAATCTTGCATTTTTAATCGGCCGCTCGATAGACGCCACGCGATTTTACCCCCGATCAGCGTGCTCCACACCCGACGACGCTCGCGCGCGAGTGGATTTTAATTAGCTGCGAACGCGGATCCATCGCGCTCACGGCTCTCGATCGCACCGGCAAACTTTGATGTTCCATGCAGTTTTTAGCTGGGTGGAAAAAAAAGTCGAGTGTCTCGTCGACGAGATGCGTCGAAATGCGGCTGGAAAAGCTTGATTTGTAGCGATTCCAGCTCGAATTAACGGACGACCAGCGTGAAGCCACGAATCAGATGCTTTAGGACTATTCGAACTCGTTATCGACAATCGCTCGATCTCAGATTTAGGATTTGGTTTGTTTCTTCTCCAATTCCTGACTTTTCTTTTCCCGCGGATGAGAATAATGCTGTGGTCCTTGTCGCTGGGATAATCGGGAAGCAACCAAACAACCTACAATCATTTTCAACTTACATACACCCGTACTCTTGCTCGTTACTCTATTGCATTGTATATATACAGTATAATATTTGATTCATTTGGAGACTTAGTATAAAAATTATTTGTACGATATTCGTTTTCATGAAATTTGCATACGAGCACAATACACGTTGCAATCGCGAATTCCGTATTATCCCGGGATGAATTATTATTATTATTATTATTATTATTATTATTATTAATTATTATTATTATTATTATTATTATTATTATTATTATCGGCCGATGAATTTTTCGCGATTTATTTGAAAACTTGTCGAATACGGTTACACTGCCGAGCGCCTCAAGAGCTAAGTGTATGAGCAGTTGTCCGGGGGACGGCTAAATGACTTATACACACACGACGGAGTGTAATTAGGGCGCGGGCGCGCCGGTGGTCAGCGGACACACAATTAAAAAGTCGCTCGCCACGCTGCGGAGCCGAGCGATTACGTAAATGAGCTGCGCGGCGGTGGCGGCGGCGCTTTGTTTGCTAATTTATAAGCGTTCGAGCTGAATGCATTGATGATCGATGCGGTCTGGCGGGCCGAGAGACTGGCCGAGAGCCGACGAGTCCGATGGCTCTCGGGCAAACAAGAGCCCCTCTATACATCTGTCCGTCTCCGGGCCGCCCGGCCGTCTGTCTCGATCGTTAGCCCTCCCCAGCCGTCCGATTGTTCATTAGCGCGCTGGCCGTATCAAAAGCACACACTCGCGCCAGCCTCCGATTGTCTTTAATATCCGACTTGCGCGCGCGCGCGCGCTTGTTTTACATCTGGCCGGGTGTAATTGTACTGCGGCTCGACGTACGCTTGTACGTACGCGTGTATACTCGGGCCTTCGGTAGATTGAATGACGAGACGAGATAGAGAGTCACGTACGTCTGATTTAATATTGCGAGTGCATTTTTCGCTCGGCGACGATTGGGTGTCGTATAGCATCTGGCGATATATTGACTAGTGGGGAGTTCAAAGTGTATCCGCAATGGAGAACGCGTTGCGTGTTTATCGAGCCGAGTCAATATAGATAACAATCAACGCGGCCGCGAATTACACCAAGTGCTGTGACCGAAATTGCGTGTGCGCAGTGTACTTTTCACACGTTTCGCAGGTGTAATCGACGTGACCTCAAGTCACGATGACGGCACGCGGATCCGGTGATACGTATTGCAAAAATATAGGCGTCGGGTTTTATCTCAAATTACAAGTGACGAGTACTCAATCAAGATTTATTTTGCACGAGTTGCTTTAAATTTGCTTTCCAATGTGTTTGCACGCGATATGTTTTTGATCATCAGTTTTAGCCGATTGATGTTTTCAAGCATTTCACCGTATACGCGAAGCGCACACGCGCTCCAAGTATTTCGCGCGAGCAAACATTATTCGATCCTTGAAAATTTTCCGAATCAGCGTATGTATACAAATCCTACTTTAATCCTATTTGAACTGTCATAAACCAGTCGAATCGCGGAATATGAAAATTAAATTCAGCCCGCGAACAATATGTTTCGCGAGAACGCGTACTCCCAAAATTTTAAACAGCAGAGTAACTCGGTGGAACGACACGGTGGATAATTCTCTTGAAAACTGGTAAAATTTTTTTTTCATCCGTGTTACGCGGTTTCCAATATTTTAAATTCAGAGCGAGTATCTAGCAACTATCCAATCATGAAGAAAACCACCAACTGTCGACAGAGTCGAGTTTTCTTTATGAAAACATTGAGGCAAAAAAAAGCTGTGTCGAGTGAAAAGCGATGAAATTATCAGTGTATTTTCGGAGATACGGGGACGACGTTCACATGTGTCGTGAATTTCCAATTTGCATTGTGTATAGCCGCGTGGCCAATCAAGAATGCGACCTTCGGATGTAATTCCTAAGCGGCTATAATTAAGTTCTTCGTTTCTCGCAGCCGCGCTCGCGGAATATCAATGAGCGATCGCATCTCATTGCATAGACGCGCAGTTTAACAAGCGGCCGTCTCGGACGAACCAGTGCGCGATCAAACATATATATATATATATACATACATATTCATACATATATATAGATACATGGTACGAGCGCGGCGCTAACTAAGATGAACATCTCGCTCGAGTCTACCGAGCGCGTTTCCCTTATCGTTAATTGTTATCTCTTTGCTTTAATCTTCGATGAAATTACGAAAGCCCGGTTCGACTGGCGGCGCGCGCGCGTCTGTGTGTATATACCCGCTAGTACGACCAGCTCAGTGCAGGGAATTTTCCTGCCGTTCTTCGTGCCTGAAATGTTTTCTTTCGAGGTGGCTCTTTTTTTCTGCCCCCCGTACGAAAACAAGGCAGGGAAAACGATAGGACACTTTTCACAATATGCGAGCGATGGTGAGATGAGATCGTGTCTCGTGGCCAAATGCTCGAGACGTTATAGTTCGCGAGAGCGGGACGTTGCACCACAGCCAGAGGGTGACTCGGCCGAGCTGCGTAATTGAGTTCCGCTATAATTTTTAATGAGTCGTTAATTCGAAAGAGTATATAGATGTGTCGGCGAGGGATGCATCGTGGGATACAGGCGCGCGAGCTCCCGCGAAGCGCATCTGGCCCGCGTCGGCGATAAAAATTAAGTGCTCGTGCCCGCCGGGGTCAAAAATCCAAGTGTGTGTGCCTCCTCCTCCCCCCAGCACACACCTGCCGAGCCGCTCGCGCGGAGCAAAAATCCGAGGCAGAAGCGTCTCGCGAGTACTTATATGTGCAGTACGGGGCGAGGGACGAGGGCGAGACGAAGAAGAGGAAAAGAAGGAACGACAGAGTCGAGAAAAATTTGGATTCGTTGAACTGATTCTATCGACGACTCGGAGTAATGTTTCAAGTTGATTATCATAATCAAACTAGGTTTTCTAAGTGACTAATGTAACTTGGCGCGCGACAAGATTTCGCAAAGATTTTTTTTACTGTACCTTTGGGCAACGTATATGATGTGTATGATGAATTCGTGCCAGTAAAATCATCGATGTTGGCTATGAAATCATGAAATTCATATGCATCTGGAGAAAAAACCAAGAATTTGGATCATCCGCGTGTACGTGTATGGCTGGATCGCCCGAGTGATACGGTGAAAATTGAGAGAAAGAGAGAGAGAGAGAGAAGCTCTACATACATACACGTGCTACGTACGAGCGGAGTAATATGCTCGTGCGAACCTGTCTGCTTTTTTTCTTCTCTCGGCGGGCCTACACATCCCGTTTGCCAGATAAATCGCATCGATTAGCGATTATACTCGAGAGTCAAGAGAGAAAGAGAGAGTGAAGGAATCGACGTGGATGCGAGCGGCTGTAGCAGCCTCCGGCCGGCTACGCTATCGACTTCGATAAATTTTTATGCTTAATTCGCGTTGGCTCGTCTTCTTGCCGCGGCTGCTTCGTTTCTCCTTTCCTTTTTTTCCTTTACTTGCCCCCCTCCCTCCCCCCCCCCCCCCCTTTCTCCCCCACTGGCCGTCTTGGCCTTTCTGAAAAATTGCCCCAATCTCGCGGAGCGGAAAAGGAGAGCGAGCCGCGCGCGATCTTTTCTCTTTTGATCATCGACGGGCGCTTTGAGAGTTCGGGAGAGCTTTTGAGGGCCGCTCGAAAGAGACTGGCCGGCTTGCTGCGGGGGCAGGGGAGGGGCCGCGGCCGTCTAACAGAGCCAGTAACATATTGAGTCTCGGGCGGAATTTGAATGGCCGCGAAGGCAGCCGGATTCTAAAGCTCGCGGAATCTGAGCGCGCAAAATGAACCGAGCTTCGTCCCTTTGGACGGATCGCCTCTTCCCCCCGTGTATACCCACTCCTCGGCCCCGCCACTTTGTTTTGGCTGCTCTTCAACTTTTCACCCGGCGCCGAACGTCGCCTCGACTCCCCCCCCCCCCCATACGCCACTACCGAGTTTTCCCGAACATTGTTTTCTCGAACGACCGACACGTTTATCAATCGATCCACTACCAAAGCCGACATCTCACTCGACTACAGTGGAGTAGTCATTGTAACATACTCACTATGTTACAATGAAAATCGGTAATTTTATATTTATCGTTCGAAATTCACTGTAGTTTCAGTCAAAAATGAGTGTAGTTACAGTGAAATTTCAGTGTGGTGCAGTGAACAATCCACTGTTGGTACAGTGAAAATCATTTCACACAAGCTTGCCATGGGATTATCACTGTGAGGAATTTAGGCGAGGTAAAGACGGATCGGTTGGCGCGCGCGTAAAAACGAATATGCAATGCCGTGTAAATCAGTAGGGAGTTTTGTATCGGCAACGATCCGGACAGCTCGCGGATAGAGAAGTATCGCGAGATTAAACAAACGAGGCCCATAATTCTCAATAGCCGTTTTAATACATCTCTCGTACATACGATTCTCGTGAAATTTAATATCGCGCGGTATTCATCGCTCAGGCCGCGTGGCGCCTGATTATACTTTGCCCGTAATCAGAGCAAAATAATAATAAATCACGTCGGCGCGGCGTCGCCCCGTAGACTCTAAACTCGGCTCTAAAATTCACTCGCTCGAGCGTATTACCTCTTCGCGTCTCTCTTGCTCACGCGCGAGTAATAATCAGTGCGAAGCGTTTCATCAAATTTGCCGTCTTTATAAATGGGCAAGTTTAATTTGGATGCGAGGGGGCGAGGCGAAAGGCCGCCGAGGATATTGCGATTCATCCGATACGATAACAGCGAGAGCTGGATAACAAAGCGCAAAATGCGATATTCGACTTGTGCAAGCTCGTGCTTTTTTCTAGTCTCGATTAGATTTCAGCGAGTCGCCTCTCCTCCTCCCCGCCACGCAAGCAGGAGAAAACAAAAAATTCCGCCCCGGGCGGCGTACGTCTCTTTGCTCTTGTTTTTCCGGGCTGTCCGGGCCGCCCCCTTCGTTAGTCCAAGACGAGAGACTCTTGCTTGCACTTCTACCTCCGCGCGCGCGCACGTGGTCTGGGTATAAGCTACCCGCGACCTCCTCCAATATATATATACACACACACACATTCCTATACCCTTACACCAATCCAGGATTATTATAAGCACGAAAATATAGCCGCCCCTGTTGGTTCTGCCATTACCAATCCAATCGTCGGAATCGAGTCGAATTTCGAGTCGCCGCGTGTGGCAGGAGGGGAGGAGAAAAAGTGCAAAAGCAGTGCGGCGCGTCCAAAGAGACGATTGAAGCGTCTTTGTCGAGGCTTGATTGCCGCGGGGAGCGAGTAATCGCGCGACACTACATGCGAAAGCCATTGAGCCCGAGGAGCCAGATACACGCACACGTGCACGCGAATGGGAGACGACGCGAGGCAAGGTTATACACATACATCGGTACGTGTGCCCGGCGACACGCAATCTCTACTCTCAGAGCGAGAGAGAGAGAGAGAGAGAGAGAGAGAGAGAGAGAGAGAGAGAGAGAGAGAGAGAGAGAGAGGACACCCGCACAATACCGCGACTGAGTCCCAGGCTACGCGCTCGAGCGATCACGGCCAATCCAATGATGAGACGCGCCGAGGCTCTCGGTGTGTGACCGCGACAAATTGCAACTCTCGCCTTCCTTCATATTATTTCCATCTGCTTCGTGTGCTCTCCTCTTCCGGTTTTTCCACGTCTCTCCCGGCCGCGACAGTTCGAAGCCGTTTTATAGCGCGCTGTAAATGCCACGGCTCCGTGCGCTTTCCAGCCGAGCGAATGGGAAAACATTATCATGCTGCAGTGCGGCCGCGGACTCGACGGGCGCGCAGTGATATTTCAATCGTCGCGGGAGTTTGCTCCCACCGAATCGACGTTGCGGAGCGACGTCGCAGCGAAGAGGCGCGTTCGGCTTTCTTATCCCGAATACGAGAATTTCCACGATGAAACGTCGAGTGGGACGAGACGCGCTCGTTCGTATGGAGAAACGAGGAGCTCGACGTACAATATATGACAAACCCGAGCGGAGTGCAGCGCTCTTTTGAGAAAAATCAACTCGCAGGAAGTTTAGAATCTGCGTAGAAGCGGTTCGTTGATTTTTCGACCGGTTCGTCTCTCTCGCGAGCGGGCGAGCCGAGTAATAAGGGCCGACCCCAGCCGCGGAAAATGACGTTTCCTCGTTATGGGCCGCGGCGATAAATCTTTTACGCGGTAAGTTTTGCTCGCGGCGCGCCAGCCGTCGTCCTGCCCCTTTTTCAACTCGTGTATATATATATATATATATATATGTATATAGGCACGCGTGCGGGAATTTCAGCGGCGCATAAAATCAGCGGTATTGAGACGCGCAGGGGAAGTTTATCAAGTTGGACGCGGCTTGGTGTTGCCCCGAGTCTTTCTTGCTGCCGCGTCCGGCTGTAGCGTATGTTTATATATACTACCAACTTGTTCCGAGCTTTGGTGGCACGCGCGACGAGGAACCGGCCCTGCTAATCCCTCTCTCCCTCCACCCCCATCCAGAGCCGCGTAACTCGGTTTTCTTCCGCGATTCAATTGCCAATTCGTTTGCGCGAAAGTTTGACTGACTCGCGCGTGAGCCAGTCGCCAGTTCGTCGCGGCTTCGAATTTGCGACGAACCGGATTAAAAAGCCCGACCGACTGTGTTCTGAGAGAAAAATTACGATTTTCGAGCCTGTCGAATAAATCTTGGTCTGAAAACCTGGTGCCTGAAGCTTTCCAAGTTGGGGCGTACTTGTGCTCGTCTACATAATTTCCAGCTTGGTCAGAAGAACATCGCACCGGATTATACATATTGTTTTCTCAACTAATTTATATCTCAAGGAGATTAATAACGTATCGACTGCAAATACAATTTTGGAATTTTTCACGAATTTTTCTGTCTGTTCATAGTTGTCGAATTCTTTCACGCGTAGTGCTGTACTCCCCAGCGAAAGGTCACGTCGTCCGCCGGTCGAGTGATCAAATAGTCTAGTACACACACGTACGCCCACACCGTCGCAGCTCGACGACTATCGTAAACTTTGCAGCGCGCGCGCGACGTCTCATTGAATATCGGCTGATCCAGACACCAGCGTCAAGACTTCACAACTCCACACCCAAACGCGTACACGCATGCATGGAAACGCGGCGACACGCGAATGCAGATGTTTAACGGCGAGTCGCGTAAATCAATTGGCGCTCGTGACGCGTCTATCCTAATATCCGCCTCGGGGGGTCGCCGTCCCGCGGCCCGCAAAAATCCCGCGATATCCCTCCGGCCCGTCCTAGGAAGCTACACGGGGTGAATTTACGACGCCGCGACGACGACACGCTCGTATAATCCCGTGACCGCGCGACAGCACACTCGCTCATTTTTACCCTTTGCCCGCGCACGATACGACGACGACGACGACGACGCACGTATAGCTGCAACGACAGCTTTAGACGCCCCGCGGAGACGCCGCCGCGTATACGTAATCATGCCGGAGGGCCGCCCCCGCCTCTTGGCCCTTCTTCTCGCGCGCACTCGGCTCGAGGAGCTGCAGGGGGGCAAAAAATGAAAGGCGCATTGGCCGCTGCCTGGAAGCGTCGCGTCTGCTCCGCGGAAATGAAAACAACGACAGAAGCAGAGGAGAGAAGACAACGGAGCGTTTAAGCCAGCGAACAACCGACTGTTTCGAGGTTTCGCGCCTCTGCGTATACATACACCCGGACGCCCCATTACATACACATGCACAAGTCGTGAGAACAGAGGAATTGTCTCGCGATGCAGCAGTGTAGCGCAGAGGAGAGTAGACGTAGGCTTTGGTCGGGCGGAAAAAGTATATACGTGTGGAAGACTACCGGAGAGCAAACTCGCGAGGCTTGATTAGACGAGCATATCCGCGCGAAGACGCTCTACTCCGGAGTTGGGCAAAGTTGATGTATATCTATGGGGAGAGGTGGCCTCGATATACAGGTAAATCCGCGACGAGTCGCGCGGCGCGTTTACGAGCGGCGCGGCGCATTGTACACAGCCGCGAGAGTTGGAATTGGCCCGTTCGTAGTGTGTATATAAAATCAAACCGGAGCTCGAGCCTGCGCACAGGGTCGAAGTTGAGCCGCGCGCTCTCTCGAGAGCAAACAGAAAGTGGCTAATGATTTACGAGCTGCAACTCTCGACGGCGACGTGTATACATCTCCCCCCGCCAAGTACGAATCGCGAGCCTCGAGTGTCTCGCGCTTCGCGGAGACGTCGCGGATACGCCCGAGTTCATATATATACACATACACTTGGATGTTTGGGTAAAACACTCGATGCGCGTGCTCGACTCATTGATTGCGCCGCGAGAACAACAAGTCTCGAGTCGGCGTCGACGACGGTAGGTATGTATGTACATCCAAGACAAACCGAGGGGCTCGTTAACGTCTGGCAGTATCGCTTGGCGACGACGGGCACGTCTCCGCGCGGATCAGCAGCCGCGAATCCGACCTCCGCCGCCGCCGCCGCCGCCTGTTGATTTAACCCGCTAATTTAATCGGCTGATTTGCACCTCGGATTACCCTACGCGACGAGCCGACCGAGGGGGTCGGAGTGTGATTAAAGGCGCGCGCGGCTAAATCGAATTTACGCGCGACGCTGCGCCGAGAGAGCCGCTCTCTGCCTAATTGCCCTTCGCGACTATACACCCCTCGCTACGGCAATACACACATACACACGTAGGCGCAGTTTCACCCGCGCACTCAATCTTCATCATCCCCCCGGCTCGACCTGGGCGCCGCGGTTTCTCTCCCGAGTGCGACATCTCGCCCTGGATCGACCGGCTGGAAACACTTTTGCACGTGTATGCAACTCCTGCTTTCGCCACGCTCGATCGCGACTCGGCGCAATTTCTTTCTATTCGTCTCTTAATGACAATTCTATCCGCGTCCAACCGCCTGTCCGCGTGTTTATACATACGTAGACAGAAAAATACACTCGTCTCGGGAGATGGAGACATCATACACACAAACAGGCAAACGCACACTGTCTTCGTCTAGGTATTACAGCCACGTGGATCTCGTACTCTTTCATATGAAATTCGGTGATTATAATCGTTTAGGTGTACACATGCAATGTCGAATCAACAGGTTGGCCCACGTTCTCAATTACCAAATGTCTCAATTGTCCCGCGCGCCACTGTATCTTCAAACAATCGCGTTACAGACAATTTTGAGCCTTCGACTCGAGCTAGCAGCCACAGGTAATCATCATATCCGTCTGCATTGCGGCCATTCATTGTCAATAAACCGGGCGATTTTCAACGTATTCTTCTCGTGCACAATGGATTCGAACCAGTACACGGGGGGATAACTGAAAATTCACCGAGGAAAAAAGGGAAGGTCGCCTGAATAGTTGCCTGATTAATGAGTCGAAGTTTCACGATCGGAGATCCCCAGGTGAAAACTCGTTAATTGCGAGCATAGAATGAATCCTCCTCCGGAGGAGAGAAGAAATAACGAAAGCACTATTCGAAAGAGCTAATAAAACTCGACTAATTGATGGTCGCGGACAAACATGAAGGATGAATATTCCCGAGAGCGATTCGTAATTGCAGAGCCGGTACATGGCAACGCGCGGGAATTGGACACAGAAGCTTTGAGACCGCAAAGACGGAAGCCGTCGAGACGATATTGTGCGTGTGTATATATACGTTGGCCGCGCGAGTCCGGGAAAGTTTCGAAATGAAAGAAACCAAGTGCAAATGTTATACTCTGGGGCGAATTGACGTAAGTTGACTGGCTAATGAGACGTAACAAGAGCAAAGCAGAAGAATCCGAAACTCGACGCGAGCCGCTTTGCTCCTCTCTGTTTCTCAATTTCCTCGGGCTTTGATGCGATTTACCGAATCATCCGACCTAATTAGCATGACTCAAGCCAAAAGGGACGAGATTGCCGGCTCCGAACTGTGCTCGAGGTCAATTCTCGGCTTTTACGTAACTCTCGCCGAACTTTTTCCGTTGCACTACTGGAACGTCGAGTACGTACGTCGCTACGAATCGTATTTATTCCAATTCGACCCTGGGACGTCGAGGCGATCGTCGACCGTGAATCTCACGCTGCGCCACATGTATCGCAGATCAAACACAGCTTTGAACGATTCGTACGCATATACGTCATACCACTCATATTCGCGAACGGAAACCATGTAAATCCACACTTGGGTGTCATCTACGAGCTTCGACTCTGCGAAAACAACGTGCCGAGCGAATCGTCCACCTTTTTTTCGTCCACCATAGCTTCGAAACATGAAAAACGCATCAATCGACTTTGGATTCGGTCACACGTGACGGCATCTTTCCGACCAGTCAAACTCGAACGCGCCCGATGAACCGTCGAAGCTCGACGATCGACGATGTTTTCGCCCACAGTCTGCTCTCCAGTGGAAAATCCCGCGTTCGACGTATACAAGCCGTAATACCTGCTAATCCTGGCTACGAGGGATTGAACGAATTCACAAAGTTCGCGACAGAGTTGATACGGCCGGCTCGGGGCCGATTATACCGTGATTGATATTTCGCCGACGGGCCGTGTTTTTTTTTCCGTTCTCCTTCCTCTCCTATGTACACCAGAAAAGAGCTGGGAGATACAAGAGGCGCACGTAGCTTATGATTTCTCTCGTTTTAACCTTATTCGAATCGTTACCCATACGCGCCCGAGTTGAACCAAGCCACAACGCGAACTCACACTCGGCGGAGGCTGAAAGGACGCTATTCCCTGTGAGCCGACTTGCCGCTGTAGCTCTCCTATTGCGGCTGTTGCGTTGGAAGAGAGAAGAAAAAAAAAGTCCGCCGCCAGTCCTCGTTTGGTGCTGTAGCCCTTTTATATTAACGCGCGAGCGTCGGTATATGCAGGGCGCGCAAGAGAGTATCTTTGGCCAAAGGGAGTAGTAGCAGAGGCTCGAGTGGCCCATATACGTCGTTATACGTATATGCACTACTTGTCTGGGATTACAGGGTCGCGGAGGCGCCGAGACAGAATCTCGAGGCGCTCATTTAGCCAAGGAGAGCTGCTGCGGCAGAAATATATATAAAGAGCCCCGTCCTCGAGGGCTGGCAGCAGCAGGAAGCCACCTTTGACGGGCGCGCACCAATCATCATTTCGAGCCGCAGCGACTCGCGCGAGGGCACTTTGCTATATACGTATATACACTCCGCTAGCTGGGGGTACAAACGCACGCGGCAGATAGACCGAAGTACTGCACGTCAAACGTAGCCGCGACTTCGAAATTACCCATATCTACGCGTCGCGTCTACACACACGTGCACGAGCGTTTGCTCTGGCTTCGTCTTTTATCGCGACCTACTCGCGGCTTGACTCGGCTGCGGATTCATCCGAACTTGTTCCGGCTGGCCCCCGCATCGCGGCTGTACAAAGGCAAACTTTGACGCGCCTCTGGCGGAAATAATTGGAAAAGAGTTTTGGTCGCGGATCGAATTACGCCGGCTGCGCCTTGGGATCGCGGGTGCCCATGTATACGAGTGTGTGTCCACCTAAACACCTGTATTACCCTTCGACCCGTCGTGGATGTGCGCCGCAAACTCGTCGCCTGATTATCGAGTTTTTTTTGGCGAGGGCTCGGGAGGACCAACTGCTCCGGAGAGAGTCTTATATTCTATTCGACTATACGAGTTTTTAACTTGGTTCATTTTTAACCCGAAAGCTGCGTGCGAGCGCGCGCCTGAATATCAAGCACAACCCAGTTTTGAGTTTGGCCGCGGGGGCCGGGATTAGCAACTTTCCGATTCGAAATTCCGATTCGAACCCGCCGCGCTGCAGCGCAAAAATATCCGCCTCTCGCTCGTCCCGCCGCGACGGCTTTGAATATCGATCTCGCAGCCCCGGCCGCCAGAACGCGTCGTATCAATTATTCTTACGATCGGGCAAAGTTCGGGACGAATGTATGATTCACGGGACGAACTTTTTCAAAATTCTTCTTCTGCAGCCTGGGAGCCTACTGTCTGTAGGAGAAGTTGTCGATTTCGGGGGACCAATCGCGATGAAATACTAGTTGGCTATCACTGTAAGCCATTTATGATGTGATTTGATATCGGCCAATTCTTCCTTGTACATACTGTATAGATATGAATGCACAAGATCGAATTTAAACGGCATTATAACGTCGGGAACGTTACACTGAATCGCGAGAGACTCTTAACTAGATGGAATTTTTTGAAAAATGTTCTTCCATCCCGTGGATACACGTTCGTTCCGAACTTCACCAGCTCACTCGTTCTTCAGGACTCGAGGATGCATCAGCACACGCGTGCAAATTTCCACGCGTCGGATAACGACCGCCTCGCGCACTTTCGTTTACACACACACATATCAATCCAATTGGTGCGCTAAACAAACGCGCGAGTTTCGGAGAGAGCCGGAGGTGGGTGCGCGCGACCTAGACTTGACCTGGATCCTCGCCACCGGGGCCGAAATCCTTCGGCTGCATATTGCAGCGCGCGAAACGAGAGTTTCATTCGCCATAACTCGGATAAGGCGCGCGCGCGAGCCTCGGATTAAAGCGCTTTTTACGAGGGCGGTCGCCCGTCCCGCGTGAAAAATCACCGCTGCCCCCCGTGTTCGCCAATTCCATTATCCTGATTCACCGCGTCTCCCGCGCCACACTCATTTTTCTCGAATTGCCTCGCCCCTCCCCAACCCCAAGAATTAATATCGCCCGAGCGAGCTGCATAGCGAATAATGCGCGACTCTGCTAGTTGGGCGCGTGGTGTAATCCACGGCAAAGTTTGGGAGCCGCACGTGTGCGCCGCCGTGGAAATTAGACGTGCAGTGCCTCTGTGTGTGGCGCGCGCGCGCGCGCGAGTCCCGCCGCGTGGTTATCGAGACGCGGCCGAAGAAGTTTGGGGTAGGGGGGCAAAATTACGCTCGCTCGCGGATTTACGGAAAACACACAGACACACAAGTCCCGGCTAATTTGCCGAGTTATTGGTCGGGCCAGCGTCACGGCGCGTTGATACGCAACTTGGCCCTCGTAAAGAAGTCGAGTGTGTAGTGTGCAGTTGTGCGCAGCAGCAGCCCTTCCCCGAGTAATTGCTCGCCGCGCTCCCGGTGAATTCGACGCGCGTAATTAACCCTCGAGTCGCGAAACTATCGCCCCTGAATATTGCGGCTCTCGCGTGTATGTGTACGTGGATACACGTACCGGATGAATTTGGCGCAGAGCCGGTTATAGGCTGATGAAAACTTAACGATCGCAATTAATCAACGCAGCGAACGCGGGTGGACGCGCGGAGAGAAGTACAGCGTAGTCGCCGCGGTGGCACAGGATGTCCGATATACGGGCTGCGAACTGGATTCGAAACTCGCCAAACGATTATGGGATCGAGCTCGAGCTGGATCCAATTGATTGCCGCGCTAGACGAGTACACAGTCCAAGGCTCGGCCGGTCTGTATGCCGCGAGAGAGTTAGTTGAAAAATAGGGCGCGCGAGCGGAATCCTCGGGGAGCCGCGAGTGGTCAAGCTAAACTTGCGGCCGAAGTAATCATCGGGAAGAGGGAAAAAAAGCGGCGAGACTCTCGGGTATCCATAGCCTCGATCCATCGGAATGCTCGCTGTGTACAGGGAAGAACTTTTCTCCGACTGCAACTCTTGAATTTTCGCCGCGCCACAGAGCGGGGCCGCGACGAGGAAGAGAGAACCTCGACTGCGCGGATGTGCCGCGGGAATATCTCCCCGCCCCCCCTTCTTGCCCGGGGATTCGCTCGCTGTAAAATAAGCCACTTTACGCGCGGCTGCGCATCTTGTGAGGGGGAGGGGGTCGAGGACGCGCTCCTTGGATGGCTGGGCGCGCGAGCCACGCGTCCACGCTTGTATTTCAACAATTTTACACGCGCGCGCTCGCGCCCCCCCGCGACCACAGTCGGCGAGCTTCTTCCGCGGAACGTCTCCTCCCCCCCCCCTCCTGTAAAGTTTCGCGCGTGTGTTCTTGAGAGGGGAAAAAAACAAGGAACAAAGGAAATTGTAGCAGCGTTCTTTCTCGTTCCCGCGAGCGAGCGACGTTGAAAAACGTGGTGGACAACTCAGGCGGACGATCCGCCAGGTTGTTCTCTTCCTCCTTCGGCGCGACACGACACATTTACGTTGCCGTGGCGAACGGGGCAGAGAACTCCCGTGTATATACACATAGCATCTTATAATCGCGCGTGACATGCCGTATTAATCGTCAATTGCGCGCGACACCATTTGATAACGTCGGTCAAATGTAGGATAGTAAGAGAACGCGAGAACTAGAGAAGAACAGTTTAATCGTTATTCGACGTCGATGGCTATCGAAGATATCACATAATCATACCGAAAACATTATGACGTAATGTAGTCACGCACTTGCCGAGCTCGGCATTCTTCAGAGTAAACTTTTATCTGTATCACAGTGTGTATTCGCTGTATTGTCATCGGTCAAATGGTCATTACAGGCACTAACTGAAGCTATGCAGTGACCCACGATTTTTTCCACTGATACTACAATGACAATAGTCTTCCTAATCGTCAACATTTTCACTGTAAGAAATTGAGACAGTGCGTTGTGAATGGAAAGTGTCATACTTTCGCTCAGTCCGAAGACGAGAAAACGACCTATGGGAATACCTGTCAATCATCCACATAGCAATATAGACGCGCGTGACTCAAGAACGCTGCAGTGAGCTATTGAAAACACACACCCAGATATTCCATCGGGATTGATCAGTCGCTATATGGTATCAGTGCCGCGCGGCCTCGGAAGGTCGACTGTAGCGCGCCGATCAATCAGCGGACAAAAAGTTGCTTGGACGTAGGCGAGTGTTGGAATAATCGAGCGCCCGTACGTATACGCTAGTACGATAATTAACGCTCTTTCGCTATTGCGTTTTGCGGAGGTCGGATACACACACACACACACACGGACTGGGTGGCCAGAGGCGCGACAGCTCCGCGGAGCTGCGAGACAATGTGCTGCCCGGCCGGAGCGAGCTCGGCGAGTTAATCCCGAGACGGCTCGTATTCATCGCGCGACGCCCGACAACAACGGCCCCGCGGCCCAGTCGAAATATACTCTTGGTGCAGGTGTGCGAGTGGCTGCAGTATAAAGCGTCCGATCCAGAGGCCCGCCATGCTTTATTTACGTATATATTTACGGTCCGGCCATTCGGGTTTTTCCTGGACTCGCAGATTTATCCAGACGAGCTACGAGCATTTGGACATAGTCAAAATTATTATTTTGATATGGTGTTGGGATCGACATTTTACTTATCCAATGCATCTCGGTATATTCATCTCCAAAACCTACATTTATTTTTCAAACACGAGTTGGTTAACCGCCTCATTCCGTTGTGTATAATCGCCACGCCAGAGGCTAATTTCGGGGATCACATCTGTTGCTCTGTCGGAACTATACATGTTTCTAATCGAGCGGGACGATATAGCTCGAATCGAAAATAGGCGTAACCGATGATGATATGCCAAATTGACATTAACCCCGAGAGCCGGACGAATCGGTGCGCGGCGGTGCCAGCAGCTGCAGTGTGTAATCCGGGGTCGTCGCGCGCCAACGACACCCCCGGGACGGGCCGCGGATCCCAGCTAAGTGACGGAGAAAAGACGCTGATGCTGCGGCGCCGGAGGATCCGGAGACGCGAGCGAGCAGCACACGGGGGAGCCGTAACTTACTCGCGGCTCTGCAACAAATACAACCCGTTGTGTTGGCATGTGTGTGTGTGTATACGGAGGGGCGACTCGAGCTAAGCCACTGTAGCGCCGGCAGCTTCCACTACATAACTCCTCTTTTCCGCTCGTCGCGCTCGACCCTCCCGCCTGACAGCCCCCACCCACCCACACACGAAACTTCACACACGACTTTTTACCGGCTAAAGCTCGCCGCGACTGCATTCGTGGGGCCGCGCGATTATCGCGAGCTCGATCACAGCTCGATTGAATTAGCCAACGGGCGGCTTCACGAGCAACGCACACACACACACATGCACATATCACGGGGATTGAATCGACGGGGAAATCCGGATCGTCTTGCCATACGCCATCATCACCGGCCTATCCTCGCTGATTTACCGTCGATTCGCACGTGTGGAATAATACATTCGAATCGAGGACTCGCGGGTCATTCCGGCCGCCCGGCCGCGGCTCGAGCCAAAAACATTTGCAATGTACGTATTCGGATCGTCGTTGTTCGTCGACACTCACACACCCGCCCACGCCTCGATCGTAATGCTCGGGGTTTGGGGGGCAGAAAAAAAATCAGGTCGAAACAACGCAAACGACGATACGACACGCTTTATTTACATTGCGAGGGGAGGAGGGCGATTGCTTTATTTTGCGGGGAGTGGCAGGCCGATTACCGCAGGCGCGCATTAATTGCGAGCTTGCGGCCCATACACTTTGGCTCGCATTAATAATTTTCGTATTCAAAAAGCGCGAGCCGCGCATTCGAATATTGATATTCGAATGGAGTAACGCGCGCTGGCGAAATAAAATCCTCGTTACGACTGGCCGAATTATCGATGGAATCCCGTCGGGATGCGCGAGAGGCTTTGAGATTAATCACACCGACGCACTGCGCGTGGTGTATAGCCCTCGGGGAGCGCGCGCTGCGTTTGACGATCGCGACGATATAGTCTGCAGCGCTGCGGAAATCACCGAAGGTATTGACCAAGAGCCAAATTGGTGTATTCCGCTTGTTTTCGAAAGCTTCGATGAGGAGCGAATTTTTCGTTGGCGAGTTTTTTGGGAATTATTCAGCCGGGTCGCGGAGCGTCGAAATCGCGCGGGCTATATACTTTGAATCTCTGGGCATCGCGGCTTTATTCAGCCCAGGCGCCACGAGAGCATACGTGCGATGAGAATAGCCCGAGAGCCTTTGAAGCGTGTACTTATCCCTTGTGTATCGCGCGAACGCGCGTTTCAGATTGTTCGCGCGTACGTATGAAATGGGTGCGTGCTCGCGCGCGCGCGCGCGCGTTTAATTTGCATAATGTACATACAATTTTGCGCAAATTAATTTCCATCATAATGCCAAGGTGTTTTCCGGTGAACGAAACCACACACGTTGGCCTGACGCGCACACCCAACAGATAACGCCTCGCAAAAGTTATAAAAATATGCCGGCACCGGACTTTCTTTCGTCGAGCCCAGAATTTTATATTGTTTTCGGCCACGAGTCCCTGGTCATTTTTCGGGCTTTGGACGCTAGCACGAGCATGAATAGACACTATTGTAATTTTCACTGGAACTATGTACGTATACCAAGAGACGTCGTATCGCGATCAATCATGTTAATGCTGATATATACGGAATCGATTTTGTGGTAGGTTATTCAAAAGGATAATCGACGAACCTCGAGTCTCGAGAGCTAGAACGAATTTGTCGCCGATGATAAACGCGAAACGTCGATCAACATTAATATACGTATACTGATTTGCATTGAGACAATGGGCGCTCATTCCGTATACGGAGAGACAAGCTTATTAAATCGTTATCGCGCCCGGAAGCCTTACAGTACGAATATAATCCGTACGACACGTCACGATCCGCCACACTATTCGGGTCGCGCGCACGCGCGCGTTAAAAAATCGCTCGCGTGTCAATCCTCACACGCCACGGGCTTCAGCCGGAATATTAATAAGCCGAATGAGTTTACAGCCCCGTATGTATATGTGCTGTGTCAAAATCCGCCGCGTTGTTTTCTCATACTTATATTAACTGGTGTGGCGAATACGCGCCCAAGGGGATATATACGACAGGTGTGAAAGAGTGTTACGATTCATCGGGAGATTAGCAGTAATTTTAGCTGACGCGAAATCTCGCGGTCACTGCCGCTCGGTGAAACGTAATATCGAAAAATAACGTAGTATCTTAATCGCAGGATATTCCATTGAACAAATATACGAATATATACCGGGGAGAGGAGAAATTTTCAATGAGCGAGAATGAAAAATTCAATAAAGTCTGGTCGGATCTTTTTTGCCGGCCATTTTATTAGGTAATGAATGAGTCTGGCATTAGCTTACCATGACAGACTAAGGCCAGACTTTTTTGTCCAGACAGACAGGGTCGATTGGATTATTTCAAAGTTAAAACCCGTTCACAGGAATGATTCATGTATATTGGTTTCATCGTCGAGATAACCAATACTTTTTCAATTTCTTACAGTTTATTAAAGTAGTTAAAAATTCCACTATTAATTGATATGAATCGCATAACTAGTAGGATATTGACTTGAAAATTAGTAATCTCTAACAAATTTACAACAGTTATTCTACTGATTTAATTCTAGAGCACTGTATAAAAGTGGAATATTAATTAACTCTGATACATATGGTTAAATTTTCTCTGCACTCGGAGTGATTTTCCGATGGCGAATAGTGAAATTTCCAAAAGAGCACTAACTATCTTTCCACTTTCATACAGGGATTTTTCACTCTCCTATATCCTATAGTTTCCTGTCGGAAACTTGTCAAAACTTTCTCAAAGAAGACATTTCCGAATGTACGATACATTTGCAGACAACGCATCCCTACAAAAAAGCCAGCGCCAATCGTCCAAAGTTTTCCTTGGTGCAACCGAGGGCCGAGATTCGCGGAGGGTAGAGCAGGTCCGGGCTGATCGGGTGATTTCGCCGCGGCGGGACTCAATTGAAAGCGAGCGCGATTCGTCCGGAGGCTGGTGCGGGGCGGGCACGTCGTCGCGATAAGCAAACTGCCGCGGGCCATATTATCCTAACGACGGCGCACTGATATAGTCCTCTCGGAAACGCATGCCGCGCACGCGCCACTGTCCTTGCGTGAGAAACGCGCGCCACCCGACGTACATATACATTTGCAGTGTATTGTATAGGTATGCTTGTATGAGGGGCTAGACAGCAGGTGAGGGGAAAATTTTACGCGCCGCTCGGAACACGTCCCGCGAGGCGTCTCGGCCCTCTCGAGAGTACGCGGCATTCCGCGGGTGGCACATGGGTGAATCGCGATTGATGACGGCCCGTCCGGTATCCTGCAGACCCAAGCCAGCCGCTTTTTCGCTGCTCGTGGGTCCATCTTCGCGCGGTAATTCAGACGTGCGAGCTTGAATTCGCAAAGATTGAATTGAGTGGCAACGACAACATTGGATGCTGAGAGTAATTAATTCGACTGATCGGTCTAGTGTTTTCTCATTTCTTTTATCCGCTTCTGTTCGTCTCGAACCAGATTTTCCATAAAGTCAAAATACGCCGGTCAAGAATCAGCGTCAACGAACTGCCAGCGCGTTCAGTGGCACAGAGGCATCGAGCGGCAGGCGACCCTCGGGGCAAACTGATCCGCAAGTGGACGAAACAATCGAGGAGTAATCGAATTCACCGGTCAATTCATCCTACGCAACGCACGTTCAAAGCGGGGCGGGGACTAATAAGCGCGCATCAATCGGCCGAGCGGATCCATAACTCTCGGGTGGATTTTTTTGCTCGTTGCCGGGGTGGGGGTGAGGCACTGGCGCGGGGAAAAATCCCGCGGGAAAAACAAATGCGCCGGGCGCCGGCTGCGATTTATCAATTCGGCCATCGAGACCTGCCCCTATACACATAACGAGTCCCGTATTTCTCTCCCTTTGTTCGCGTTTGTAAGCGAGCGTGCCGGCGCACGGTTTGCTCATTTGCTAATGCGCCACGCGCGGCCCCCGCCGAGGAGCACCTCTTCAAATGACCCTCGGACGAATGTCAAGAGGAGGAGGAGGAGGGAGGGTAACGTATGGAGTGCCACCTTCCACTCGTTTTCTCCTCCATCATTTCCAGCTCCGTCCCTTGATGTCTTTTTCTGTGTATGTGTCTCTCCCTCGCCCATCATCCCTCGTCCGTCTTGTACTCGTTATTCTCAAGATGAGCGGTTGTGTGTAGGACGTCGCGCTTGTTCCGATCGTCTCTGAGCTCGACCGACGCTTTTCCAATTTATCAACCGCGGCTGGTTAATATATCTATGTATACTTTACACGAGCGATGATCATCTGATTGATTTTGATAATTCAAATTGTTTGAATCGGCTAATTCAGCGAGACGCGCGTGATTGGTGCTGTTGGTAGATGAGAGACGGTTGTAAGAGTAGCTGGAGATTCCTCATCGGACCGTTGTAAGAGAGATGATTGCTCGGGACGTCTAACAACGTCCTACTAAGCCTATACGAGCTGCCTATACGAGGATCAACGTTGGGGGCCCCGTGTGAGCATTGAAATTCCCGGAGAATCCAACTCGATGTTTCATTCTTCCACGAAGAATATCCTCGGGGGAGACGGGATTGATGACGAGACTATCAACGTTCGAGAGCCAACGATTTTTGCGCAACTCTCGCGAAATGACTCACCAGGAGCTGTCACTTGGGAGATTTGGGATGACGATTAGACTGAAACTTTTGTAGATAAAGTTCTTTGATACCTAAACACATATGAAATTCACAGTTTAACGCGTTCTGACGTTATTCGATTTCCCGGAGATATCAACCGATCATTGCTGATTTTATCCACGTGTAATGTGTGGAAGGCCACACGCGCAGTGGATATACATTCTTTATACGAACAAGAAAGAGAGACAGTATCTACGGGGAAATTGAAACGTTAGCGCGAACGGCTGCAGATATTATCTATCGGGGTCGCACCGTAAACCGGCCCGAAAAGTTCCGACGAAAACCAAGCAACCCAAATCCGCCTTGGTCCCCCTTGGTCGGCTCCAATTGACGACATCGTCGAAAAAAATGCTCCCCGCTCGACGGACGCAGCTCGCGCGTATCACTCAAAGTAGCCGAACTCGCAAAAATTTACGCTACACCTGA
The DNA here is from genome assembly GCA_020882685.1 of Aphelinus atriplicis. Lineage (NCBI taxonomy): Eukaryota > Metazoa > Arthropoda > Insecta > Hymenoptera > Aphelinidae > Aphelinus > Aphelinus atriplicis. The sequence goes on along the minus strand of CM037075.1, from coordinate 2,951,235 downwards.
CTAGGTAGCTCCGAAACACACGTGTGCGGATCTTTTGTCCTCTACCGCCATCGACCGCGACTAATCAAGGTAATTAATAAGCGGAGGTGCTCCTAAGCGTATATACATATACAGGGCGTCAAAGGCACGATCGGCCGGCTCGATAATCGCGGCCGTATAGGATCGAAGACGGATAAGGGAAGTGGAGGGGGGGGGGGAGGGAAGCTCATTGGAGACAAATGGAATTCGTGTATCGCGCGCACAGAGACGTGCGCGCGCGCGCGAGCCGTTGTCTCTCGTGCCGACTATATACAGATGCACTCGCAGCCCCGCGATTGGGCTCGATCCGGCCGATAAGCCGTATCGCCACCTCTGAGCTGTGCCCTACGTGTGCGCGGCAGCCTCTCGCCGGTCCCGATACGCTACCGTGGATAGGGCACGACTTCTTTCTCCCTCTCCTCGTTTATCGCACCGAGTATCGAGCGTGGACTCGAGATCCGTTCAATTTGGACATTTTCAAAATTGCTCCACTCGACCGAATCGAATTATACAAGGTAACTGTATAGTCAATGTGCCACCCCTAGAGGTTTTTCTGTAAACGACAGCGAGAAAATTGGAATTTCTAAATTTTGCCAACGGCATCTCGAAAACTAGCTCGATATCTATCAGAAACCATCGTTATGATGGGATCAGCAGCTGACCATTTTGACCTATTCAAAAGATCAATAAACCAAAGTACTCAAAAGGGCCGATAGAAAATAGCTTAGGGAAACTGATTAGTCACTTGTAAGTTAAAGAGAATGATTATAATCGATTATTGTAAATGAATTAGCAGAGTGAAAAAAAGTAAATGATAAAATTTGAAAGAGGCTAAATGAGTGAAAAGGCGATTAAAAATTCAGTTATCATGCTGCCGTTGCCCAGAGAGCACCGGAAATACGAAATCCGACAAGAGTGCCTCATTAGCTGGGGTGCCACATTAGCTGCAGTCGCTTTAATTGCATCTGGAGTTATTTCGAGGGCACGACCGATATCCGTCAATCAAATAACGCTCCAGCTTCCGGATTACATATCTGTGTGTGGGTTTATATATAATCTTGGAATAAATCCGTGAGTACAATCGGGCGGAAGTCGAATTAATCGCGGGCGATGGGGACAAAGTGGGACGAGGAAAAACGAGGTACATTTATAGCGGCTTTTGCGGAAATTCCGGGCGGGTTCGCGAGGGAGAAGGGCAGCTGGATAACATCATTACAGCGGGGCCGCGCATTGATCTGTGGCTTGGTTGGGCGTACACACGCCGCACGTCACTAACAAACGTCGCCGGCGGTGGGTTCGGGCCCCCGCGGCCTCGCGCGCATCAATCATCGGGATTTGACGCTCATAATGCAGCGATTGCAGCGATGAGCCGCGGCAATGCGTGCAATCCCGCGCGCGGTATATACATGTACGGCCAATACGGCGCGCGGCCTACTCCCCGGGTGATTGATCCAGCGCTACCGGGCTCCGCCCGCCTTTCCATCGGCCCCGACGCATAATTTATAGCGCCGCGCATCTCTCGATGCTCGCGACCGCCGATTCTTCATCTCTCCGCCGCAGCTGTGCATTACCTGCCCTCGGCCCGACTCCATCGACAAGATTATCAATGAGCCACGCGACGCGCGTTACCGAATAATCTCTTTTTTCCCCCGTTCCCATATACGTGTTCCCGGGCGATTTTTGGCGGGAATACTCCCCCTCGGACGGGGGAGTACACAGAGTCAATTTACCCCGTCGTCGATTATCCAACGACGCGCCGGGAGGGCAAAAAAGAGCCGACTCGCGATTTTACACTCGCGGCCGAGAGATATTCATTTGGGATGACGGATCCATCATCTGATTCCCTGCGATTGATATACTTCTTGCTCCGAGTCGCGAGAGTTTTTACGCGAAACGGGGGGGGGGGAAGGGATACACGCGGGATTGACGAGAGAGTCGCGGCGAATTTTCCAAAAAACAATCACGCGAAGCAAAAAGTTCGCGTCTCCAGCGGGGGGGGCGCCGGGCCCAATAACTCTGCCGCACCCCGGCGCGCATTATCATTAAACACACGCGCGAGAGCTTGATTTATGCGAAAGAATTTTCGCGCCGATGATCTACAGCCCCGGTCGCGTCACGCCACGTATACATACGTGTTTGCGTGTGTGTATATATAAGTGCGGGGTAATATCGGCTGTTTAACCGGGCTAACGCGCGATCGCGTTATTAACGGCAAAAAATCGGGCAGCCCCGTACGTAGATACTTATATATAGGTGTGTGCGGCGCGCCGAAGAAGCTCCGAGGGATAATGTATATAGGCGCGAGCCGATAGCGACTCGAGGTGTGTGTACGCGAGGAAGAATGAGAGGTATCTTGAGCGACGACTGCATTAGCCGCGACACTGATTTTGTTGGGCCGATGCAGCTTTTACTCCTCCTCCATTCGTTTATCTTCAATAACGCGGCGAATTCCCGAAATGATTAAAAATTGTCTCACGTGGTATATACGAAGCGTCTACGACAAACTGTGTAGTGCAGTCGTGCGTAGCATATACATTTCTCGGTTCGCTCGCTGGCCGCCAATCGTATCATCTTCTGCTGGAGTATCGAACTGTATTTTTGATCAACAGAGTATGGAAAGCCAAGGTTCGACCATCAAATTTTCGACGGATGAAAAATATTATCGCCGTTTGATATGCGCTCGCCCGCATCGTCTCGCACACTACTGGGGGATAAACATCAGGAACACCGCCGCTCGTATCGAAATTAAAAATCCAAAGGATGAATAGCGGCGGTTTTATAAAAGTGGCAATTTGCCCAGAGGATTGATCCAATGAGAGCCAATACACACACGCGCTTGTGTGTATATACGCGACGGTACACCTCATAAATGCGCGCGCGCGCGAATCGTGGAATTCCAATCAACAACTCATCACGAGAGAGTCGAGGGGCAATATACCTTTGGAAGTACAAGTATAATGAAAGACTTTTTTCTTTTTCTCCCCCGGCCCGGCCCGGCTCAGCCGCCGTAAAAAACTAATTGATACTTGAAGAAAAAAGGAAGTTGGCCGTCGAAGTTTGAGATCGGTGTATATACGCTGTGGGTGCGCGCGCAGCCCGACCGGGCAAACGATAATTGTACGGGGCAAAGTTTCGCCGGGCCAAAGAAAAACTTTGCGACCGGCCGCGGCGCGCGGCAAGAGAGAGAAAGAGCAACGTCCACGCGGCTCCGATCCGTATATATATATACGTATATATACGGGGCGATCGCGGGATCGACTAAGAGGATAACGATTGCTCGTGTTCGGGCTTTGGACGCGACGATCGCGTTAATTACCCGAGCCGCTCGTGGCAGGCCCGTATATACACGCACAAAGACACGTAGGGGGGGATATAGATTTCGCGTATATATCGACTGATATTTTTCAATCGAGCGCAGCCGATCCTACATCCCGAGAGAGCCCGCGTCGAGTCCGGCCCGCTCGACTATTCGATTTCCAACCCGCGGCTTACCCGACTCCTACTTAATTTGCCCCCGTTGTTCGGCTTATTCCCTCTCTCTTTCGGTTGGAACGAGCGGAAAATTCGCGACGGAAAACGAACGAGCCTCGCAGCGATATGCGTATTCGTTATGTATATGTACACAGTTCAAACTGTAGACAGGGCGGCTTCTTTTTGCCTTTGGTCGCGTGAAAATTGAAGAACGGGCTCGAGTTTGCCCCGCCTCTCTCTCTCTCTCTAAGTAATGCGTTTTGTTACAGGCTAGTTTACCCTGCCGCGCGTCTCGAGGAACGCGTGTCCATCAAACGAGATACTTGGTGGAATTCATCACAGCCTGAGCGCAGATGTATCTCCCCTCTCTCCCTATAGAACGTCCCGCAAATGTACAAACGTTAAGTTCGAACGAGAAACGCGCGAGGGCGAGCCTATGGCTCCTCGAGAGATATAGGGGCGCGCGGCGTTATTCACGCGGCCAAGGCGTATACACACGTCGTTAGCCCCGCGGTGAAATAGCCGCGAGCATCGGTAATTGTCGGTGAGGGATGGTAAATCGCGCGCGCGGAAGCCTCGGCCGCGAGAAGTCCCGAACTTTGCTTACCCGCAACGGCGCCCCAATCGTCTCTTTCTCCCGTTGCCCGCCCGCGCGCCAAACGGCATTTTCCCAATTGGAATTTCGCTTCGCGGGGGCGCGAGCCGATGAATAGGCGGGCGGGGCTGAATATCGTGGGGAAAAGCGACGATTTGCCGGGCGTGCTACGAAAGTGGAGAATGCCTCTCTCTCTTACTCTCTTTTCTCCTTTCTCACGTCCCGATCGTTCTCGCGCGAGAACCCGCGCGTTCGAACGAGCCGTGTATTGAACTTATTTAGGAGTCGCGCGGCTGCATTCGTGATTTTTCCACATTGGCTTCGTTTTGAATTTCAAAAGCCGCGCGCGCACCTTCCCTCGACTGCTCTACCGAGATATATAACTTTGTTTGGCCCCACCCGCGAAAAGAGCTAACCGTGGTTTATGAGGTCGAATTCAATTTTCGATCGTTTCTTTGGTAACGCGCGGCTCGTGTAGGATTATCGGGAATTAATCATATTGGAACAGACAGATTGTTGAACTTTTTCGCGGGAATCATGCATGTACAAAGTTCTGAGAGGATTAGATCTCCCGTCGGTTGTAGCTCATAAATACACCGTCGAATCTATGTACATACCTCAAAATTCAAGTCCTTCTTCGGATGGTACAAGGTTTATTGGAGAAACAACGAGTCGTGAAACGTTCGTGAATTAGTAGTTCTATGAAGCGGACAATACGAAATTGGGACCCGTGAATATTCGATAATTTCGGTCTGGTAATTGATAATATCGCACGAATACACCGACGAGTCGAAATCACTCGTTGGGGAAAAATCGCGAAAATTGTCAGGCGCGTGCCCCTTTTGCGAATTCCATTCTTCACGGGCCAAACTCAAACACGTCGGGGGAAAATACGATTTTCGGAAAAGTTGGACTCCGACCTCGATCCCAAGGCGAAGGGACAACGGAGTAAACAGCACACACGTAACGGACTTATACAGACAGTAGGACGACGGGGAGAGCTTTTTACGAGTGCCGAGAGGATCAACAGGGTTGTGACAATAGTCGCGTATTCATTTTTGAAATTCGCAATATTTGAAATCAGATCGAATGGATATTATATGGACGTAAACGATTTTTTGTCAAACGCCCGTGAAAATAGTACGAGGGAAATATTCAATCGAAATCTTCCTCGGATAGAATAGCGCGTGAGCAAACTGCCGTTGTTTTTACACACACACTGCACACACACACGACTCGCTTGCCGCGATTTCGAAACGGGCAGTATTTCCAAGGCGATTTTGACTTGAGGCTCTCGGTTTTTCTTTCCGCCTCGACGGCTCTGTCGTAATACGCACCCGAGCCAAATCAAGCTGGCGCGTCCTCTCGTTGTTGTCCCGAGTTCGAAACGGCTACCACACTCCGTGTGTTCTTTGTTTATTCCGGGAAATGACAAGCTCGCGCGCCCATTGTCGAAATTTCCATTCCGCGGGCGAGCGCGGGGGGGTCGAGAGGGGCGTTGAAAGAAAAAAAAACACCGCGAGCGCGCGCGCTATGTAAATTTCCCACGCGAAATTGGCTATTCGCTCGTGAGATAAATTCACAAACCGAGAGAGCGTCGTCCCGGGCATCGGGATGTAATTTAATTTTTCCCCCACTAGCGAGCGATAAAAAAAATTATCATATTCATACGCCCGGCATATCCCAGGAGCAGACGCGATAACAGAGTCGCTTTGTTTCGCGGACTTGTTCCCTGATTTTTTATTTTCTTCTATTTCTCAAGCTCGAACGAAGCGTCAACCAGCGTCTCGCCAAGTGTGCCACCAGACAAACAAACACACACACGCACACAGGGAGGAAGTCGAAAAAAGCCGGACTGACGTTGAAATCGGGCCAACCTATTTCTCTCTCATTATCGGGTCTCCGCGCGCTTACGAGCTATCGCGCGCTCACATGCGCCGAATGCACCAAGGGCCCCGCACAATAGGATCGACAGGGCAAAAAAGAGAAAGAGCGAGAGAGAGAGAGGGGGTTGCAGCGAAACAAGGGCTATACACCGGATTTTGACGATCCGCGACTGAGCGAGCGCGTCGCGCGGGTCCGAAAAACGCGACGATCTTCCGCTGCAGCCGGGCATAAATCGGCGGATAAAGCCCGCACCGAGTGCTCTCGTATCAGCGGCTGTCGAGTCCCCCCCCCCCGCCTCTCACTCTCTCTTTTGGCTGCGGGCAATTTCGAGTCGAGCCGGGCCGATTTGGGGACGGCGTCAATTATTTATGCGCCCGCTGACGAGTCCTCGCTCGACGAGCTGCACACGCACACACGTATCCACTGTTTCGAGTATCGCGACCCGTGTATGAATATTTGGGTGGGAGGTTTTGGAAAATCACGCGACGAGCTTCGACAGACGGCATCGTCAATCATCGGAACGAACGGCCGAGGTTGTCGGGGCCTGCAGCGCGAGCTAATCTCCAGCAGTCTCTAGCGATTACGGATTATGCTAATGTGGACTTTGAAAAACAATCCATTTCCTCTCTCCTGCTCGAACTATTCGAGATCATAGAAATTATATCTTATTATATCTTTCTTCCGTACCGATATGTTATAGCACTTCAATTCGCGAGTCGTGCCGTTGCAGAGAGTATACGTTTAAAACTTGAAACGCGATTATTTCCGAGCTGCATTTTTTCAAAGCGGCCTCGCCAGCATAACTCATTTTTCAGCCGATCGACTTGAAAATTCAATTGCAATTGACGCATTAGATTTCAAAGAGAAGCGCGCACGGATTTTCCGAAACATCCAAAATTGAAAATTCATCGAGAGGGCTTAAAAATTTTTCATAAAAATCAATCGATATTCCGTACGCATTACTCTATGTGATTTCACGTATAGTTTCGGGAGAAATTTCCCTTCGGTTGCTCTATTGAATTTACTCATAGTAAGCTGCGAGCTCCAACGAGATTTTCCAAAAATCATGTCATTCGATCGGATAAAATTTTCGTTCAGCGATCGTCCCGGAAAAAAATGGGAAAAAAGCAGTCGATTGTGGCCTCAGCCCCTTAAATATCAAAATGGGCATAGTTTGTACGGCGTGTGGCCCTGTGGGATCGCGCGCCGGTCGATTGAAGAAAAATGAGAGCGCGCGGTAATGGCGCAAAACGCTCGCGCGCGCTCCTCTCCCGGCTCGACGCGCGCGCGCCCGGCTACTTATATAGATTTTGAGAGATGTATATATATACACACACACATCCGGATGAATTATTCAACGGAGCAATCTCGCACCCGCGGCCTCCCTCCGACGTTGCTGTATGTAATAGTCGGGCGTGTGTATACGATACGGCGCGCGGCCCATTGAATTATCGAGAGGGGAATAAAAGAAAAATTGGTTCAACAACGTTGGCGAGAAAGAGACGGGCTACAACAGCCAATTTCACTTGCACCCGAGCTTTATATGCCCGGCCCCCGCCGCTTTTTCAATTCCTCCGTGTTTACGTGTGTCTATGTATACGAACCCCCTCCAGCCGGCTATGTGTACCACGGGCGAGACGAGTAATCACTTGATCTCGCGCTCGAACTGCTGCACCGATCTCGCGCGCGGGCCAGGTAAGTCGATCCGACTCCGTAAGCCTCGTTTCGGTATACCGCGTATAAGTAACAAGCACTCGATTAGCCGGGCCTGAGCCAAGTAACGCGCCCGAGATATTATCGAGGCACAAATGCCGCTTGCTTGTCACTTCCGCGCCGACACCTCTGTAATAACGAGACCGCGGCGGTTTGTCACCACACCGTACGAATCGGGTCGTAATATCTAATCTCGCTAATTCGTGCACCTATACGCTAGCCTCATAATCTTAATATTGATCATTTCGAATATTGAGTCAAGGTACAATGTATAGCACTGTGAATTGAGCTCTTTCTCTTTCGCTCTCTCGCAAAATACCACTCCAGTGAAAATTAACTTTTTCAAACTGAATCAGACTTCCACTTTCGTGCGGTGATTTTTCACTGTGGAAAATAGTACTGCGCATTTTTTCTGATTTTCGAAAAGGGTCAACTTTAAAATTTTATACCCGCGCAGGGGCTCAATCTCATTAGAGTGCCGGTAACTCGTAGAGTAAACCTGCGATATTTTTTTTTCCATATCAAAACAAAATTTCGCTCGATGATTTTACACGGAATTTACGTGAATTAAATATTGATTCAATTTGGTTGATTCAATGCAAAATCAACATTGAGATTTGCAACGGGTCGACGGAGCTTCGTCGACGCGTAAAAATCCACGCAGTTAAAATTTGTTTACTCCTGGGAACAAATACGGGGTGACCAACTGTATACTGTCACGAGTGTGAATCGAGATCGAATGATATTGACACTACACATTGATTCGGGGGTCGCACTTCAACCATCGACGTATAGAATGCATGTGTTTTTGGCTATTCTAAGAAATATTCAAAGCAGAGAATGCTCGGAGCCGTGGGCGCACTCATTCAACCATGATTAATTTCTGCCTGTCAAATTAAATCGCACAGTTCCGCAGTTATGTATCCACGATGAACCAAGGCTCCCTTCAAAGCGCGAATACTCGGAGGCGCAGTGAAAAAAAAGGCACAGAAGAGTAAACGAATCCCCGTGTAATTGTATATCAAACGACTCGAGGGGTATAACGCGGGGTAGGAGGGCTCGTACGTATCCGCGGCGCGCAAGTACTAAACAGTCGAATGAGAAAAATTGCGCCGACCGAGAGGAGAAACAACTCTCCGTTGGAGGGAAATATCAATTTGAAATTGCGAATGTAGCGAGAGCTGCGAGCTCGAGCGAGTCACTTCAAGAGCTCGGTTGATGAAATTCCTAAAGGTCGCGGGCCGGTACACGGGGGGCTCATAAAGACGCTTGAAAATCACAGGGAAAATGTAAGAGAGAAGACGTATAACGTTGCAGTCGCGGAGAGTGAAAAAGAGGCGAATCAGAGGGAGCTGCAGACGTGGCAGAAGGAGGGAAAGCGCCGCGGACGGTGTACGGGATCGCTCGAGGAGGAGGAGAGAGAGAGAGCACGGAAGGCTTCGGGAGGGTATTATAGGGCGCGAGAAACCGTATTTCTCTACGACGCAAGGCACGCTGCGTTAAATGGACCTTTGGCGTTTGTTTGCGGTATTTTACGGCGCACTTAATCCGAGCGTGTACGTATATATACACGCGCCTTTGCCTCCTCGGCTCCTTTGCCACTTTTATTTAGCTGGCCGAGAACGAGGGCCGTTCGCGCGCGCGCGCGCGAGCTCCACCCTTTGGCTTTTTACGCCGATTCTTATATATACGTGCGGGTACGTGCGCCCCATCCCCCCGCGCGCGCCCAGCCGTATACGAGTCGTATGCCCGTTATCGCACCTCCGAGTTACACGACTCTTAATTAACGAATCGGCGATCGGACCAATTAGCCATCGGTCAAGACAGTCGCGCAACCTTTTGCCCTCTGTAACCCCGTCCTCCGCCAATGGCTTCTTGCCCTTTTTTCTGTCTTTTTTTTTTCTTTCATTTCTTTGGACGCGGCTCCAAATGAGACGTATCCCGCCTACCCCGTACTTGCTCTTCGTTATCCCGGCTAGATTCGAGACTCGTTCGAGGTTTCGTCATCGAATCGCGACGGCTCTATAGATCGATGGTTAGCGCGAGTCGCAATAGCACGAAAAAAACAAGCACGAGTCCGTTTGGGGTGACGCGAGCAAGAATCTATACGAAGGACGAAACAACGCGTGTATTCGCGCGTCGTCGGAGTTTGAACGCACTCTGTCAAAGTCTCCTTAGTGGCTCGGGCTATGGATGTGTGTGTAAACAGCGTCGCTCGAGCTCGGGGCAATAGCTTAAACACGGCAAAGCCATTTAAATTCCCCTGACGTCATGGGGAGCTCGCATTCGAGATTCGCGTAATACATCAAACGCAAATTTATCTTTACACTCTCAAACCGCTCGAATATCTCGCAGAATTAGGGACGCCAGCCCGACCAATATCATTGACAACGGGCTTAAGCCCCGTGAAACTCTTAGCCGAGGCCCCCCCCCCCCCAACAATCTCTCTCTGTCCGTTCGCGTTCCTCCTCTTTTTATTTTTCTTTCAGGTTTTTTTTTCCCACCGCGATCTTGAATCCGTAGAGGCATGGGACACGTTCGAGAGAGAGAGAGAGAGAGAGAGAGAAAAAATCAATGAGCCAAAAAGGTTGATGGATTCAGCGCGATGGCTCGGCGAATGGCAAACCGGTTGGGCGCGCCGCGCGTCAAAGGACTCTCTTGCTCGCGGATTTCTTATATATACATGTATATATGTGTGTAGCGCACGCATATGTGCGAGAGAGGCCGTGCGGTGTAACGCGTGCGTGCGCGCCGCTGCCTCGTGATATTCCTAAATTTGGCCCGCATATAAGAACTTTGCATGCACGGGCCCCCCGTTCCAAGAGACACGCGTTACCTTATTTATTATTCGGCCGCGCTGACGGGCAGGAAAAATATGCAACTTGCGCCACGAGCTGTCATGTATATATCCCTTCGAGCTTGCTTCGGTGCCGATGCGTGAGTATATATGCGACTGGGGGCTCGCTGCGATTTGAAACACTTGAAATGTTGTATTCGCCGGTGGAAGTTGCATCATCCGTTGAATAATAGTGGATTATTGTCACTGTGGAACAACTATTTTGGCTTTGCTAACGGATTAAAAAAGGAAGCTCCGAAACTAAAACCCAGACTCTTGAGGTCGCGTATTTTTTTCGTTGCGTATTGTTCGCCGGCGAAATAATCATTAATATGGTGTAAAAACTCCGAATAGTGATCTCTATTAAATCATGTGAATATCCGTTATGCAATTTTGAATACCGAACAGTAAATATTCACTGTTACTTGAGACTTTAAATTGAGAGGGCACACAAAGCTCACACTTATGCGAGAGAGTCGCGAGAACCACTTGGGAAGCATCGGGGAGATAATAATCGCTGATCGTGCGACGGTCCGATATTTTATCGTTATACACACACACAGGCGGCTACCGATCGATCCTGCGCTGGAATTTAGTTAAATTCCAGGGAGGAGGTGGGGCAGAGAGAGTCTCGATTGATCGATCGGGGCCGCAGAGTATCGTGTGGTCGGGTGAATCGGCCAAACCGGTGGCGTCAATCTCTCCCTCGCGCGCGCGCGCGCGTTATTCGTTTGCTATACACACACACAAACACACACACACAGCGTTCTCCGTTCGTGAATAATTCGCCACGCTCGCGCCGACACATGGACTCGCATGTGTTTATCATCAGAATAGGCAGCCAATCGATCCGGGGAGGCTGTGTATCAATTCGTGGGCCCACGGCGCGCGTTTTATCCCGCTACCAGGCTAGTTCATCCTTATATTAAACCGTGAATGCACGCGCAACATCAGTATGCGACGCAGCGCCGGTGTCTATATATATATATATATATATATATATATATATATATATATATATATATATTTAATGCACAAAGAATAGTAGAGGCGCGCGGGCGTGCGTTTCCACGGCGCGCGCGACGACCTTTGAGTTGAAAATTTATCTTCGCGAGCGAGAGCCGTAGCCCCGAGTATATATATGCGAGAGAGGCGATGCGCAATTTTTTCTTCTTCTTTTTCATGTTTTTCTTTTTTGCTCGCCTTTCCTCCTCGTCCGGGCCAACGCGATATTGTTTGAAATATAAACGAACAAAAGAAAGGGAGACGCGCGCCGGGATATTCGCGCGCGCGACGCGAAAAAGGAGGATTTCTCGTCATTATATATTTAATTCTCTGCTTTTTGTTTTCTCCGCGGGGAAAGGGGGGGCAAAACTATACGTACGAGTGTTTTTCGCGTGGTAGAGGAAACGCCGGGGATTACGGAGCGATTATCGTGTACCCCCGGTGCGCGTTATACCTACGTACGCGCGCACAACGGCGAATATCGCGAGAGAGTAAAGCGTAAGATTCGAAAGTGGATTCGAAAGTCTTGGCTCGCGCGCGCGCGCGAGAAGAAAACACACGGGGCAGACGTGTGGGGCATCGGGTAGCGCTTGCGCGACTAATCAAATCGACCCCGACACGTACACTCACGATTGGATTATATCGGCCGGAGCGGCCGCGGCGCAACGACTCGCGAGTCGTGGGTACATGCGATCTATACAAACTCGGATTCTCGCGGTTGCCGGCAAAAAGTTGGGAGGAGGAGGAGGGCCCCAAACAGGGGGTACACACGTCTCGGAGAAGCTCGAGCGCAAAGTTGGCCGGGCAAAATTGACTTAGCGCTGGGTAAATTCGAGTTTAATTGGCCCGGCCAATATAATCTTGGCCAAGTTTGGGGGGGGGGGATATATAGCTCGGGCCGGGCGCGGCAGCGTGTAACCCAGCTGGAATTAAGCCGAGATATCATCGGCCGCGAGAAGGTGTGGGTCGAAAAAGGAGAAGCCCGAGAGAGTCAACTAGTCGGACCGAAGATCAATATTCAAATGATCGCGAGAGGAGCGGGAGGTGTTTAATGAAGACGAAACGATCGAGAGAGTGTCGAGGGGTAATTACCGAGGCTCGACTGCTGCGCGCCACGGCGAAAAAGCGCGAATTAGCGTGAGCGGCGCAGGCCCTCGTGAATAATGGAGCGCGCGCGCGCGCGCGAGATCGATTAGTCGATTGGCCAAGGCGGTTCAACCACCGCGAGCCACCCACTTCCGGACTGCGAGCCTCTTTCGAGCTTCGACGCGGCACAAACAGCTGATCGCGGCGCACAATATCCAACCCCCGGCGAGTATAGACGGTCGCGAGCTCGCTCGAGCCCGTTGCGTGCGCGCCAGTTACAATTTCGACGGTCGAAAGCCAGGGGCATGGCCGTCTCCTTTTTTTCTCTCATTTCTTCTTTCGACTCGCAAACCTCAACACCGGCGGATCGTTAATTAGGGACGCGTTTTCTCGAACGACTCCGATCCCCGGAGCGTCTCGTGCGCGTTTCGAAGAATCAACGAGGATCCGTTTGATCACGACTGCGCGTACGTATATATACTCGTGCGCGTCTGCAGTTGGCTCGGTGAGAATGAGGACTCGCGTGGGAAACGAGGGTCGAGGAATTTTCGCCGGGCAAAAGTGCAGATCGACTCGGATCCCCGGATCGATTTTCCACTTTGGCGTCGGAGGAAACTTGGATGAAACGACAGTAATACGTAGTTTGGCCCCCCCCCCTCCCACCCCACGAGTTCTCCAGCTGCAGTTTACCATTTCCATTCGCGAGTAGCGGCGGCGGCCACTTCCCCAAGTGCGCTTGAAATTTCGAGAGTTCGAAAATGCTCCGAGAGCTGTAGAGAGACGGATCGAGCCGGGCGCGAGGGAAAACTCGGCCGCGTAGCTTCGCGAAGAACGAAGCTCGTTGTCGGAAAGTAGGAGGAGGGAAAAAGGACGAGAGAGCGAGTGACTCGTCCTTGAGAGGAAGAGAGAGATAAGACAAATTCCATAGGTGGCGGCCCCGACAAAAGGCTGGAGCTGGGCCGTGGCGCGTGAAAGAAACGGACTGCGCCGAATGAGAATCTCATAAGCGCGCGCGCGCGCGCGAGCAGCACAGTCGAGCGGGCGCGGGCTCAATTTGGCATGCAGGCCGCGCTACATTCGTACGATCTCGGGGGCCGCGAGCAGATCCTTTTGGATGGTAATTCCCCGAGCGCGCGTACGCCCCGCCAACCTTCCTCTGTCTCTCTCTGGCCAGGGGAACATATACATATATGAGAGCCGCGAGCGCGTGGATTTATGCTAACCACGTGGTAACGCGCGCCCGGGTGGAGCAGCGCTCTAATAGGCCCGTGTTGCGGCTGACGCGACGCGCGGCCAGCTATGCGACGCTGCCGCCCTGGAGTCTGCAGCCAAAAACCGAGCCTATACACGCACTTCCTCTGTCGCGTGTATATAGATTACATAGGCGGCCTGCCAAAGACTCGAGCGATTCGCTGCGGCGCAACAGAGAGAGCACAAAGGGCTCTTCCCTCTTCTTATTCAGCCCGAACCGCCCGAACTCGGCGTAATTAATTTATTCATTGGCTCGTACCTCGCGCGAGTTTCGCGCAACCGCAAAAAACACGGGGCGGCTCGGAAAACATTAGCCGTTGTGTGTGCGGGTTTTGATAGCGGCCCCCGTACTATATGCCAATCAACTCTTTCGACCGTGCAGCGATACCGCACGAGGGGCCGGGAGGTAAGAACAAAAATCGCGCCGGGTTTCGATCGATAAGATCGCGCGTCCAGCTGTTGTGCGTATGCGCGGCGGGATTCATCCGCGGATTGAATCGAGATGCGCGATTTTGAATGGGGACGCGCCGCGATACCGTGGCCGCATCGCTTTACAATTGGGAAAACGCGACTCTAGCATCAATCAAATACCCGAATCCCGCGGACAAAGGATTGTTGCCGCGGCATCCACTCTCCCACTCCCGCTCGGTCTCTAACGGTTTTTAATACTCGTTGGGCCGTTATATCCGTGGAAAACGTACGAGTGCATGTATATGAGTCCGACGGGGCTAACGCGTACGCGACATTCTCGTGTGGAGCAGCTCGCGAATAAAGTTAATTTCGCGTACATGAGCCGTCGGCCGCGTGGAAACCGGCGAAATTTTCGATTTCAAAAGCCAATTTTCGCGACGCAAAGTTTACGCGAGTAACGGTAGGGGAAAAACGAAAAATCGGGTGGGTCGAAAGAAGAAAAAAGACAAGGAGGGAGGGAAAACCGCGAGGGCCTGCGGAATAATTCATTGGGGGCGCGGGTGCATTATGCATAATTCGCTTTGTCTCGCATACACGCGCGAATAAGCTCGCTCGTCGGCGGGCGCGTGCGTCCGACGCGGTGCATCAAGAAACACGGGCACGCTCGAGCGACAATGGACCCGTAAAATAGCTGCCATAAAGGCGAGGGTCGTCGCGATCGGAATCAAGCGAGAGAAAGCATATAAAAGAACGGAGGCGGGGGGGGGGGGAAGAAGGAAATTAGTCGCGGGCCCGGCCGGGGGCGGAGGCGTGAATTCGAAGTTACGCACGCGCGAACTAGCTCCCATGGGCGCGTCCGTGCGTGCGCGAGAGCGGCGGTAAAGACACTCGCGGAGGCATAATGCAAGTGGTCGCGAGCAAAAGGAGCGAGGCGCGCGCGAAGGAGAAACGCGCAGCACAGCGCCACTGTTGCAACGCGCGTATACGCATGAATATACGAGGGGGAGGGCTCGCGCGAGTCTGGAAATAATAAGCGGCCCGCAGGTATGCGTATACATGCCGCCACCGCAGCCGCGCGTTTATTCATACGATCACGCGTATATGTGTGTATGGGCGCGCACGACCTTGCGACTTTTTTTTTCTTCTCTCGCGCGCGCGACGCTCGCGTGGCTTGACATCGGCTGCCGAGCGTGGCCCTGGATATATCTGGGCAGTCGAGTTTCGCCGAGGGGGTATCTCTGTTTCCGGCTGGCGAGCCTTACAATCGTTAATTAACCGACTCACAGTCCACCGATGAGGGAAAATTGGCTGAGCGACGTTCCAATAAATGTGTATAATGCGATCTATTCCTCAAATCGCTATTCTGTTGTTCAGCGGGGATTAGTCGAAGCCGGGTATACAGGGATGAACCGATACCAAATCAGAGAACGAGTGATATTTCATTCGGCGAACGGATGACAACGCAGGATCAATTTCCCGATGCGACGAGTGGCGGCGGCGATAGTCGAGAGTATATCGATCGTAATTTGCCGTTGTCGTGCGCGCAGCAGTATACAAAAATACACGCGTCATTATATTTGCATTTCCATCGGGTCGTTTGAAAAACTCGCTGATATCCGATCTCTCACTCTCTCGCTACAAACTACGCATACTTTATCATTCGATGCATGTAAATCGTACGTACTAGCCACGATCTACATACGTATACAGGCTCGGTTCGGCCCACGTCCCACACCCGTCGTTTAAAAATTAACCGGTCTCGACCATCAGGATGATTCACATGTTCAAAAGCATCAATGTATGCATTCACCCATTATGTCTAATGGCCGATGGCGAACTTGACATTGGTGTAAAAGGGTAGTCGAACGGGGGCGAAGCAATTAATACGGGTAGTTTTTGCACGCTCACACACTCGCGACGATGATGATTTATTCAGGAATCTCGTGCTCGCTACCGCACGATACATCGATCGAGCCGTGCCCTATATACCTCCTCCCTTTTTCCACTCGTGGCCCAGGCTCGCGCGATATCGCCCCCGTCGCATCTCGATTCTACTTCGCCACGAACAACCTGCCCGCGCGCACCAAACGGGCGCGTCGGCGATTTCGCGCTGCTACACAGCCGAGCTCGCATTCCAAATCCACATATACCCCGAAGGGCCACTCGCTCGTCTGCTTACGCGCGTGTATCGATGATCGACGCGCGATGGACGCGCATGAGGCATCGAGCGCTCGGGGGCCCCATGCATATATATACAGCTCAAGTCACACACGTCCCTCCGGCAATTGCCGTCGGCTCGATCAATCTCCAAGGGCCGCGTGTGTGCGTACGGGACGCTATGCATCAAGCGCGGGCTTTCGGGACGACCCGTCGCGAAGAAAAATACGATCGGTACACGTTCGTACGCCGGCCCGCGAGAGCTCGAGAGGACTTAATTCATCATGCGACGGACTACGCGATATTGCGCGAGCTTATACTCCTCTCGTTTTTCCCCTTTGATTCGGACGGGGCACGGGAGATATTTCGCGCGCGCGCGCGCGACCCATTCGTTTCCCTGATGCATGGCTCGCGCTCTCTGACGACTCGGCTCTCTCTCTCTCGCCCCCGCGCAGCTCTATTCCCCGGGACATAAGAGGCCATCTCTGGTCGGGGGTGTATCAGCCTCTCTTTCCCCCGGCAAACGCGTATGACGCGTCTTCGATTCCGTTACGAGGATCGCACCAGAGTAGAATTATGGTTTTATCGTTTGTATCGAAAAGTTGATCATTCAACCTTGATTTTCTACACTCGTGGTGAGAAACACTAGGTCAGAAGATTATTTTAGGCTCATGCGATTACTAGCCTGGCTTTGCGAGTAATACAGTTGCTACAATTCGTCTTCTGCTCTAGTGTCGAGATGTTCTATTTCATCGCTGTGTGTGAAAAAAATGATCTTTTGACGTTTTTTATCCACACACGTGATGAAAAACACTTTTCGATACACTAGCAACAGTGTATGCCTCGCTTCTCTCGGGCGGCTAACGCTGCACAAGTCTTTTGCTACTGTATCGAAAAATCCTGTTGAAAGCGATAGCCCGAGGAAGAGGAAGAGACGCCCCCGGGGGAATAGGAAGCAACGGATGAGTAATTAACGCGGCTTGGCAGAGGTTAATTAAATCAATGTGTGTGTGTGTGTGTGTGTGTGTGTGTGTGTGTATGCCGTTGGAGAAGAGGGAAACTGCGAGCGTCGCGCGCGAGCCGTGCGCGAACACTAACGCCTGTAAGGGAACGGGAGATTGCGCAATTACACCCGGTTATATCGTAGACATGACACTGACCCAATTTGATTAACCTCCGGCTCTTCCCCTCCGTGTCTGTGGCGCGCACCGAGCCGAGCCGAGCCGAGCCGAGCCAAGCGTACGCGACGCGTCTGCAAACACGCTTTGATAATCCATATCTTGACGGCGATACAGCCCCCAACTCTCTCGAGCGATGGCTTCTACTCTTTGCGCTTTTGTGCATGGGTTACGAGATGGGCGGTGCAACAGTGCCGCGACTCGAGCAACGCGTTCCCTTTTGATTCGCGCTCCGACGAGCGTTGTTTTCCCTTGTAACGAAAATACACAATTGCACGCCGGGGAAAAAAAAACATGTTGCCGCAGACCGGGGCAGGCAGGCGGAGGGGGAAAGAAAAACGTTCGCGGCGAGGAGAAGCTCGAGCCGAGCGAGTATTTTTACGAAAGTTAACGATCTTCTTGGGGCGGCCGTACACCAAGTCCACGTAGCGCGGTTTTTCCCCTGGTCAGAGTGCCAAACGGACCCTGGACGCGGCGAGTGTGCTCAACAACTGAGGCTCCCTTGACTCGCAGCAAACTTGCTCCAATGTATATACACAATTTATCGGCAATTATAGTACACTGTACGTAACGATCGTGAAAAGTTGCCAATTGCATACGCGCGGGCGCGTTGGACATGTCACCCAAGTATGCTATTGGCAACTATTCCGTGCGCGA
This sequence comes from Aphelinus atriplicis, assembly GCA_020882685.1. Taxonomy (NCBI): domain Eukaryota; kingdom Metazoa; phylum Arthropoda; class Insecta; order Hymenoptera; family Aphelinidae; genus Aphelinus; species Aphelinus atriplicis. The sequence goes on along the minus strand of CM037075.1, from coordinate 2,932,970 downwards.
GTTGCTCATACTATTTTTACGGGTGCACGAAAATTGACATATTAGGGTAGCAGTTTCATGACGCTCTAGCGTTACGAAATCACACTAACACACAACTGAATCACCCATTTTGCATCCACGAAACTACCACGCGATACATCATTATTTATGTCTTTGATGAGAATTATTTTCAAATGCGTCGACCTCGTCGGTTTTACAAGCAAATGTAAAGTAATCAGTACTATTACGTATATCTATCGTTAAAAACTCAACTTCCTATACGACGTTGACGAGTGACAGCTCACATTTGGCTCTCCAATATTGTTTTTTGATACTCAAACTGATGATATTCGTAGTCAATTTTCCGCTAATGTATTGATTCGCTATGAGTTATTAAATTTCTTTGTAGGAGAAAATGATAATATCTCCGAGAAATCGGAACGTTAGGATGAATAATTGGATGTATTATCTTTTGGGTATAACTATAAACGACTAACTAGAAAGTTTCAGTGCAATTGTCAACCCTATAATCCCAAGTGGTCTTCTGGTTACCGAAATTCTATTCGAACCAATTAAAACCCGAGTAAATTTCCTACGAACGTGTCTGAGACAATTTATCTTTTCCTCCTACTTGGTGACGACTTGAAACCCGTTTTATGTTAATTTCTTCGAATTCGACTAATTCAACGTGTCAGCTCATTTTCATTTGTCCTCGTGCTATTCAAGTCGTTCGAGCTGTTTTCGATTGCGCTCTTTCTCAAAAAACGAAGTTGGACTGAAATCGTTCCTGCAAATCGTATTGAAAATAACAAAAAGCCTGAGAATCACGACATATCTATTTTCCCTATATACAGAAAGCTTCTTTTATCACGAATTTCTATTGAACGGTCGTAGTCGTGTGGTCCAAAATGATCGAAAAACGGCTTTCGTGCTTTGAAGACGCATAATTATCTACGCACATTGGCGAAACATCGAGGAGGAGGAGGAGGAGGGATGGGCCCGCAGAAGGGGATAATTAGAGTCCACGGTACATACATCGGGGCTGTTTTGATCTGCGCTCGCGCGCAATAATGAGCTCGAAGCGCGTATATCAGCGCCAGCCAGCCAACGACGATTCTCAAACTGCACGTGATCATCCACCGGTCGCGCGCGAAATCATCCAGCATAGAGAGACACACACTCACAGGTAGACGGAGCTTCGGTGCAGCTTTTGGCGGCTTTGCATCGAGCAGTACACCGAGATTGGCTAGGGAAACAATCGCGTCGGTCGTATCGAACCCGGCCAAGTAATCCGGCTACCCGCTTGGACGCGGGCTATCAATTCAAAAGGGATACGTACGGGAGAAAGAAAAAATGAGAAGGAGACTGCAGCTGTCGGCTGTCGGTCGCGGGAGCTGTCAAGTGGCCCCTTGGGCCGCGGCTAAAAACTTGCCCGGACGAAGACGAAGCGAGCGCGAAGAGTCGCGCCAAGTTTTCATTATATACGCGCCGGCCGCGCTCCAGCCTCGGGACGTATGATTGGAAAAGTTGCGCGGATATAGATGGCGGTTCGTGTGCGGCTGGAGGCTCGCGCGATAGCACATCGGCCGCCCCCGTCCGCCGCGCCGCGACCAATTAAGCCAATTCGATGCTCTCCGTCTTGGAGACGAACAGCAGCCCCTCCGATATCTCGCTGCTCGGCCTCTTGTACTCCGCCCCGAGTAGCCGCGAGTTTGCACAAGTGCTCCACTTGCCTCCCCCGGCGACGGATCGGCTTTTGTTCCGGACCTCGGCTGCTGGTCAACGCACCGGCTACGCCGCGCCGCAGACGCGGCGATTATATTTCAATCGTTATAGTCTCGCCAGACCCTTTCTCCCGAGCCCCGTTATACACTCGTGAATTCGACAACCAAGTTGGCTGTCGATGGGTCGAACCGATAAATATTTGTCATCGTTCATACGGCGAGTTGGTGCGGAAAGAGGTTAAAACAATGAGTAAGGTCCAATTAAAATGCTTGTCAGCGGAATTGCCGCTCGATCCGATCGGCTATCTCGTCATCGACGCAAATACACAGCTCGCGAGCTGACCAGCTGCGAGTGTCCGGGAGGAAAATGAAAAAGAAAAAAAGCCCAGTCCGTCCGTGTACAGCTGTTGAACCAACCGCACGAAGGTTATACGTATACATATCGTAGGAGAGAGGATGTTGCACTGGGACGCTTTGGTTCGTGCCGCGAAATTCGCGTATACACAAACGAGCGGACTATAGACTCGCGCCCGGGAACCGCAGCTTCTCGTCGTCGGCGTAATTGCCGTCGGTCGTGCGCGCGCTCTACGGTGAATACGTGTGTATATACGTATACAGAAAGGAAGGGGCTCGAGTCCGCGGGATACTTGCAGATCACGTGCGGCCCGTTCGAATGATTCAGCATCCGGAGAGGGATAAATTGTGCCGGGGCGCGCAAGAAGCCGCGAGTATCTCGGCCGTTATGCAAACTCACTCGGGGGACACATCCCCGGAGCAATGTACAGCTTGTACACTCACAACGCAGCGGCTCCTCGTAACACGGATGAAGAAAATTATTTTCTTATAAGCACACCGCGCGGAGGAGGAGGGAATAGGCTGATCTCACTCTCTATTCCACCTCCTGTATACACGCGTTATACGCGGACTAGCGTGTGTATTCGATCGGTGTATTAAATTAAAGAGATTCTGATGAACCAGTGAGGCTCGAATGATATATACACACACACACACACACACACGTGTAACGAATCTCGATGATTTTACCAATCGCAACCCCCCGACAATACCACTCGTGCGGGGTGGCGAAACGACAAAAAATCCCGCCTCTGCCGATCGCGACGAGGAGATCGGGGCCGAGGCAGTTTATGCGCGCTTCGTATCGCGGGAGGAGGGGAGGATAAATCTCGTGTTTACAAGAGAGAAAGGGAGTGGGAGAGCCGGAGCGGTTATCTGCACGCGCGACCCGATTGAGACGTACACACACACACACACACACACACACAGGACAGAGTCTCGCGAGGAGCAACAGAGCGGTTATAAAAGTAGCCGAGATTACACGCGAGCGGTACGCGTTCGATGGAGCTGCAGCCGGCCGGCCGGTCCGATATCGCAATCGCTCCACGGCAGCAGTTACACACACACATATAGATGTCCAAGCTCGATTCAGCCTCGATTTATCATCATTCGCGCGTCCGTATATATATGTATGTACAATGAGTCGAACCGCTGCACGACGCCCGAGTATTATTCAAGCCGGAGCCCGCCCCGCGGGCCAGCGTGTACACGGTGTTGCTCTAACGCTCAATTCGAGAGCGGTGGAAAATTTATCCGCACGCGCGACATTATCAATTGCGCTCGAACGAAATGCAGCCGCCAGCCAAATGTGTTTTTACTGAGCGTATATACGCGACTTTGGCGCGATAATCACGCCCGTGCTTATGTATACACGGGCGCGTATATTTATATATAAACACACGGAGATTTGCGGGCGCGATCGACTTGATACATCGATCAGCTCTCCGAATTCGCGGCTGTGCGCCAGTCACGCGGAAACGAGGAGGAAAAAAAAATAGAGAAAAAGACGGGAGTGGCGCACAGCCGACGCGTATGCGCAATTTTCTCCCGGAGCGCAGCTCTATCGGGCGAGCGCGCGGTTTAGTTGCTCGAGAGAGCTTCCCGCCGGCGGGCGAATTCGCTTTGCCGGAAGAAAAAAATTGATAATCTGCCGCGCGCGTGGCTTTTGGGCGGCGAGCGCGCGACCCCGTGCCCGTCTACTCCCGCGTGTGTGTGTGTGTGTGTGTGTACGTGTACCCCGGCGAGGATTATACCCCGCGCGGCCTCCACGGGCGGCTCGCGCATATACGTGTGTGTGTGTGTGTTTTGAACGTGAAACTAACGATTACACATTCTATTCACTCCTGCGTTTTCCTCTGTCTCTTTTCCCGAATTTTTCTGTGTGCATACTCGCTTCGCTGAGGATTTACTTGTACACACACTTTGATAGAAACGTATGGTTTTCATTAGCCGCGAGTGTCGGATGATACGACGCGGGATTATTGGGAAATCGCATAGGGAGGTACGTGTTGAATGTGGCTTCGAATCGGCTGGAATTTGACGGAAGAACCGAGCCAACGAGTTCTCCAGCCAAGCGTGGAAAGTTTTTCATTAGATACCGATGGGAGTGAGAGAGAGAGAGAGAGAGAGAGAAAAGAAATAAAATAAAACGAGCGTTTCGTGAGGTCGTCGCGAAGACGATAAGCCCGGCGAGCGCTTTGATTTAATACGTCGAGACACGTGGATATACGTATACACACAAACGCGCGCGCGCGACAAAGTACGTTGGGAATCTCTCGTATAAGTCTTCGACAACAAAACCGCGCTTTTTCAACGCAGCGCGAAACGACAACTCCGCGCGCTGTAAACGTCGTCGAAATAAGGCTCGTAAAGACAATAGCCGTTACAACGGTATTTTTCCCTTTTTTTTCCTTTTTTCAGTTTAAGCGGTGGTGGCACTTGCGGTCGCGTGTACTCGGGAGCTTGCGCGTGGAACCAAGACATTACACGTAACGTTACGTTGTTTTTTATTTATCCACAACATGTCGCGGGCACAGTGTCCAATGAAATCTCGGTCTAATTTTGTATTATATGTCTCGAGTGCTTGATTTGGATGATATTCCAACGACTAGTGCGTTTGAACATTGAATTGATCATTCAGAAGTATAAATAGAATCGTCCGAACATTCATAAGTGTTTGTGCTGATAGACGTACGAGACGATACTCAAATGGATCCGTTGACAGTGTAACGTCCCCATGAGCCGTCGCAGTATCAACTCTCATATTTCACACGACATCCATTTGAAGAGTCTAATCAATCGAGAGCTGTCTATAATCTTTCGAGCTATGAATCACACGCGACGGTCCACTTGGTCGCGAAAAACAATTAGCAGAGTGTACCCGGAGAGACGATCATCTGAAAACGAGTCTCCGCAAGCCGCTCGGATACTCCTGATCGTTATTCATTCAAAAGCGTAACGTCACAACATGTCCGAGATCAACGCGGCGCTGTTCGATAATCAAGAGGCGAACGGGGCGCGTTTTACGCGTGTGCACTCGCGAATTCCTGGTCGGACGGATTTGTTGTTTAATTCATGAATCGCACGCTCGGCCGTACAATTTTGCAATCAAATGAATTGAATAATGCTATTTGAATAGTAATCCTATGCAAATAAAATCGAGCCACACGCGCGACTGATCCGCGGTGTTTGATGTTGCGCACCGTTTACTTCTCACTCATTCATTAGTCGCGCGCGTGCGAAAATTCATCTCGCCGCGCGTCGGCTGTTCAAAATCACTTGCATGACGCGTGTATATACGCGAAGCTCGCGTCAAATCATTCGCGACTGTGCGATTGATCATTACAATTTGACGCGATGCGCTAGACTTGAAAATATAACTAACTGGGGGCGTTGCTCCTTCTATTTTCGTACTTTGAAATTCACTGGCGATCGAAGCAACCCATCTTTTTAGATATTCTCGACGAAACTGACAGCTCCGTCTTTTTATACGCGTACAGCCTCGACGTTTCACGGGAGTACTGCAAGTCATTGCTCCGATTAGAAACTGCTCCAATTTGATTTTACATATACGAGCGAAAGGAGAAGAGCCTCCGCCGCGGCGGAATAATAAAATTGCTCTGTGTCTCTTGGTCCAAAACTCCGGCAGAATTTGTGATTCTCTAAATATCAAGTAGATTAGAGTAGATACTCGCCGGTGAATCGAAAGAATTTTTCTTTATCTCGTCATGATTATAGACAGTCGGGGGGGAGGCACGTGGGATTGGCAGAAGCCGCGCTCGTGAATGAAATAATACGCGGACAAGAGCAAACTGTTAATTATCGTGACGATTCTACTGAATCGTGAAATTCATATGTGTGTTTCCGCTTCTATTGCAACCGGCGATTGTCCGCGTCTCGAAAAAAAAATCGTCGTTTTGGTTTCCTTGAATCGTGTATCATAACGTACGGGATACAAGACCGTTTTAGCCACGCGCGCGAGTATATCGGCTCTTATCGACGACTCGATAAGATTAAAAGCGGGGCATATTGATCATGCAAAAGTATAATTTATAACCGTTACGCGAGTGCATTGGTTCGCGTGCACGCACGAGAGTGAGTATACTCACTCGATCTCGCGAAGAAGCCGCGGCGATCGTTCGATTAATTTTCTAACTTGCAGCGCGTCAGAGCCAACGCGCGACTTATCGCGCCGGGGACTGTCGAAAAATCGAGAGATGCATCAATTGGCCGAGTCGCGCGTTGTAGGCGCACGAGCGAATGGAGGTCAGAGGACGGGAGTAACGGTAATAAAAATTCACTAGCTCGCGCCGGTCGTGGCAAATTGACTCGGGTGCCCGAGAGAGAGAGAGAGAGAGAGAGACGCCGAGCAAAAAAGCCAACAGCTCAATTCGGACGGGCTGATCCATAAAAATGAGGGATCGGTAACGGGCGTAGGGGGGCCCGGAGAAAGAGAGAACGTAAACGTTTGGCGACACACACGGGCGGGCGCATTCTCGGTTCGAACGACATCTAAAATACAGTTGGAGCCGTATAGAGACGGCGGCGGGGATTTTTCACAGGCCCGCCGCGGCTCGGCGACAGCTGAATTTGTAGTAGCTCATTTTCATGATTTTATTCGCGGCTCTCCAGCCAGCAGAGAAAGAGAGACGTATCCACTCTCGGCCGTAATATACCTTCCGTCCTCTCGCGCAATAAACTCTTGCTCGCGCGCCTATCTCGCGCGATTCGTTTCATACGTGCGCGTGCATACGTATATACATATATATTTTAACGCGGCGGCGGCGGCGGCGGCGGCGCTATTGTTCCCCGGGTCTCGGCTCTCGCGTATTTTCGTTGGGAATTGAGCGAGCGCATACTTATATACACGCGCGCACACATCCTGCAGTCCTCGCGCTTGATATATCCTTCATCTCGCAATCCCAAACGTAATTCCAATCCCACGTACGGCCGTGCATTGTCGCTCGTTCGACAGCTGCACTGCATTTTTCGAACGAATCCAATTACGGCCGCGTAATTAAACACCCGCGCTTTATTAAGCATTTTCGAGCAGAAGCAGCAGCAACACCGGCTTTCAGAAGTAAGTATACGGTGCACCCACCCAAGAATCCCGCGAACCCTACTTCGCATTCCGACGTTGTTCCTCGGTATATATATATGTGTGTATCAAAAGTGGTTGCGTCATCGAGAAATACCTACGACGTCGGCGGGTGAATCAGAGTCGCGGCTGTCGCTCAGCGGCAATTATATCGCGGCGGTGGCGCGTCCTCCGAAATTCCCACGGTCAGCTGGACTCCCCGGCGAAACGGCTTCTTTCGCACGGGCCAATGTTTTTATACGTATATATGTATACACGAACAAGTGTTTACCGGGAAGACGAGCGAGAAAGAAAAGAGGGGAGGATCGATGGCGATGATCCGCGAGGTGGAACGCGCGTGAGAAACAACTGTCTCGGGCCAGTGAAGATGACAAAAGTGCGCGTACATACCTGGACGCTCGTCGGTGGTTGCGCGGGCCGCAGGAGGATCTCCGCCCAACCGTCGGAGGCTGCTGTAGTGCCTGTGCGACAGACGCACGTGCGCTGCTCCCGCGCTGCACAGGAGCACGCGTATTTTCAAATGCAAACTCACTCACTGGCGTCGCTCACTGGTGCACCGTCCTCGTCTCCTCGACCACCTGTTCGCGAGCACGGAGGCTGCGGCGGGGGAGGGGGTCCGCGAGCGAGTCCCGACGCTCGATCTGTCGAGCCTGCGGGGGTGTGGGGGAGGGAGAGGGCCAGCCCGAGCACGTCCTGCCTCGACCGCGTACCGCAGCGCACTGATTCGCAGCCCCGCCAGCGCACGCCAGTCTCGAGCCGCTCTCGAGAGCGGCGCGCGCGCTGCAACGGCACGCGCGCACCCGACGCGTATCTGGCTGGTGCTGGTGGGGGGAGAGCCGCACAGCCGCTCCAACCCAAGCGCCGCTGCTCGCGTCCGCGGATACTTCAACCTAGTGCGCCCTTCCAAAATTGAATCGTGCGTGTGCGATAAGCCATACCCTATTAACGCTTCTCTTACGGATTTTCCCGGTGATGAATTAGCTATTTCGAAAACACGTCTATCCGGCACCAGCGTTACATGTGAAATCAACTATGTGAATAATCATACGTTTTCATTGATATTTATCAAAAACTTTTGACGCATCTAAACGAGAAATAAATTTATACCAAATCTACTAAAAATCCATATTTTATGCCACGTACACAAAAGTACTTAAATCAAGATTTGTATTAAGTAAAATTCGTTTTAAGTAAAATAGATTTTCAGTATTGCAACACTCAAGTAATCGTTTCTACTGTGCACTTTTATTTCATGTAAAAGATAGTGTTTTGCGTAGAATAAAAATAGGTTAGGGAAAAGAGACGTGACCAATCATCATGTGTAATTAAGTGAGCTGAGTAAAGCATAATAAAAGGAGGAAAAAACAGGTTGTAAAATTTTTAAGTTTCTAAGAGAAAAGACTGAATAAACTGTTGTATATTATGCAAGCAGTTGGATTTGAAATTTTGAATACACGTGTGGACGTGTCTACGAGTAATTAAAAATGAACGCACCAGTTGGATATACGATATTTTATGTTACGAGTGCTCGTTTAATGGGCATTTTGAAAAAACACTATAGTTACTTGGAAATGCGATTTCACGCACTAGTAAAATAAATGTTGTTTTAATACTCCCAACATAACGGCCAATTGCGACTGGTGCCCAGAGAGCAACCGGAAATACGAAATCTGAGAAACGTGTCACATAGGCTGCAGTCGCATTATTATATATACGTTAGGCCAACTTCGAGCCCAATGCAAACGCAGTGCGGACGATTGTCCTCGTATTCGCAAGAACATCCTCCTGTTTTCCCGGGAGAATCGTATCCTCGAGTAGGCTTCGTCCAGACTTTCACCCGCTTCCAAAATGAAGCGTCTCTTGAAAGAAGATTTTTCTTATTCGGTCAAGAGTAAGGTAAGCGAAGGAATGCTCCCCTCCCGATATTTCGTGTTTCCTGTGCGTTCTCGACACCACTAGCGCTCAGGACCGATTTGTCGCATTAAAACGAAGTTTTCTGTTCTGTTGCTTCCTCACTCATTGAGCGTTCTTCTAAACCGTTATCCTTTTCTCCTCCCATTCTTATTTCACTCTGCTAACCAAATTACACAGATATATAATCAAGTGTAATAATTGATCATTCTTTACACGTAACTACCGTACTTTATGTATAAAAACATTTCATCTTGCCGTTCGTCACATCAAAAGAAGTAAATGTTTCCCATACGACTATTCATATATATGTAAATCCTCGGAAATACGTGAAATATTCCCAATTGCCATGAATAATATTATGATATTCGATGAAAGTGAGCCGATGCAGGGACAGTTGAAAGGGTTGGACGCTGACTAGCTAAAATTTTGGATTTCGAGTGGAATTTTGAACAGGTCAAGATAGGCAAAGGATAGTTATAGCGGTGATAGTTCTCGCGAACTGCGCTTCGACACCCCGCCCGCTAAATTATGCAATTTTCGATGACGAACGATCCCGTACAAATGTATGGAAAACCGCGCTAGATTCATAAACGGGAAATCGTCGAACGAACTTGGTTGGCTTGCATCCGGGGAAACGCGCGAGGGAAAAAACAAGACGTTGGAACAAAGCGAGCGCGTGCAGCCCTCGTTAGGGAAGCACACTCGCGAGTTCGATAAGTCGCTCGCGAGCAATTTCGAAGTGGCGCGTCCGTAGGGGAAAAACGGGAATGGGGGGCAATTGCGCTTTTCAATCGGCCGAGTCACGGAAGCATCGCGCGGCGGCCCCCAAGACAAATAACGTCCGCGCGTTATTCGATAATAAGGGCTGTACACGCGCGCGTTATTTTTCTCTAATTGCTCCGATCGATCGCCCCCCTCCTGTGTATCGCTACTCCACAGCCCCGCTCGCCTCTCGAGATGTAGTGCGTATATAGGCGCGCCGCGTTGAAAAAGCTCAGTGGTCACACCCGCTTGCCCTCACCCAAATCATCCGACGTTCTCGTGCACACGGCTCGAGGGCGGCATGCGAGCTTCTTCTTCGTGTACAAACAGTCGCAACTCCCGGTCCTGCCCAACTTCCGTGGGCGGGCGCACGCGAGCCCGATCACGTCTTCATCCACGCGCATGCATGTGTGCTATACTGATTTTCCGAAGGCCCAACGGTAATAGCCCGACCGCACCTCACGAGTCATTTTATTTTGACGCCCGTTACATATACTCGTCGCCGGTACAATCAAGCGGCGTCCGTCTCACCGATCGATCCGCACACGTCGCGTGGTAATGCGCTCGGCATCGAGACGCGCTGCACGGCTAGATCGACGCGCTTCCGATTTGCCATTGGCGCCGTACGTCGAGAGATCATCAAAACGTCGTGTTCGCGGATTACGCATTTCCTGCGGATTGATGTGCGCGAGTTTGGTCATTTTTCATTCCGCTTCGTTAAACGCGCGCGAATATTTATAATCCACGCGATTTCCACCGGGTCAAAATATACATATATATTATTCATTGGAAATTATTCCGAGCACACGCGCTCGCGTGTGTATACACGTATACTGTATACTGCAGTTGATTGTGGCTACGTGGGCGCGCTCGTCCGCGCGAGCTATTCATGTATTTTGATAATACGATCGTACGCGACATTCTATGCAGGTCGTTACATGATTAGATTAAAATACAGCAGCGATGAAACGGTCGCGCGCGCCACTATATGTATATATTCCGCGATGACATTTGCATATTCAAACATTCAAATTGATTCCGGGGGCAATACCCATTGAGCAATACCCGAAATACACCTTATTCCAACGTTTTTTTTTTTTCATCTTCTCCCCCCGAATTTTGAAGCGTTTCAATTATACCAAAAGTTCACGAGAGCGCGGATAAATCCGTGGGCTCATTGCGGACGCGTCTAGTTTACTGCCGCTCGCTGATTTCAATTCGGTTTTATTGGAACGAAACTGTTGAGCGACGCGGAATCGTCGGATTCTCGATTCGGCCGCGTGAACTCGTTTTCGGGCGCGCAGGCTTCTTTGAAACGTGAAAAATCCGTGTGTGCGCGTTTGACCCGCGCCAAAAGCGAAACGAACCCACCTCTCCCCATTGTGCGTTGATGACTTTCGTCGGGTATACGCGCGATTACTATTACTCCATTCAATACAGCTGGATCGGGAGCGATGAAGATTATTTCAAAATTTTCGACTATCCGGCAGCTGCTATCGAGAATCGCTCCTCTCAGTTTTCGAAGTGAAACCGGCAACTGTATCTCCTCGCGCACGTGCCTCCGATTCGCACTTGTTCCAAGGATAAAGCTTGAAAAACGCATTCGTCCTTCCGCGTGTGAATCATCGTTCGTGCCAAAGTCACCAAAGAATCGTCCGGGGCAGGGCAAAACAAGCCCCCGAGAGGAAGAATAGCGACACGCGCGCGGGCTTGTGTACCAAAAATGATGTTGGCTTATGATTTTAAATTAATTCCAGCGTACGGACGCGACGCTTGAAAAGCAATTAACCCCGAATGAATTCGTTCGAATGGCCGCGGGTCGGAATTTGCGCGGTCGGAAAAAGCCCACGCAGCCACAGTCGCACACACGTACGTGGCGCGCGCTCGCTCGATCAAAGGAGTTAAATGATACCGCGGCAAAGGACTTTGACGACGCGGGGCACGGGATAAAATTGATAGATAAAAGCCGAAAAAGAGAGAGAGTCGGAGAGCCCCGAGAGTCGGGTTTTCCCTTGGCCGCGCCAGTCGAATTTGCATTTCCGTTCGCGTAATCCCTCGTTTGCCGGACCCGAGCCCGCCATACCGTGTGTCCTCTGCACGTTGTCGCGCGCCCTGCAATAAAGCGCACCTCGCGCCAACATCTCGCCGCTCGCGGCCACAGCTGACTTTGATCTCGGCCAAAGTTGATTCGAGCCTTTTCCTCGAGGTTTTTTTCTTGACCGCCCGCGTTTCCGGACGTCGGCAGAGCCAAGACGTGTGTGGGGGCAGCAACAACGAATAACGTTTTTCGCGTCCATTCGAATCACGCGTTATCGCGAGCAACATCGCCGACTCAAAATTTCGCAAGGTATTATATCGGCGGTTGCCGTGACGTCGGTCGAACCTTCAGAGGAAAAGCCTTGGGAGATTTATGAGAAACTCCGACGGTATAGTATCCTCCGGTAGCACAACTGCCTGGCCAAAGTCCAAAATGTATTTCGGTATCGAAGCAGATCGCGCCCCCTCTTTCTCTCCCTCGCTATAGATCGTCTTTTCGATGAATGTTGGACGGCCGTATGAAGCGAACCTAACGACGCCTCGTCATATTGATCCTCCGCGTACGTCTCGATCGTTCGCAGCACATATTTTTCGACACCCCGTGTCCAATCGAGAGTCGCAGGTGCGACTTTTCGCGAGCGAGCGAGGAAAGAAAAGGAGGAAAAAAACAAACGGTGCTCGAACGCGAGACACGCCGAGCCAACAAAGTGTTTTCACAATCGGGGGGTTAGGTCGTCGGTTGGTCGCGAGGGGAAAAGTCGAATCGACCGTTTGACAGCCGGGGCAAAACGAATCGAGATTTGAAGAGCGGAATTCCGGCTGCAGGCCGCGTTAAACGTATATATTATACTTGGCTCACGTACTCGTCGACCGAGCTATCGCGCATGTGTATGTATAAACGCGCGGCCCCGTGCCCTTGTTACTCTCCGGGCTCCTCCGCGTTCGCACACTCATACACACGCGCGCGTTTACGAAAAAGTTACGGCCGCGATCGGCCCGCAACGCAGTTTGATCGCTCGAGCCGGGCCGCGCACTCCAACTTCCCCTCAACTTCCACCTCCGCCCGGCGGCTTCGTCTTCTTCTCTTTTTTTCTCTCTCCTCGCGGCAACAGACTCACGGGCACACGACAACACACAGGATCGACGCGAACATAACGCAATGTAATCGCGACCCCCGACGCGAAATCTCCGCGATGTTTGGATCGCTCCCGGCGACGGGGCGCAAACTCGGCCCCGGCTCGGCAAGGTTGGACCGCGAGTTTTCACGTCCGATCGACGGGCGGAGGAGCAAAGACGGGAAAAAAATAGTAGAACGAGAGGCGAAGGGAAAACACCCGTAAACACGGGGGTAAGGAGAGCCGAGTTGGGAGGGGCCACGTTGTAACTTTGTATGCGCGCACTTGTGCCGGAAGAGCGGGTAATTGCATTATTCCGTGCGCGCGAGCGAGCCAGAGAAAGAAAGTCTTCAGAGTCGGCGGTGCGCAGCTAGTCCGGGTGCACAGATTGAAGATACTTATTGGTGGAAATTGGAGAAGTTTGCTCGCGCGAGAGCGTCTCTCCGCCTCGTTTTTCACCGGCCGAGCTTTCTTTTCACAGTTATCGCCCACTTGCAAACTACCTCACCACCACCACCACCGCCACCACGACCCCACGAGTAGGTGCGTGTATTAAATTTCCATTCCCACTGGCCGCGCGGCTTCGGAATAAAGGTTCGAGCTCGTCGCGCGCGCGCTTCTATATATAAACCCGCCTCCGCAGGGAGAAATATGTATAAGGGAATACTCGAGTGGCTTTCTTTGGTGCGCGCGGCGACGGTGAATCGATTTTACGCGGATGAAAAGCTCTCGATTTATCGATGGATCTCGCCCGCGCGCGCCAGATAAAAATTGATATTATTCTCCTTTCCGTGGGGAGTTTGCTCGCACTGCCACCCGTATATATACGCGCGCGTACCCGGCGAGAAGATCAAATCTGTTGAAGTTTCGCGATCTCCCAGATATACGGCGAATTCCAATCATTTAGTTTTACCAGCCAAAGTTCCGGCGCTTTGTCAAATTCCCTTATCCACGAGCGCCCCGCCGCCCGCCGCCCGCCGCCTCTCGTATATACTCGAGATAGTTATTCCGACCCGATCGACACGCACACACCCGACAAACTTCCAGCTACTAGCTGCCTCGATTCTTTTGAATTATCGCGCCAAACTTATCGAACCCACATCTCGCCAATCAAATTCATGTAACCTCCGCGGGTATAATTTACCTGGGCGCGACTATAGTCGAGACAGCGACTGATACGATTCGGAAAAAAAGCCGCTGCCAATATTGCATCGACAGTATGCTTCTTCTCTATGCTCCGTAACAATTACGGTCCATCGGGATATACATAACGGTTTTCGCTGAAATTCAAACTCCAATCGCATTTGCCACCATTGACTCGTGCGTACATAATTTCAGGAAGTCGGACAAGGTTTGCTTGAGTCACATTGCAATTTCAATTGAATTACGTGTGCGTACAGAAATTTTCGGGATTCAATATGTTTTTCGACCTGTAGATCATGGAAATGAAGGTCCCGGAGGTGTCGTCTTTCGTCGCCATCGTCGCAAAGTTTTCTCTCTGAGCAAGCAAAACGACAACGACGCCGAGCCGCGCGGCGGCGCGGCAAATGACACGAGGCAGTTAAAAGTCACTCGGGCCCTCGTTTTGTCAAAATCCGAGGAATCGCAGTCGATTCGGCGGTATCTCATGATTGTCTGTTTATCTGTCGCGTGTGTACGTATTGGACAGTGTGTGTGGGGGGGAGAGGGGGGGGGGAGCTGGTAATCCGGGTGAAGCGTGTCGGTGGCTGCACTTCGACATCGCGACGTGTAAACTTGACGCATAAATATATGTACATGCACGTATATACTGCGGGCGACGGCAAATGCTGAGGTCACGTGCTGACTCATGGACCGAGATACTATATGGAGGAGAGTCAGGGCGGGAGAGGGAAAGAGCGACAGATATAGACAAGGCCGAATCCCAGCAGTCGAACCAGCTCAGCAAAGCGTCTGCTCGAGAGAGAGAGAGAGAGAGAGCTCTCCGATTTCGGAGTGGCTCTCGCTACCACACCGCGAGACTCCACCACCGAATAAATTATTCCATTTAACCCATTAACGACCAAACGCCTCGATTTTCTGTCAACTTTTCGACGCGATTATTTGGCATGTTATCGTCTTTGAAAGAATTCAGTTTCCACTTATTCTGGCGTAAAATTTTATGCTCTTTCAGAATCCGTGGTCAAAATTATGATTAGACTCCTAGGAAAAAAGATATGGCCGATTCAAACTCATAAAATGCGAAAATTTAAAAAAAAAAAATTTTTCTCGATTTTTTTTCATAATGTTATCGCCAATCATTTGTGCTCTAATTATGGACAAAGGTGGACAAAATGCTTCAGGTTTAAGAGGAAATTCTTTTTATCGAAGTGAAATCGCTTTTTTTTACAAAATGGCGGCAATAACGTGAAAATTTCATAAAAAACATTGCTTATTTTTTTTCTCGAAAACTATGGACTTCATCAAAAAATTCAAAAGAACAAAAATGTCTTATAATTAGTCAAGGAATACTTCCAAATTTTTTCAAATGTTTTTGACACGTTTTGGAAAAATTTAATTCTCCGAATTTTCAAAAAAATCTAGATTGTCTCTAAAAATTCTACAAAAATTTGTGAGCGTTCCTTGACTAATTCTAAGACACTTTTGTTCTTATAAAATTTTTGATAAAATCTAGTTTGCCAACTGTTTTTTCATTTTTTTCTAGCTTTTTGAAAATTCTATTTTTTCCTATGAATCTCAAACTATGTATTTTTGTTATCTTTCTAATTTGGGCTTTTGTAAAAATATTTTTAAGTAATTTTTAATGATTGTTATCAAAACAAGTTTTACAATAATACAAAGTACATGTATTACAATATTTAGAGGTTCTAATCGGACATTTTTCCGATGAGCAGTTTTTCTTAGGAGTGACATAAGAAACCTCGTGCGATTTTCTTCTATATCTTTTACCGTTTTCAAGATATCGTCTGGCGATACTCATTGCAAAATCTTTTGATCCTTTTTTTTCTCCTTCATTACATGAATTGTACAACACTAGTGCGTTTACAATCGCAGATTGTACGAGTCGTATAAATACTACCCACGTCCACTTTTTAGACCGTATACACGGCAGAAGATTGTTGCAATGATTGTCGTGCAAATCAACACCCCCCATAAACTTGTTGTAAGCATGAAAAGCATATGGAAAAAATATGACAGTTTTTGCTCTCTCCTCTGCGTTATATCTTTTAGATGGTGATTGGGGAGTTACACCAGCGGCAGTTGAAGCTATTGATACTTGCTTAGAGTCCTTGATAGAGATATAATTTATTCCACTGTTTTGGTCATGCTGTGCTATACAAGTACCTCTCGGAGCGTTCTTATCAATTATTTGTCTTACTTCTTTAGGTACACGATTTTCTCTTATTGTACCTGTGGATCTTAGGTCTAGTTTTTGTAAATGTAATATAAGATCGAAAGAAGTAAAATAATTATCGAAATATAGATGATATTGAGGAATTTCTAAACCTGACGTTTTCTTGAAAAATGGATCCAATAAATTCATTACTACTCTTGAACCAAGAGCACATTTATTTAGAATATTCACACTTGAAGATTTGCCGCAGTACAAATCTAAATCTAATAAAAATCCATCTGATGTACAAAGCCCCCAAAACTTCAAACCAAATCGAATAGGCTTACCGCGAATAAATTGTTTTAGGGAAGTTCTGGCATATGATTTGGCCATCATTTCATCTATGGAAAGTGCTGTACTTATATATCCAAATTCTTGAATATTTTTTCTAAACTCATTCAACAGAACTCGGACTCTCCATGCTTTGTCACCAGAATTATTATCTTTAGCTTTAGAGTATTTTAGATGAGATTTGATTTCTTCAAAAGTGGATCGTGACATGGCTTGTTGAACTATATCACAAGATAATAGTACATCAGATGACCAGTAATCTCGTTGGGATTTCCTACTATTGAAAGAAGATAGAATAATTATTCCCAAAAAAGTTTCTAGTTCCATTCTTGAAAGATCGTAGCCATTTTCATTCGTAGCTTCTGAAATGTAACTTTTCATATTATCTGAAAAGAATAGCTCAAATAATTCAACAGGACTAGATCCACAAATTTTGGTCTTCTGAATATTATTTAGCAATAATTCATTTTGAAGAATCGCATTATTTATTTTTTCACCGGTTACCCACTTATAAATGTGATCATTTTCTAGTTTACTTTGACTGTCTGAATAAGTTTTAGAAATAGTTCTGTATGAATACTGTGATACGATATTTTCAGTATTTTCATGATCAAACTGGTCCCCTTCGGATCCGGAATCAGAATCTCCAGAATCATCTGGATTTGGCAAATCAATAATTTCGTCGTAGTTATTATTAGAATCATCAAATTCGCGAAGGATCTGACTATTAGCAGAATTTCGTGCTCGTTTTGGAGGCATTTTACAAAATTAAAAATTAGAAAATTATTTTATTTTTACACTATTTTTTCAGTCAAAGACCAGAGAATAACAAACAAACTGTTTTTTTTTTTACAAATTTAGCGTAAAATTAGAAAATGAAAAGGAAATAGCTTTTTTTTCACAAAAATTTTATAATTCTTTCATGTTTTATTTATTACACTACAATTGAAGTCTGGAAACGAACACTTTTTGATAAAACTATAATTTTTTGTCTTTGTCCTGAAAGTCGTATGAGAAAAACTTAACGTAGCGAAATTTCTCTGGTGACTCGAATCAAGTATAAAGGTTCCACTCTTCATGAATGAAAAATTTGACATTCAACTATTCTTTTTCCCTAGATTTCATTTAGTCAGAAAAATTATGTGAAAACTAGATTTTATCAAAAATTTTATAAGAACAAAAGTGTCTTAGAATTAGTCAAGGAACGCTCACAAATTTTTGTAGAATTTTTTGAGACAATTTAGATTTTTTTGAAAATTCGGAGAATTAAATTTTTCCAAAACGTGTCAAAAACATTTAAAAAAATTTGGGAGTATTTCTAGACTAATTATAAGACATTTTTGTTCTCTTGAATTTTTTGATTAAGTCCATAGTTTTCGAGAAAAAAAATAAGCAATGTTTTTTATAAAATTTTCACGTTATTGCCGCCATTTTGTAAAAAAAGCGATTTCACTTCGATAAAAAAAATTTCCTCTTAAACCTGAAGCATTTTGTCCACCTTTGTCCATAATTAGAGCACAAATGATTGGCGATAACATTATGAAAAAAAATCGAGAAATTTTTTTTTTTTTAAATTTTCGCATTTTTTGAGTTTAAATCGGCCATATCTTTTTTTCTAGGAGTTTTATCATAATTTTGACCACGGATTCTGAAAGAGCATAAAATTTCACGCCAGAATAAGTGGAAACTGAATCCTTTCAAAGACGGTAACATGCCAAATAATCGCGTCGAAAAGTTGACAGAAAATCGAGGCGTTTGGTCGTTAATGGGTTAAGTGTGCTATTGATGGAGCTACCGCCGCTCGCGGCGCCTCGATGCCATGGATTCGAGCATTGCGATTTCGCGCGCACAGAGACTCGGTCAGCGGAGGTTACGTCGCGATTAAATTGAGTCTCGGGTGACGACGCACCGCGACTCGCCGCAGCAGCTCGTTACAATCGGACTCTTCGGTATATACGGAGCGAACAGCTCCCGAAGACGATCCGTCCTGTAATTGTCGTGATTATCCGCGGGCGACGCTCGTTTTCTTCCCAATCAGCAGACCCGCGTCGGCTCGCGTCTATGCGCCTCATTTTTTCCTTCTCCCATGCCTTCTCCAATGGCGCGCGGTAAATCTCTTCGGCTCGCACTCCACACAAGTATATAGAAGTATACACAGTTGAATACGTGTATAGAGGGAGGCTCGAGCTGCCGGCAGGCATCGGCCGCGAGATTGCCGGAGCGGAAATTGGCGCTCCGCCGAGGAAGTAACAGCGCGATAGAATTGGGTCGAAGTATCTCTCTCTCCGAGAGAGCTGAGGAGGGACAGAGGGGGGAAACACTCCCCGTCTCCCTCACTCTACACGGCTCGAGAGAGAGAGAGAGAGAGAGAGAGAGAGAGAGAGAGAGAGCAGCCAAGCCAGGCTCCTTATCTTTTTCCTTCTGCCCGGCTCTCGCGCCGCGGCTGTCTCGCTGCGCACCGACAGCTTGCGCGCTCCAGCTCGCTTACATATTCCCCGCCGCCCACGGGGCTCTGGATACGTCTCTCTCGCGCGCGCGCGCGACTCCTAACCCCACCCCCTCCTCTAGAGTAAGGATTCACGCGCAAAGTACTTTGAAAAACTAATAGCTAACAGCTGGAGCTGCGAGTCGGGATTTTCGCAGCTACACTCCCTCGTATATATGTATAAGAGTCATTTGCGCCCAACCTGGCGGCAGACGAGCGAATAATGAAAGATTGCGCCACCCAAAGTGTAACCGCTAATCGACCGTTTCCTCTGTACCCCTTCTCGCCTGACGGCACACCGACAATCACGCGGAGAACGGCCACCGAAGTAGCCGCGCAGAGAAAGAAAAACGGTTTTTTCTTTCTCCGCGATATTTCAGCGCTGGGTATGGACGTTACTCCTCGTCAGATCGTGGTCTAGTACGTAATGAAGACCTGCCGATAGGAAGAAAGTGGTTTGAAAATTTTACCACGTTGATCGTGGTATTAAATAGTAGATATATTGCGCGAGCGTGTAAATGTTGACGCACTGTTTCGATACGATATTGTATGTTATGATCAGCGCCTGTTTGGAAGACATTTGAGTAAAATATTTTCCGGAGATTCGTTAAAGTGTGTGTTAAAAAAATTCCACCAGTTATCAACACTGAAAATAAAATGAATTTGGCACTGTACCCTATGTGGCACTTTTCTCGAATTTTGTACTTCCAATGCTATCTGGGCACCAGTTTTTTACAACACTTTCCTCCTTGACTATCTGCTTTTTGCTTTCTTTCCTTATGCATCACTCGGTCAACGCAATTACAATGATCAAGTGTAGCCGCGCATTCTCATTTATTTACATGTGTGTAATTGGACACATGAACGTAGCGTCCTTTTCTTGTGAGTGAAATGTATCAATATTTAAGAGATAAACGTCAAGTTTTCATAGACATGTTATAATAATTTACGTATTATTCGGTTACATGTCTAAAGATGTTTATAATAATCTATGGAAACATGATTTCGAGTTTATTTCAATCCCAATTTGATCATCCCTGTAGGCGTATAGAGGCGCGACTACCCAATGTGACCCTTTTGGCTCACTTCAGTTTATTGACATTTTGAATGGGTCAAAATGATGGCTTTTGATATGCCGTTCGCAGAATTTTGAAATTCCAATTTCATCATAGTCGAATTCGTGGCAAACCTATAGGGGGGGGGGGGCCCATTGGTTACGGTTATCTGACTCACGATAGTCAACGAAATTCTGGTCATGGTATCTATACAAGAGTGGCTCATCTTGATTGGAAAAGTCATACAAGTTTCCATTATGATGGCAGTGAATTTGATTAAACTCTTTGAAAATGACCACTTTCAACCAAACTTGAAATATTCCAATTACTCCGTACCAGTTAGTGCACTTGATTCCGGTAGTTCGCATATATCAAGAATGTCGGCACCCAAGATATCACTCTCCACAGGCGACTCGATTGATGATGCCGACTATCTGTTTTTATGAAATTAATTAATAAATTAAATTTGCAACAACTCTCTGTTATGTCGGACTGTAGGATTCGCATGACATCGTCAAAATTCGGCAGATTTCGGGATATTTATTCAGCCCCAGCTTCCTCCGTCTTCCCGAGGGTCCGTCGATCGATTGATCCATCGCAGCGCCGACGAGCCGAGCATCGCCGCGATTGACAAACTCCCGGCGAACAATCAATCTGTCCGGGAGGGGTACTTTCGACGGCTACTCCAAAGAGCCATTGAAATATTTGCACAGCCGGTGCGTGGTGTGTATACAAATGATGTGCGACCGAGAAATAGATATTCCGAGGTGTGTTTGCCAAACTCGAGGTATGTATAGCCCCGAATGAATTATAAATTTGCACTGCATTGTGCAGAGCCGAGGAGACTGTATCCTCGGGAGAGGGCAAATCCCAACAGTATCTTATAAACGCCAGCGCGGGCGAGCAAATGGAGAGCGATAGAGAACGAGTAGGGCCGAAGAACGAGAGAGGGCTCGAGAGAATGGAGGAGAGTCGTCTATAGCTCGAGCTCCGAACAAGTTAGATTAGCCCCAAGGTATAGTGTGTGTGTGCGCCAGGCTGGGCGCCGCCGCCGCCGCCGCGTCATCGCCTTTGTCCAGCCGAACCGAATCGCGCGTACCTCGCGCCGGATAATTATTTTGATTATTAGTTGAAGCGCCGCGTGTGCAGGGTATTCCCGATGACAAAGCCTCCGCCCGAATTGATTGATAGACGAAGTTCCATTGTCCCGGTGCCTTCCGCCCGTGCGCTAACTACCGACCCCGCTGCCGCCCTTTCATTCCTGTCGATTCTGCCAATATCCCAAACCAGACTGATTTCACTCCGCGGCGACTGTCGGGCGCGCATTAGTTTTTCGTCCTTATCAGCATTCGACAGGGACGCGAGCCGTAATTCGGACGCAACTTGCTATAGCTGCTGTGCCCCTGCACGCGCGACGAGCCCCAGCCAAGTTAAGCTTCCTCTCTCGGGGGGGATTGTGTCTTTCTCCCCTAATTTCGACAGTTGGATCCTCGTTTTTCCAATGCCGCCGGCAATTATGGTTTTTTCTTCTTGGTCCGGGACGCGTCAGTCGACTAGGACGTGGATCGGCCGAAAGCGAGAGGAGTGATTCCTCGGGCGGGGCGCGCGAGGGGCATCGATTTGTGCCTCGTCCGCGCACATCCATCATACTCGAGCGGCAATCATTTCTATCATCGGCCCGCGTAATTCATCACCGCGCCGCGAGCAATAAATTATCTTCCCCCCGCCGAAATGATTCGTTCGCCCTCTTCTCGACGCCAGAGCCGTCCCGAGAACGAGGGCTGAACTGTGTCGGCTCCCGATTCAATGCCAACCAATCGATTCCTCGCAAAGCTCGCGTGAGGAAGGAGGAGGACGGGGGGCAAAAAGTATGTGGCACGAAAAACACAATACTACGGGGAATAGAAAATCGCCCCCCCCTCCCCTCGGGTATATAAGGTGTCGAGTCAAAACTGATTCTTTCATTTTTTGTCTCTCACTGAAGTATCCAACTGCTAAAGAGTATACATCGACCAGGACTCGGTTGAATGCGTCGCGGCGCGGTGGGCGTTTCTCATTTTCCGCTGGGGCAAAAAAGTCGAGCTCTCGCTCAACGGTATAGGGTGTGTGTGTGGGAGTCATTGAAGGTTCGAGAAAAATTATTTCCCCTTTCTTTTTCTCTCTCTCCGGATCTCTGTGCCATATGCCTTTGGCCTGTATATTCTTCCCCCGTTGGCGCGCGGCTATATATGCGCGCAAACATTTCTCAGACTGCAATTACTATTTCCCCGGGCTTTTGCCTATTTCGAATCGGCCTTTATCTTTCCGCTCTGCTCTTTTCGCCTATACATCTTTCTCTCTCACTCGTATTTCGCTCCGACCGACTGTGTCTCAGGACGAGTCTTGCTCCGCTTGGCTGGGGCAATAAGGGTACGCTCGAATGTTATATACATGGCGCGGACCTCGAGCTTACGCAAGCCAGCCTCTTGGGCTTACGGATCGGCGAGGCCGGCTAGAGGAGCGAACAACGCTGCAATTGCCATTGGAGAAGCTCCTTCTCTGAAGCATACTCCATTGCGACTCTGTGTCTCTCAACCGTGATGCAACTGGCTTCTTCTTCTCGAGGGGCGGACGATCGTCCGCATCGCGAAGCGACTCGTCTTGGAGGATGCCGGGCAATGTGTCGCGCGCACCACGTCGAACAACCCAATCGAGATGAAGTGCAAAGTCGAGAAATCCTATAACTTGAAATCCGTACGCAACAGAGGACCAGTTGTACTCAATTGCGCATCGCAAGCAACAACAAGTTCACTAGGGGGCACGACGGTCTACAGCGCGGCTCCAAATCACTAAAATTTCCACATCGCTCCGTCGAATTAATCAATGAAATATCGTGGCGAAGTTCGTTCGGATAAACTATACGTATGCGAGACAATTCACAATGGCCCGGGACATTATGTGGGAAACACGAGAAGTAATTACTTCTTAAGGTATACGTATACTTTGAGAAGCAACACATGAAACTTTATCAAACGCCGTACGCGAGTTGAGATAATGGAAATGAATAGGCCTGCATGGCGCTTTGAGCGCGGTACGTATTTCGCGCGGGGTTACAGAGTCAGTATGCGCGCGCCCTGCTCGCGACAGCCGCGCGCATTATAATAGTCAAAAGGGAAACGGAATATGGGCGCATTCACGGAGGGCTGGGCGCGCGATAAGCCCGACGAGTGATTGATACGTTCGAACGTTTTACACGCGAGCTGAACAAAATGATTTTCGCGTACAACGCAGCGCGAAGGGTATCAGGCCCGATCGATGCGAAATCCCGGCGGATATCCGAAGTAGGCTCGCGAGAGATCAAAGTTACATTTGCCCACCGGTGGATTCAATGAGTTGGCCAAGAGCGTATCGATGAAAAGGGATACGCAGGGGGGGGAGGATAAAAAGAAAAAGAGACTCGAGGCCGCGAGGAGGAGGGTATTTGCATTCAACGGCGTTACGGGAGTTTATATCAGTGAGGTCGCATTAGGGCTCGGGCGTATCCCGAGCCAGAGGCGCGGGCCGGGGCGCGCGACTGCAGGTACGACTACAAAGACGCGCGCGAGGACGGCGACGACGTTACGATGTAATAACCATTTGGGAGTCAGTGCTGCCGCATATCGCGCGGGGCTGCACAGTAAAAACAAAGAGCCGAGGAGAGGAAGCTCGCGGCGGAGAGACAGGTATAGAAAAGAGGCTGGGGAAAAATCTGTCGAGGTACGGGTAGGAGACGGGGCTTTTTAATGAGACCTCGCGATGCGCCCGGAGAGCGAGGAGGAGGCCGCGCACACTGTCTCGTTGCCGAGAGAGGAACGAGTCCCAATATCGCGCGTATGAGTTCCGGGGCAACGCGAGTTAACGGCAAACGGGGGGTAGCAGCTGCCTTTGTAACGCTCAATTTGTCCGGGGAGAGGCGCGCTCCAGCAATTTAACGGAACGTGCCGCGCGTTTGTCTGTCATGTAGTATTGGACCGAGCAGCAGACTCGAAAGGAGCGAGCGAGAGGGAAGAGAAGCGAGTCACCTTTGCTTTGCTTTCGGAGCTTTTCCAATAGTCTCGTCTTTGCGCGCTCGGGATTGAAGGTGTGCGACACAGTTTGTTTGACTATCGCTGCTCGGCAGCTTGTTTCCTCTCGCTCGAGCGTCCGGGAAAATATACACAATGGATGCATTCCGTTCTGCAACCCGATCTTACATATGCGCGCCATCAAATGCTTTCTCGCACTTTCGACGGTGAATCCCACCCCCATTTTTTTGTTTTTCCGCGACAACGTGACGTGTACAGACGGATGGGAGAAAGATAGAAAAAAAAACGTCCCGTATACAACACAATATCAATCTCAAACTCGAGCCGGTGCGTTCCGGGCTCGCGGTCGCGGGGATCAATACGACTTCATTTGTGCTTTTGCTGTGCTGTGCATCGAATCGTTTGGCGGCGGCGGCGAGGGGAAAAAGAGCAGCGTCCGAAATTGATATTCTAATTTCGTGTGCTCCGCATTCGAAAACATTAATTCGGTATGTTTCTATATATCTATCGGACAGCAATTTTTAAGGACTCCCCGCGCTGCGGAATTTGATATTGCGCTCGCGCTAGCTATAGCTGAAACTCATATTTTCCGATTGCTCGCTTGCGCGCGCGCGCGGTACGTGATTTTGTATGTCTGCTTGGTCGGCGAAATAATAAGAAAAATATTTTCATCCCGGAGAAACAATATTCGAGGGATCCGGCCCCCCCCTCCTTTGGTTCACTGATTCCAAGCGAAATTCATCACGGGAAATTCATCCTCGTGGTATATATGTGCAGTCTCGATATTTCGCCGGGCCGTCGCGCATTGTGATGCATCTGGGTCAAGCAGCGCGCGGCACGTAAATCCAGCTGCCACTTAGCTGCTGCGGATTGACCACTCGTATCTTTTCGTAATTAACGGCGCCGCCTTTTCATTACTCCGCGCCGTTCGTAATTCAATAACGAAAGTGCATAATGGGATAAATAACGTTTTGTAATCATTCAACGGGCTCGGCTCTCGCAGTTCTGCCTATAATCCAATTATACCCTCCGGGGGGGTTTAGCGGGTCGATTTATGCATGTTAAATGGACAATAATGAATAGAGTATATATACAGATTTGAAATTTAAGGAATCATTGTGTCGCGCCGAATAGACGAATGTTTCGCTGATTTTATATTTAAGGCGATCGGGCCGGCGTCCAAACGCTTGTTCGATATCCGGGAATGGAGAGTCGACGAGTGATCGGCCAATACAATCCGCGTCGAAAATACTCGGGAGACCAGAGCCCCGCGGAAGCCAGCGACGTGCGATACGAGTCACCCGAGACAAGGTGCAATCAAAGCTGCATAAAAATTGTCAAATTGCAATTGTAGTGCCTGTACTCTACCTCTAAATGTGGCTACTTTATTTCATGCAAAAAATCTCATCTTTCGATTGGTCACATTAGTTAATTTCCTTCAACTATTTTTCCACACTGTTTGGTTTTGATGAAACTCTAGCGATTTCGAGATGGTTCCTCTGAGCAGAAATTCAAAATCATCATTTATTGTTCCTACTATGAATGAAAATTCTGCTAGTAGTATGGAATGGCCTTTTCCTCTATAGTAAGTAATTATATAATAATATGATGACCGTTAATCTCAACTGATTCAATCGATCTCATTATGTGATTATGAATCGAAAGACAATGAGTTAAATGGATCAGTATTTAAGAAATAAACGTCAAGTTTTTATAGACATGTTGTCGTATATTTTTCGGTTAGATGTCAAAAGTCTTTATGGAAACATGATTCCAAGTTTATTCCAACGAAAAGATATATAACAATATTCCATAGATATATATGAATCGAATGAAAACGGCCCTCGAACGTTTTTCGGCGATACCACCAAACATGCAGCAGCAGCAGCAGCAGCGACGGTTAACTTGTCAGACGAGCTCGATGGAGCTCGATATATGTACATATCGGTCGGGGCGCATCGCGTCATCGGAATCCCGGGGAGACTCGCTCGGCGCATCTCACCGACGCGACAGCGACCGCGGCGAGATATCGGCAGTTCATACGTAGTATGCATGCGTATGGATAGCCGCGCGAGGGCACGCACGGGTTGGCACAGCGCGTTACGCCCGCGCGATTGTCACGGCTAATTAATGAATTCGTTTGCGGGCCGAGCGATCGGCAAAACTGATTGGCCTCTGATCTCGTATCTTTTCCTACGGCTCTCCCCTCTGCCAACTCCTGAACTTGTAATTGCAACGTATGTGAGACGCATCGGCCGAGCTCGAGGATTCCAACTGGTTTTTTTTCTCTCCTCCGTTTTTCGTGATACACACCGGTGAATCGGCCCGAACGGAAGCGTATCGCGAAACGTCCTCGGCGACGTACAGCGAGACAAGCTTGGATTAACGATCGAGCTGCTTGTCATATCTCAAGAATTAAGGTCCCCCCGAGCGACGCAACCCGACTTTTTCGACTGTGGTTGCGCTGGTTCGCATTTTATCGATGGCTTCTCAATTTTGACGCGTCTGTCAACCGATGCATATGGTATCGGCTGATCCGACACAACGGCTCAAAATGATTTATCGTTTGTATCAATTGTGGTTATTCGTTAGTATCGAGTCTTCGATTCTTCTCTGCGAATCGTAACGATCTTGCAACTTTTGGTTTTTAGTTACCCAAATAAATCGTATGTGAGCAGCCACATTCAGCTTGACGTTTCGATTTTTCGGAGATATTTTTGAGTTCTTATACAAAATTTGTGTCTACATATACGTATAACTATTCAAATGTACATTACATGCGCATAAAATCACTAATGATCGTATATAATATCTCTTGAAAATTGAAACGTCCGAAGAAAAGTTAGAATACACGCATCGCCCATTAGAGAATCAAAACACTATACCTACAGTTAATACAACTTTCATTTGTTTAATTTGATTGTATCTCATTCGCGAAGCTCACTTTTTGAGATGATCTCTCGGCGTAGAGAGAGCAGTTTTACCCATTTCGGGTTTGGGGGTCGATGAATCGGACGATCGATGGTAACGACACATTGTCGTGAGTCAACCCGAGCTGTTTGACAACCTCTGGCAGGAGAAGCGGTTGCAAGAATACTAACCGCGTGAAATTATTCAGTCTTTTCTCGCCATTTTGACCTATTCTCGGGAGTTTCCTTCCACATTTCCAGTAGCTGACACTTGAATATTTATCCTCGTACCTCCAACCGATCCACGTCTATTCGCGTTCATCCATGAATTAATAAAAAAAACCTTCGCGAACATATAAAAATCATACATGCTCTACAGGTTACTAGGGTATCTCTGGCTGCTAATCTGAACGCGATGAAAATTCATTGGATCATTTCCGTCAAAAATCCGCAGTACGCGATATTGCGCGTTGATTAAAATTCGAAATCGCCCAAGGTATAATTATACCGGTGGAAAGTATAGCCGCGATCGAAGCTGGAGAGGAAAGGGGGGCGCGACGGGGCCGAAAGAGATGTGCGCGCACACGTGGAATCGAGCAAAAGTGCAGGCGCTCGCGCGCGCCGCAAATTCGTCCCGGCGAGCTCGATTAACGATTGTCCATGGGCTCGCGCGCGAAGCGCCGACGGTATAGAAACAGGGGGTTGCAGCAGCAGCAGCAGCAGCAGCAGCAGTAGCAGCCCCGAGCGAAATTGATGGTAAAGCAATTTGGGTGGCGTTTACGCGACGTATTAATGCAGTTTGCGCACGGGCTCGACTCTTGTTGCGCGCCGGGGGAAGCCCCGCAGCGGCGGCTGAGTCGCGCAATTGTCGGATCTGCCAATTTCGCCCGGCAGTTTTATATATGACGGAAGCTCGGCGCCGAGAGAGAGAGAGAGCAGGACAACGGGCGCACTAATTACGTAATCACGTTCGCGCCGACTCGGCGCATTCCACCCGTAATCGTTGCCCCGGCGCTTACTCTACACACTGCAGTGCAGCGCCCGGCCCGTGTGTCTGTGTGTACGTCGGGCTCATCTCCGTCTATCGTTGTATCCGTCCGCGCGCATAGCCGCTCGCTTCAGGATAAAAACCGATTTACCCTCGCACCGCTCGTTTTCAATTGTTTGCGCGCCGTCGAGCTCGTGTGTGTTGCACACTCCAATTTGGACGATACCCAAATCTCGCGCGGTATAACTCTCTCTCTCTACCCTCGTAAAATTGTGATTCGCTGTTTCAAATGGAAAAATCTGTTTGACCCCGTGACAAGGGTACATCTGTTCGACGTTTCCGAGGACGCGTTCCTTTTGATTCTAGTGGAAATTTTCTCGTTGTAACGAGCCAAGTTATTTTCTTTTTGGACAATGTAATATATTTTTGCGAGTGTAATACGTAGTGAGAAAACCACACTTTTAGCTCTAGCGATCTATAGACGTCTCGAAATTGATCTAGAGCAGCGCGAACAATTCATTTTCATTACTCGTGTGCTAAAGATGACGAAGCGAATCTCGTTAGATACAAGTGCAAAAAATGATGATCATTACACTGGAGAAATACTATTTTGTTCCAGCCTGGGGGATAGGGTGTCAAAACAACGTAATTCACGAACGACAAAAATCTAACCGCACCGAAGCGTTCATATATCATGCACTTTAAACGTGAAGTTTCGCAGAGACAAAGGAGGCCCGAAATTGAAGTGGCAGCTCTGGTAATCGACATATACGAACAGTTTCAGTCAGGGAATATTAGTTACTGCGTCGCTCTAGTCCCCTCGAAGCAGCAACCGGGAGAGAACGAATAGATCTTCGATCAACTTGGCTCGATCGTAACATGCAAAATCAGAGCGAGGAAATTTAGCGAGTGGCTTTGCATATGGGCAAGAGGCTTAATGAACTCGAGCAAATGATAAGATATATATATATAAGCGGGGGCGACAGGTTGGTATATCGCGCGGCGGGGTCACGTCGCACTCAATCTGCGCGCGGCCGCAACCGCGGGAGCCCCCCCGTGCGCGACATAATAGCAGTCATCGGATTACCGCACGCTTGATTCGCCGCTTATGTTACACGAGCGCGCTACGCTCGAGCCTTCGTTATACTCGCGCAGCGCCTATACCTTCGTTAGAGCTTCCGATTCGCCATCTACATATATATAATACCCGCTCGCTCGGTCGCACGACAAATGACGCGCGATTAACCATTTTGATTCTGTTGCGCTGCTATATATCGACGGCGCCGCGCTCGGCTCTCTCGTTGCGCGAGATACGCGTGTGTACATACATGCGGACCTCGTTAAACCCCGGATGCATCACATCGAGCCCGAAATTGTAAATCGGCGCTCGTTCGTTGACTCACCGTGTCGGCAGCTCTGTGTGATAAAAGACGCGCGATTGATTCGTCGGATGGAAAAAATAGGAAAGTTTGCGCGCACACGCGGTGAATCCCTTCCGCAACGTCGGGCTCTGATTAATACCGACAAATGAGTGGGCGCAAAAAAAACGGAGGAAAGGGGAAAAAGGGAAACAACACGCGAACGCGCGGACTCTTTTAGACGCGCGCGAGGAAGATCAAAAAACACGCGCTCGAGCCGTAAAAGCTTTTGATTTCGAAACGCGTTGCGTATGGCGCGCGCGTCGGGCTTCTTTCACTGTGCATTTCGCGTATACGCGCGCAGTGTATACACCGGCCGCCACAGTCTGCCTCTATCTCTCTCTCTCTCTCTCTCTCGCGGGGATGCCTGGTTTTCAAAGATAAGAGGGCTGGTAAAAAAACGACCCGTAATTAGACTGCGCAAGTGCGCACGTAAAACGCTCTAATTACCTTCTCTTACACGACGTGTCCATATCAAGGGACACCATATATATATGCATTAACCTGAGGCATATACTTGGGTGTGTGTGTGTGTGTGGGCAACCTCGCGGGGATAATAATTAATAACTTAGCCGCGGCGCTTAGTTAACGAGTGTTTAATTTGCAATTATCCATCCGGTGCAGCCAGTGGTTTGCTATTCAATTCACGTGCGCGTCGCAGGCGCGCGCGAGCTGCTCTCTCTCCCGCGGCTTTGCCACAGTCGAATAGTTCCAAACGCGCCAGCTCGCGCGCTGCAGGTTTTAGCTAAGCTTCTCTCTCTCTCTGGCCCGCGTGCTCGCTTTATACCGAAAACCCGCTCCCCCATCTCTTTCTCCTCTCGCCTTCTCTTCAATTATTTTGCTCACAATGAGGCTTTCGGCAACGTCTAGCATTATCGCTTAATTTACGGGCATCTTTCGAGTCTCGTTGGGGGGCCAAACTTATGTACAGAACGATCTATCGTTTTAATTGTTACTGCTATTTTCGCCTCTCTCTCTTTCTCTCCGTCTTCCTCGTCCCCCTGTTCGTTGAATTTTTCCCCGCTCGCACCTCCGCTCTCCCCCGAGCTCCAATTAAAGACTCCTCCTGGTTACTTCAACTCAGCGATTTCGCGCGCGGCAGCCAAAGAAATCAAGCCTTTAATTTGCTACGTCCCATTTTCTATCACAATTCGAGCTCCGCGTCGTCTCGTCGTCGTCCACGGGCTCTTTGCAACTTCGCACAAAGCCAATTTTCGGAGGAATAATTATTGCACAGCGAGGGAAAAACTGCAGCACGCGGGTATTAAAGAATTTGACTGCGCGAGAATTCATAAATAAACATTAGGAGGAGAGTGCGCGTTGCGCCGAGTCGTCTCTCGCTCTTGCCGAGAGCCCTATATCAATGGCGTTAAATCAATTATGAATGATACGATTAATCTCGTTTCATTTGCCCGCGGCTGAAGTTTAAAGGAGAAGCAGCCGGGGAGGAGTGTCGGCCGCGCAAAAAGCTCCCGCACTCTTCCTTAGCTTTTATGAGCTCTCCGCAAAGTGCTTCGAACTACTCGGATCGTCAGTTTTCTTCCCTCCCGTGTACACTTTTGTCTCTTTTAAGTACGCCGGATAGTTCTTTTAGCCCCGGACAGCCCGGACTACGAGACACATTGGCGCGGTTTAAAAAAAACTTTACCAGCTCTCCGGTTATAAAACTCAATGAGCCATATCCCGCGTTTTTACCTCCCGCGTACGTACGACGCGATAAATTTGAAAAGTTAATAAGCCTGCTGGCCCGGAGACTCGTTTGCCCTTTAGCCCTGATCGCCATAGTGATTCTTTCGCGCCGCCTGTGGAAAAGCGAAATCACCGGCGCGCGGCACGCGCGCGACCTTACGTCCGAATCCGGCAAATGAGCCATTAACATTGACGCGCGGGGCAATGATTCACGCGCGCGCGAGACAATAGCGCCTGTAAAAAAAGCTCTTTACGGGCGGTAAATCATATTCGGCTGCTTGCCCGTGCGTATATCTTGTCGCGACCAACAGCCCCGAGTATTTGCCCTCGTCGCGCATACACAGAAAGCGGCAATTCCGCAACGAGTTTTTGCTCGCGCGACGAGATCGGATCAAAGAGGCTGATCGTAATAACGACAAGTCCCCCCCCCCCACCATATCCGAAAAACGCAGCTCGAGAGTTTGCGGACACAATATCGGTGGCGACGCGGGCGGTCGGTCGGTCGGGCGTGCACACACTGTTTCGCTCGCTCGCGCGCGCGCGACAATTTATACATCGGAGAGTCGGGGAAAAACGCTTGTGCATCATCGCGCCGGGGCACAATATTCAGAGGTGCATTAACTCGGCTCGCCATTACTTTGCCTGTTTACGGCGAAAGAGTTGTCAGCTCTCTCTCTTTCTCCTCGCGCCAGCTCTCCAGCCGCGCCGAATACACGCGCGCGTGTGCCTCGACGCTTCGTTACTTTCGTTATCCGCCGCCCAAATTCCTATACCCGTGGCAACCCACGCGGTCTGTACCCACTTCGTCGATCACTTCTCGCAATTCGCTACTCCCTCCAAATTTCTAAAGTAATTCCATTTCAGCGTAAACTTCCAGTGTCGACTGATCCAGCTTGTTCTCACCCGAGGAATAGCTCTTGATCAACATTGGCAGAAACTATAATCATCGAAAATTAGACAGGTCTGGGAGAGTACTCGAGTAATAAGCCCATCGGACAATCGTTGTGTTTATTTCCTTCTCGAGTCGCGAGCTCGTGTGGCGCGATGATCACGTCAGGCAGCTGGCCGCGGATCGGAGGAAAAGTGCGCTCTCATGAGAGCGGGTCAAGAGCTGCGCCCGCGATGACTCCCTGCAGCTGACACGGGTGTGCTCGCGGTCGCTCGGACTCGATATACATGTAACCATAAGCTTGGTTCGCGCCCGAATCACGTCGACGGTAATTATCCCGTCCGATTCCTTCCCCCTCATATACTTACTAATCGATTGATACATCTCGCACACCTCGACGCCCCCCCCCTCTGGTTCTTGTCACGCGTCATGTTTGCTCGAACACATGCAGCTAGTTTTATCAACCGAGCAGACGGCGAATAAGCCGCGAAAAATTGCTATTCTGCGAACGCGTCGAACTGCGCGAATCGAACGTCGCGACGAGATAAGTTCAACCGGATATGAATCTAGCTATACACCGCAAAAAGTATAATAGCGCGGGAGGCGAATTGAGTTCCGGTACAGATGCGCACGCAGAGAAAACAATTCGATGTATCAACCGAGTTGCCGTTTGAAGCGTCCGGCGACGCGGGATAATCGCGTCGGGCGGGACGCGGGGAGGCGGCGGTGGGCGGTTAAAAACACGGGAAAAAACGCGAGCACACATAAAAAACAGCTCTCCCGTCGATGCACCGCGAGTTTCGCGTAAATTTTTGTTAGCCCGGCGTACAGGTGAGGCTCTCCCGAGCGATTTTTCATTTGTCGCGAATCGTTCCATTATCGGTGTGGGGGGGACGCCTCCGCGGGCTATCAATTCCCCGGGTTGGCGAAACAAAATTGCGAAAAACGACCATCCGTAATTGGACATCCTGCCGACCATAAAAATGGCAGTTTCGTTTTATGGCCTATCCCCGCGTGACCGACGACGCGTATACGCCCGCGCGCGCGCGAGCCAAAGAGAGAGGCCTCCGCCTGCACCCCTACGTTTTGGCCTGCATAATTTATTGCTCGTAACTTTGAGGGAAAAATTAAAAAAACGATTTTTAACCCTGTGGAAACCCCCGACTAATTGAAGCCACGTGCGCTCGCTCTGCTCGCGAAGGTTTGATTTTCCAACTGATGCGCGCGGATCCCAGCACTGTTCAACATGTTTCCCCGCCTCGCTTCTCGTCTTCGACCCGGAATATGCGTTGTCGGAGCTTTTACCCGTCGGAGTTTTATAGCTCGAGTCGCGGTCAAGCCGCGGAGTCGTTGCATAAATTCGAGTCGCACGCACTTCTCCGGAATTGTTACAAAGTTCCCAACGGCAAATCGAGTTTCCCCGGTGGCTAATTAATTCCAAAGCCATTGACGAAATACACCTCGCCATTTCGGATGATGCGAGGCTGGATGAAATTTCGACTACTCCGTGGATATTATTTGTGTGTGAACCTCAACGTTGCCGTGTGAAAATCGGACGGGATGTACGCGATTATAATTATCATCGAGATGATCGAAAGAATGAATTTCGATTCGATTAATGTTCCATATTCTATCTGGTTAGAGCCAAATATGCCGAAACTCACGTGAACTACGCTACATTAGTTCCTGTACGTTTGGAGCCACATAAACAGTGCTTTGCGGGATTTCAGGTGTTTTGGCTCTGCCCGCAGATGAACGCATGTATGTACTCTATGTTGATCGATTTTACATTATAGCCACACAATCCACGAGGGATTATATACGAATATATGATTTTTTAATAATTCATGGGGGAGAGGAAGAGCCTCTCAAAAGTGTATGTATCCGATAAAAACATAAACGATCGTCACTAATTATATTCATGAAACAATAGGATGCTGCTGAGATTATCGGAAAAAAATCTCCGCCAATAACCCATACACATATACGCATATCCGCATGAACCACGCGCACGTTTGTAGCACGACGATATCCGGTATAGGGGTTGGATCCCCCCCCCCCGTCCCGTGACCGACGCCACAGGAAATTACTATATACATGAAGTGAAAAAAAAAACCATTTTCCATTTTCGAACTCGCGTGATAACTTTTCTGCTGTCCGCACTATCGACATTCAAGAAACCCGAGAGTGTCGTGACACTCGGCGCGGGCGTATGTGCTAGGAACGTGATGTGGAAGATCTACTTTCCGTCACGTACTCGCGTTAATCGCGGCGTAGCTTTTTTTCCGAAACTGTCGCAACGATATGCACAGCCGATTCCGATTGTTGTTTTTTTGTTTGCACGCGATACGACGTCCTTTTACCGAGGACCGAGCCCCGATGAAAATCCATTTACCGCGTGTGTCCATTGCGAAACGAGGCGTAAAATTGACCCCCTCCCACCGAACGGCCAAAGTCCAATTCGGCCAATTCATGTTCGCGGCAGTTCCATAATTTACTTTTGCCTGCACGGATTGGTATGTTTACGGGGGGCATACACACAAGTGCATAAATGTAAATACACGTCCTTGGCGAAAGCTCGGGGGTGGCACTCGTCTATAAACCCGTGTAGCCGCGGCCCGGCCCGATGCGATGTAACACACGGCTCGTTCGTTACGGGTTCAGCGGCTCTCTGTGTTTTAATTGCGCGGCGCCGCGGGCGCGCAACTTTTTCGAAATTTCAATTAGAATGAAATTAATTAACTTTGCACGGGGTGAGCCGGGGACGTTTTCGCGTTTTTATTTACTTTCCTTGTCTTTTTTCTCACGTACGAATCTTCAATTATCGCACGCGAAGGAACACACATTCGGGCGCAATTCTTCAGGATTAATTTCATGTTGTCAAACACAGGAGTGGCGCGCGTCTCTGTGTGTGCGAATTAAGTCTGTAAATTAGTAGACTCTGCAGCGCGCAGTTCGCCGGGCTTTCTCTTTCGACTCGAATTTCTATTTAATGGCAAAAATAGCCCGAGAGACTCGAGGAGCGGGGATAATTTCGTATTAATTCAAAGACCAGTCGCGGGAG
This sequence comes from Aphelinus atriplicis, assembly GCA_020882685.1. Classification (NCBI taxonomy): domain Eukaryota; kingdom Metazoa; phylum Arthropoda; class Insecta; order Hymenoptera; family Aphelinidae; genus Aphelinus; species Aphelinus atriplicis. Next base: position 2,897,783 of record CM037075.1, on the reverse strand, counting down.
CTTAAGCCGGGCGTTTCAATTTTTTTTCTCCCGCGCGCTGTGCCCCGCGCGAAAATTTCGCTCCGCGAAAAAATCCGGGGCGCATTGAAATTTCCCCACGTCCGACGAAAACTGACGGAACATATATACACCGCGAGCGCGCGTATTCTCGCTGAGAATTATAAAAGTTATCAATTAGAAGTACGGCAAGGACGGGGGGGGGGCCGGATATAAAAAATTCATATTTCAACTCTCATCTCCGCGCAAAATACTCGAACTTATCCTTGTTCCACCACCAGCAGCCCCTCTAATCCGCGAGCGCGAAATTCCAGGGTTGAAAAAGTCGGAAACAGAGGGAGAGTGAAAAAGAACACACGAACGGCTCGACGCGGGGGGCGAAAGGAGATATAGCGAGAGCTTTCGGGCAGCGGCGGCGGCGGGGACGAGTAAATCTCTGGGGGGACACATTGGCAACGTAAACGGATGATCCGCGGACGGTCGCTCGCTCTGGCTCTCTTTCTGTTCTCGCGTATAGCTCGGCGAGTCGCGAAATGACGCATGGCACTCGTCGTATCGAGGAGAAAAATAGCGAAACGTAGGCGAGGCACGTGCCGGTATATACGCTACGTACTCGCGTACGCTGCACGCACGCGTATATATATATGCGCACGCGGGGGAGGCGCGCGCGTGAAGAATCGCTGTCGGGGGGTAGGAGCTGCGGGCGCAATCAGCGGGCCCGGCTCGCACAAACGCGCTCGCGGGCATAAAGGTAATGCGCGGGCATAATTCAGCCGCGGAATCTTGTTAAATCCGACGAAATTATTATCCGCGCGCTCATCTCGTATTCCGACCTCGCCGATATGATATAACTCGCCTTTTCTCTCGCTCAAAAGCCTCCCTCTACGCCGCCGCGTCTTTTTTTACCTTCTCTCTGTCTCTTTCTCTCTTGTCGCGCGCGCGCGAGCTCGCTTAGAACAACTTTATACACATACGGGGGCGTCGAGCTCGCGGCGGAATTCATCTTCTCGCTGACTGACCGACCAACAGCCGGGGATTAATAGCGCGAGAGCCGTGCACCACGCCGGGATGAAAGAGACGTCGGGGGAATGGAAGAGAGAGAGAGACAAAAAAATGTCGAATCTCTTCACCCGACTGTTGGCGGATTGATCATTTTTTATCGAGTTTCGTTCGACGTTGTTGTATACACTGTCCGCTGTTGGGGAAACATTTCAGCAAATTCAGAGCGACACACGCTCATTCGATGCCGCATTTTATCTCACCACTCGACTTTTATGTATACGAGCAGTGTCGATTATTCCATTTATCCCCCGTAAAATACTTGTACAATTCGAATCATGATGAAAGGATGACATTTTCTCATACTTACTCTTCATTCGATATACCTATTTGCCTGAAATGAAAATTATCGTTGTTGATATATATTCTTGAAATTCTCATGACAAACAATGCACGCTCTGTAAATAAAGTTGATAATTCGACATTATTATGTGGGTTATAAGGGTTAATTAGATTTGCTGGCGCCATATGCGGCGGAGGGGTTAGCACTCATGCAAAACTCTTTCACTCTCTCGAGCGCTAATGATCGTAAATAGAATTATGCATACACGTATCCCAGACACACGAGCTCACATAATTTGATTCTAAATTACCGATAAATCTTATCACTACAGAGGCTTACGTGCAGTGGTTCGCCGAGCCCCGTAAAAGACGCTGCATTGGTGGCTGAAATGCATCGACCTGTCATGCTTTCACGGCGCGTCCTATATTTACATAATAGCAGATAATCTCGATGCAAAGCCGACACGGGCTTGCGCCTCATTCGCATATCGACTTCGGCCCAAAGTGGGACAAACAAGGATAGCCAGCTAATCTACTTAAAGATGAAATAACAAGGTGGAAATTTCGTTACTTCTCTCTATCCTTGTTTGTTCCTTTTGAGAACCAAGCCACCCGATAAAAGCATCAATCCGGATAAAAATAAAGTACATGTATATATACGTGTGTATAAATTGATTTGCATCGCTTACCTCACATCCTGGTGACAATAGCACAAACGAGACTTTCCTTTGGTAATTTTGTGACTCTTACCTACAACAGAAAAATGAATGAATTATAATCAAATTGGATATTTCCATCTCTCCTATAAATGGCGCAATCAGCAGCGAATAACAGCGGGAGGTGGGTCGAGCGCATTGGCTGCAATCTCACTGTATCGGGATGTCTAAATTCGAGACCATTTCAAATGCAAATACTGCATGTATTTCCGACACATTGCGGTTCAAGCGTCCCATCGACATCTTGCCAAGGGAATTAAGAACGATTTATCACTGAATCAATTTCAGCGGATGCTGGCATCACGCGGGGAACGAGCGATTTTCCCCGTAAATCTGGGCCTCCACATTACCAACAAGACCATCAGGATTTTGCCAAGGCATTAGAATTGATAGGCGATACTGCTGGCCTCTCTGGAGCGCACTGGAATATCCCGTGTGTATCATACATTTTACAAGATACTATTTCGCGTACGCAATCAAGCGAAATGGGAAAATGACTGCTGCGGATATACGTAGACAATGAATGTGTATACGAGCGACGGAGAATCCGGAACACTAATAATTCGATCATTATTCATCGTCTCGATAAATTCGCGCTGGACGTATTTTTCAGCGCTGCCTCTTTTTTTTTTATTCTTGGCGCGAGACAGCAAAATACGTAGAAATGCAATGCAAGATGAGGTAGTATGATATTTTTATACCTATATGAATAATGTCTCCCATAATTCACGAGATAACTACGCCTGGCTCTCGCTGGCATTATTTACTCAAGCAATGGGATACACAACGATACGTACACCTAAAACAGTAGCATTTTGCACAGTAAGCCACGAAAATGCCATAGCGGCGTTCTTTTTTCTTCCTTCCTCCTCCCACCCTGGTATATACAATTTTCTCCACTCCCGTTAATGCATTTTTCCATAATAAGCACACACGAGCTTCCCAAGTGATAATTCAAGCGATCGGGGGAGGGGGGGAGGGATATATTTTCAATCTTTTTCCCATTATCAGCGAGATAAAATATAGAAGAAGAAAATTCTCGGTATATTGCTTCTTTTGAGTACTAGGTATGAAACTTCTAGCGGGTTTTGTCCACGACAACGTGAAATATTTCACCAGATTGATCTTTTCCATCAGCATAAAATACACAAAGTCCAACGCACGGCAACGCTAAGAAAGAATGAAGACGAGAGAGGATCGAGGGAGAAGAAAAAAAACGCCGAGTCAAATGAACGTCGCACGCATAAAGCCTTCTGCGTAGATCGACCAAGATCATCTGGCAAATAGACTATAGAGGAAAAGTGGTGTGCGCGCCAGAAAGAGAGAATTGCAAAAGGCTGTGGGGTGCCGGCGCGCGCCTACTTGCCTTTCACGTGACCTTATGGGAGAGGCTGGCACTGATGGTTATTTACTTTTATGCCCAAAATCGATGATAGTATCCTGGGATCCCAGCTGTAAGAGCAGAGACACGCTTATGGAAAAAAGTTTACTGTGTACCGCGACATCATGTCGAGAGGGAGGGGAGAAAAAACCGAGACGTAGGCCCGCAGGGGAAACGCATATTGCGCGATCCCTTACTGCGCCGTATCAACTTGAGAGAGGAGAAAAAGTTATATCTGCTCGGAACATTGTTGAAAAATAAACGACATTGCTGCATATTTTTTCCTATACAAAACAGTTTGGTTACTTGTAATTTTGCGACTGGACCAGATTCAAAAGTATCCCACGAAAAAAATTAATAAACAATGCTGTTGTCTAGATCGAAACATTTATTACGAATTTATCTTGTGTTGGAAGTCGACTCAACTGGAATGGGTCCTCAAATTAAACACTTCGCTGCGGCGGCAAATTTTTCGCATTTGACTTTCAATTTTTTGGTTGGAATGACGAAATCAGAGAATTCAATAATGTATCTTCATCGGGACGAGACATTAAAATTTATAATTTCATATGAAGGACCCATCAAAGTTAACCGGCGACTCGATGAGAGCGAATTATTTTCTTACCGCACGAACCTTCTTGTACATTTGCAAACTTGTCCGGCTGGACCAGCGTGTGTGCGTGATGCATACTCGGAAGAGGGGAGAAACCTTCTTTGAACGGCTATGCATCAAATTACGAAGCTTCACCGACGGCGGACCATAGCTTGATCACTCAATCCAACCGATGTCAAATGAAATATTACGAAAAACAAAATCCTCAATGCTCTTTTATCATCGTTAACAATTTTTCATTTATTCCTCCGTAGGTATAAATTACTTATTCTTGTTTCGAAAAAACATACAGCTCACTCGGAATTTGAAAATGAAACTTAGTTTCGGATTTTCATGGATTTTCAATTCGAGAAATGTTTTTGACGAGCTGAAATAGGAAGCAATTAAAAAATGATTTGTTCTTTCTTACCTCTCAACACGAATGAGCTATTTTGAAAAGAAAAATAAATCTGGAGCAAAATGTCAAGTGTGCCACCGACATCCAATGAGCAAAAGTTTTCCCGTGAGTTTATTTTCAAAGTATAAACTGTTCAGCTTGAATGAGATATTCATTCAGTCTTAATGAAGTTGATCGAATATGGCCCAAGTATCGCGTGCTATTCGTGTGCACGAACTCTATGCTTTGCAGCAACTTCCCCATCTTCACGTGACGGTACGAAAAGCTATTTGATGAACAGAAACATGGCCAGCCGTTAGATAAGCTATTCGCTTGAATTTCAAAGCGTCAACACTTGCCCCATTTGGAAACTAGGAAGCTTCATGTCGACGCCAATCTTCTAGACGAAGTATGCACGATCAAGTAATTAACACGTGAAGATTAATGAGGGATTCGTCCAAGAAAAAAATCTATACAAGGATAAAAACTTTCAACCTTTTCGTTTGAATTGAACGGTTACGAAAAAAAAACACGAATATACGTATTCTTTATGGGTTTTATTGTTGAGCGTTCTCCTGCATTACGAACCGCGAAGATAAAAATTTAAGTTATGTACTGCTGTTAGTGACTGCTATCAACATCGAAAGCTCTATGGAAATATAACATCTGAACGGAATTAAGCGAATAAATTTGAAACCCAACAAGGATACACAATTCATTTCAGACGTACTGAGCCCGGCATTCATTTTCGAAACAATAAAAATGTAAATTATGAGACATTAAAAAAAAACTGAAAACGTATATCCGGTCATTGTGGACCCATCTATTGAGAAAAATTGATTTGTTGTTATGGAAATTAATTGTTGCGAGAGAAATTGAGGGAGCGTATCTTCGTATTTTATCCCGAGAATTGAGCTTTCACATATTTTGTATGTTGGGAAAAATCTCTTTGTGGAATGTGCTCATTCTTTGCAATGGTTGTTTCAATCCTCTGGTGGAAACTCTTGAGAGTTAATCATGACCAGATATCATATCGAACATAACCAGAACCGAGTGGAATAACATACGATTTACGAGGTACTCAGAAAATGTTCCTTATCAAATACATTATCTACGTAATAAACGTAAAATTTATTCAGAAAAAGTCGCATAAAATAGCTTCCGCGTTCTAAATATCCACTGAGCTATCTTCCATAAAGCGTCATTTATATGTCATTCTGCTGAGGCTTATAGTTATATTATTTTGCGATTTGCTGAGATTCAAATTCCCTCAAAACAGGTGTTACCACATTCAATCTCTCTTTAAGCCTTTTCTTCCACGGGCATATGTTCAGAATCATAGATCTTATGATCAATTGATGTTCACGAATGATTCTTATTTAAGAGAGAACGTTGAATTTCATGTGAAATATTTGGATTTTTAAATCTAAAAGCGTATGATCGATGAATCAATTTCTAAACGAGAATAAGATTTTCTGATGCAACTAAATTGTAATTATTTCGATATTTTAGGTATGCTTCCAGGACATCTTTTGGAATTTCAGTTTGACTGTTGAAAAATCTTTTTATGAAGAAGGAAATTCAAATAAAATCTCCACTGCATACGAACGGGACGTAGTAATAGTCACTAGTGCAGTGTCCATTTCCAGTACTCGGGAAAATAAAACTTTTTACTCGAGTTTAGCTTCACTCATTGGAATAATTATTCTGATCTTAAAAAGCAGAGTAGAATATCAGAATACATGTCGGGGCTATTCATGAGAAACAATAGGGAATATGAAAAATTCGCACGAGCCGCAAAGATAGAGGCAAAAGCGACAAGGTGGAAGTTTGAAGCGAGATGTCCGTATTCACGCGTGAGCAAGGGGATAATGCGCGAGTCTGCGGCTGAACCCTTGAAATTTACCGCTTCGAATAAAACGCTCTATTTCTCTTTCCCCTTCCTCCTCGCTTTTTTTCTTCCGCGCCGTTGTCTCTCGTTCCTTTTCTCCTCGTCTCTCGCAACGTCGACGTATGAGTGAGTACTCTACTTGTGCCCCGTTTCTTAACGCTTTATTTTCCCGGAACAAACTGAAGGCTTATAAGTTTCACTCTTTCTCATAAGTATTTTCTTTCACATTTTTTACAGTGCCACGATTACTTTCGTGTGGGGAGATAATTGCTTGTTGGATTTTTCCACTACTTTTGATAAGTATACATGGCGTGATGAGGAAAAATTAAACGGATTTCTCATCCCTTTATCTTGTAACGATATGTTACGAGGAGAAAAAATTGCAATTTACTGCAATGGGGGAAAAACGCTGCCAAGTGAATTAGCAGCGTATTTTCTCAAAAAGGTTTTGCCAATAGAAAATTTTTAAAGATGTGCCTTGCATTGAATTCCCCTTACTCTTTTCAACGCACTGAGAAAAGTTATAGTGAAATAAACTTTAAATCTAGTATAAATATAACTATTTCGACCAAACTATGTGATATTGTAAATTCAACTAAAAAAATTAATTCTTTATCAATCTTGAATTCTCATAGTAACTTTTACAATTTCTGTTACAAGCAAGACATTAATGGAATGTGATCTCGTATGTTGCTATGCAATATGAAATATCGCGAACGTTTTTAAAAATTGTAAATTATAATTATTGAAAGTGAAGCTTATACTGCTTTGTGAGGTAATATTACTCACGAATGGTGAATAAATTTCATTCTACCGTAATAAACTGCTATGTAATAATGATTTGATATTTTTTGTCAGAATAAATAGACTAAAAACTCGACGAAGCTCTAAAAAAGGGGTGGGTACCACGAGCTATTCTGGTCAATAATGAAAAGTCCCCGGGACCACGCATAACGCGTGTATTCGGGCTGGGGTAGGTTGACGCACGGGCATCGCCCGAGCAGAGATTTATGTCGCACGGAGCGCTTTAACCATCTCGCGCCATTCGTTTCCGTTTGTTTGGTAGAGCGATGGGCTCACGCCATTTCCCGGGTGTTCAGCGGATGCGAAAGCCGCCGCGTTCACCGTTACGGTTTCCGGCCCCCGGGCTCGCGCACGCGTTTGAAAAATATACTGGCAAAACGATCATCCTCCTGCCCGCCCGCTCGCTCGCCCTCCCCAGTCCCCCAGTCGCCCGAACCCATGGAGTGAAATAAAGCGAGCGACGGACGTAATTCAAACGTTCCACGCGAAAACCGACGAAATACCTGCAGAAAAGAGCTTCAGCGATTGAAAAATATTTTGCGCTCTTGCGCCTTTGCGTTTCAAAGGAAAATCCCTCATTATTTCCCTCAATGCAGAATTGAATCTTTTCAATCTTGGTAACCTTGGTGATAGCTCCAGAATCAAAAGATTTCGTCCGTTCGCAGTTACTCCAATGATGCCAAACTGTCGATGAGTTTTATCCGAGCAGCGTTTAGCTTATCACGACTATTCGGTCAAAACTGATGATAATTATAAAAAAAAATAACTATTATTGTTACTGTCACCATTGCTACGATATTTTGTATCACACCCAACCAAAACCTGTTTATAAGGAGCATTTGGTCTAACTCTAGAATATTTTTTTCATCATTTGTATTGAAAAAAGACAATCATTGAACCTTCCTGTTTCCTACACTCGTGATGAAAAATACCGTTGGATACTAGGGCAAAAGATCATTCTAGGCTCGTGTGATTATCAGCCTCGCTTCGCTCGGGCGGCAAATCTCACACGTGCCTACAATTAGTCTATTGCTCTACTTTCAAAATGAATATAACTATTGGAAAAAGGATTAGTTGTCAATGATTGTATTTATATCACCAATAATGAAACAAGTGCAACATTCATCTCAGAATTTCTCAAAAACTAACCGACATACTGATTTATTTGATTAATTTTGAAATATTATGGAAATTATTTATCGATTTGAGGTTTTTATAAGGTTCTCAATAAACAGTAGGAGAAAATGTATACGCAATTATTTTCGAACGGAGGCTCCTTTCATTACTCGTATTTCCACGTTACATATTCGTTACATCCTTCGGTTTCCGACTTCGATCCAGTAGTAATAGGCCGACGTTGGTCGGGCCGTGGAATCATTACCCGTTAGATACCACGCACAATCAGTTTATGCATCATTCCGAAATAAACGCCTCCCGACCCCCCCTCCCCCCCCTCGACTAACGTTGGCTCACCCTCGTTAGGTTACTCGCGGGTCGATCCCGCAGATTCGTTGGGTTATACGCGATTAAAGAGCGAACGATACACCTTCCTCCAAGTTGGGCTCGGAGGCATATATAACTGGCGCATTTGATCGGCTGCGGCGGCGGAAACTCGTTACGCGATCGATGCGCAACGCGCGTCACGAGGCAATAACAATGAAGCTCGTTCCGCGCGACAATTTTCGAAATATTTCCCGGCACGCGATTGCAGGAGCGGCGCGCGAGCTTTCCGACGGCCACCGGGGGGCGAGGGGGCGAAGGTGCAATCGCGGCCCGGCCGATATCCAGCCGAGATAGGATCGAGCCGTGCGCGAGCGCTCGTTTTATTTGTACTCGGGGGCGCGCCGACAATTTGTCGACAGAGAAAAAGGATGCTGGGCACCGCCTATATGGCCTCTATGGCTCGACCCTCGCGCGCTGAGCATTTTCACGCGCGAGACTCAATTTGGCCCTCGATTTGGGGGGGGGGGGGGTGAAAAAAAAGCTGATCCCCCATCTGGGATGAAAAATTCCGAGGCGCGCGCGCGAGCTATTTTTTTTCGTCTCCCCCAAGTCTTAAAACGGCGAGGAGGCGTCGGTCGTCGACGATTAGTGCCTCGCGAATGGCCCGTCGCGAACTAACTGCAGCGTGTTTGCAAACGACGTCGTGACTCTCGTAATATCCACGAGCTACATTTTTCCGCGAGTCAGTTCCCTCTTGGGACCACCGCGCCCGAGCTTTTCGCGATCGGAATATCTTATTGGCACGTGTGTGTACTTCTCGAGAATTCCCGTGGCTTGGAGGTACGCATATATCCGAGTTTTGCAATAAAAAACCAATTACGCGAGAGCCAACGAAAGGGAATAAAGGCGCGGCCGTAAAAGTATGCCGATTTTCCCTCTGGCCGCGTTATATATAAGGTACAGACGAGGGGATAGGGGGCAGGTGGGTGGAGCGCGCGCGAAGGATGGAAAAGCGAGCCGCGAGCAAGATCCGTAAATATCCGCGTCGAGGCAAAGCCGGAGAAACGCACAATCGCACATATGCGCGCTCGCGCGCGGGTCAAACTTCGGGGCAGAACGAGGAATCACGGCCGCGCGCCCCGGTGTCGAATGCACCCAGCTGCCACGGGCGTAAAGCGTGATTTATCTTGTTTCGCATGCGAATTGCGCGCCCTCGCATCCATATAACCCGGGCTCGTACGTTTTTCCTTCCCCCTCCCCACATCCTATATCTCTCTCTGTCTCGCTCCATATATCTCATCGGCCGAACTCGATGCTTTTGTCTCGCGTGGATTTGCGCGATGATGCCGTCAGTCAAAATCCTTGATTTTTCTTTCCTCTTTTTTCCCCCAACCACCGTATTGGCCGGTCGAAACCGTTCGGTAGAATAAAATGATTCCATCGGTGATCCGGGCGTGGATGGGACGTTTATACGGCTTGTAAATATTGCGGGGATATCGAGAGTGGAACAACAAATATCGCAAAGTGCAATTTTTGGGTAGAAAGCAAATTGTCTATACACTGGCCGACGTTCACGTATCATACATTCAAGTTTATTCTGACATGGTCGATAATCAAATGAATTTCTGCTAGGACAAAGAGCATTGATTGCCATAGTGAATCATCGCTAAACCTATAGTTCTCATTACTCATGCAATGTGCATACGATGCGCCGAGTCCAATTGCTTTATCTCTGCTTCAATTTGCGAGTCTCGTCGTGCAGTTAATTAATCTCAGTTTACGTTTTCACCGTATACAGCCTGAATTATCGCCGATTTTTTCTCGCACGCTTGGAGCTAATGCACTCGCGATCAATTCCAATCAAATTCTTTAGATTGTTTAATTGATGAAAAATTCGCTCGCGCTGTTTCTTTTTTTTTTTTCATCGTGTGAAGCATTCGATCACAATTCGGTCCAGCAAATACCTTAATTTTCTCTGTGCTCAATTTGATTGTATGACTTCTAGCGTACATTTGGTATTGATATCTCTCATCTTGAAACATTTTTAAATGTTTTATGAACATTCGATCCAATTTGTTATGTCGAACCGTAGGCACGAAGCGGGTCAAAGAATCAATGCGAGTAATTTTGAGGGAGGAAAAAACGACGTTGTGCAAAGCCATATCCACAAGCCTGGATTTGAATAACAAAGTGTGTACATACTATCTTTATGCAAAGCAAAAAAGTAGACCGTTTAAATTCGAGGTGCAACGTGGCGTAGCAGGAAAACCTTGCCCCATCTTAGCGATTGCGCCCACTTTGTATGCAAAAAGTCACCTCAAAGGGTAGAAATTTTCTATGGAAATAGAATTACTACGACCTTTGCAACGAGCACTGAACTAGGTGAAAAGAAGAGGAGCCAAGTAAGTTCGCGCTAAGAAAATAACCAGTTCGTCCTGAAAAGAATAGGTGTCTCTGGCTCGGCGTTGGGTTAGAGCCACTTTCTGCATCAATTTTCCTCTTCCTTCCTTGCATAAGATCTGAAGATAATTCCTGCTCCTCGTCGTACATAGAAAAATGGGCAACCTCAATCATATCGGTCTTGTGTTTTCAGATCATTAATGTTTGTCACATCGCTTGTTATGCGGCAACCATACGAGTAATTATGACGCAGCCTTTTCGATCGTTCACAAGAAACCGATACAGGATTCCATTGAAGTCCAGTGTGACTATGCTCTCATTTCACACGAGCTAATCAGCTAATCAACTCCTATAGATGTGATTGGTATATTTTATAATAAAATATAGCTAGAATATTATATTTTAGTGATAACTAAATGTTGCCAAAAATCAAATTGGGCTCTTTCAGTTGTTTTCCACACGGTTGCGCATGATTTTGTTGAAGACGAACATTTTGAAAAGTGCAAAACTCATACCTTCGAACACTATTTACATCGGAATACGTGGGGATTTGTCTTTTTAGAGAAAACAATATAATAAAATTCCGATCATTCGCGCACGTACTTGTGTCACACGATACAAAAGACCATTTTTATTATCTAGGATTTTGTGTGCATTGTTGTATTGTTATCGACAATGCTTGTACGATGAAAAATAATTTTTATTGTCCACGATTTCGCGTGAACATTCTTATTGATGATGTCTACACGATGAAAAGCAATTTTCATTATTCACGTTTCACGACAACTTTTATATTGCTATTGCTATTGACGTTGGGTGCATGATAGAAAAAAATAGTACATTTCGATACTAGACCAAAAGACGAATTCTAGGCACGTGGAAGGTTTGCCGCCCGAGCAAAGCGAGGGTTGTAATCACACGAGCCTAGAAATCGTCTTTTGATCTAGTATCGAACAGTATTTTTCATCACGAGTGTAGAAAACTAAGGTTTAATGCTCAACTTTCCGATACAAGTGATAAAAAATTCATTTCCCGCGACTTTGCGTGATTTTTTTGTAGTGACGATGTCTACACGTGCATAGGGTTATATATTTTTAGTACCTACATGTATGTATTTTTAAAAATTCATGTTTAGTGTATTAAACAACAATTAATACCAAAACAATGAAATAAGTAAACAGTTTTTGATCTATCAAATTGCAGGATGTATTGAATTGTGCAGAAAACTTGAGAACAAAAGTAACAGAGAAAATATTAATGGAATCTGGGAAATTATTCGCGTACTTCTCTTTTGCAGTGAACAAAAGGGATTCAAGCCAGCCATAAATGCTCGGACGATTTTGAAAGGATTCATGGGATATTCCATGTGCTTCAGTAACGTTTCATCAGCAGGAAAAAAAACTGATAAAACAACGAAGATCACAAAGATTCGCATTCGTCGAATTGCGTATTGTCGATTTCGCTGGGCACTTTGACCTATCAATCACTCTAAAGACTACTACATTTTTGCCAAATGCGTTTGATCTAGTCCAATATCGTATAATCGGAGTGTTCCCGTCGCGCATAGAAACGTCAGTGCGTATATAGAATGCGTTGCGAGGCAGGGGGTGAGTTGGGGAGGGGGGGGGGTGGGGGCACACACGAGAACGTTAGATCGGTTTTCCATTGGGCCGCGTGCGAGTCGGCCTTGTCGGCGCACGCTCTCGCGCTAATGAGAAAGCTATAGTATTACGCACAGAGCGAGAGGGAGAGAGACGGGGTGGCGGGGAGAAGTAAATAATGGTCGGCGCGGAGGTCGCACAGGCGTATACATATACTTTATACCTTGTACATCGTAGACGTACGCGGATGGCGGTTAGCGGTAACGACCCCCTTGGTATGCACACAACGGCTCTCGGCCCTGGCTCTGTATATAGCGAGTCGGCGCGGGCAGACCTATCTCGCTACGGGCTCTGCACTGACCACCGCGCAGCGCACGCGGGGCTTATCAGATCGCCGACTCGGGCCGATAGTCGCGCGATACATCATTAATTCCCAAAGTTTTTCCCGGGAAACTTTGGAGCGCGCGGATTATATGAGCGAATAGCGCGAGGTACGAGCTCACCGCGGCTCGGACCACAGGCGTCGCGCGCGAGCCAAATGGGCACACAGCGATATCTCTGCACCGCTCGCGCGAGATCGCCTCGCCTGTTTTGACAACAGCCATTCGGAAATGACAGATGCTCCTCTCTCGGACGGGTTATGTCTTGGGTGATCCTCGCCACCGCAGCGCATGGGTTATTCTGCCGCCTGGGGGCGAGGTACGCGACATTCTCTCTCTCTCTCTCTCTCTCTCCGAGGAACAGTAAAATTTTAATATCCTCGAGTCGACGAGGGGAGAGACGTGTGCGGGAGGAACGAATTCAATAGACGGCGCGGGTATAATTTTCGCGAGTTTTCGTCGGCTGTAGAGGCCGAATCGTAAACACGTACGCGTCCACATAATTTACCCGGACGACGGCGAGGTAAAGCTACTCCGGAGCCGTAAAAGACAGGCCAAAGTATCCCCTAACGTACGTAACGAATGGTACGTGAAAGCTAACAGGCAATACCGATGCTATCAGATGCGCAGCTGCTACCGTCGCGCGTGAAAAACTACTGATACCCCGAGTCCGCGGCCAATCAATCAATGACTTTTTCACACCGACAATCGGTCCTTCTCGTCTCGAGCGACGAGCTCAACACATTCTAACACGTGTAATTTCAATTCACCACGAAAATATTATCGTACGACAATTTTTGTTGGAAGCCATTTATTATTATTACGAATTCATATTGTTTTTTGCTTTCTCAAAGACCAAGTATTGCTATGGGGTAAAAATAAAATTTTCTAATCGAACCATCGGACCTTGATTTTCGTAATTTACGGGTCGAACAATATTGAATCCTAGAAATGTCTATATTTATGATGACCTTTGACAGATAACATTGTCCGAAGGAGTCATCCGATCTTTCTGGAATTTTGCAAACAAGTCAGTGTAGGTAGCAAGATTTGACCAAGTTTAATTTTCTATAGAAACCATTGTTTACTTGCTAAGAAACCGTTGCTACAAAGAGAGGAAAAAAACCAGTACAAGGTTCATTCTAACCTCAAGGTCAAATATTTCGAAATATTTATGTTTCATAGCTATTTAAATCCCTAGTAATCTATGTTAATTTGCTTAGCGATCATCAGAAGAGAAAATGGGATCCAATGTGAGGTGTCCATTCCCAAGAATTTCGAATTCTCAAATCTACGAGTCCTTTTGGCAACGCTTTTTATCGAACAACCAGAAACATCAGTGATCGAAAAGAGACGAATAAACCAGTCGGGATATTGGGCTTGCAAATATATCGGCGTAGTTTCGCGAATCATTGGACAACTTTTCGAAATGAAATAGCCCCGGCACGCGTACTCGTGTGATTGCCGTGCTAAGAAATGCAATAAGTTCGCGGGGAGATATTTGCATGTATGCAAAGTCAGTATTTGAATTGATTTCCTAAAACAGAGTGCGCGAGTGAGCTATTGCAGTAGGCGTAGACGCGTTTCTGTCGGTTCCTTATCTGAAACGAGCGAGGTAAAAGGCAGGCAGCCAGGCAGGCGGGCTCTCAGTTGGCCCTCGGGTCACGGCGCGCCGAGATTTCTCGTTTCTGTTCCGCTCTCCGGCATTTGCTTTTCGCATAACCCAAGGCCTCATCCATGCATTTATCAAGACAAATAGGCACACCACGCGATGGATAAACACTGACTTCAAAAGATACGCGAGACGTACGATCCGCCTAGACAGACTCTCGCGTTTCAATTCGCGATGAGAATAAACTTGAAATTACGCATAACTGTTGACTTTCATCCGATCCCGATGTATATAATTAAGGAAGTGCGCGTTACAAATCATCGCGACTCCCGCGCGTGTGCTCCCCGTCAAATAGCTCACCCGCAACGGGCGCAAGTATAATTCTTCCCTCAGCTCCGAGCCACTCGCGGTTATCCGATATATACGCGAGGCAACGCATATGGCGGTATGGGAGAAAAAGCCGAAATTTTAGAGGGAAGCCGGCAGCGGCCCCCTACGTATAAATCGAAGGTCTCGCCCCGGCGAAGCAGGCTGCGTCTGCAAAGATAGCGAACACACGCGGCGAGAGTTTACGAGCGGGTAACCCGAGCAGCAGCAGCAACAGCAGTCGGTTCGCCGCGGCAAAAGTGCACGCGTAAAACAGCGTCTTGCGCGCCCGCGCGATCCCCCTCCCGGCATAAGGTTGCGAAAAAAGAGGGAAAAAAAAGCGGGACTGCGGCGCGGCCAACTTTAATGGCGATAAAAGCGCGCGCTGAAAGCTCAACTGATCTATGCGCGTGCCTGGCGCAGCTGAGTTCGGCGTTCGCGCTTATGCTGACGAATTATTTCGGAGCTGTGTATATAACGCGCTGCAAGTCTTTTTATGGGATTACTCGATTCTCGTGGCTACGTGTATAAAACAATTAGATGTCGCGCTTCTTTGACTGACAACATTTTTTTCTGACCGTCGTCAGTTGTTTTGTGTGTGTGTCCATTTTCAAATGCAGACCATACACGAGTGTGACAGGATGAATTAAATATTTGAACTTTTGTCGGTACCCACAAATTTATGACACAGTCAGGAATAACATTGAGATTAATGTGAATTTTACTAATTACAAAGGGACAGCTTGTAAAATTTACCCTCTTTTTAGCCTGAAAAGAAACATTTTAAAAATACTCCTTCATCCATAGTACCTAAAATTAATCCATTGAAAGAAGAAAAATAATTTCTCATTCATACTTAAATTAAAAACGAAGAATCGAGCGATTTTCCCGGGAAAATTAATCTATGATTTTATTTTATGAATATTAAAAACGTGGGGAATGGAAACGTCGTATAATTTGTGTATGTTAGATGTACATTAAAATCTATAATAAGAAAAATGGAACTGATTCAACTAGATCGATAATACCACCCTAGGTATTAAACGATTTATCATAATGTAGGGCAGCCGTCGCATCTGATATTAATCATATTAAGTTGGGGATTAATTTTTAAGAGAAAATCTCTCGAGTCCTTGACAAGGAGTCCGACTCCTTGTGCGTAAAAAAGAGTAAATCATATGTTTACTTATTCTAGTTGAATCCATGTTAAAAATGAACATACGACTTTGTCACATCTCTCATTCGAAGTGACTGCATTTTTAAACGAGTCCACTTAGAACTTTCCTGCGTTCATCATGTGCCTATGTATTAAATACTCAGTGAAAAAAAAATTTAAAACTGCGTAATCAACATTTTAGTGGTAACTCTCAAGTACACGGACTCCACCGGGTCTTTTTATCACTGCGTTTCGGAATGAAGAACGACCCACTTCCAAAGTGTTTTTTAACTCTTTCATCCTACTATCTGTTTTGTTACACCTTGTTTGAGATGCATTTATGAAAAATCCATCGTTAGTTTGGTCTTTTCAAGATAAGGCAAAAGTGAATATTATAACAAAAATTGTGGTACATGGTTATAGACTCAATAAAAATCTCGGATACAAATAAAAGAGAAAATTTAAAATCAGCCTTTTTGTGAATGTAACTTTCGATCTTGGAACATAGCTGGAATCTACGATATAAATAAGCTAAGATACATATTCGTGAAACGAAAAATTCACCTGAAACAACACAATTTCCATGAATGTGAGACAACTATGAAACACAGGCCACAGCAGAATACTGAATAGGAGAAGTAAATGTGGAAGCCCAGGTCCAGAAAATCACATTTTAAGCAAAGTATGAAACTCTAAACTGTGGAAAGATCAACAAGAAGCTTATATAGGCCCAACTTAAGGCCATGGACTTGAATGAGCTTCCAGATCACAACGTCGATCGTGCCGTTAACTTGGAGTCGACTTCATCTGAATGCTGACCGTCGAGAAGTCGAGCTATCAAACAACGCCGAGCTCTTCGAATGTTTGCCGCATAGCAGAATAACTCAAGACTAGCAGCCAACCAGTTAGCTTGTGGAGATCCACTGCAGCCTACTAGAAATTTTGAAATTACAAATTTAATGTAAAAACGAAATTTTGGAACATTTTCACGTTGCATTGCCATGCGCAAATTGAACGAGTTTCAGCTTGTGAGCTCTGCCGTAAGTAGATTTAATTTGGAAATCGCATTTTCGATTGCCTCCGGCCGACAGACAGACAAGTAAAGGGAGTTAAATAAAAACGTATGAGAATTAAATGACTTTTCTACAGGTATTGATGACATATTAATGACAATGGAACCGTACCTCGACTCCCAATCATGTTATCTCTCTTTGTTGCCGATAACAAGAGCATTAAAGTACGAAAGCCCGTAAAACCCCCGGCAAGAATAATTCTGGAAGTGAGTGGACAGAAAAAAGCACAAACACGCGATGTTAAAGCTCGATTGGAAGCCGAGTATTTTTAAGAAAATGGGCGGCCTTTTCCCGGGAAACGTCCATTCGCGAGGGAAGGGAAGAAAAAGCTCAAACATGTATGAGGGAGAGGAGGAGCGAGAGGAGGGGAAGACAGAAAGAAGCGCGGGAAGAAGGGTAGAGAAATAGAAAAAGAATCGAGGAGAGAATAACAGCCTTTGGCCATGCCATTGCCACTGACTGCTGTGCCTAGGTAATGGAAGCTCATCCGTTGCGAAGGATCGATCGGCCCATTGCTTCTGTGCGCCTGCTCTTTTTCGCGCGATTTCGCGGTAATCAGCGAATCGATCTTGGATTCGATGAACTCGAGTGCCGGACTTTTTGCGCCTCCCTCTGCCCGTCCTTGCCGCCGCGCTGTCAAAGCCTCGGGGATCCGGTGCGCCAAACGACTATATTTATGATATCATTTATTCCGCGTAAGTTTGCAAACAAAACCACGTATAATGTATAATATTATAAGGACGAATTCGAACTTCGCAGCGAGCGAATGCGAATTTTGATTAATCGCGCGCACTTCCGCGATACACCGAAGTTAATTCGAAACCCGACCGTTGTATTTTAATCAAATGATTTACAATCCAATTAATTTGTTATTGCTTGTGTATAATTACCGGATCGTACCTCTGCCGTGGCTGTGGGGTGACCTCGTTTTAAAATCGCAACGATATACAGCTATGGGAATCAATAAGGCGAAACCAGACGCAATCAATCAGCGAATCTATCGGAATCATTACAAGCGATCGTTGCAACGGTTAATTATATAATCTACAAATAAATCAAAAGAGGAGCAATCGAAAATCTCGTAATTGCCTCGATAAAGGCAAAATATCGCGTAGCTCCTGGTAAGGTATAGTGTTTGGTTGGCTCAACGCCTCATTGGCTTCGGTGCCCGAACAATATTTACTCGATTTGCCAGTGCAACAGAGTCTCCGGCGCAACAGGCCATGCAGAACGCGCTCGCGCGCGCACTTAGCTAATCCAATGTTTTTCCTGGCAAACTGTGTTATCGTTACAGTTGGCATATAGAAAAGAGTGAAGCGCTATTTATCTTCGGCAAGTCCTGGTGTGTTTTTCGGAGCCCGGGAGCCACAGAACGCTGATAGTGTCGGAGACGAGTACGGCTCAGTGGGTATCGGGAAAAGCTTCTGGCTCTGTCTGTGCGTTGACGACACGGAGAGAACCGAAATAAGCGAAGACAGAGAGAGAGAGAGAGAGAGAGGGTGGGGTAGCCGTGCAAGCCGGTGCATCGCTTCGACCGAGGAATTGTTTTATCTTCTTCGCAAAGGGCTGGCGATGCTCCTTTCTCTCCGTCTCCTTTAGCTGCACTCCCTCCCCCGCGGCTGGATTTCAATTCCCTCGGCCAGCCCCCATCCTTCGATATAGCCAAAAAGAAAGCTCTTCCCGCTCGATTTCCCGCCTCTGCCTATGAATCCTTCCTCCAACTCTTCATTGGCGTCGCTCGTACTTTTTTCCGCCTCGCGCTTTTTATCCCGCGATACGGCCTATTTTCCGCTCGGCCCGGACCCTGCGCGCCATTGGTATACACGCGGCGCGACGTTTAATGGACGCGCGCGAGCGCAGGTGCGAGCTTTAATTGATGTTCCGTGTACGTTTCGAGTACACAGCACCGGATTGCGAAGCGCCACGCCCCCGTATCACTATATACCCCCGTGTTGTCGAGCCTCGATGACTGCGGCAAACGTAAAAATTTTATAGCCCATGTCATACACGAGAATGAGCTCGGCGACCCGCCGCTGGCATCCTTTATAGCGTATATAACATACGGAGATGGTCATTTCAGTCGAATTTAATCGGTTGTGAACGGGAACAGATTGGAATCCGAGCTCGGGTACAAACATCTTTTATTTTCGGGGACAACGGCTTGAAAATAGTGAATATTCAAAGATTTTCAAACGGTTGCGTTGTCTTATATTATTCGTCTTTACAATTAACATTCACTGCTACAATGCGATGTGAACGGCTTATTTTATTACATGTGACAGCTTAAGCAGAATTAATATTTTTCCATCAGTAGGAAAGGTATGGACCAGTGATGCGAACTGAAGTGGATAGTATCTTGCCCTGTTTTATACTCCACATGCCATCTTCTATTGGAACAATAAATCTGTTTATGGCAGAAGTTTTGCCCGCATAGAAGGATATTCTCTCACAAATAAAATCGCAAGCAATTTTCCTGATTTCAGAGGAAATTCGACAAGATGAAAAATATATAGTACAAATGTGGGGTGAAAATCTCTATGTCAGATACGTACAATGGTACACGACGTCCAACCAATCTCAACTGTTACTACTTAATCGTTATTTTGTCTCGCTGTATTTGGAAGAGTTGATTCTTGGGTGATTTCGGAGAACCGCGATCTACTTGCATTATATAAAACCTATATATACTCACATAGAGAGTTGCCCGAAACAAGGGCGAGTTCCTAATCTTCGGGAACAAGCAATGGAAGTTGTAAATTGATCGTTATTTTAATCGACTCGAACAGAGCCGAGTACGAAATCAATCCGTTGGATAGTAAGACGGGAAAATCGAAGGCGAAGAAAGGTGCAGAGAAAGGGAGAAATATGCAGGTCG
This sequence comes from Aphelinus atriplicis, assembly GCA_020882685.1. Lineage (NCBI taxonomy): Eukaryota > Metazoa > Arthropoda > Insecta > Hymenoptera > Aphelinidae > Aphelinus > Aphelinus atriplicis. Next base: position 2,877,758 of record CM037075.1, on the reverse strand, counting down.
TATTATTTATTCGCTCGGTCTCACGCTTGCGTCGCGTAGGTACGAGCGAGTGCCTCGAGCCTGCCTTTTGGCGAATCGATTCTTTATCCCCTGGTGAATTCCGAGGCGCATCGGGTAAACCCGCGGAATCCCTTTTACAGCCGGTGGGTTGCGGCGTCAACGCTTCGCTGAAAAGCCACTCCTTGAGTAACGAACGATGCTCGGGCTGCGAGTTCTCGATTCTTGACAAAAAAGAAAAGCACCGACTTATGCTGCTGGAAAAATCGACGAGGGTAAAGAGCGGCAAAGCACGGAAATCGAGTAGAATTCCCCGGCAAGATTAGTATCGAGAAGAAATGCAGGATATTTCCGAGAGAAAGAGAGAGCGAGACAAAATCACATAGCTCACTGAACCTATGTATTTTCGAATCGAGATGAATACAGCTGGAGTAGTTATGTCCGAAACCTCAGCTAAATGTTGAATTATTCAGAGTCGAATCGGATTAACTAAGAGAGAAAAAGAGAGAGATAGAGCACAAATTTTATCAAGCTCACCAATTACAATGAAACTGTTGGCTATTGGTTACTTGAATCGCTCGACTACCCTGAGGCATTCGTAAACCATTGACTCTGTACATGCACAGTGCTATATCTGTACACGCACAAACACACACGCGCGCGTACACAGTGACCCATCCAGATATGCAAATGTCCTGTGCGTACATAATATCCATCAACCACAAATATCCTTGGGAAATTGGGCCGTTGCTCTGAGCGGTCAAACTATAATTGAAAGTTTATCGAGAAAAATGTTTACCAACTATATTTACCGGCCGCGCGATATCTGCCGAGCGGCGAAGCTTGAAGAGAAGGTAAACTGAAAGGAACATTTTTGTACCCATAAAACATAACCCTAGCAGTATCCGAAAAGGTAAAATGCGAAAGTGTAAAATACGAAGGATGCGGGTGGGGTGGGAGTGAAAGAGTAAGGCAGACCGAGCTAGAAGAAACGAGGAGATCCCTCGAGAATAGACCGAGACGTGGGTGTGTCCATCGGGTTGGAGTTACGACTTACGTGGCTGCCATTCATTACCACTTTCCTTCTCTCTCTCTCTCTCTCGCAGGCCGTATATTCGAAGACTCGGCGAGGCCCTGCGACACCTGGTACTTCCCGTACATGTGTACCAACATTTCAAGGCTTTCGTCCGGACCTTCGTGCTCCAGACGTGAGAGATGGCTCGAACGAGCCGGATGAAAATACGTACGTACCCCCCGACAAGTTGTAAATATGACACGGTTATAAAATAGTCCAGAGAGTCGAGTCGAATGATAATAGGAAATTGTCGGAGGCCTCGAGGTGGCGCAATATTCGGTATTGTACACCCAGCTGCGCGTGGGCTGGCTTTGGAAGGAGCCATTAGTTTGGCGAGCCGATAAACTGGCACCCACTCAACAATGGCGGAAGTCAGGTCAACAGCACGGAATTGGCACTGGATCAAGTTCCGCTCTCTCTTTCTCTCTCTCTCTCTCTCTCATAAGATGTATTATATACCCGTGGCGCGCGCAAGCACACGGGCTATCGGGCGATTCTATTTCCACAACGTCGGCTCGCAAACATCACGGGGCGGGAGCCGCGATAGCCGCGACCTACGAGTATCGCTCTCGATGGACCAGATGAAGAAGCGGAGAACAAAAAACTGCAAGATCTGTTTAATCGAGGTCACTTGAACAAAGGCTGCCTAACTCGATTTCCACAGCTGCGTTACATGGAGCCGCGAGCTGCGGGTTGGAGCTGCTGGATATAGTCGAGGGGGCGGAGGGCATTGCAGCGGGCCCGAGAAACTGGAGGATCCCGAGCCCGCGCGCTTTGGAAAGCACACACATTAGTGAGGTGAAGCGCGCGCCAGCGGAGGGGCCATAGGGTTAAACGTGTGCCGAGTCGGCAGTATATTTGCCTGGCTATACTTTAATTGGACCAAGACAAACAAGCCCGGAGGAGAGAGAGAGTATCTTCACGCATCGTGGATCACGCCGAGTGGCCTAAGAGCCAGGATCCGCTGGAGCTCTCTCGGCCAGCGGCCGGACGGAGCTTCGAGGGTGTACCCTCTTACTGCGCCGCTCCGTTGGCCCCCCCCCCCCCGTGTGTGTGCGCTGCGCGCGCAAAAACTCAAGATTATGGATGTTAACGAATGGACGATGCAATCGAGCCGTGTTGCCCCCCTGCCGCGCGCCCCCCCCCCTCGACTCGTCGTGCATTATCCGGTCGTCGGCAAATTTTTATAATCGAGCCCGTTCTCGCGATCTCCCGAGTGAATCATCATTCGGGAGCGAGCGGGAGAAAAAGTACGCCGCGGGTAAACAGATGCCCGACGACTCCGCACATAGTAATATCGGCCCGGTTATTGATACAGCTCTCTCGCTGGGACGTGCAACGACGCGTCGATGCCCCGGATCCGCGACCGAGGACATCCACCCCCGCGACCAGGTTGAAACGTTCCAATTAGCGGGATTGGCAGAACACGGCCGCGCGAGTGGTCGCGCACGGCACTCGTGATGCCGCTCGTTTCGAAAGAGCCCGGGCGCGCATTCGGAGAGACAGAGCGACCGGGGCTGAAGTGGAACGAGACTCGCAAGTGCGGGGCGGGGGCGGCAGCTGCATCGCAATTACGTCGGAGTGCGTATTAACCGGCGCGCCGGTACAATGTGTGGCCCGCGCTGGCGAAAAACACACGATGCACGGGCGCGCATAGAGAGTCGACGTACACGCGCCGAGTACGTGCACGGCAAGGCCCGAGTGCCCGGGTCGTGCGCGCGCGCGCGCGCGCGAGGAACAAAATGGCAAAGAGGATATTAGTGCGCGGCAAATGGGCCCTCGGAGCGAGGGAGAGCCGAGGAGCAGCGGGGCCAACGGTGCTGCAGGCGCAGCACGTGTGCGGCCCACCGCGTAACTGCGACCGCACAAAGGGATGGCATTCCTGAGCGGCTTAGCGCCAGTGAGCGGGAGTGCAGCCCGGCATTGACCCTCTCTCGCGCCTGTCAATCGACTCTGCAACTCGGATTACCCTCCCGACATTAGTCAGATCGACTTTGCCCAACCCCCCTCCCCCAACCCCAAGCCCACTTCACTCGCCTCGCCCGCCGGATTACAAAACGCAATCCTCTTCGCGTGCGCCAAGTCCGGTGCACTTGGTACGTGTGGCTCCACATTGAATTAGCATCAATTCCACAGCCCCTCTCTCGTGTCTCTCACGTATTTTGCCAACCCCGCGAGCGTTGATTCTGCTCGACGAGGTCAATTACCTATCGAATTCACATCATTCGATGACTATATACGTTGATCGGGAGACGCGTATCGCTACAGATAATTAGATCCGCGAAAACGACTTGATCGGACGACCATCAATGGCTCTTCGTATACGGGTAATTATTGTGATCTCTCCTGATGTAAACTTTCCTGACGAACACTCCAAGAATCATTCAATTCCTCTATAGGTATTGTACTTCAATTCCAGATGCAATTCGTCTCGAATTCTCTCTATACACGACATTCGATGAGTTTGTAAAAATTCGATAGAATTGGATCATGACGGCAAACTGTCTATAGTCCAGCCACCAACTGTCCGGTATCAGTCAAACGACAAAATTCAAGTGTATATCAATGGTTAGAAACGTACACAGTCGTCCGGACCCTCTACGAGATAACCAATCACGCGCCACCACCCAACTATCGGTCTCGTACAAATAATTCAATGTATTCGATCAGCTACTTCGGAATCGGTAAACGCTCGCGAAACCGGATTAGAGTCAGCTTTGGCTGTCGCACGGCCCCATACTCTTTGACGCGCCGCTTTGTTTGTCGCTCTCTCCCTTTCTCTCTCATAAGAAGAAGAAGAAGAAGGAGAAGAAGAAAAAGAAGAAGAAGAAGAATTTGCATGTGCGATCCAGCTAGTCGATACACCTTTGGGTCGTACGTCTGTTTCCCTGTCGCGGTGTTGCTCGGTCGCTCTGCTCGGGAGTCGATGCAACCGGTTTGGAGAGCGAGCAACAGCGAGATGCGCCTGCGCTGCTCAGTAAGAATGAAGAGGAGGAGTGAACAAGGCCCCGGGCGCCTCGTGACAAGTCCACCCATGTCTTTCGCTTTCTCACAGCCGAATGCACCAAACAGGACCCTGCGATCGATTCTAATTTCAAGACCAATCGCATCGCCCACCACGCTTCGATTCGTCCCAGGGTGATCTCCTCGTTACGCAGATTCGACTGCCATTGCTGTAGCGACTGAGATTTTTATGTTTCGCTATTGGTGGGTGGCAAGTGTAAGAGGAAAAAACTATTATTCGAATGTGCGTATTCAACGAGTCATTAACAATGATTTGCGACAAATTAACTCAGCTCTCAAAATATTGAAAAGATCAAAATTACATGTGTAAAAATCACTGACAACTATACATTAGCAGGATGCTTCATGAAAAATAATATGTGAGATATCGCTGTTCTTCTGAAATAAAAATAGCATTTTTGATTAACGAATGATGCCATTTGTCGCCAAATGTACTGGAAATAAACCTGCATTACCGAGAAAAATCTGGTTACACAAATTTACTCATCCAACTTCGTAGCCGTTACTACATTTATAACACACACAACTCTATTTTTAGTAAAGGTTAGAATTACAGATAGTACAATCGGCAAATTTACTGTATAAATTCTAGTTAAGTACTATACTAGTAGAATGTCCTGTAAATCGAATAATGGAAGTTTATTTTTTAGTAATACTCACTACGTTTGGACAATAATGTTTACTAATAAATCACTATTCTCTTAAAAGCTAAGAGTGAAACACCGTTGTATATAAAAGCGAAAAATCACTGTATGAAGGCGGATGAAATATTCAATGGAACGAGGTGAATTTTCACTTCAGGTCCATGAGTTTTGATAGTAAACACCTTTACATGAGACAGTGAATTTTTTGTATCAAAACTTATGAAATCAAAATGAAAATTCACTGTTAATAAGTGAAAAATTTACTACGAACCGTTTAATAATTTATCCACCTTCATATAGTGATTCTTCAAGAGAGTATAGTAGAATTTCACCATTGTGCACGTGCTACTGGGTATTCTGTAATATGATTCCAGTTGAATACGTATATCAATGTGCGTAATAAATTCGAATTATTACATGGTGATGATTCAGGTGCAATTGACTAACTAGCAAATAATTGTTCACAGTTGTGGAAAAAAGTGGGAAGATAATAAAACATTACAATAGATATGTGTTGATTTGATAAATGGCTTATATTTCGATTCTCAATATTTAGGAACAAAATGTACTTCATATGCCTCCAAGTATTGATGTATACGAAGAATGTTAGATCTCTACAAATTTTCAAAAATTTTCATTTTTGATAATTTTATAATTTCTAAAATTTTGACAAATAATTTGACGGCGGGGACTTTTTGTTTCTTATTAATAATTCAAAAGTTATAACGATAAATAAATATTTATTCTATTTATTCTTTGTTTCTCTTGTCACTATTGAAAAACAATCAGATTGAGCAATTTCCTCTCAGCTGCCATACATTCGTAGAAAACAACCGATTTGTACATATTTTGTAATAACGCGGATACAAAGTTTCTCCTATATTGTCCAATCTTACACCAGAATGAACATTCCACACGCCATAAAAGAACAACCGTACTGCCGAATAACGAAGGTACACTTTGAATGGCACACATCGAATATGAGCATACGCGAATGATCTTGACGCATGAGTAGATACTGAAAAAAATACTTGAAAATATACAAAAATCAGCAGATAAATTAGGCGTAAAAATCATCCAAGATACAATAATACAAGACGTAAACACAAAGCTGACTGTGTAGAAACAAAATTTTAAGAAGTTGCTCAATTCCGGTGTTTAGTCACCATGAATGATAACGATAGTAGACATTCGAGAGAGAATGTTCCTGGGACTGCATGATTAAATACAGCAAGGAATTGTTTTATCTAACCATGCAGCCCATTTTGGATGTACATACCATCTTGATTTTTGAAAATCTGATTGAATCTGATGAGAAAAGAGACTTTTTGGTATTTGTTTATTAATATTAACAATTTCACGAAGAACTTCGGATAACAGATTGTGATTTTCACTTCTCCAACACGTTTTTATAGGAAGAATACGAAAAAAATCGCCAAAATCGAGTAAAAACAACCCAAAAAATGATTACAGTACTGCTGTTTTAAGAGATACATCCCACCGTGCATGTAAGCGTTAAGCCAATTAAAACTCCCGAAATCTGGCTCCACATAACTCTTTGAAAAGGGGATCTAAAATTATTAATTTGGATACAAGGATAGTGTCTTCATGACGGTCATGATACAAAGACTTGATAATTTTATTTATAACATTCTGTAGACGTGAATTCAATTGCCGAACAATTATTTTCTAGCATATCCTTATATGAAAAATTACTTCTTGGAAAGTGAAGCCAGTTAATTAGTGATCGGTTTAGATCTAGTGATGTAAGTGAGATGGATACATCAAGAAAGCAGGCATGAGAGAAACAAGAAGCATACCGTCAGTGAACAGGGCTACTGCGGTTGGAGAAGAAATATGTTAGGGTAGTGTGTTTCATTCAGTTCTATCAACAATTGAGGAAGCTGATGATAATGATTTTTGAAGTTTTAACGATCGAATTACATTTTTAAAAGTTGAATGAAATATGAATATATGCTTTAAACACTCATATATTGGAATGAAACATATTTAAAGATAATAACCGGCGATTAAATGTACGACCAATAATCTTCTTTTAAAAGTAATAAGAAGATAAAAGTTACGTGATTTGATTGGTCGCTCAAATATTTTAGCCGTCTAATTAGAATGTATTTAGGTCAGCGATATTTTTCTTATGGAATTTGTTGATAAAAAAATTGGTGGAAAATGATAAAAAGCATTATTTGATACTTCTGTATACACGTGATTATTTCATTTCTTCGCTAACAATATACTCATGAATGTATTGTAAAAATATAATATGTATAATTAAACATTAAATTAAGTTCTCTGTCTTTGCTATGCCTCTCCATTAGTCTGCTCCAGATGACTGCTGTTTGGTATAGCATTGTGTATGTGAATGACGCAGCAAGCCATAGACAAACACGACGTTTAGAATAAAACCAAATATATTCTTTTCTACTTTACGCCAGAGCAACTATCATTGCAGTTCACTAGTTTAATGGAAATCATTCGTCAATATTGTACTTACACATTAAAGCAAGTATTCAGGGACTATTTATAAGAATTTATGGCAGCTTGATGATACAGTCAAAAGATATCAGAGTGCGGTAACTTGTATCTGAATTTCGAAGAGAACAAAATGAAAAATATATTCATATTCGTTGTCATTGTCATTTTTATAGTCTTTCCGGCTAAGGTAATTATGATTTTTAAACCAAACATATACTTTTCTTACAACGATTGGTACCGATTCCCTTTCGCTCCCTTTGCTGCTAGAATAGATTACTACTTGCAAGAAAGATATTCTAAGTCGTGTTAGAAGAATGGTAATGGCAAGACTTTTTTTTCTCTAGTTATATCTAATCACTATGGTTGGAGATGACTATTCGTAAAAATATACTGTCAATAAATTTATCAGTGGTGTTTTTAAAATACTCTCATCTTTCTTACTTATATTGCGATATTTTTAATAGGCAGGACCAACGTTAGACGACAATCAGATCCTGAAAACTTTTCATCGTACTCCAGATCGAGGTGAGGAATTTCTCCTGGCTTCTATGAGAAAATTGAATAGGATTCATGAATTTAATTATGTAATTAAAATCTAATAATTAGTGAGAAGTGAATTTTACCACTGGAACACAATAAGCATATTATTTTTATTCCCAGTTCCAAAGTATCGATTCGCCTCAATAACGACGTCGACTCACAGGAAGAAAAGAGATTTGCGACCAGTTGAGATTGAAATCGATGGAATTAAAACCCAATTGAGGCTCACACAAACTGAATACGATGTAATGTCTCCTGATATTCCAGTTTGGGGTGTTGAGATTGACATTTTATATCCCCCGTATCGATCATGGACTAAGGTCAGTCCTGTGAATCCCCCATTTTCTAATAAATAATACTTAGATCACATTTATTTTGGACTATTGAAAAAAATGTTTACTTTCCAATAGGAAGACATAAAAATCGATGGAATTTACTACCAAGATATAGAAAATATGGCCACGATGTACGCTTACTATGACAATAGGAATATTTATTACGTAATTTGAGCTTTTCAACTTCTTTGATAATTTTGTTATATATTCATTGCAAAACAATGATTCTAATCATTTTTCTAGGATGGCGTGTTTGGAGAAGGTTCTCAAGCAAGAGTAGTGAAGTCAGCACTCGAAAGTTGGTGGCACGAAAAATCAAAACCATCTGATCACGTTATTTACGACGTAGAACAGTATGTGCAAAATACCAAACCTAGTGAGTTCACAATTAAAAACTTGAACCAATATCAAATTCATTTGAAATATTTTAGATTCTTTTTTCCCTTAAAAATTCTTTATTCTATGCAAAACCTCTATTAATTACGATATTATCGCGTACATTTGGATAAAATGAAATGTCCGAAATTTTACTTCAATAAACAATGCCCTTCAAAATATCCCAAAATGCCGTGAACTAAAAGATCGACTGAACGAATTTTCTTGTAGATAGTGGAAATGACACTTCTGCTAAATTTATGGATAAACCTTTGGAAGTCATGTACCCAAAGCTTTTGATTGTATTAGAAAATAACTATTTCAAGTAAGTTCCCGAAGGAGAACATGTATATATATATATATATTCTCTGAGAATAATTGCAGTTTTAATTTTTCTTCCTTTTATTGTTTAGACAATTAGGAGGAAACGTTGATAAAGCAGTGAGATACATAAATACGTTCTGGAACGCAGTAAATCTAAAATACAGCAAAATCTTAGAACCCAAAGTACAAATTTTGGTTACCGGTATCATCATAGAAAAGGTACTTGAGCCCAATTTATCTTATCTGTCAAGTGAATGTCCGAAATTTCAAAAATACTCAAATGTCAAGGTCTGATTTCAGGAAGAATATGCATTGCGTTACATTTTCGACTCTCGTAACCTAACGAGTGATGAAATTGAACTTTATTCCGGGAAGCTGATATTTTACGGGGGGGAATATTTCAGCGACGAATTCCACAAAGAAGTAGATTTCAAGAATTATGATTCAGTCATCACCATGACAAAGTAAATACTTCTCATGAACATTGCCGACAGTTTGATTTCTTGATCTGTTTTCATATGTGCGTAAATTATTCTACACTTCTGAGTCAGGAGAAATCAGCCTCACTTCAAAAGTAATTCGTAATTTCGTAATTTCTTGTTTATACTAATATACAAAGTTTGCGAGACATTAAATGGATATCACCACGTCTATGTGGGTTTCGAGCCTTCAAGAAATTAAACTTTTAGCAGCTTCTATAAGAAAATACTTGATTGCATAAGTGATTTTGTCGTTGTATATAACTAATATCACACTCGAGCAAGCACCCGTTACGCAATGCACTATAATAGCAGTGCACTTTAATATATAAATATCATCTTTACGTTTGTAGCTTAGACACTGGAGTTATAGTAGGTAGAGCTTGGATGGGCCAGATATGCAGTAAAACTCTGAATCATGGCTTCGTAAGTGACGATGGCGATTATTCTGGTCTCCAGGTAGCAACTCACGAACTGGGACATTTGTAAGTTTTCGCTTTTTCTTCATTTATCTTTCAAATTTTAAATAAGTCATTCAATTTATTAGCAAAAATACTTTAAATCTGTCAAGATTTTTCCGTTCAATAATTACAAATGCATTTCTTCGATGAGATCGACAATATTTAAAAGATCATTACTACCTTGCAGGCTTAGTATACCACATGACAAACTCAACAATACAGAAGAATGTAACAGTTATCCAGATGATGAAACCAGTACTATAATGGCTCCGTACAGAAGCTCCACGAGAAGATTCGTTTGGTCTGAGTGCAGTAAAAAAATACTTAAGGAATTTGCTTGGTAAATATCAATCAAATAGATTCTATTCGATTAAAATTTTCTTTAATACTGAAGAAAAATATTCACTTCTTACAGGAACGAGCAGGCTAAATGTATGGAGACCACAAGACGTCGCGAATAGAAACAAATAAGTTATATGTCGATGCTAGAAAAAAATCATTGGCAAAACATTGACTAAAAGTTGCCTCTTGAACTCCACAAAATAATTGTATTTATAATTACACGGTTCAAGTTTATTCTCTGAGAATCAAAACTAGACGACATTAACTTTTTTTATCATTATAACAATACAATTACGAATTATCCGTAAAATAACGATCAATTAATAGAATAAAATTTGATTTATAAGAACATCTCTGAAGTTTAATGTTATTCAGTCAACCCAAATTACATTTAGCATGAAATATTGCCAATTTAAAAAAGCCTACTTTGAACAATTTTTTGAAATGTAAAATGGTGTACGGATGGCATCGATAGATCAATTGAGACATTCATCGCCTAAACAGAAGGTCCCAGGTTCATTTTCTAGCTGAGTGAAGCAATGACTTTCTTTTTCTGATCCTCTTCAATCATAGTTGGGATTTGATTATTCAACTATCTCAATTCGTTACATGAAAAATCGCTCTGAAAAGTGGAAATATCCACGACAGACGAACTTGGAGTGTTATCTTTTTTATTCAAAAACGAATACAATAAGCACTCATGGATCATAATCATGTAACTTGTGCAAAAGTAATCAGAGTGGTCGGAAATTCAGGTTGTAATGAAACTGAAAAACAGAAACTGAAAGACTGGTAGCCCAAGTCAGAAGTTCGATTTTCACCTCCTAACAGTGCTCTCTTCTAAAGAAAGCAAAATTAATTAAATAATACGATAGGATTTACTGGAATGTATTACTTTGTTAAAGGATTTACATATAACACACTACTGTTTTGTGAAAACTCATGATTATAGCTCGGATAAAGTCTGGTTACTTTGTGAAGACAAGATAAAATTTTTATAGTTGCATCCGCAAAGCTGCTCACCGCGATGGAATTAAAAAACAAAACATGCCCCGAAGCTATGGAACAGCGAGAGAAACGCCAGAATAAAACTGAATAGAAATAAGTAGAGTGCAGAAAAAGTTTGAAGCCAGCCTAAAAAGCAAAAAGTTGCCTGTACATACAGCCATCTGTGACGTCGCATTAGCATCAAAATGGGGCAAAGTTGTTTCGTTTTTCTACGCATTCATCGGTTCTGTATCAGATACACAATTACATTAGTGTAGCAGTTTCAATTTCAAAATACTACTTGGGAATTAATATTGAATAACCATTGCATAATTGATTCTAATTTTGTACACTATGTTTAATAGCAACGGTGAAGTTAAATCATGTTCTGAGCTGGTTGGATATATGGTTTAAATAAAATAATCTATACTTGCGTGATTTTGGTTAGTTTTGTCTGACAAAGTGAGTAACGGTTGTATTTGTCTAACCATAAACCATTTAACAGAGTTGCAGCAAGATCCGAGACTCAAAGGTCTAGTACTGTTGTTGTGAGGTCTAATGTAACAGTAAAAAATTGAACTTTAACAAAGAATTTGACTTCCAGATAACATATCGTACGTCAAAAGTCCTTTGTTTCGTGATAAAACTTTTTCTGCTCTACTGGGGGGAGTAGACCAAGCCGATAATTGGGTCCGTAGTACTCAATAGCGAAACTCTTCGGAGAAGGATAAGCTTGCCAGTGAGCGCGAATGCGTAGACACACTGCAATAGACTGTTTATCCAGTCGAGAAAAGCACTGATGACACAACCTTTGTCCGAGATCGTTAGTTTGCGGCTGCAGCATTCTTTTCAATTCTCTCGTTTTGTATTCGGTTCGACGCTGTTTAGATTGGACTGAGCGTAGAGGTGCTCGTAGACTCGTAGTGGTCCGATAGACTCTCCGGGCGCGCATTCCCACGGGGATTAGGTCGACATGCTAAGCGAGTGTTGAGCCAAGCAATTTCTTTCCGGCCCCACGGATATTTTGCGGTATTGAGCATCATGCAAATATCCAGAAGTCTAGTGCATAAAACGCTCCTATGAAACGGATGGAAACCGAGCTTGCAGGTTTTTGAATAATCGCAGATTCAAACAAGTAATTTCAAAAAGTATATCGCAAATACACTCTGATTGTTCTTCGGTACGTTAATTCTGGATCGTGCGAAAAATAAGTTGGAGAAAATTGTGATGACCTGGTTCGAAGTTGTAAGGATTTACTTATAACTGCTGCGCAAATGAGATCAAAGATTTTCCAATTTCAGTTCACGGATTTGAGGGTGAAAAACATATTTTATTTTTATATGTGCTTACTCTTCGGTATAGGATTGGATTTTTGAAAATTTCAAAAGTTGAAGTCAAAAAGTCTCATAAGCAATATTTTTAAGCTTCAAAGTTTGTAGTATGCAATGATTGTATGTAATGAATACTATGTAATGATTCGCTTCACGCTATCCGAGAAGTCTAGTAGTACCATTACTCGGGCTTAAAGTGTAGATTAGAGTACGACAGCGTGCTTCAGTTAAATTTCCCTTCCGTTTACGGGACTCGTTCCGTACGTCGTCGGGACGGGCGTTTCCTCGAAAATGCTATTACGGCGCAATCCGACGCAAATAGCCACCAGTGGTACTCGCCGTTTACGAATCTCTCGCAAACAAGAACGGCAATACGCAGCTTTATCTCTCTCTCTCTCTCCTTGTCTAGCTTTTGCTTCTATTTGCCTGCCGTGCGAGCTTCAATAATAGCTCGGCCCTTTCTCTGGCCTGTACAGGGCGCATCAACGCTTGTCCGTCCTCGAACGAGCGTGGCACTGGTTGCTGCGACCGAAATTCGCAATTTTCATTTGTCAGAGCCTTTTTTCTCGCCCTGTCTACGTTTGTTCCTCTCTACCCTCTGTACGCCACCTCCAGCCTCCTCCACTTTTTCCCCCGTAGTTGTGTCTGTTTGCTGTCGGGTAGTTTCAGCTCGCCACTAGACAGCCACGTTGTAAGCTCAAAAACTAATCGTGCCTGTACCTTTTGGATGTGTCTATTCATCTTCCGCCGGACTAGCACCGCGCGCGCCGACCAATTTCGTTCATCTACAGCTTCCAAATTTACGCCGGGGTGATTGATGTTGCAAAAGGTTTTATGTCCATTTTATAAATGTCTTTCCGGGAAATTGGAATTTCCCCGAGAATTTAGCGCCATCATACCATTTTCATCTCGATATCTATTTTTAATGCTCCACATTTCCAGTTCACAGACGGTCAGTTCAATTGATGCGAATGCTCTTGTCGATCGATGATATAAAAAGCACTATTTTACCGGGATTATTTTTTTATTGTATTATTTGCAATACTAACTTTATACTTTATGAAGTTAATATTACGGAATACTCGTTTTAATTTTTCCCGTCTTCTTTTACTCTTTCATTCGTGCGCGTGCAATCGATTTTACTTGAAAACCGATTCACCGATTTTGATCCGGCTGCGATGTTCCCGGCAGCTTGATTATCTCTTGTCACTTGCACAATGCTCTCGCTGGCGATCATTCAATGACTCGATGATTGTAACCGAAGTATACATATCTCTATCCAACCTATTCGGAGAGTGATTTTTCCCTGCATCACAAGAACAAAACTCAATTTTTATTATTCCTCAAGATTTCTATAAAACGTCATAATATGACAAATAAAATTGATCCAATTCGAGGAGAAAAAACCCTTCACCCCACGAAAGCACGGTAAGTTTTTTGAAAGAGACAAAGACGAATCCGATGCAGCAGTACACCGTAAAGAACCGAGAATTTTCCATGGTTAAAAGTTGCGTGTCGTGCGAGCCGGGGTGTCGCCTCGAATGTCCTGGAACCGCGCGTTCTGCGCGTGAGCGATAACTCTGGCGCACGGGCTTGAATAAGGAATCTCGCGGGGTTGGACGCGCGAGATGTGGTTGCCGTAGGGGGGGGGGGGGGGAAATAATCCGCACGAAAACTGGAGCGCGCTCGGCCCAATGAAATTTGCCCGTGGCCGCATGGCCGGCCGAGATTCACCTGACTTTTTTGTCACGCTCCGCTCCCTCGGGAGGAGCGAGATTGTACATTGAAGCATACGGATGTATACAAAAATTTGTCCCGGGGCTGCTCCCGCGGGACTTTGTTGTGTGTGTGTCGTCCTCCGGACGTAATAATAAATGCTACGTCCAACAGCAGCAGGTATCGCGCGCGCGTACTACGCCTTCGCATAACTTGACTCTCTTTCCCTTGCTCTTCTCGCGTGCCTTGTGAGCGCTTACGCGTGCCACCGACGCCACTCGCTCGCTGCTCGGAACTTATATATCCCGTGCCGGCACTGCCGCCTGCTGCCGCCTGCTGCTGCTGCTGCTGCTGCTGTTGGAATGGAATTTTGCATTTTCCAAGCACACTACATTCGCCTCTCATACGAATATCGCAAGCGGCACATTTCATTTAAATCCCCTCTTAAATATCTCGCATACTTCCAGCATTGGTTCTGTACCGTTCTCATGCACCTCCTCAGAATGCTTCAGCGCGTTTGCATAGAGATGGAGGCAAACGACACCAAACCAATTTAAATTTCATTTTCTAACTAATCTATATGTTGGTCCCCAGCGAAATAAAGCTCTCTCCGAGATGGAAATACTGAAAACTAATTCATTGATCCACAATATATTTGCTGTAAGATGATTAAATTCCGATGGAGTTGATCACGATGTCATCCGTAGTCGTCATAGAAATCAACTAGCGGAAGTTCGACGAGTTCGACGATGAGAGTCAGAAAACGAGAGAAATTAAATATCGATAATCGCAAAATGGTCGTAATAATATGAGATATAGGATACGGTGGTAAAAGAACCGTGATCGAAGAATGGGAGTTGTAATACGGAAGTAAAATAAGAATGAGAGTACGTAAACTGAAAATAGAAAAATGAAAGTTGACGAAAATTTCGGGTTTGGCGAGGAAAATGAGTAGAGCGGGAATGGGTACGTTTTTAGATAATCTGAATAATGTCAGAAACATGTTTGGTCACCGTCGAGTTTTCAAGTGCATGACATACATCGGTCAAGAAGGTAAGGTAAAGTTATTAAGAAATTTATTATTTTCAGTAACGTGGTCTAGAACTTTGTTTTCTCGAAGAGTGCACACTCGATTCTAGTTTTTAAAATTAAGAATTACGATGAGTCGACTTGAGTTAACTTAGCTTAATGATAAAGTATGTCTATATGTAGTCATGCTCTTGTCAAAATATCTATAATCACTCTTTTAAACGAAATGAAACAAATCCTTATAGAAGGAAAAAAACATTAAACTTTAGATTTTTATCTCAGATACAGAGGCTATTGTGATGGAATATATATTTCAGAATTCTAGATTGACAAAAATCTTAAACTTCTCACTCGATGTTGCAATGGTCTTCTCAAGTTGCAATGATCCGAAGTATAACTAGAAGACATTGTTCAAGGATCCAGTTGAAGAGATTCAAAGGCCTATCTAGGCTCTTTGATTATATTCCCGAGAGTTTCATTTGTAATTGAATGTTAATGTGACGAGTAGTTAACAGCATCTCTAAAATTATTATAGTAGTTGAAGCTTCTTACAAGGGATATTATAACTCATTTAGCGAACAAGGCTTACCAAAACACTCTGTAAAATTAAGAAGAGACAAGTTTAGATTCGATAAAGCTTTACTTGAAGGGAACTTTGGAAACTAAACCAGGAGCAGTCTGATTTCTGCAAATGACGATTCAACTAGACTTACCCACAATTAGTTCCACAAGCGAATGTTTGCGGTACGCGAGTAGGTGAAACCTTTGACAAGGTTCCCAAGCAGAGACGTTTGTGTGCGTACCCTTGGGATTAATTAATCTGAACAGACTTTATGATGTTAGTAACGGCCGTACATACCATTCACGTTCAGTTAATCAAAGGCCGCCGAATGTCAATTGAATTTGCATAAAATTTCGAATATACCATTTAATTATAAATTATATTTGTTTGCGATGGTTGACACTGAGTCAATTAACTGCTGCTTAGCGTATATCCATCGATACGATCCGACATTCTAATTAACAATATGCTTACTCAAAAAGATTTTGTTAATCAAGATTTTACAGAGACTCAAACTGAATTTTCTAGAATTTGACATATTTCCCCACGTACATTACGAAAATGAAGTTCCAAAGGTCGGATTCGAAAGTTCCATTTTTACCCCTCCACGAGGCTTTCTCATTGAGAAAAAGAAAATAGAGCGGAAAAATCTTAAAATTTTAAGTTAATTATGAAAAGTAGCATCAAGAAAAATCAGACACGACGAGGTCGTTACAAAAGCAAAACATCCGCTGGAAAAGTAAAAAAAACTCATTCTTGTAAGTAAGGCATGGATACGACTGAAAGAATAAATGAAAAGCCGTGGAGAGCGATGAGAGTCAGTCGCAGGCTCGGTATACTGGAAAGAAAGAAGAAGAGGCGCTAAATCCTAGCGCAAACACTGGGGAAGGGCTCGCGAGCGCCCAGATAAGAAGAGCAGCGAAAAGTAAGGGGCTGCGAGAGCTTTTGAAAGCACGCTCTCCTGCCGGTGGTGACTCAGCCCCACGGACGCATTAGCACATTCCTTTCTTGACCCCTGGGAGACCGGAAGAGCATGCCTATAGGTCCAACGTATACGTATACAACGAGCAGCGCCCCGAGATTTCACGAACGAAGCTTCAATTCCCTTTTTCACGCGGATTCTTACCATACAACCCTAGCCTTAAGTAGGATTTCTCGTAATCCGTGGATTCGACATGTGGAAGTACGATGCGAGCCACCAACAGATAAGCTCGATCTTCCGTTTCTCCGATCACGAACGAACGAGGCCTGCAACTGATAATGGCCATGGATGCGGTACACCGACTAAACACACTGATTCAGCGTCTTTAATGATTCTTCTTCAATAAACTTAATGCCGAGAATTTCTGAAGCGCGGGATTTTGGATTGACAACAAACTTTAGAAAATATTTTATTCAAAATGTGTATCAGTACACAGAATAATTAGATAGTCTACTTCCAGATGACAAGATACCTATAGATTATATATTCTATAAGATATCGATAAATTGGAATTTAAAATATGTGGACTTGTCGAGTATTGGTTCCCCTAATACTTCAGACTTACCCTGGTGGAGCCATAATTTTCCTATTGGAGAAGTGTACATACCTGGAATCAAAAAGAATTTTAATTTAAAACGTTTCTCAGTCATTCATCAATTTATGCCTTTGTTTAAGCGAATAATTAATGAATACTAAAAATACCATAAATAATTGTGATCATATGCACGAAATAACGATCTCAACTTTTTTGAGTGACAAAATTTGTTGTAAAATTTAAAACGAAATTCCGATAATGTGTAATTAAATTTTGATTGGTCTTAAAACATTCTTGTGAAGGTCACAGGACCATTCCAAAAGTTTTCATTTTGTCAAGTAAACCACTTCCACATTGTTGAAAAAGTGAGATTTTGAGAATTTCCTCGTCACTTGTTTTTATTTCCATTCTATAACGTATTCAGAAGAGTTTTTTCCTCGAAAATTTTTGCAAATCAACCTTTTGACTAGAGAATAAGAATAGAATGGATTCACAACCAAAAGGCATTATCTTATATATTTAAAAAAAATCAGTCGCAAAGTAATTCTATCGATTTTGTCTAATGTGGAGTTTGAAATGATTTTTCATTCAATCTATCATTCCCGAGTTTCCGAGTAATTTTTTGCAGACTGTATTCAACGAGACATCTATCATTTATCGTGAAATAAAAATTAGAAATTTTAAACTGTATACCTAATTATCCATTTTTTGTTTTGAAAAATGATATATAATTCTAATTCTAATTCTAACGCTCCATTGACAATGAATATATTTGCAGAGGATTTGCTTGAGAAATTCGTTCATTTTTTACTATAATCAAAATGATCAATGTGCAGGGATGCACAGAAACCATACAGCAGAGTCGAAACTGTCCCCCAGGTAACTCTTATTCAAAATTTACTTCTTTCTCTTACACTGCTTGAACTTATATTCAGAACTTTAACCTTTACCTGAAAAAGTTTCTCTGACATTCACTTGGCTTCATAATTCATCCATTTTGAAATATATTCAACTTGGCTATTTAAAGAAATTCGCATGGACATAAATTAAATATGTAAGCTTACAAATAGATGCTACTCCCGCAACTTGTTATAAGAAAAATCCATAGTGCACAAAAGATTCTTGACTCATACAAAGTGGTATCTTCGCTTCACCCGGGCGATAATCTGAACACTTGTGCCGGAATAACTATGTTTTGCACACTTTTTTTTTTTTCCTTCCAGGGGTTATCCTCACGAGGAGATGTACCCATTGCACACTTCTTCAAACTTATCATAACTAATGACCATGAGAAACGTCGTATTCTTTTCAATAACATAAATGTTCAAATAGGAAATCAGTTGCAATATACTTATATTTCATCGCAAGACCCTGAAAAATCGTATAGGAAATATACATTGTGACTGTGTGTTTGGACCTCCTCACAAAGTCTAACGTAGATTTTCCAACCGCAAAAGAGATTGTTTTGCGGCTCTAGTGATCATGCAATGGATAAGCGTCAAAAGATTAAACTTGCATGCATACGTTTCTCATTAGTAGCAATTTCGTTCTTTTTTCGTGTTTCTCTGATCTCCTTTATTGATTTTTTTCTTTTATTAATGCTCACGCAGCAGCGACGGCGTATTTATTACTCTAAAGTCCAGGCTCACGTTGAAGCGCGACCACCTCGACTGGAGACGAAAATAAAATCCGATGGGGTGGAACAGGTGATGGTGGCAGAGCGCCAGAAAAACGTGAATGGACTTCGCGTGCATACGATAAATCTCCATAAATATGTATGAACGTCCCTCCTGTGGGATATTCTTTTCCTACGTTAACTTTTTCTGCTTCGCTATATTTCTATTCAGATTATTATTTATCCATATAAACGTGCACCAGAAGGAAGTTTGAATATTGCAGTTTCTCCTGTCCCACTTCATTTTAATCGACTTATTCGATACATTATATGATAATCAGAAAATTATTGAATGTTTTAGGATTTAGTGAAACTGTTTGATATAACATGATATGTATATTTTATGTAGCACAAACGAGCAAAATTCTCATTATAATGTATACATAAGGTTACCACAAATTTTAAAATGAGATATTTCTTACATAAATAGTTACTTCTTACATAACTAATTCTCTTACAAGGAGACGTTGTTAACTCCGAGTCATGATGAAAGTTTCGTTAGGATTGGTCATTTGAAGTGGACAACGTCTCCCAAAAGTTAGAGATTTTTCATACCATTATCATCGTGAAAAAGTAATCTGGTTCTAGAAGCTATAACTGTCACTAAGCAATTTGGAATACTACAGCTGAAACTCAAATACCTGGTGCTCTTAACACCAGTTGAATTAGAGGAGATCGTGGTTTTTAATGCACTCCTCTTGTGTTGAGCTCATTGCCCTCGAACAGAGCCCAACAGTTAGCAATGTAAATGCAACCATTAAGGGGACTGTCTAGGCAATATCGTCTAGATACTCAGGGGATTTTGGGTGTCGTTTGCACATTGGGAATTGTTTTCCGCGCAAATACGAGGCGTACACAAATGAAGCTCGAACGAGAGAGCTTTCAACCTTTAGAACCAAAATAATGTTGCAATATCATGATCAACCCTTTATTTTTACAGAAGCATTATCGCGAAGGACAACTCTCATTGAATTCTAATAGATTATTATGATGATGCGACAAATTAGTGAGGATGTGTGCATTCAGATCGTATAATAATATCTGTGCGGAAGTGCAGACATTAAAGACTGTTTCGGTAATTAGATTTTGTTGATGTAACGGAATTCTGATTCATCTTTATTGCATTCAGAAATACATTTCCATTCATAAAGGATAATGTTCCCCATCACGTGTCTATTCTAGAATATGTGATTTGTTACCAAAAAAATAAGTATTTCATTTATGTAAATATGAAAACATCTATATTTTCATAGGACGGGATTTATGATAAAATAATAATTAGAACCTGAACAAATTTTCATCTGTATTTTGATTTTTAACTTGCCGAAGGGTAATGGTTAATCAATACTCAATCCTACAAATCATTACTGATTTGAAACAGTCTGTATACAATTCCAAAAACCATCATCAGTGAGAGAATTTCTGAAACACCAGCATCGAATTAGTGGCTTTTACTATGTATGGAAAATATCACTATACAATCAAAATTACGGGCTGTAATAAGTATTATATCGTGCAATTTCTTTTATTCAATCATCATTATCGAGGTAGAGCCAAACTGTCCAAGAATTTAAACCATTTCAATGTATTTAACTTCATTAATTTGGCAGACGTATCCAAAGAGTATGTCACAAACAACGTCCAGGAAATCGACATAATTAGTCACTTCATTGACAATGATTAAATTATGCTTTAGAAAAATAATTTGTTTCTCAAAATCCTTCAAATTAATCGATAGTGAATGAAATGTAGATAAATTTTTATTGAAACCTGCACAGTTGCAGAAGAAAAAAGTATGTTAAATTGAAATATGCACCTATATATATCTAAGCCAAAATAAATTACGTCATTTTTAAGTGAATAAATATGATGTGATGGCTAGAGACTTTGACAGATAATTTCTACATTTAGGTACGTCCCGAGACGAGGAAAAAACCTTCTCGAAAGTCGCAACCTCAATCCGTCAGTTATCATTGAGATGTCGTGGATGGCAGCCGATCTAAATGTCGATAAAGCTTGACATAACCGTAGGAAAAATGAAATAGACGTGGCAAAACCTGCGATACACGACGAAAGCATCCTGGCCAGGAAGCAAGTGTGAAAAAACAGCAATACTTGGAAAAAATCAATAGGAAGTCATCTACATGTAAATCCAGACATTTCCTCTGCAGTTGTATGGCGAAAGGAATACAGTCATCATCAGAGTACACGGTACAACAGCCGCGGTGACAAGCACTGCAGATACCACGACAACTTGAACGGACAGCTAGAGAGATAGAGAAGGTGTGAATCTACATTTGAATTCCGCACCAAGTTCGGATTTGCATTTGTACGAAAATTTTCAGTCAACAACTTTCGAATTGGCCCGCCCATCGTGCTTACCTTAACGACATAAACTCATGCATGTAAATGCACACGAACCACGTGGTCGCGGGGGGTACACTTAACATCCACGAAACTTTTCTTTTCAATGACAATAATTATAGTTGGACGACGTAAGTACTCAAGTACGGTTAATATTGATGAAAGAATTAGAGAGGAGAAGAGAGAAAAAGCAAAAAGGTCAAAGGTGCAATGTGAGGTTGCGATAAAGTACGCAAGGGTACTAACAAATTCCGATTGCTCGTTTTTTTTATTCTCTTTTGCACTCCATATGCCATATCACAGACTAGCGAGATAATTCATTACTCGGGATTAGGCCAAGCCCTTGGCTCTTGAGTATAAGAGCGGAGAGGAAGAAGAAAGACCCCCGGGTTCCCTCTTAAATTATCGCTGACTTCCCTGAAAGAGGATGGAGATACGGCGCGCGGCGTTGTTTCGGCGGCGAATTCCTCTTGGCAAGGCAAGAGGTCGGGTGAGATTCACTGGTAACCGATTTTACGGTGAATGACTGACGAATGGATATTTCAGTAGCTGAATTGGCTTTTCTCGACAAATTTTTTCAAATGATTTTGAATGGTCTCGATTCATGCACGCGTGTATGTGTGTTTGCTAATTTTTTAGTTTTTGACCTTATACTATGAGTATGTAGAATATTTCACATTCCACATCTTTCCTCGAGTTCTTTCTTAGTTTCCTCGAGTATGTAATTCTTACGACAATGTCAGCATGAGTATATTTCTTTTTTACTGAAAACAGAAGTAGTATGCCCATGGGAAATTATACGCGGAACAGCAATTGATGTACATAAAGCACTTCAAGGTGGACAAAAGAACCGTCTAACAATAGAAAAATGAAACTTTACAACCTGCTGCCCTGCGCTTTCGTAATTTTGTTAAACTTGATCTCAAAAAATTAATTGAGAAAGAATAGAAAAGACAAGTTCACTAGAAGAACCAGAACGATTATTAATTACACCAATCAATCTTTATTACACCATTTGTTTGTTGGAAAAAGTCTTGTATACCGTTTCCCAGCTTTCGCAGTTCTTCTACTATCGATCGTTGCGCGATCGTAAGGGCTGATTTTCCGATGGTTGTCTCTCGCGCACTACGAAAGTGGGCGCGGGCTTCTCTCTCCTCTTCTTTTCCTCGATCCCACCAAGGGTTCTTCATATTATGGCGCACTAGCGGAAAACCTTTTCTCAAGTGATGGCGCGACTCACTTTTTCCCCGATATTGCGTTATTCAGCTGTATGTCATGAAGAAGAGAAAAAAGATCACAGAGTTTGGTAAAGAAAAAGAAGAACAATGAATGAGTACTGGGTTAAGGCTTGGATCTTAAGAAGTAGTTGCACGATAGGAGAAAAAAAGTTCATTAAAAAAATTGAAATGTGGCACAAGTGCATTAAAAATATTAAAGAATATGGGATCAATTAATTACCTTCAAACATCCATATAGCGCTATTCGAGAGGAACTCTCACTTGTGAATGTATCAATCCTGAGAGCATAATATGAAGAATTCCATTCATTTCCTAGTATACAAATTGATAAGATGCAAGAACATATTAAATATATTAAATTTCAAGATCCAATGAAATGTTGCTATTGTAATACTTAGGAGTGAGAAAACCACGGTTCATATTCTCTTATAGTAAAGACTCAAATTAATGACTTCAATCTTTTATTCGAACTTGCATTATGGTTTATATATAAGTCATCAATTGTATAAACCATAATGCAAGTTCGAATAAATTAAGCTCGTATCATTTTAATACTCGATAACTCGGATCTTAATAATTTAAAAAAACAGGATGTCAATTTCTATGAACAAACTACACGCCATTTTCAATAATAAACATAACAAAAGCAATGTGAGTAAAATTTTCAACAGGTTAGTCGGAATGGGTTTTTAACAGAATTCCAAATCTCAGTTGCAACAGGTTTTGGTCTCTTTCTCATAGCATTTGCTAAGAGAATGACAGATAGTAGTGTTGTCTTTACCCAATTCCTACGTTGATTTCTCGACTTTTTTGCAAAAAAAAAAAATGATTACTTTTTAATTAATAAGAATGTTTGGGATGTGAAACAGAATCCTATATTTTTCAAAAAAATTATAATTAATACGTGTGTTCTCAAAATAAGTTCACTATAGTAATCGCTGTAAATTTTACTAACTAATTGTTGCAAAGTGATTTTCAAAAAATGTAGCAAGAGATTATTTTCTTAAAGAAACGTACATGAAGAAAAAGGTGCAAAAAATAGATACAAAAAGTGGAAGCGGGAGAGAAGAGTGGGCTTCAAGTGTTCACAGACATAAAACTCTTTCCATGTTGGAAGTTATATCCATTCAAGATTAATAAACTATCAGGGTAAAAAAGAGCCGAGATACTAGCTAGCGGAAAAAAGTAACCTATAAGAAGGCACAGACATATAGATATCTAGAAAGGAGTAACGGACTAAAAGAATTATGAGATAGCTAATATTGAAGTCTACAGGCGCAATGCTATTTATGCGATCTCCTTAATGATCACTCAAATTTCAAAAATGTATTGTATAAATACTATCTAGATACTGAATATAGTTCACGAACTTTGAATTATTCTAGATTGAAGATTTTGAAAGCGCCTGAGTGATGTTACCCCTGAACCATCTCATCAAGTTGATTTTCAGTTTGCGAGTACGTGAATTCTGCTTCTAAGCTCTTAGAAGAAAAATTTTCGATAATTTATATACTAGGAAAATTAATTATTTCCACGTTGTTTTGGGAAAACCGAACTTATCGCGATACATTCATCCAGGTGAAACGGCGTGCGTTCGATAAATAAAGGATAAAGTCAGTGAGGCGCGTGTAGTTGGGGGCGCTTGCTCTCACGCATGGTCAGTCATTATCCTCGTTTAATCGAATAAATCAATTAGCGAATCGGCTCTATAATGATAACGAATGACTTGCGGCGATCCTGGACATATAGGCACGTAGTAGCGTGCGCAGCCAGCGGAATTGCAGCGTGGGTGCGCGGACCGCGGTTGCACACACGTCTGGGCGCCGGACGCGCTTTCATTTGCCACCTGGCCGGAAGCGTCCACGTTCAATTCACTCTTCGGCCTTATTCCCTATTGCTGATTGCGCTAATTGACCTCTCATCCAACGTCATTTTCAACTTCTCATCTATTATTCTTAGCGTCTCGGCGCACACGACGTCGCGATTGAATATCATCATCATCGCCTGAATTATCGTTTGGAATTACCTCAAGAAATACTAGCTCAAAGTCGAATGGGGTTTAAAACAATTCAAACGATATCCAAACAAAACCGAGAAAAAGGAAAACGAATAAAAAATATAGTTTCAATATGATTGGAGTATGATTAAGAAGACGCTGAAATCTTCTTCGATCTTGCCAAATAATCCCTTCTGAGTGGATTACAACGTCAACTCGTTGATGTGAGAAAAAAGACTCTTACATGGAAATGCACCCGGGGCGATATGCACAGATTGCTTTTACGCCAGCGCAAACTGGTAGAGAACCAATAGTCTGGAGGTAAATTCAGCGATCCCATCATTCACGTGGCTCATCCATAGTAATGTCGATTACAATAACAAATAAGCGCTGCCACTTTCCATCTCGCCCGGCTAACGTATCAGCCCTCAAAGATCTTTACCAAGCTTCGCTCAATTCCGAACATCCCGCGAGCCTCGAGCAAAAAAAACGAGATGAAGGAGAAAGCGGAGACGTGTATGTATGGATATATACACAGATATAAAATGTGTGCGCGAGGACGGGTATCGTGCCGAGGAAGCATGAACGATCCGACTCGTGGCCGCTTTGTGTCCTGCTGGCACAATGTTAATGCAAGCTGCCGGAGACAGAAGTGAGTTTAACTTTTGGCTGAGCCTGCATTCGGCAAATAGAATGAGATCCCAGATACGTCGGATGAGTTACAAACGCGTGAGGTAACTTCATTCAAGGCTCTTGAGCATTTAGGTGGCTGGAGAGGATACATTCGCGTTATAGCCCTAGTGAATTCTCTATAGCAATTATCGTTAATGGAAAATTGGATTCCTCAATCATATCTCAATCGATAATGCGATAGAAAGTCAGCATTCGCACGGCTGATAAAGCTGATCTGATGAAATTCGCGAATGAGCCGGAACCCTGGAGTTTACAGCGAAAGTATCGGGAAATTCGGATAGCGCAACCCGAGTCAGAAATTGAAAAATGATCGAGTTTTTTTTCATTTTTGAATACCATCACAGTTGGAAGAGTCGTATGATTTTTGTGGTCCGACAATTTGTATTATTCAAAGCTGCAACGGCAGCAGGGATTCCGTTTGCGTATTAGGACGACGAGGTGCAAATATGACGAGAGGCAAAGTCGGAAAGGGGTTATAGGCAACGCGAAGATGGGAAACAAATATAGGCGTGGATCGCGAGCACCCGACAAGTTCAAAGAAACTCTACGTAGCTACTCTGCTCTTCGAGATAGCTGCTATGTTTATTTCATTATTTGTTTTAGTCGCTCCACTTTGCTTTAGCGCGCGTTCTCTTCGATAAACACCCGATGCTCTTGCCGGCTCTGACGAGCCAAAGGTAACAGGCTAGATGAGTAAAAAATGTTGGCAATAACCAACGACTTTGACGTTCACAGCTTTACGCAAAAATACCCTACGTGATTTACTCAATATTTCCTGCATCACGTGGGTTGATTTTCACAATCATATTAGCTCTTTACTCGGCGAAAAATCATCAATCAATACTAATTGAACAATAAGTTCTTGGAAGCCCATGTGTAAAGAACAAATTTCTTCGCGTAAAGTAAACTTTTTCACACACTCATGACTGAAGTAAATTAAGATGTAACATAAAGTGGAAGAGTGTATGCGTAAAGTTGAGCTCGTCATGGGAATTCGAGCGGGTCGCGCTGACCGTCGTACATGCCACGTTCATAACTTCATGCGTTCCACTTTATTTACTCATTTGACCTTTACTCATTCATGTGTGAAAAATCAAATTTTACGCTGAAATAGTCACTGTTTACCCATCGATTTTACGAATGGCGTGCAAAATAGTATATTAGGTAACAAAGGCGTTGAGCCAACTTTTTCGCATACTCGTTAATTTTTTTGCATTAAAATCTCACTGAACAATTAATATTCACTGTAAGCTTCAGTCAAGCGTCACTCACTGTAGAACAATGTACAATCCATTGTTAGTACAGTGAAAATATTTTCACGGAAACTCACTTTGTCTAAATTCCTTACAGTGAGATTTTCACTGTAAGGAATTTAGACAGTAAGTTGCGATTGACTTACTGTCAAGAAGATCATTTGTAAAATGAAAAATTCCGAGTCAAGTTATGGTCGTCACACACTTGAGTCGGCGTAGTCGGTCTGAGGTTATAGATTTCCTTCACCTGATCTCATCATCACTTTAAGAGGGTCATACCAAAGGATAACATGAACAAATGTAAAACTCAAGAAATAATTTTCCCTTTACACAATTGAATCAATTATTGATGTTATTTGTGCAGTAATGTTTATTTTGTATAGCTTATGTTACCCCTTCGGTATAACTCTCCCTCAAGTATATGTTTTTACTTTGAATATGAAAGTCTGGAAAAGTTTTCTACTATATATATATATTGCAGAAAAATTCATCACTTACCCACAGACATTGTATATAGACGAGCAAAAAGTATTTCATGCGTATTCGTGTGACTGTCATACGTTCTCGGATCGGCTACATCGACCCTCGAGCATGCGAACCTCAACTCATCCGAAGAAGTCGACTTAACATCCTTGTTGCATAATATATTATTTTTGCAGAGGTTTCCTCAAAACTGAATCGGGGATCATTTTCTTCATTTTTCCAATGAATAAACTTTTAAAAATCTATTGAGGAAATCGTTTCATTTCATATTGCAGAAATATACATGTTGTTGCAAGTTCAATATATTCTAAACAGGATAAGTACATTTTCCAAGATTTGTAATGGTGGATGGATCATTATCATCATCCACGAGAAGTGAGAGTTCAACTTTAAAAAGTATATCAAAGAATGTGTTGCATGAGCAGAGATCACAAAGTAATAATCTGTAAAGAAGCACTATAATAATGGCTCACAGTCTTATCGCTTCGAGTATAAGATTGTTCCATCTTCTTAGCAAGAGCTCTCGCTAACATTGAGAAAAAGAGTGATAGAATCTCGAGCAGTAGCACAGATAATTCAAGTCTCGATCGGGATAAAAAGCTTCTCGCATCATTTACATTCGATTAGACTTCTCCTGTCTGCTTGCTCTATTTTCCCCTGCGAGTCTACGTTATCTCGGTAACGAACAAAAGGAAGAGGAGAAAAAGCCGGAACGAAAGTCGGTGAAAAAAGAGAATGTACGAGGTGGGTCGGAGATAAAGAAGGAGCCGGAGAAGCCAGGAACCGCGGCCGGTCCTGTCGGAAGCTCTCGTCTCGTGCCGCAGTCGCGTGCGCTTCTCCTCTCTTCCAAGACGAGGACTTGCTTACTCAGAATATCGGTGACTCCTCTTATTGCCAGCGCGCCCCGATTGGAAACGAAATGCGAGATATCGGAATCCTTTTCCCTCCCATATAAAAGCTCTGCCGGCGAATGCAAATCGAACCGCCTGCCGATTGAACGCATTGCACAAATCTTCCCCAAACCGCGCGCGCGCGCGCATCTCTTGCGCAAAACTCGTCCTTGCCCCAAGGACCCAACTCCAAGAGAGTCAGCTATTTTCCCGGAGACATACGCTTTGTTTTGTATTTTTTCTTCATTTTTCATTTCTCAGCTGTCTTTCGAAGAATTCTTATTGAAAATCCATCTACTACTCAACGCACTTGGTTCCCAAGCTCAAGTTTTTTTTTGTCCAAGCATATTCTTTCATATTGAAAATACTCCGTTGGATTACGTATTAAAATGCTGACTTGAGGCTAATAGAATTATTTCAGAAAATTGCAGTGAAACAATATAATAATGTATTGTTATGTATAATAATGCTGTTGAAACGTTACAAGAATAATTTAAAAAAAATAATTTTTTAAATATTTTTTATAAACAAGAACGATGATGTAAAACTAATAAAACTAGTAGATTGGTATTGAATATCGATATTTTTCAGGCGGTTTTTGATAAATCTCGACTGCCACGAAAAGTAGTATCAGCAACAGCAGACACAATCCATCCGAGTAGTCGACCAGCCGACACACAAGCCCTGTCGTCTCATAAGTCACGCTGCGTGGCAACGGTCGTGCAAGTCTAAATGGAAACCGAGTTTGTGCGTGAATTAGCACACGATTACGTGACACACAGAAGTGAAGCACTATTCGGTGCGCCAGAATTTTCTCGAACTGTGCTCTCATGCATCGAAACGTTGCAGTGAGCGAAAATAAATTGCATCGCCTCGGGATGCCAAAGGGAAATGAAGCAATAAAGCGTAACCGCGCATATTTTCCTCGATTCCGACGATGAATTTCGAAACCTGGAAAACGATTGTTCATAGAGCTTAGATTGACTTCGTGATTCATGTATGGAGGATAATATTTAATAATGAAATCAATATCAATTTGTTAATTCTAATAGTATAAAACTTTTCATGAAAAAGTTGATTGAATTTCTCAAGAAAAAATGTAAGACGAATATGGAGTCATTGAAGCTTATTTTTTAAAAATATTGAAATTTCATTGAGATCTATGGAAGAATCGAAATTGGAAAAGAAATTTCTTTACAAGTGCACTGAGAAAATTCTGAGGATTGCAAATGGATATCATCGATAATGATTAATAGAAGAATAAATGAATAACGATCGTACTACATTGATCTATCCATGATCCAGTTCTATCCTCAGGATATAAGTAAGTAGTTAAAAATAACGCTAAGCAAATAATAAAAATGCATAAGCTTGCTTTCACTCATGTTTTATCAAAAGAAAAAGAGACTCGCCTTCGGGTCGTTCAAAAGCCCGGCAGCGCAACGTACTTTGACGAACTGACTCGGTTATGACTCTACTCGCTGGTGCGATTCCTATAATTACGCGGCGACGCGGAGGCTATTAATGGCAAGAGTTATCTCATTGCGAGATCTAATTGCACCGGCGAACTTCGGCCTGAGGCCCTTTTTCGTTCCCTTCACCCGAAGGAGCTTCTTCTTCCTTTAAGATCGCCCGCGATCTCGTATACCCTCTCTTCCATTCTTTCTTCCTCTTACGCCCGCTCGGGCATTCTTCACGCATATCTGCCCATACGATTCTTACAAACTGATGCTACGCTGTGTTAATGCACCGCTTGATATTTTAATTTTGCATAAAAAATGCATGATTCGAGAGCGGAATCTCAAGTAGGCAGGATGTACGAACGCAGTTTGCACCTTTTGTAAAGCCGATTTTCGCATGCTTCTCCCTCCTAAACGCATGCAAATTTTCCCATGAACCGTCGATGCAATTAACGCATACTTTTCGATAATACCGCTTACTGCGAGTATGCTCAGCCGAAATTCACGGAACATAAAAAATAATATCTCAAAAAAAGCTGCGCGTGCATTTTAGCGATACTTTCATTTTGAAAAATAAAATAGTTTTATAGCTTTTACTTGTCAACTACAGCAATATTACTTGGCTTTCAGTTAGTAATTCTTTTTTCTCGTAAAATTGTGAGTTGTGTCATGATGTACAATCATATAACTCACGCTTTTATGAAAGAACGTCTTGGACGAAAGGGTATGTTGACCAGCGAAGTTGTGGTCAACTTCAGTTTACGCATGTTTGAGAATTCGTTAGTAAAAAAAACGATTTCAAATCAATTATTAATAGTATATTATGTAACTAGTGCCTGAATGCGATTTCATCGCCGAGTCGAAGCCGGCGAATGAGTGCTAGGCAATCACACGAGTGCGTGGAATCGTATTTCACGAGTTGCATACGATATTTTATGTTATAAGTGATCAAACGCGAATTTCACGCATCGATTTGAGTGCGTGAAATGAGCGTTTATGATCACGTATAACATAAAATAGTTTTTTGTAGAATATTTTATCATAGCACAACACCGTTACTGATGATAGATGGGTATGCAAAATTTAACACGTTCAGCTTATTGAGAAGTAAGTTAAACTATTTAGAAGGGAGTTTTAACCCGACCACAAAGTTTTGACTTTACCAGTGTTGAAAGGCGAACGGACAGATGGACAGACGGACGGACGGATGTACGAACGGATGGACGGACAGACGGACAGACGGACAACCAAAAAAGAAAATACTTTGGTTTGAATAATACTAGTCAGCTATTTAACGACGGATTTTCAATGAACTTCTTGTTTATAATAATCTTGCCAGTGGTGTCAAGGTCGTATCACATGATAGGAATCTGCCATGAGCTCATCAAGCGTTCTCACTCTGGAGAAAACTAACTTATTTTTTTTACAAATCTGACTGTCCTAACCTACTCTGTGTGTTAATGTCGCATGAGACGATTTTATTCTCATTAATAAGAATTATCAAGTATTCATTCGGAATTTCAAAAGATATATAAAAATTATATCTTATACCAGTATCTATGCAGATCCATAAATATATAGTATGAGTATTAATAATATGAGTATTAATCAAGATGGTTGTTGAAGCAATATGATTTTTAAAATGTTTTATGCAATGTAAAATAAAATTCTTATAATAAAGATCGCGTGACTAATATATTATAAATTTATCTTTTGAAAAAAATTATTATAGGCTATAAAATAAAAAAAATTCCGATACCGGGAATCGAACCCGAGCCTTCTGGGTGAAAGCCAGATATCCTAGCCACTAGACCATATCGGATGATGCAAAACCCGATTGGAAATTTTGATCGGGCTGCCTGGCCAGATCGCGTGGCCCAGGCCAGGCTGCCTGATCAGGCGCAGCATGGCAGGGACGGCGCTTTAGCAAGGGCGCCGCGTGGCCTGACTTGCTAAAAAATAAGTATGGCATATATCTGGCATAGTGAACTAATGCCAGAGTTATTCCAGACTTAAGTATTGTTCGTTCAGAAAATCTCTCATAGAAAAGTCTAGCCTAAACAATCGATTAATTATTTCTGTGATTACAATTTTATATTGTATTTTAACTTGGAGTACCTGACCCTTGACCCGAACGATGTCCAGGTAGTCAGGGTACCCGATGACGGTGTTCCAAGGGTGCGCTCCTGGTATTTTTGGTTGGAGTACCTGACCCTAGACTCGAACGATGTCCAGGTAGTCAGGGTACCCGATGACGGTGTTCCAAGGGTGCGCAACTGGTATTTTTGGTTGGAGTACCTGACCCCAGACTCGAACGATGTCCAGGTAGTCAGGGTACCCGATGACGGTGTTCCAACGGTGCGCTCCTGATATTTTTTCGTTGGAGGACCTGACCCTTGACCCGAACGATGTCCAGGTAGTCAGGGTACCGATGACGATGTTCCAAGGGTGCGCTCCTGGTATTTTTGGTTGGAGTGCCTGACCCTTGTCCCGAACGATGTCCAGGTAGTCAGGGTACCCGATGACGGTGTTCCAAGGGTGCGCTCCTGGTATTTTTGGTTGGAGTACCTGACCCTAGACTCGAACGATGTCCAGGTAGTCAAGGTACCCGATGACGGTGTTCCAAGGGTGCGCTACTGGAATTTTCGCTTGCAGCAGCTGACCCTGGACCCGAACGATGTCCAGCTAGTCAGGGTACCTGATGTCGGTGTTCCAAGGGTGCGCTCCTGGTATTTTTGGTTGGAGTACCTGACCCTAGACCCGAACGATGTCCAGGTAGTCAGGGTACCTGATGTCGGTGTTCCAAGGGTGCGCTACTGGAATTTTCGCTTAAAGCAGCTGACCCTGGACCGAACGATGTCCAGGTATTCAGGGTACCCGATGAAGGTGTTCCAAGGGTGCGCTCCTGGTATTTTTTGTTTGAGGACCTGACCCTGGACCCGAACGATGTTCAGGTAGTCAGGGTACCCGATGTAGGTGTTCTGAGGGTGCGCTCCTGATATTTTTGTTTCGAAAAGCTGACCCTAGACCCAAATAACTCCAGGTAGTTAAGATTAGCTTCAGTTTAAGAAATACCAGAAGCGCACCTTTGGAACAGCGTCATCGGGTACCCTGGCTACCTGGACATCATTCGGATCCAGGGTCGGCTACTCCGACAAAAAATCCCAGGAGCGCACCCTCGGAACAGCGTCATCGGATACCCTGACTACCTGGACATCGTTCGGGTCCAGGGTCAGCTGCTGCAAGCGAAAATTCCAGTAGCGCACCCTTGGAACACCGACATCAGGTACCCTGACTACCTGGACATCGTTCGGGTCTAGGGTCAGGTACTCCAACCAAAAATACCAGGAGTGCACCCTTGGAACACCGTCATCGGGTACCCTGACTACCTGGACATCGTTCGGGACAAGGGTCAGGCACTCCAACCAAAAATACCAGGAGCGCACCCTTGGAACGCCGTCATCGGGTACCCTGACTACCTAAACATCGTTCGAGTCTAGGGTCAGGTATTCCAACCAAAAATACCAGGAGCGCACCCTTGGAACACCGTCATCGGGTACCCTGACTACCTGGACATCGTTCGGGTCCAGGGTCAGCTGCTTCAAGCTAAAATTCCAGTAGCGTACCCTTGGAACACCGACATCAGATACCCTGACTACCTGGACATCGTTCGGGTCTAGGGTTAGGTACTCCAACCAAAAATACCAGGAGCGCACCCTTGGAACGCCGTCATCGGGTACCCTGACTACCTAAACATCGTTCGGGTCCAGGGCCCGCTACTCCAACCAAAAATACCTGGGGCGCACCGTTGGAACACCGTCATCGGGTACCCTGACTACCTGGACATCGTTCGGGACAAGGGTCAGGTACTCCAAGTTAAAATACAATACAAAATTGTAATCACAGGAATAATTAATTGATTGTGTTCGGGACAGAAAATACTCTACAACTGCTGCAGGCAATGATGAACAGCTGACACATATAAACTCGCGCCGCTCGGCTCGCCATGCTCTTGCCAAGTCTGGCCCAGATCACAGCGCCGTCCCCTGCCATGCTGTGCCATATCAGGTTGATCAGGCACCCTGCCCGGGCCCAAGTTTTGCGCCTGATTTCAATTTCCACTCGGGAATTCGGGATTAAAGATGTTGGTGGGGACATGAATTTTTTTTCAACAACCAGCATATTATATTGGAATAATAGTTCATCACCATACATTAATGTTCAATTACTAAAATAAGAAGTCTGAAAATATGATAATATTTCTACCTTACCAATCAAATTTCATATCTTCAAGAAATATATTCAGTATACCGGTACATCACGTATAGAGGCAAATATTATCATTTATTAATTGATTCAAATGAATGTTATTAATTGATCTTGATTGGAAAATATATATATTTTTTCTATTTAATATACAGAATTATATTTCAGATGAATCAATTTGGACTGTAAGAAGAGAAAACACTACTTAGATAAGCTTATCAGGGAACTTTCGACATCATTATGATATAAGATTAGAATTGATACTAAACGTATGATTTACAGAAATCACAAAAATATATAATAAATCCATGTTATGAATCTTTTATTGAATCATTATGAATTGCAGCGATACGATTAAAACTTATCTGACTGAAGCATAGTTCCATCGAGAATTTAATTCTACTATCTTCTAATATAAAAAAAAACATTACATATCGAAACAAATAAAAAAAAATTCTAAAACTAATTGTAGTTTTGATATACATTTTATATTTAAATCATATATTTCATTGTCGAGCTTTAGAGTTTTATCTTGTCATAAGCTCTCCGAAAGTCATCAAGGACGTAATGAAAGTAAGTAAATAGAATAATATCCAGAGGGATCTCTAGACAGCTGGACATCGCCATTGAATATTCTACAACAATGCCTGGATTATCATCTCTTCTATAGAAAGCCGGGACATAAACTTCTATATACTCGCAGCAGCAGGCGTGCGTTTATGAGTAGTACCTGTAGATATACTTGCACCCCCATTAACGCTGACCAGCCGGGTATATACTATCTACGACGATATACCTTTGGCTTTTCATAGATCATTAAAAACGCAAATTTAATTCAAGTTCTATGTGGTTGATTGTTAATATGAAAGCGTTTATTTACCTCCATTCAGTGGTTTCGCATTATCTTCAAATTTTACGCGAACGTAAAAGTACACTACAATATTATCCATAACAGTTCTCAATCATACTTGAGGACCGTATAAAATTTAAATTTCATGAAATTTTTTTCAATTAAATTGGACAGTGCGGATCATCCGTTTTAATCGAAGTTATACCCGACGTATCGATTCAAGCGCTTGATTTCAACCGAGAGAAAACAAAGTATCCGAAGAAGATATTTTAAAATATAAGTGTGATGACCAGGCAAAAAAACGCTCATCGAAGCCCGACAAAAACTCTCGGTCTAGAGTTTACGCTGCAGAACTAGAAAAGATCGAAGCGTAATAAGGTCTAAGAGTGGTAATTTATCGACGTAATTTTTTTCCCCGCAACGGAGAAAGACGATCAAAATTAACGTCACGAGCTGTGGGTTAGAGTGCAGATCAGCCGGCGCGATTCCGGGGGGCGCGGAGGTAGTCAGGCACTGCGCCCTCGGACCTCAGTAATGCACGTCTCGCCAGGTATCTCAAGCGCAATTGTGGGACCGATTATCCGAAGGGATTACTGCAATTGCGAGCGGACTGCTCTCGCGCGCACTTCTACGGGACATTGATATTCAACTAGGGGCGCGCCGTGGTAATTCCCTTGGCCGAGGCTCACCCGATCCCCAACGTCACCTTCGCTGCGCTCTAGCTTTTTGCCACTTTACTTTCATCTGTACCCACTAGCGTCCTCCTCGACCGTTCCTTCGCTTCTCATCTCCCCGATCTGCCTCGACGCAGGCAGCCGCTTTTTCCCCCTCGTAAGTCGTTCGCCAAAATCCCGCAGTAAAGACGACTCGCAGTGCGTAATCACGTATAGGAGAGGAATATTTTCCAAAATAGTTGTTGCGTGTATGTTGCGAAGATTTGCCTCCGATTGCTGAGTGGAAAAAGAATTGTTTCGTTCTGTGTCATCTGATTGATGATCTTGAGCAGAGAAAACGACAGAAGAACTTTTTGTAAATACGCTTCGTGAAAGCGTTAACTATTTGTATTCATTATATACATCAAAATAACTTACAGAAAAGGGTATTTTTAAAGAGTAGTTCTTCATAATTTTTCTTCATATACGACTTACCAACAACATAAAAGGATAGAATTTTAATATAAATTCTAAATGAAATCCAACTCAAAATTGTCTCTCTACGAATTGGTACATTTATATAAGATGATGGAAATATCGTTGGAGAAACATTGACAGGGTAAATTTGTAAAATAATTGATCAATTGGCAGTATAACGGTAGAGTATGAATCGCATTGAATTTTCTATTCACTTTTTATCGATTTGACAAAACAATCGAGTCGGTAAGTGACGGATTAAGAATATCAAGGGGAAGGCTGCAGTTCAGAAGAGCGATACGCGAGGAATAGCAGTGCTGACCGCATATGGGTGCTCACTCAATTACGTTCAAAATTTATCATTGTCCGGTATGAGATTACGCCTATTTGATATGATACGAGGCAAGCGCGCGTCCCATACGAACACTCAAAACTCGTACATCACATTTAATCGCTGAATATGGAACAGACGGTTTTGGCCGAAGCGCATCTAGTACGAGTATTTAGGCCCGGCAATTACGAACCTTAACTATCGTTGACACGCAGCGCGAGTGGCGCGTCGTCTGTACCTACTGACCAGGCACGAAGCACCAATTTATGATTCGAGAAGCCCGGAAGCCGATACCACGACCCAGTCCCGCTTAATACTGAGCAAACTGCAATCGGCTAGCTGCTTTTCCCAAGCCTGAAATGAGCTCGTTCCGATAAAGCTCGCAATTACCATACCCGTAATTGAGACGAGTGGAACTGAGCTATGGGAGAAATAGCAAATCGAATGTATAATTCATCTATTGTTGAGAAAATTAAAATTATTACATCAGTTTCCTCATTTATTCTTCAAACTAGCAAAATATCCACGTAATATAGTTAATTGGACATTGAGAAAAAAAAATAGTTGCAAGCAAAATTTATTAATTATCAAATTTTTAGACAGGCACGAAGAGCAATTATATTGAATCGAATATATAAACGCCATTGGCAACGCATGATATTATATCAATAATCAATTAGACGTTGAATGTTTGAAAAAAAAATAAAAAAATAGTATTTTTAACACCACAATTTGATTACATAAGTAATTTTCATACATATTTAAAATGAAATATTGAATATATTCCCACTCATCTTGTTTTTCTAGTCACAAGAAAAGAAGTACACGAATCAAGTCTGATGGCAATGTTTGAAAGAATAAAGCATGTTAGTACGATCGACAAGTAGCTAATTGCTTTGGAAAATGAAACCAGCAAAATAATTTAGTTTGAAGGTACTTCAATAATCATAGAAAAACTAGTGAACATTTTTCCTTTAAAATGAAAAAAGCTTATCCCTTGCGGAAACTTCAATTCAGTTGGCTTTGCTCTGACAGAGGAAGTTCGTATGAAAGTTCACTAGACCGTGGGGTATAAGTCCGCAAGCAAAGTTGTTCGAGTTCAAGACGGCGAGAATTCTTCGATATTGCGCTTTTAATGAAGCTTGAAACATTCGCCGATTCTCACAGAAGAGTCGAAGAGAAGTCGGAAAACATAGGAACAAGCCGAAATGAAAGTATGCCGAAAAGTAGCCTATTCATTTGCTTCCTCATTAACAAGAGCTCTTACAAGTAATACTCGTAATGAGGTAATACTTATCCTTATTAGGTGCGGCAAACCTATTAAAACTTGTAAAAATGAATTGTAAAAGTTTATACCTATGGTCTTTGAGCGAGCATATACATAAATATTATATAGACGCCAGCGTTAGATTAAAAAAATATCTAGTTGAAGACTTTACTGCAGACATTATTATTCATAAAAGTAATCAGTTTTTGTTAAATTTAATATACAGTAATGACTTTGTTTAGAATGAATTCATTGAAAATTATCATCATTTTTCAGCACTCGAGTTCCAAAATGAATCGAACGGTTTTATCATCAGAATTATTCCTTTCAATTAACTCAAGTCGAATAGGGCTAATTTCACTACAAGTTTTCACAGGTCCTGTGGCGCAACGGATAACGCGTCTGACTACGGATCAGAAGATTCCAGGTTCGAATCCTGGCAGGATCGATCTTTTTTTATGTAAATTATTGAGAATAATGAATAATAAATTATATTATATGTTGAAATAATTATTTCGAAGATAAATTTTTTGTTATCTTATCTATATAAGCTTATTGTTGTTTTATGATAACACCCTGAATCTTTATTGTATGATTTACAGGTTTATAATTCATAATTAATTGAAATCGTCAGTTTCATTCATGTCAATTAATCGACGGATGAACAAATAATGCAATTATGAACCAAAATCGTTGATATTTAATAATTTATGTATCAATGCTAAATTTAGCGATCTCGGAACATTATATTATAATTGCAGTAAAAATTAAAATAGACTGCATGATTTTTATCAAAACTGCTATCGAATAGTAGATTTGTTACAACTAAGATCAAAAATAAAAGTAGGCTGTTTCATAAATAGAGTCGGTGGGAATTTTCTAATTTTAAATTACACGGAGAAGTAGCATATTCTCAATTCTGGTTCGTGGCCAAAATCTGTTCGCTATTAATTTTGCTTTCGTGTATTTTCAGTAACTTTTTACGTGCAAGTTAAAATTACTCGAAATTGGTTCAATCAATTAAAAGGAATAAAGAACCAAACTAATACAAATTTTTTAATGACTTAGTATAACATGATTTTGATACATAATTCTATGCGGGATAATCGATCCGGTTCCCTGCCAGCATACTGAGATTGATGCTTTTTGCGTTCAAACAATGACATAACCTTATATACAGTGTGTTAATAGAGAATTGGAGCTGTTTCCCCGCATTGGATTATATATTTGGCTTTCCAAGCGTCTAAGTTTTCAGCATAACTCCTCTGGTTTACATTGTCTCTTAGACATAATTGACAATACTACCTATATCTATTAACATCTTACCTAAACTCGATACCCTCCCATCTAGGCCAACTTGCGAAATAATCTTGGCCCGTGACGTCAGAGATAAGATCGCAATAGTTGCTTGACTAGTATATAATCCAATGCTCAACTAAATATGTTTCGATGAATAATTCAATTATCGAACTTGATGAACCATAGCCGTCCAATATCATTTTCTACTTGAATGTATGATTTATCAAGCTCAATAATTTAATCATTTATGAAAGAATAAAATTAGCATGGAAAGTAAATTTTTTGTTGAATATAGACTATAAGGTTGCGAGGTGATATTTGGTTGTACAGTTACTATTTTCAAATGAGATTGAACTATCTAACATGTAAAATATGACAAAGGTGGGATATGAGAATTCGTGAGCTTCTTAAATGCTGATTCAATAGGCAAATTCAAATTTTTAATTTGGCTGTGATTATGATTGAAACGTTTCTCACTCGGTACCAACGAAAATCAAACTGTAAAATTTCATTTGAAAGAGCTTCAGAAGATAAGAGAAGTCAAAGTCGAATCAAGTGAAAGCCGATTCCAGAGTAGAGCCGTAATTGGCAGCCTCCTAGAATAATTCTTCGCGAGGCATACGCCAAGCTTGCCGCTGTTGTACGGAGCCTTTTTGCTCTTTCTGCCTTGCTTTACCTACACTTCCACTACCTCGCACTCACACTTAGCCGAAACTCTGCAGTAGGTCGTTAATCTCGAGACTGGCTCCTTGATTAATGCGCGCTCTTTCATGCAATCTCGCGATGCTTCGGGCAAATATGGCAGTGCAGAGCGCGCGGGGGGCCAAAGAGAGCACGAGAATCCGCTCTTCCTCGCTTCTATTGCACACCAAAAATCGGATCTTTTTTTTCTCTCCCTCTCTCCCTCTCTCTATCTCTTTCTCTCTCGCGTGCGCGCGTGAAATATGTCATAGAAGCCACCGGAGCTCTCTAGAGTAGCTATCCAAGATGTTCGTTACGCCTCGTTGATTTTTCTCTTCTCTTCCTCTCATCATTTTTTTTTAGAGAAAGATAAATTCAATCTCCGCATGTTGAGACTTTTCATTTGATTATGAATCTAAGCGGGATTTGAGAGATTGTCACAGTTGAGTTCAAATTTATTTGATATAATGTATGTTTCTAATGAAAATTCGTTTGATGCTAGTAGACAATATAAAAAGAATTATTTCATAATTTTGTAATGAAAATTGATAAAACTAGAGAAGGATCTCAATTTTGAGTCACCAATAATAATAATAAAACTTTGTGAGATATTTTTAGTGTCTAAAAAAGTTATATCTACAGAAAAGCAGTTTCAACCTTTTTTTTATACCTGTGAGATATTTGTGAATCATCATTGATTCTATTTATGTACAGTATCTATATCCATGAGTTTTTTGTATATAAAAATAAGCATAGTGTACAATATTCCAAGGAATGTCTATAATATAGTCTATTTGTGTGCCTCAAAACCCACGTATAAACTCCACATTAATCATAATAGATGGCCAAAATATAGACCCGTTCAGACCCGTCCTCTTAGTAAGATCTCATCAACACTAGCTTATTCCTTTAAATTTTAGCTGGTCACTTCGTTATTTCTGTATCATTGTGGAAAATTAAACTGTGTACTCTCAGAGCTCGAAGAAAATTAATCTCATAGAAAAAAATCGCTCTTGTCTTCATCTGGTTTTAACTATCCATTTCCCATGATTTCGATTTTGAGGATAGAGTAAATGACAAATGTTAATTCATTGGTTCACTTTAATCTGTTCATTCAGTAGAGTAAATAATACTAGTAGTAATAGTAGTGTAATAGCAAAAAATGAAGGCCCAGGATTCAGTGAGCCGCTAATCTTGCAGAGTCTAATTTTTGTTTTTCTTGGTATGGTCAATTCACGTACTACTAATATTGAAACGATGGTTATCATTGCCCGTTACACATTTCCGCTCATTATTGTGTCTTGCTTGCATGTAACTTCCTGATTTCATTTTTTTTTCATAGATATGAGATATTATTTTTAGAATTAAAAAAATAATCATGAATCATTCGTGTATCATTATATATTTTCTGGACTTCATAACAGAACCAAACATTGTTCTATAATTTATTGTTTAATATGTAAAGTATCTTTTAAAATAGTATAGATATGATTTTTAGTATATTACAATTTTCCGTATCAAAAGAGTTTATTACATTATGTTTTGAAGATCATAAGGTGAAACTTTTCAAGTTATATTATTTTCAAATAACTAATTAGCATATCCCATTGTAAAGAAAAGTTTTCGAACTCAAATCGAATTTAATTATCTTCTGTTTTTGTGGATATTTCTGCTTCTATCAAATAGCACGTCAGAGCATCCGACGTAATTGCATTTCATTCACAGTGAATGTTTTTATGATGTTGATACATTTTGCTCCTGCAATCCTCTGAAATAAGAGTGAAGCCTGCCTTATGTGTCTACTATGCATGAAATCAAGCGGACAAAATTAAATTTGTAACAATTTCCATATTTTCAGTAAAATTCGCTAAAATTGTATGACTGTCGTCATTTTTTACAATAACGTAGGTATACCCCAATATGCGCCACCCTTTGTATTTTATATATACACGTGTTGGATTTATCTCTTACCCCCACCAACGACAATGTGACTCCCCAATTGTGCATACCTTTCAATTGCCACCAGCCACTTTGGAAAACTCAAATGTGGCACGGTGTAGTGAACTTTCTCGCTTAGGTGGCGCATATTGTAAGATTATAGTAGTTTTATTCAGATTATAAAATACGAAATTATTTTCTATTGGTGTATGATAATCGATGGAAAACATGAATAATTGAAAATTTTAGTTTTAGAAAACCACAAATAATAGACGGAAGAAGCAAGTGCTACGGTATTGTAGATAACGTTTTAGGATAAAAAGAAAGAAGGTACGCAGGTTATAATCTGGTGACTACTATCTGCTATGCCGATGCTGCTGCGACGTCAGATAAGCTAACGAATGTCCCCAATGAATAATAATAAGAGGGCCCATTCCAATTTGTATTACATTTACATCGACTTGATGTGTCCCTTGGTATAATTTATATGTCTACGGTGTGTACTGACCGCTACTATATAAACTTCTGCGCGAAGGAAGGATATAAATTACTGGGCATGACTCTTGCAGTGTTAAATCTTGCCTGGCAACTCTCGCAGTTGAAGATCTCGCTTGAGCTACTGTAGCAGTAAATGTTATTTCGTACGGGAATCCAGTATTAGTTACTGACAGTGTATTACTTTCTATGAGTCGGTTTCTCATTAGACTTGATTTGTTTCACTCAGGCCTCCAACAAAACTTTTGCGAATCTCAGTTTCACATCAATCAATTCTTGATAAGTCTTTTGACAACAACGTTTGGCTTGTCGTATATTTATTGAAGATATCAAGTTTTCAAGAATATACATTTCAACGGAAATTAACTCGAAAAAAAGCATATTGTTTATACCGATTGATAAAATGCACTAGAACTGCGGTCGTTAAATATTGCATATATGCATCCTATGACTTTCGAGCATTAATCTGACTCATAATCAGATTTGGTCCGGAAAATAATAATAAGGAATTGTTATTCCTTATTATTATTTTGCAAGGATTTATTATTATGCAAGGATACAAAAAAGAACCATATTTTAACTCGTAAATTAATAATCGTGCTATGCAGTCATCAGCTGTTTCACGTTGTACGCGCAAATTTGTGTTACTCTGTGAATTGGTCAACGATAAAAGTGGCTGCACAGGGCATTCATCTGACTCGCAGGTGTGCAGTAAAGAACATATTTACATCGACTCTAACGACGCCCCTGAATAAGCCATTCCACGACTTTTGAGCCACAGAACGATGGAATTTTTTGCTTCGTTCTGCTAGTCTCCCCGAGTGCGCGCACTGATGCCTGCTGCTACCGCTGTCAGCGGCGACTTTTTACCTCTATCGGTGACTCGGATGAGATGAATTTATGAGGCTCGCGCTCTATATACCAACAGCTTCAGTGGATGCTCACCCATGAGAGTATGTACACTGACAAAAATGTTTTCTTCGATCGAGAAGATCTTTTCTGGTTTAAGAAATCCATTCGCTTTAGACAGAAATGATTTTGATTCTACATAAAATGTCTAGAACCTCGTAGATATAGAACAGTTAATGCCAATAATAATTCTCCTCGATTTTATAAGAAATTAAATTGAGACTGCAATGTACATGCAAAAGAATTCCGGGTTATTTTAAATTCGGGAGATAATGTCGCTTTACATTTAAAAGGCTAGACAATGGAGCACAGTTGATTTTAAATAAATAACTATTTTTACATGCAAGTAATAGTAACACATGTTTGAAAATTGTTTTCTTCTATAAATTAGCAAATCCTTGAGGAAAAATAGATTCTCGATCAATAGCCCGTTTCAGTGAGATTAAAACATTTTGGAGTCTACGCTTTGCTGCTGTTTCGGTTACCTCGCGAAGAAAATGAATTTCATAAAGAGGTCGTTGTATAGGCGGTCGCTGCACTACCCTCTCAGAGTTGTATATTTGCATTTTATTAGAGGTTCAGAGTGTTTTGAATTAGGGGCTGGATAATGGTTGTATAAAATGTTTTCATTTTCCGCGTTAGCCGACTGCAACTTTATACTAAAATGAAGATCTTTCACGTTTAACAATTTTATGGCCTTAAAAAAGTTTCTTCAAAAACACTTAGTCAGGAAACTTTGCAGTGGCTAGAAAATATTATTACTTGAATAACATTAAGACAACCAGGGTAGAAAGCTATGAAATATCAAGTGGCAAAGATCGTCACTTAAAAGTTCAGGAAAAACTTTACAAGCAGCATTTACATTCCATCATCCATTAGTTAGTTTATTGCTTTGAGAATTAAATATTTTCAATGAGCACCTACACTAGATGGCAATGCCATTATATGCGCTAACATTTTACTCTGAGAAACGGGAATGAAATATTTCGAAATATTCTCTTTCATTTCAAAGTATATTCTATCGCTACGTCCGGAGCAAATCCTTCATTCAACCGCGATTTGATATCCAAT
This sequence comes from Aphelinus atriplicis, assembly GCA_020882685.1. Lineage (NCBI taxonomy): Eukaryota > Metazoa > Arthropoda > Insecta > Hymenoptera > Aphelinidae > Aphelinus > Aphelinus atriplicis. The sequence goes on along the minus strand of CM037075.1, from coordinate 2,834,238 downwards.
GATTGCGTGTATTCTCAAAAATTCTATTGACGTTCCCTAGGTTGGAGAATAAAATATACAGAACAGCACAATAATTCTCGTGATTCATTCAACCTCAATGGATATTCATTGCATTAAACACTCCATAACAAATTACCATATTTTGCGCGTGAATCACATTCGAACGATAATCAAGAAGAAATAGGCTGTATTGTCCGGAATTGATTCGTTGCCGCCTACATGTGCTGTCAACCGTAGGCGTAATTTTGCGTTGATATCGTGCGATGCAAGCGAGTACGGCCATCGCTGCACACGATTTCAGTTTGACCAACGCGTATAGCTCGCAAACCCTCGCGGCGTCGTATTAATTCGTGCCTCTGGTAGCGTTATATAGTTATATCCATCTCTGTCTCTCTGAAAGAGCATCCCGACACGCATTCATCCCTGCAAACCGTTGCGATGGAACTGACGCTAGAGCTAACGATTTCCCAATGGGGCTCGTCGCTGTTTACTCTTTTGTTTTAAGCGCATACACGCGCAAAATCGACTCTCAATCGTCCTGACATAAATTTCCATTTGATTCGCTCAATTTTAGCCGGATATTCCAAATTTAAAGCCTCTCGACAAGCAAACGTATACACAAATACCATTCAGATTTAGACGTAGTGCGAATCAAATATATACGAAGGAACAAGCAAAATCGGGCTAATGCGCGATTGAATAGCATTCAATCGAACGATTTCCAATGTATTTGTTTTTGACCTATAGACAATATTGCGCAATGATTTTTTCATGATTTTTTTTCATCAAACTTTGGAGAGCATCGTTCCATTCGTGAATATAATTAATCAATTGACTCGCCACATTGATTTAATGCTCTTCATTTTTTTTCCTTGAAGATACGTTTCGAAATAATTTATAGCATAAAAGCAAATCGACAAATGTCATTCTTTAAAATCTTTATTTTTCTTTAATCTCTACCGTATTCAAAGCGACCTAACCAATCGTAGTTAATTCTAGATTAGTTAATCAAATGAATAAACTCATTATCATGCTTAAAATATTATCTGGAAACATTGAGCCAGTAATCCTATCAAATGCAGTAGATATGTTCGTGTTGGAAAAAACGCGAAATTGAATATGTTAGTAGACAATTTACCGACTATCTGATACAAATTGCCATAATTTTCGCAGTAAGCTGCGACTTAAAATTAATGCACCCTGCTTATCATCCACGGTTTCATGTTGATCTCCGATAGCAATTTTCTGCTCGTCTCTGCTTCTTTTGATTCCCCAACAATACACAGGGAAACGAGTAACTCATGTATGTTTATTTGCTCTACGAATTTGCATTGTTTTTGCAGCAATTCATCTTTTCAGCTGCAAAATGCAAGGGTACTAGTATTTGTTTGAGTCAAAGTATAGGCATTCGTGGCTCTACCGAGAATCGTTTCTACCTTGAAGGATAACATTTTGACAGCCGATGCTTGATATTTACAAATACTTGAAGTACGTATTGTTTTTTTACCAAATGTATGAGAAACTTTTCAGCAATGATTGTACATCGAAATGAAATTACTGTCTTTTAAAACATTATGTTTTCTCACAACGACGAATTTGTTTCATATTATGCGCAAAATTACATGGTTTTGTGCTTCTCCAGGTAATTAAAAGTTGAAACTCTAGAATTTAACGGTTTCTTCGTGAAGAAGTAAGAAAGAAGGAAAGTTCCTTCGCGAAGAAAAAGAAGAAAAAGAGAGCCTATGTATTGTTTACTGCGACTGAAAGGACTAATAAACCTTGGATCTAACAAAAAAAAAAAACATTGCGAAATACAAGATAAAATGGTTAATTAACAACATATATTGAAACTTTTTTTATATGGGTTTATGTGAATTCATTCAACATGTTTAAATGAAAAAGTATGTCAGAATATGATGTAAATCCTCAGGTTTCAAGCGTAAATATTGGAAATTTCATTTATAGTTATTCGAAAGTTGTTTAATTTTGCTCAGTATCATTTATCTGCAAAAGTTTGTTATAAACAAGATCAAATTACATTCATTACATAGTAAATGGCGTACGAGGGCACGAATTTAACAGATTTTGGTACCGAGTCCGACGACAACAATGTGCATCCCAAGTAGAAAACAGCTTGCGGAACCTAATTTGAGTGCCACAGGCAGTTTTAACTTTAGGATAAGCAACTTTCGAATAACTATGAAGGAAATCTCCATATACGCTTGGAACCCGAGGATTTCTGTTATATACTGACTTACTTTTCCAGTTGAATATGTTAAATATTTCTAAATAATGTATATGACCCCTGGATAAAAAATTTTGACAAATACGGTTAATTTTAACTTGACGCATTTTGATTGTTGCAATGTTATTACAACACCACGAGTATATCTATATGGGTTCATTATATTTGAATAAACATGATTCTGTATACCAACTTGTTTTCTAACACATGTGATGGGTAACGGTCACAAAACGAGGAGCGTCAATAACACCCGAGTGTATGAATCTTCCAACATTTCTATTGGACGTACGAATCCTTCCTTAAAAAAGTGATGTGAAGCCTGGCTTCCGATGATTTGATTGGCTAAGACCAAACCACGAGACATGTAGTGTATAGAGTCAATATAGAGACTATAGGTAGAGTACAGACTACAGAGATGTCCCTATGGTATGGTTAGGTTAAGGTAGGCGACATTGGAGAAGGATCAAGTGCATCGTACAGGCTCGCTCATTTGCATCTAGGCTAAACTGCAAATTCGAGCTTTTGGATCTACTTTTTGAAAGGACATCAGAAGCTGGATAAAAATGACACGCTCGTGTACGCCAGATATCTAAATGTATATATATATATACATTTCGAATAAAGGCGCGCGAAGCGCGTTGAAAATGCACTAGTAGTATGTATATTTTACTAAAGAATCACCTGAGTGGTGCAGTTATGTTGATGTAAAAGGATGTATTTCGGTTACTCGATAAATTACCCACTCACCTGAAACAGATAAGAAAAAATTGTTAGTTTTACGCGTACACAGATTATCAAGGTCGTATTTTCGTCGTAAAATGACACATAATTGTTGAATAATAGTACAACATTAAAAGTAATTAAGTCGGGTAATCGTGACTCGATCATGTCCTCACTGCACCCGACAAGAAGGTCGCGGTGAAAAATTGTCGTTTCAAAACAACGCCGATGCAGCCAGGTCGCAGCCTCAAGATTCGCAAGATTGATCACGAGTGTGCAGTGCACGAGGCATCGAAATTCACGTGGCTCGCGCAAACGAGGCGTGGCGGCGGGCCAGTGCGCTACAGGCTTCTCCATGGCAGTCCAGCACACAAAGAGTACCTATAATATCCCGCACAGGCCCGAGAGCCGTGCGCGTACATACGCCGAGGTGACGGTAAACAATGCGCGAGCATACATTAGGGCGCGCGCCCGCCTGCCCCATATTCGGGGCCTTTTGTCGCGCGATCTGCCGCACGCGGTGCCGCACATTTATACCCCACCGCCAACTTGAGCCGCTGGTGCAGCCCTCCTCTCTTTAACGCGTACACACACCGGCCGTCCATTTCGCCCTCTACCTTCATTATCCACTGGCTCGAGTCTTCTTTTTACCCAGCTCTTGTGTTCCTTTCGTTGATTCGCATCTTCTAATCAATTGGATAATTCACCAATCGACGACGTTTTAACGGGCGTGTTTTACGTCTCTTTCGCGTACAGGACGCGCGCGCGCGCAGGCAAATATTGTTTGCAAAAGAAGCGACCCAAGTGTCCGGAGTAATTAATATGCGTGACCGATCCGCAATTTCCTTTTGTTTTTACATCAGAGACGCATACAACCAGCTCGTTAGTTTGCATCTCATCACCATAATTATGTCCAAACGAGCGCTCGGACGTACGTACGCTGCCAAAATATCTCATCGACCTTTTCAAACATTTTCCAAATTACGAGTTTATTTTCAGTAATCACAATCATTATGATCTTGTTTATTCTGCGCGGAATTTCGCCCCAAGCAACCCGTCCCTCGCATCCTTTCATGTTCTTACAAGAAAATTGCAATTTCAAATGAGCCATCGCTAAAATATATAATATCCACACGCGAAATCGTCTCGTTTACGGACACACGCTCGGTCAAGTTGAAAACGGCATTTCCGTTACGACACAGCGAATACGCTGCGCGACGGTATTACGGTAGGACGGAGCGCGGTAATCAGAGCACTTGCATAGAGCCGGGCTGGGACAAAAGGAAAAAGGCAAAACAAGGGGGGCAAATGCTTGGCGGGTCAAGAAGCTAATTTTGTGGGTTTGCGCATTCCAAGTCAAGCCCGGGAAACGACAACGACGAGGAGGACGACGTCGCTGCGACGTGGCGGCGGGTAGTATCTCACACGGACGACAGGAGCGAGAGGAGGGAAGCGAGTCCAGAAAAAAAGCGAAAGGGGGAACCCTACTTCTCTTGTTCCAGCAGCGATATATAAGAAGGCCGCCGCCACGCCGAGGCTCTCGGCTTCGCCCAATAAATTATTCGAGATTGAAGAAAGTTCGCTACCGCGGACGGGAGAACGGGGAGGAAGGGCCACGAAATCGTACGCAAGCGGCGAGCTTCTTATGCGCAGGTATTGCGGCCGACGCGCAGGCATCCGCCTTATATACCTCGCTGCATACGTGATATATCCTGTGCCGGCGAGCTGCCGCGAGAGCGCTGCCCTCGATGTAACAGGACGGATGTTTTACAAATTGACATTTTTCCCTCGGACGGGATAACGAATCGCCGGGGGACATATTTTTCTCTCTCTCTCTCTCTCCCTCCCTCTTCCTCCGCTGTATACGTTTTAATTGATCTTCGCAACATGAGGTTCTGATACGTATCGCGCTTTGTCCTTTAATTATTCGCCACTATTCGTTTTTCGAACCGACGGTTTAGCGGTGCGACGCGAGCAATGTGGAAAAATCATTCGTCCATCGGTATATAGATTTGGAGCCACGCGAGAAGAAAAGAATTGCGCGCCATCGAAGATCAAACCTAGTTCACACTCGTGGCGTATCGAATTTCACGGACGCCCGGCGCGGGCGGTACAACAGAGGTTGTAAACTCGAAGCGGGTAGGGCTCTCGAGTTGGGCCCTTTTAATTGCGGCGTTGCCGATTCGAAAATCACGGCCGTTAAACGCGCGCGCTCGCGCGCGATAAACCGGCGCGAGACCAGCGTTTGAGTGCCGATATATCTCGGCCGGACAATCGGCTCGCGAGTGTATGAATTTTCGCGCGCAGGACCTCCAAGCCCTATATTTCACGCGGAATTATTTCAACGAGGTCGTGAGGCATAAAGTACGCATTTCGCCCACCTCCCAAGCTTCTTGCCGCTCCCTTCGCTTTCAGAGTGACAAGTTTTAAACTTTAAACGCGCGCGCCCGACTAACGAACGCCCCTCGGCCGTCTCGCGGAGTGCAGCCCCACGCGGTTTACGCGTCCGGCCGAATCGTATGGGCGCGTATAAACCCGATGATCCCGCGAGTCGCCGGGGTACTTTTCTTTTTTTCCAGCCCGTTAAACCTCGAGCTGTTCATAACTTGTCCCCTCGCACACAATTACGACGATTCACGAGGCTCGCGCTCGCGCGGCGCGGGATTGTTTCCGAGACCGAATAAAAACGGATCCTCTCGACAGATCTCTCTCGCGTTGCTTTTAATCGTTTCTCCTTACACGGCTCTCGCGCGAGTGTTTGAATAGCCCCGGGTTGTAATAACCCGACGTGCCATGCGTCGAAGCCTCCTCATTCGCTTGCTCCTTTTGCGCCTCGCGTTCCCCCCGCGCGCGCGCGCGCGCGCTATGTATCCGCTCGGGCTTATTCAAGATGCGCATAAACTCGTTGACCTTTTGTCTGTTTCACATATATCTACATGCGTATATGTATCGCTTACGAAAGTCTCGCGTGCCTCGTAAACTAGATCCAATTTCAGACGTACGTATACCGGATTGTTCAATTTTCATCTTGGTGTATCATTGTACCGTCATCGATATTTCACATGCAATCTTATTACTCGGGGTCGGGGGAGGGAGAGAGGGGTCGAATTCACGAGCCGATAAAACACTTATTTATAGGACGATTTCCAAGTTTATGTTTTATTGGAACTTCCCAAGTAACAACTTGTAGGTGGAGCACACAGCGCACAGCGAGCATCTGAGTACACGCGGGGGTAACAGGTGTACCCGGGATAGCGGGGCAATTTAATATTCCGGAAACATCGGATTCGCGCGAGAGGGGGAGAGGGAAACAACGCATTGCTTTTCCCCCCCCCCCAACCTTTTCTAATTCAAACCTGGCCCTTGCTAGCCCCCGGCGAGGCGGCGCACGTAATGATACAGGCGCGGAAAGTGCGCGATTAATCAAAACTGCGTATTCTCTTCTCTCGCGTGAGTATAGCGCCGCGGAAAATGCGCGGCTGCAGCGAGCAGAACGCGAGCCCTAATAATTGAGGTGTGTGGCGGCGGCGCACCTGCCCACCGCATTTATGCCAAGTTCCATTGTGAACGCGCAGTGCGCATGTGTGTACGCGAGGCTGGCCGGGTGGCTGTTCGGAACTGCACGTATTTACATACACCGCTACTCAGAGTTGGGTTGCATGGATAAATACACATAGTTGGGGGATGGACGGGGGGTGACTTAAGTAGTCTAAACATGGTGGCATGCCGGGCGCGTTAAACTGCTAAAGCAGGGAGGGACGGGGGACGAGACCGGATTTGGCCAAGTTCGAGTCAGGAGTGGGTGTGTATTTCGCGGTGCGGCGGGGCTTGATGCAGTCGACTCGAGCGATCGTAAACATGTTCGCAACTTTTTCGCTCAAACTTATTTTTGCAGCTCGGCTCGGCCCGACGTCCGCATTGCATACGAGTGTCACGTCGTAAAGCTCGAGAGCTCCGCTCCATTGTAGCGACGCGCAGCTTTATTATTGTATATCCTTCAAATGGAATTATGGTTATGCGCTGCACCTTCCCCCGACTGGGCGCACGGCTGTTTTCCTCCTCGGCATTTTACAAATTTCACCCACGTTCGCTCTCGCATCAGAAGCGCGGCGGTATTTTTCAACGGCCAAATGGACCGCGATCTGCAGCCGGGGTAATGTTTCCCCCATTGCGAATACCTGGCCCGAGCCCAATGGATTCGATACCCTCCGGAGCCGGTGCGGGATACATCTTCCGTGTCCGGGGGGGCCGCCGACTCGCTGAATCGGTCATACTCGAGCAGGCTGATGGACGCGCGATGTTATTCCAGGCCGCTGCTGGCGCGTGGTCGTGTCCGTCGATCGTCGAAGACAAGACACGAATCTGACTCGGGCGCGATTTGCATGGGGACCCGGCGGTTCGCCCCGGGCTGCCTCCGGCCAAACATTATCGACGCGATGGGGCCCCGAGACCCGCACCCGCGGCCGTGTCAGCACTTTCTCAAATCCATTGAAATTGGTCCGGGCGCCGAGGCTGCCGCGCGCGCGCGCTCTGAATGCGCAATCTCACGCTGCGAATTCCCCCGCCCCGTCCTTTTTTTTTATATTCCGCCTGTACAGCTGCCATAAAGCTCTCGCAATTTACGATGTTATTGTTTTCGCTCGGCCGCCGGATGTGTGTGCGGCTCCCATTTCGCGCATTCGGCCGGGGCGAGTTGTCATCGCGGGGCCATACAAGTGACTCGGCACTTTGTTATACGCGGGCAATGTTAATTAGCGAACGGACCGCGGGTCCGCGAGAGGTTCTATTAGTTGATGAAAAACTCGCTGGCTCGTGGCTGCAGTAGTGACTCCGCGGTCCGCGCGAGCGACTCGAACGAAGCTTCGCTGGATATGTAACGCGGGAAAAAGAGTGAACGCGTGTGTATATAAAAGCGTCGAGCCCGCAATAAGACTGGATCTCCGTCGCGGTGGACGCGTGCGGCTTTGGGGGAGGAAAAAAAAGTTGGGACGTTTTTCAGGATTACCACACCGTGTCTCGGCTGTGCTCGGCCCCGCCCCAAAACTGCACCACCCACACCCTCGCCCGCATGGCAGCCAGTTTAAACTTTGCCCGGGAGCTTCATTCATTGTCATCGTGTCCGCCGGCTGGATTAATGCGGAAAAAGTATTATTTTGTTAACGCCCCCCCCCCCCGGTTGAAAGGGCTTTCCGCGCGGATTTAGCCTCTATATACAGACCAATGGCTGTGGAAATATAGATGTACATGCACTCGCGGTTCGGCCGGGACTGTCGTTGCGGTTCCACGCGAGAAAGCAGCTTTGCCGCAACAGCTCGCGATCCATTCGCTGATTCCCCCACGCGACAATGCACTCCGAGGAACAAGGAAAAAACAGACACGGCGATCGTTGCAAAAATATGCCCGAATCGGAAGAAAATAAACATTTGAAAAGCGCGCCCCAAGTAGAAAAATTATGCATAAATTATGCCTAAAAAGCTATGCCTAGAAATGGACTGACATAAGCTATGCATATCTTAGGCAGTATAAAGGCAAACTCGGGAGGTATAGTTCTCTATGCCTTATTTATGCATAGTGAACAATGGCTCTTTATTTACTGTGCATCAATTATGCCTCTACAATAGACATACGTTCCATCACAATTTGATTGAATATTACTTAATTATAAAACCGAAAGATCTTGTTAAGTGTTCAGATGGCACACACACAAGCACACACGCACACACACACACGCACACACGCGCGCGTGCCTGGCCGTTAGTATAGCACTGTACGTAACATGCGCGCCCTCTACTGGCTTGATGCATAGTAAATAATGACCTAACTCTCACTAGGCATAAACAAGACATAGAGAACTGTACCTTCCGAGTTTGATCTGATAATGACTAGACTATGCGTAGATCTTGTCAGTCCATTGTTAGGTATTACTTCCTAGGTATAATTTATGCATAATTTTTTTATTTGGGGCCCCGCGATATGGGTTTATATTCGAATCATTACAATATCCATGCCATTACCATGCTGTCTCATTAGCATATATAGATATGTTCACGCGCTAACACTACAGCAGCAATTACTCCGGGTTTGTGTCCAAGCCCAGTTTTCGGGAAATGAAATCATTTGGATACTTTGGACGCAGGAATCAACCGAGCGATTTTCATATTTATACAATAAATTGCGCCGAAGCTCGCAAGCGAGCTCTCTTTTCATTAACCCAAAGGGCGGCTGTAATCACGGCCGTCATTGCGCAGCCAGGGGAAAAATCGTCTGAAGGGTCGTTGCGCGCAGCCCCTCCTCGAGCTGAAATAATCTTGCTTGGGTTCCGAAAGCTCGGCTCGACAATGACGGAGTGGCTGGCTCGCCGAGTGTTAATCTCAATTCGTGCAGTTTGTGTATTGTCGGCGACTCGTCGTCGTCGTCGTCGTCACGGCGCCATTACCCGCGTCACGCCTAATAGAGAAATGTAAGTTTAGCATCCTCCGCGGTTTGTGATACTTTTCCGCGGTAGGTGGCCGCCGCTCCACCCCAGCCGACTCGGGGGGCCAAAACTTTTCGAATGTAACTTGATGAAACAAGAGGAAAGCCCCGCGCGCGCGACGTTGGCTCAACTTTCAGCGAGCCAGCCGGCGATAAGGTACAATGCACGGGCGAGCGAGGCCACAAGCTTGCGCGAACGCGCGTTCGACTAAATGAAGAGGGACAAGATTTTGCTTGGACAGGTATACACAGCGAAAAGAGCGATACAACGCCTTTAGAAACAATACCCCAATGGCGCGCCCGGAATCTTTTCTACTCGCTCGAGTCCATATACAACATTGGCTGACTACTTGGGATTTGGCTCTCGAGTCTCACTGAAACTTTCTCAGCTGGCTTAGGCTTACTCGAATAAATTTCAGTCGTTCGTCCTAACGTTTTCATTTCTCGGAGGTCATATATTTTCAAAAATAATGTATTTTACATGTGCGTATAAAATCAGTAAAATACAAAATTTAGGAAAAACGAACCCAGATGTCACACCTGCCTGCTTGGGCATCAAGAAAATATTTTAAACGTTTCAGAAGAATTGGCGATGCAAATGCAAAATGGTCTTCTGGCAAGATGAACCCACATAGGGGTAAGAATGAGTATATTCACATTCCGAGAATGATGATTTAAACATCATAAAACGATTGGAGACTGCTCATTCGAATATTTCAATTGAAGAAATTGGACGCTCTAGAACCAATATTATGTATACCTTATAATTTTTCTGTATTACTTTGCATTTTCTTATAATTTGACTTTCGACAATTGATCGTATTTTTTAATTCATCGGATTACTTTAGTGGTTTATTAAAAAATACATGTGAATTATTCACCGCACCCAAAAGCTCTTGATTTTTCTACATTTATTGTACATTCGAGCATTCAACATCACTTGCATTGAAAGTACAAATTTTAACATAAATGTATATAACTTGTTACACCACAGTTATAATGCAGATACAGGATGTCACTCGAAGTATATTTTCTTATTACAGTTGGCCCCACCCCCATTCAGTTTGGATCCCAACCGCGGTGTGACTAATGAATAATCAATGCACGCGAAGAAAATGAAAAACAGAACACGAATCTCTGCGTGACAGACGAGAGTCTTGGTGTACGGAGCCTCCGCAGCTCTAATTACCGCGAGGCATTAATAAATCAAATGTATCAATGTGAACCTGACCAATAAAATTAGCGCGAGAGTTCCGGAACGCTGATATGACATATTAATGAGTATACGTACCAATATAAATCCCTTAATTGTGAAATCAGCGAACGAGTCGGGAGGCGCGAGGTAAGCCACGGCCAGTTGATTGCAGTTTTAACAAGGGAACAAACGTCGTTTCGCTGTTTCGCTCGTTGATGGGACAACAAGTTTGGTAGGCAAAAGTGCAAGCGGGAAACAAATGAAGGGGGAAACAAATGAAAGTTTGAGTAACCGAGAAGCGAGCGAGCGAGTCTGAGTTAGGTTGTATTCCCGTCGTCATTCCCGTCGTCTCCAATTAATCTCGCTCAGTGTCCCGTAAAAATTCGCGAAGAATAAACATCATTTGGCTTTTGATAATTAAGAGCGAGGCGGCAGAGTCAGCTCGCATACCGCTCGTTCGGTTGCTCTTGTTGATTTTAATCTACAGTTTCTTGGCGGAGTTGTGGTGCGCGCGGTAACGAAAGGATCTCAAACTTCAGGGGGTAGTTATGAGAGAGAGAGAGAGAGAGAGAGAGAGAGAGAGCGAGAGATCGCGCAGACGGAAGTTAATCAGAGCATTTCTTTATGCCTGGCGGCGCGCGCGCGCAAGCTACGCGACGCCAGAGAGCCTTCCTCCCTTCTCGGATTAATTCATACTGTTTTACGTGTATGGCTAGCCGGAGAGGCCCGCAGCGCGCGCGCGCGTCTGACTTGCAATTCCGTCTCGAGGCCTGTTTCCGGGCGGAGCGCCGCGCGCTTCCTTCAGCTCGTACGTAGACACTTCGACCACTCGGCAATGCTTGTCTAAAGGCTGTTACTTCGTGAGCGCGAGATTTAACAAGGCAGCTACAACACGGAGATGGAGAGGCAGGGGAACACAAGAGGCGCGAGCCGAGCCGAGCCCCGAGACACTGAGGCGCAACCGAGAGACGAAGAATTCAACAAACGCCGAGATTCAGGTGGGATTCAAGCGAGAGAGAGAGAGTGAGTGAGGGGAAGGAAAACAATTTGAACGAGCTGCGACCCAGGGATATACAAGCTGATTCTGTTTCAATTAAAGCTCGTATGTACACTGTAAGCGCTTTTGCACTGTTCGTTACGCAAATTATTCCGCCGTGGGGGAGCTGGGCCAGAGCCCTCGGATTAATCCAAACTAAAATATTCGAAAATACATCCAACGGTTTCTCGAGTACACGCCGGCAATAATTATAATGCTGTTTTCGCTTCATTTTTCAAATTGTCTCGACTTGCCCTGCAGTGTAACACGAGTGGTTATATTTTTGCTCTTTCCCTACTTCGATTCCCGGCTTTCGGATTTTCACGCAACTCTGTGATAATAACTGAAGTATTGAATGTTTAAACAGGTCCGTATCAAACTTGTAAGAATAGAAATTAATTAATTAATTTTACGAGTCCGAATTCATTCATTCATTCGTGAGCTGACTTGGCAATGTCGCTTCGCATTCTCTAATGTGAGCTAAATGATACGTCATATATAAAGTCAAAGAAATATTACACAGCTTAACCTATTAGATGGGGGAGGTCGAAGAAAAAATTATAGATGAATATTTCATCTTTCCCATTTCGTCTTACCTCCTTTTATTCCTTTTCTTCAAGGAAAGGTACACAGTGTATACAGTAGCAAATACAAAATGTATCAAGTTTTGTCTTTTTTCCTCAACGAAACATCCAGGTCCGCAGAGGAAGATAAACATTTTTTACAGCTTATCAAAACACGCATTACTTCCCTCTATGAATCTTTTGAAGACTTGCCTCTTCCTTGAACTACGAGTTTTGAAAATATAAAAAATTGAGAAATCACTGAATCTTTTCTACTAGTATATTGTTGGTGTTATGTAAGTGCTTATAAGATTGAACTGAGCGTGGTTTTGTTCCAAGATAAGAAGATAATAAAAAGTAGTAGCATAAGTGTAGTTTCTTCTATTATTAATCATTATATCTATGATATTAGTCATTTGTAGAATATACATAGCGGTATCTAGGATACTATCATAATTAATTCTAAAGGTGGAAATTAGTAAAGACTATTTCTGTTTCGATAATTCAACAAGAATTGCGCACGTCACACGTTTCGTGTGTGGGTGGCTTGTGCTAACGAGATTTCCACAATGTTCCGTGACACAAAAGTGAGAAGGAGATGCATATAAATTTGGCGAAGCAGTAAAGCTGATAAGCATTTCTTATGGACGAGATGAGAGATTGTCATGAGTACTTAGGCTTAGGGGTTGCGTGTTTCGATTATACATGGATCTAACCTCACGATAGCGTGGTTTCTAATGCTCATTACAACCGTAACTGATGTTGCGCGTGTAAAAAAATTACGATCTCCGAGATTTCGAGGTAATGGTCACTGAATTGAGAAGTGGTCGGGATAAATATTAATAATTCGATATAGGCAGTGTCGGTAACTCAATAGAACCTATTGCTTGAATTGTTCCAACGTGGTGAGCTATCTCGAGATGACTCAATACTCGAATATTCGAAAAAAATGACTGCAAAGGACGTAGGTATACACGCGAAAACATACGGACTCAAACTCCATGATTCCCCAGGGAAACCGATTCGATCGCCGACGGAACGTATATATTCTTTGAGACCCACTTCAAAGAAGGCACAGGTGCGAAGCGGGGTAGTATTAAGATCGCGGCCCGTATCGCGCGCTAGCCGTGCGCAAACACCGCGTCGGATGATTAATCATATTGAGAGCCGGGCCCACGGAGAATCAAACGCGCGAGCGGCCACATATATAAATGTATAAATACGTCCGAAGCCTTTGCGAGCGGCGCAACGTCAAACATTCGTACACACTCGGGCGCGTCGGGGCAAAAAGAAGCTGCGCTCATATAGACGCACACGCGAGCATATACTCTGCTCTCCCGAGGCTGGCGCGCGAGTAAATAGCGCAGAAAGGAGTCGCGGCGGAGCAAAGAGGAGAGGTATATGTATATATGGCGGCAGCCGATGAGCAGACTCGCGAGCAAGAGGAGCCGCACGCAAAAAGAAGCTCGCGCGAGCAGCTCCGAGAGGCGAAGCCCGAGTCTGCGAATGCGTTGTTATAATCCGACACTCGAAAGGCTGCAGCGCGGTCGTTTCGTCCCTTAAACCGCTCTCTCTCTCTCTCTCTCTGACACGTTTCCATCTGCTCTTCCCAAAACTCACCTTAATAATGCACCTTGATCCCGCGTGATTCTATCGATCCCCGAGCTCGGCGCCGTATATTATATACAGGGTCACCCGGCCGAGTTGAGCCGAGCCGATAAATAGATAGGGAGGCAAAGCTCGCGCGATCGCTATAATTAATTAATCGTGCGGAGGGTTGGATACTGCTGCTGGTGCTCCCGTGCGCGATTGACGACGTGACGTTTACTTCATATAAACGTCTTCATTAAGCCCCTCCCCTGCCCGCCTCTTCGACGTTTATTAATCGTCCGCGCTTGTCCGGCTAATTGATGGGATCTTTTTGTGGCTCGCAGCTCGTCTAATAACCCGCTGCCGTGTCATGTTTACTCTTCCTATTTCATAGTATCATCTCTCCGCGCGTTCTTTTCATTGCGAGCACTTAGCTTTTTTCATCTAATTCGTGGAATCACGTCGATCCGATTCAGTTTATAAGATAGTATGCTTCATTTCCATTTTCTTCGGATATATTTTTTGATTGGACTGATTCAAATTGACGCCAATCGTCTTACCAAGATTGATTCGCTAATTCATCATATTTTCTCGCACATTTTCACTATTGTATTTTTCAAACATCAACGACCTAGATTCGAGCTTCGTAAGTTTTCCATCTCAAACATCGGATCCTCATGCTGCACTCATTCGAATTATAATTTCATTTTATGTCACTTTTATAATTCACTAATGGGATTGAAGGTTGGGAGATCGGATAAAGTATGCATGGTATATCTATTTCCAGTGCTCGAATCGATTAATCATGAGATTAATCTCGACTGTGAAACATTGATGATTATCAAAGTGACAAGATTCCCGCAAACTCAAATCTTGAATAGTCAAAGAACTTTTTCGTTTCTTTCTCTTCATTTTTTAATTGCATTTTTCGAAATTGGAGCTGTCCACCTCCACTGGAGATTGATCATTAGAGAAAGTTGAAAAGACCCTGTGTCACAATTTCATGTTCTGATTCTTGCGAAATTTCAAAATTTGTCAAATCCACGGCCGAACGAGCTGAGAACGTGTAATGAAGTATATATCGCGCGCAAACTCTCAACTTGGTACTCCATTGTACACGAGTAAGTTTCGCGAATTCGACGTAGTTCAAAGTAGAGCTGCTGGGTTCGGGATAAAAAAGGGCAGCAGCAGCAGCGGCAGCAGCAGCTACTCGGCCGGGAGGAAGTGAGGGAGAAGTAGCTTTCTTGCCCCTCCTGGGCATCGACTCTTCTCGAGCTGGCATAAAACCTAAGTTTCGTCGGGCCTGTCCTTCTCTCTCTCTCTCTCTCTCTCTCTGCCTCTGTACGGACTAATTTACAGGCAGATTAACGACACGCCGTGTGCTTGCCCCAACACATAGCCGGAACCTTTCGCCAACGCTTCTCGCTACCGCCGCCGCCACTGCCACCGACGGCTTAACCCCATCTCTTCGGCTAACGTTCCCGCGCGTACGGAGGCGCAGCCCTGCAGGATTTCGCAGACGAATGACAGTCGGAGCGTCGGAGGGAATGGTATACTGCACTGCCGACCGTTTGTCCTTGTCCGTTCTTAACATTTCTCACTTCAGGGCGTGGCAATGTAGCGAAGAAAAAGCTAATGCCATAGATTTATTCGCCAAAATTTGTTACATCATCACACGTTCACGAGCTTTTACTCAACACGCTACATGTATATATTATTCAACGGTGTCTCTAGAAGATGGGATAAATTAATTCGATGCCATTTGAAATAATCCCACCCAACGGTATCATTACTTCGAAGTATCGTGAATTTGTACCGAAGGAAAATAGCTACTTTTGTGATGATCAAGACGGAAAATCAGTTTGACACTGTAGTAGGAAGATTTGTTCTGCTGCTAAACAGACTCCTCAACGGCCAAGAAGATAGTCTTATCTTGATTCTAGAGGAGATCTTACCGCTCCCTTCAACCAAGACTCGATTCTTTCCGAAGGTCGAAGATCAGAGACATGTCCCCTCGAACTCAACGAAACATTTGTGATCGGAAGTTCACTGCACACTCGTGACTTTGCTCCACCAAACGACGATTCGCCGCAATCACGCCGCGGAGATGACCCAATTCGAAATTGACGAGGAAATCCGCGGGGGGGGGGAGAAAGAAATTATCCACGCCAAGGACGTGGGAGACGCCCGAGATGATGGATATATAAGACGAAAGAGTTGGGGGTCTGGCGAGGCGGCGTTAGCGAGCTGCCGCCGGGACGATGATGTGACAATGGCTTGCCGCACAGCCGAGGGGGATCCCGTGGATTTGAGGAAGCCGCGAGAGCCATGCGACTGCTGCTGCTGCTGCTGCTGCTGCTGCTGCTGCTGCTGCTGCTGCGGGGGATAGAAAGAGCCCTCACTCTTGATAAATTAAGTGCCACTGGGAGTAGCGATAAATTCACGGAAGACCAAGTGGCAGCCGATGATATATCGGCGCCAGCTCAAGTGATCTATGATCCCGCAAAGCTCGCGACGCGAAACGCTCTTGCCTCTCCCCTCCTCTGCCTCTCTATACAGTCCTGTGTCCCGCTCGCGCTCGCGCGCGCACATTCAGAAACATCCACGCGAGCCATCGGCTATTGATTGATAATATACCGCGCGTATTCAACGCCAGGCGTCGTGCTTTTCCCCGATCCCGTGGCAGCAGCGCCAACAACTTGTTTACCGAGTCGCGCGCGCGAGCCAGCTATCTGTTCCGATCTCTAACGAGCCGTGAGCGCGCGGCAAAAATTTATCCCCCGGCTTTCCGCGAGCGATTCCGCGATGATACACGCAAAGATTTCTCGCGCTTCTCCGCGAGTACAGCTTTTCTCTCGTTCACACGGAGTCGAGATGCATTTTTCGCGATCGTCCGATCGAGCCGAACGAATGTGGCTGTAGATGTTCCGAGAGAGATGAGTTTGATTAATCGTCGACGGACCAATTGTGCGCGCACTCATGATTCATATTCGCAAATAAGATGAGAAAAGTAATCGATTTTGGCCCATTTCTTTTTCACCTAGTTATTCGAAGTGCAAACAGTATTGATAACAAAAATTGGGTTCAATCACAAGTGAGTTCATCTCACATTTGGATTTACGATTCCACCGACATTTTTTATTATACCAAAACAAGCGATAATTGCAATCGTTCGTATCAAGCAAGTTTTCTCTAGAATCAAGACTCTTCTCTTGGTCCTAGAGAAATCTATTGATCACCAGAAGAAATCTTCTTGCTATAGCGTCGAGCAGATTTTTATCCTCGAACCAACATTGCATTTTCGTAAGTGTATGTAATAGCGAATACAAATTAGCTCAAAATAAAACACAGCTGTTCATGTCAACTTTGGAAAAGGGCACTTGTAAAATATTCCCAACGATTTTTTCGATGACAAACCTCGTTTTATATCGCTCGAGCACTTTGAATCAGTGGATCCATTAGCACACGACCACCCGACCTTCTTACCCCTCGACTCTTCGCATATATAAAACGGTAAAATTGATTCATCGGTTGGGGGTAGGGAGGGAGGTGTACTGAGCGGGAAGCAGGATTTACGAGCTGCCGGTCGGTCGGATATTAATTAAGAGCTCGAGTCAAGGGCGAGTTCATTGATCGCATATCTGACTGTCCGACCCGTGGCGGATATATGATTATGTCGATGCGAGATGACCGCTTGGTCTCGGTCTCGACGGGTCTCCCGTGGCGTCGTCGAGCTCGTGTCATCGCCTACCTCGCTCCGAGTACTGCTGCGGCCATTTGCATATTAACGCCAGCTAAGCGCCACGTCCGAGCGACTTATGCCCTCTAGTGCGTCGTAATGGATCCGAGACAGGCCGCAAGCTGATCTACCCGCTGCAAGCGCCCCTCGACTCGGCCATTCCGACTCCTAAACCGCTTCGCTACGACGCCGTGCCGTGTTCTCTCTCTCTCTCTCTCTTTCTCTCTCTCTCTCGCTCGCTCACGAGTCGAGTACACGAGATTCGAAACGTAATCTTCGAGATGGATCGACTCGTGCGGTAAAGAAGCGCGAGATCTGCGGGAAAAGATCGCGTAGCCTAGGTATGGACGTTGCACCGAAAAAACACTGCACAGACCGCAATTTTTATTTCTATATAGCCGTGTCAGTTTTGGCTTGAATCGAGAGAACATACTTTACTCCGTGAGAAGCTAATCGACTCGAATAAATTTATTTTTGAGGGGATATTAATTATTGGGTACAGTGCTCGTCTCTGAGAATGTAAAAATTGACCGAAAAGATCCGCAAGAGGAAGATTGTTAATGACTTTTGTAAATTTGCGAAAGGATTGAGAGAGATCATATCGCGCAAACTCCTTTTGTGCTCTGAAATTAGAACTGCAAACAGTAATTAGCCGTTTCAATCAGTCCGGAAGCCGATTCGAAATCGGGCAAACAAGTGATTGATACGACGAATTAGTCGTCTCCAATGCGTCCGGTCCATTCGGAGAGCCTAGTCGAGCGTAAATCTCATTTGACAAAGTTTGCCCGAAGCGGCGTTCACGGAGCGCTGGAAATAATCCCAGTATAAAATAAGATTATGTGAGAGAAATGATGGTAATCCCGGGGAATTCTTTCGAATGTATGTACTCACGGTCTGGACTTGGCCGATATCAATGGATCAAGTCTATATAACGGTGAATTTGCTATCTCGTCCCATTCCGGGCGCGCGCGGAGCTTCTCGGATGGAGCCGAAATACTGGGGAGGCTTCTCTCGGCGGAAACGATTTTACGCTCGCTGAACTCGCGACAGGTTATTCGTTATAGGAAGAGTGTATATACAGCGGGTCCGTTTGGCGAAAACGTATTTTCCCCTGGCTTATTTCTTGATTGCGTTGCATTTTTACGAGACACATTTCTTTTCAAATTGTGCATCGAAATCAAATTGACCGTTGCTACACATATAGCTCCGGACCCAACTGAATTATCCTTGCCCCCGACGACGACGACGACGACGACGACGACGGGGATGTATAAACTGGACGAATCGCGCAACTCCTTATCCCGCGGAAACAACTGAAAAATTATTTCTCTGGGAAAAGACTTTCGGGTGACGAGACGCAACGACACTTCCGCGCGCGAATATTCAAACGTTCGCGCGACACAAAGCCGCGTAGGCCAGGAATGAATTAATTAAACGAAATGCGGCGAATTGAGCGTATAACGAGAGTCGGGCGGGCGCATCAAGCTCTCGTACATCATCGACACACTCTAATTTCGAACGTTTCCTCATTAACACCGAACCAGTTAGGATATATATAGGTACGGGAGAGAGAAGAGCGGAAGCGCCGGCTGGTCATTGGGACATCAATAACGAAAGGCAAAACGGTTAAATGGCGAAAGTTATAGGGCGCCTCGGGGACTGGCGGGCTACGTGCAGGTGCAGACTATTCGTTCCGGAGCCAAGAGAGAGAGAGGGGGGGAGGGAGCTAGGGGCTGGGGAGCTGGCTTGGAAGGGGTGGATGGGCCGAGGGAGAGTAGAGCGATAGTGGCCCAATCGAAGAGGGCCGGGGGGAGGCGCGCGAGGGTGGCCCCGTAATGGCGCTGCTTTAATTCTTTCGTTTTCTTCGGGATCGCGCGCGCGTAGCCGCCAGACAATCGCTGCCGAGGTATTTCTCTCGGGAGCCGGCGCGCAAAACGCCTAGACGCAATGAAGCAATCTACCGAGGCCAAACAGCGCGCGATCAAGCGTTTACTCCGAGCCCGGCCGCAATCACTTTCCTCCTTCCCTCTCCCACGCCTTCCTCCGTCAGATTCGCTCGCCGTTATTATATATACATATACGTACAGTCCCAGTCTTCGATGCGTGCACCGCAAACGAATTCCTGATGTTTCAGACTTTTCATTGCACCAATATCGGTGCACGCCTGAGCTTCTGCGTGTTAACGGCCGTAGACGATTTCCTCGAATCGAGAAAACCCTTGCCCAGTTTGAATTCGAATGATCATACTTCGTCTTTGTCAATATTGTACGCACTGGGGTTATTCCTGATAAGGTAGGGGCAGGTAGGGTAGTTCATAATATTGCCAACGGGATGTTTGAGAGCAGTTGAAACCACTATTTACTCATGTTTTAACTCATTCAAAATGTCTAATAGACAAATTCACTCGAATCGGACACATTGGCTACACGCGCAGACAATGTGGCCCCTTTTCATAATCACTGTGTTGACACAGCCTACACAAATTTCCAAGAACGATCAATTTGTGATTCAATAATCTCGAAATTCTCGATGTTAATACACATAGGTCATTTCACACCAAATCAGCATGTCAACTATTTTTTTTCAATTCTTTTACATCAAATTTGTTTTAAATCGTCACCTTGTAGATTTTTTAGATTTTTAGATTTTTTCACATTTTCATCAACATTGTGGCCTGATTTACTTATCAATATTGAAGATTGATTGTTGTTATAAATCACCTATAATTCATAAAAGTAACTTCTTAACCTCAAAATTCACTTTTTCCATACTGTTTGATACAGTAGAAAAAGCTAATTCTAGGCTCGTGTGATTACCACCCTCAAACGCTACACAGGCCCGGAATTCGTGTTCTGCTACTGTATCCAAAAATACTATTTCGTTTATTTGCATTCGCAAACTTCTAGCTAAAGTCATACGCGCTACGCGTGATCTACGCATTCATGCGTTTTATAATGATGTTCCAATTATTCACATCAATTCATTCCAATAGTCGCATTTTCAAAACCTACATTCATATTTCATCAAACTTTTATCTCTATTTCATTACGCGCAATTTTAAAATCTATATTTAGATTTTTTCCGGCATCTGGCAAGATTTGGTTGTTACAACCTCAAAACTTTTTATTTTCCTCCTAAGATTACAGTAAGTGCAAATCACAAATCACTTTAGACCCCATCACTTTTTATATCAAGAATAAGGATATGTCGAACGGTATTTTCATCACGTGTATAGAAAAAAACGTAGAAAGGTCATCTTTTTCTCACACAGTAATAAGAAATACTATTTCAAAAGTTACACTTTAGTACTTGAGACTAAAAAAGAGAAGATATACGTTCCTTCGTGAAAGCGTGATTTGAGGCTTGAATTACACAGAACTCATCATCATTTATAATCAAATAGGTAGTCTCGTACTTTTACAAATACACGTTAACGAGATATTTTCATGCTATCAACATTTTCTTCAGTAAAATAAGTCACGATTTCACTTCATATGTCTTTTTTGATGAAATTAGTTCTTCTATTGGAACGCATTTTATTCATTGGAACATCGATTGCAAGATTTGAATTGGATCATAGCGTAAGTGAATAATAAAAGTTTAAAAAAAAACGACAATTGAGATATTGAAAAATTGATTCTTAAAGTCACCAAATATCTCGTAAAATTTATGTTTCAAATAATCTTTTTCGTCCACAGCTTTGCGCTTCTAGATATTTTTCATTCTGCATTACAGTACGAAGCTTCTTCCTTTATAGAAAGTTCCGTCATCCACGGCAACAGTTTAAAAGGTTCGGTGCAGCGTAAGTGCCCTATTCGTGCTTGCCTATATTGACAAGCCGGGAAAAATATTTCGGGGAAACGGAATCGACGCGACCAACTTCCGATGAAGCAAGTTTTGCGCGAGTATGCAACTCCATTTACAATTTCTCTGATTTGAGTTTCCAAGAAATAACCACGTATAGAAGTGCGATTTGGCGACGTGAAATTCCGAGCGACAAACTTTGATAGTGATAGGAAAACAACTTCATCAACAATGTATATTTTTAATACGCGATCAAGTGGACTGGAATTTTGGAAATTTCAGCAATTTGTCTCTTATTTATGTATCATTATAGATTGTAATATTACATAGCAATAAAATTTCACCATGGAATATATAAATTTTAAAAAATCACTATTTGCATATCTAACAATTGAATAAATAATGAAGTTTTAATTTTTTATTATCAACTAATCGATTGGCAGGTTCTATGTTATATAAATACTACGCTATGTAAATCAATTAAATATATATAGAGGATGATGGAAGAACCGAAAATACTATCGAAAATTCGAATGTAAATTTAGCATTAGCAACTAATCGATTGGGCTTCTATGTTGTATATAAATACTAAGCTGCGCGAATAAATAAAATATGATGTATAGTTACGTAAACTGGCCGACCAAAGATTCGCGCACGAGTAAATTTGGCAGCAGTATATAATCAATCTGCTGGACGAGACGGTCCATCAAAGTATGATGAGAGTCAAAATACCAGTCGGCCGGTCGAATAATTTCCATAAATAGTCGGGTCGAAGGGAAACAACGGCTGCTCGGTAACCCATGATTTTCGCATGATGCTTCACCGACCAAGTGCAAAAACGACGATGCATTATTCTTCCCGTACACGCCGACTCGAGCCAACGACGCCGATGCGAAATATATAGCGTTCGATTTTCGCTTAACACTTAATACGCCCCCGGAGTGCGTTTGAGTTTCCTGCGCGGCGCCTCTCTCGGCCGGCTCCACTCGATAAATTGCAGAAGCGTCTATAACGGTCGGGCTTTTGCAGAGGCGATGAGCAGCGACAAATTAAAAAGCTCGGCTTTCTGACCGTGGCCGATTGCGCGGAGAGCGTCGCCGCTCCTTCGATTCCACTCAGCCGGGGAAGAAAAACGTCGGCCGCAAAGAGATCGCGAGAGCCCGGGTCGAACACGTTGGAATTGGGCGAGAGATTTGAGCGAATAAGGACCGCGGCTACTTCACTGTCGTGTGTAACTGGCCTTTCTTTTTTTCTTACGAGGCCCGATAAGTTAAAACGACGAGTATATACAGGGCTAGGTAAATTCGATTTATGGTTAGCAATAAATATCATGCCGGGCAAACTTGTTTCAATTATACTCGGGGCGCGATGAATGTCGCCCGCGAGGCAGGCCGCGCCGCTTTGTCTACGCGGAGGCCGCCGCCGCCGCCGCCGCCGCCGCAGGTGCACAGCTGCTTCTCCCATAACTCAGCGCACGCGCATACAATTATGTCCAATCAAATTTGTGTCAACACCGGGGAGAAATTTTCCCATCCGCCGAGCAAGACAAACTCGCGCTGATACCTCGGCACAATTGTCCTCGTCGTGGCAGGACAAACTCGAGCACCTTATTCGATAAGCGATTTGTGCATCGCGCGCCTGCGAATACGAGAGACCAAGTCTAGGCCCCCGGAGATTCGCGCTAACGCGGACAAATACTGCAGTATATAAGATGCAAACTCACGAATCGTATATACGTTAAGCCTAGTGTATCCAGTCTGGCCCTTTATGTGAATATATCAATATTTAAGGGAGAAACGGTGAATTTTTATGGACGTGTTATAATGATTGAGATACGTAGTTTTTGGTTGGATGTCAAAAATTTTTAATAATTGTGTACACGTGTATCACAATGTCGCCCTTTTGAGTTAATTTTGTTTATTGACAATTTAAAAGAGTTCAAGTGTTGTAAAAGTGATCATGGTTTCTGATAGGTATTCAGCTAGCCTTTTAGAAATTCCAATTTTATCATAGTCGAATTCGTAAAAAACCCTTCAGGGGTGGCACATTGGGTACAGTTACCTTATTTTTGATAATTTTTTTCTAGCTAAGGTTAATATCTGAAGAAATATTCTTCAGTTTTTTCCATTCATTTGATTGTTAAACTACTTTATTAGCACATGCCAGAAGTAAGATATATATCTCGAAACACTTTTATGGCGCGATTGGTATGTCGGGAAATTGAGAGTACAATCGATTCTTGAACTGAACTGAATCATTAACTATTTTCTCTGTTTATCGTAATTCACTTCGACCGGTTGAATAAAAAAACCGCTGCCAAGTGCCTCAGCAGTATGCTTTCTCAAAGTATTGCAATTGAACCTCAACTTGCATTAATTACCACTATTTGAGAAAGCAAAATGAACCTCTAACTTATTTCCTCCACTCCATAGTAACGGTTGCTATGGTAAATATCCGAGCTTCGGTGTTCTTACTTCTTAGTCGTCAACAGTTCCGAAAATGGACCTCCAACTGACTTTTCCCACTCCATAGTAACGGTTGCTAAGGACATAAACAATGGTTGCTATGGTAAATGTCGGAGCTTCGATGTTCTTACTTCTTAGTCATCAACAGTTCCAAAAATGAACCTCCAACTGACTTTTCCCATTCCCTAGTTACGGTTGCAAGCGATATAAACACCGGTTGCTAGAGACATCAACAATGGTTTATACGGGAAAGGTCTCTTTGATTGTTATAGAATCCCATAAATATACAAACCCAAATGATCATTTATCATGAATTATATGGGAACTTATCGAAAACACGCTAGCAACGGTTGCCATGGAATCAAACAACGGATGTTGCTGAACACCGAACTCGGTTCACATCTGCCGGAGACCGACCTGTGTGCAAAATTTCAGGACGATCGGACCATTCCTTCGAAAATTAACGTACGACAAAAAAAGTCAGTCTGAAGCTGAATTTTGTATCTCCATAGCAACGGTTGCTAGGAGAATAAACAATGGTTGTTCCAAAATGAATGTCTTATCGATTCTCATCGATCGTCGTCGAAAGAATTGGAGACCCATCGTGCATTGATGATGATTTTCGGAGCTTTTATCAAAAACACGTTAGCAACGGTTGCTAGAGAAATAAACAACGGAATTGGCTGAAAATTGAACTCGACCGAGATTTTGCGGCGACTAACCTGTGTGCAAAATTTCAGGACGATCGGACAATTCCTTCGAGAGTTATCGTACGACAAAAAAGTGCACGTACGTACATACAGACATTTCCGGATTTCCATGTTTTTCGACCCGTAGATTACGAAAATCGAGGTCCCGAAGTCCGATTCGGTGGGTCGATTTTTACCCCGTTACAAAGCTTTCTCTTTGAGAAAGCAATAAAGTAGAAATGTATACTGCTGTACCACTCGCTATTCTATTTAATCATCATTCGCGTCTAGTCAGAAAGAACGTGAATCTCGTAAAGCTGAGGAGTCTTTGTGCTTCATTCAGCGCCCGAGTAAATACGAGGCTAATGAACTGTTAAACGAGCCCAGGGCGCAATCCACGTTGTTTCCTCATATACCAGAATATGAATAGTTATTCAAAAGTTGGCTGGCTCTTAGAGAGCTTTATCACTCTAATATCATATAGATATATATAACAGCTTCATTTTCGGCTCTTGTTTCAAAATTTAATACTGTTCTTTTATCCAGTTACTCCGCGATGAGAAATATTCTCTTCCATCAAATATGATCTTCAAAGCCAGCCCGGAATCTGATGCAAAATGAACGTCTCTTTCGGGTTGCTTTGATGAATGTAGCGTTTCACAATTCATAGCGTTAACGTTAAAACCCGTGGGTGGACGCGACGTGCGGCAAGGGAAAAAGATGCCGAGCGCGATACCGGTAGCCGAATATAAGTTTTGAGTTTGCCAGGGGAAAAGAAGCCGAGCAATGGGGCAAGAGCGAAAAAGGTGTTGTGGAAGTCCATATACGCGCGCGCAGTGCGGGTCACCGCGCGAGTCTCTTTATGGTGTATGAAGTGCCTCTCGAGACAGCCTATGCGCCTGATGAGTGTGTCACACATCCCCTCGAGTCTCGTTCTAGCTTTTAAAAACCTAACCAACATCTCGGCGTTGTTCTGGGGCTACGGAGCCTCTGTCTCGCGCGCGGCGCAGCGCGGAAGCTTGGCCAAACACCCGTCGAAAGACGAGAAGCGTAAAAAAAACTTCCCCAACTTGTATGGAACTCGTTACATTATGCGGCAAAAACTCGCTGAGCTAGAAACCGCCGGTGAAAAAAGTATTCCAGCAGCCATTGGGAAAAACACGAGAGCCTCGAGAACAGTGTTGGAATTCCCGTCGTATCTACGACGAAGGGACTGCCTTTCTTTTCACGGGTGAAACAATGTATTGCCTGGTGTGTAGGAACCGGGCAACAAACGATCAAGGCTATACTACCCCGAAGATGCCGCCGAATATGAGGCCGTATCAAATTTTTCTATTCAATTTCTACCTCGACCGAAGAAAGCAACGTCGTCGAACCGTGAAATAAACCCGGGAGAAAATGATAAATCATCGGAGGCTCGCGGGAGCTGTCGTTAAAAAAGCTCCCGATACTTATTGGCAAATAATGCCAGCACAGAACAGCGTGCGACCGTCGCTCGTCGCCCGATAGATTGTGGTATTGTCAGCGAGGCTCGCAGTCGTAAAAAAGCGAATCTTAGCCACCGAGCTTTAGCCGCATATCCGCGTATATAGATATAAACGTGTGCAATGCCACCGGGACACGGGGCAAAACCTCGCCCGTGACACCAGCCAGCCCATCTGGACATTATATTGCACTTCGGGCAAATATGTCGCGGCAAAATACGGTGATTCGACTCCGACGGCCCGAACGCTCGTAAACTTCTGGTCATGCCCGCCGCGACAAAAAGAATTACTCTGGCCCATTGCGCCGTGTTAAATATGACGAGAAAATAATAAAGTGTTTTCACAGGACAACCTGAGTGTTTACACTAAACGTGTTTACGGCCTCGGACATAAAATCTCATTTTAATGTTCAGCCTCAGTGTATACTGTGAATGAGCGTCCACACGCGCAACTACAATGTTTTCGGTTTTTTAAATGTCGAGAAAACATGACCAACTATTGAGTTCCTTCGTAAACTGCCAGTCTTACAGTCGTCGAGTCACCGAGTATGAAATTGATGTCAATCGGTATTTTAATGGTAGGAAAACAAAAAAAATCATATATTGTATTCTTTGACGAATAATCATGTTTATTTTCCGTGTTATTCTTTTACAATAACAATAATACAACGATAAGTAAGAATATTCACTCTATCATATTATGAGAATATAATTGCTGATATTTATAATATACTTCTGCAATACAGAAATTTTAAAGTATTTCGAGTGTTTTCGTCTTTTACTTTATCGCAAAAGTAAGTACTACAAAAATATGTTGAGAAGCAGTGCAGAGCGAGGTAACTTCATGGCTTAATCAAGCGCAGTCGAAAACGTGACTGGGACGGTGCTGAGGAAGAGACAATTGGAGTGAAAGTTTAACGCAAAAACCTTTTAGCCCAGTGCCGAGCAAAGGGGCGAGGACTGGCTAGGCAACGGAGCCGATAAAAAATAAAAGCCCTCATCTGTAATAGGAAAGGAAGAGGGAGGGAGAGAAGTTTGGGGGACGGGCGAGGGGACAAGAGAAAGAGAGAGAGATAGTCGTCGCGTTGCATCGGAGTTAAAGCAGCAGCAGCAGCAGCAGCAGAGACGAGTGCGTATATGCATTAATCTTTGTCCGTCGCCGCTTTTTTTTTCGCGCGGCTCCCCATTATCCTTCTCGCGACATTTAGCAGCGATTACTCGCGAGCGCGAGTTGTCACAAAGCGCGAGAGTCGCGTTGCGCCGCTCTGCCCTTCATTTGTCTCTCTTTTTTCGGCGCTATACTCGCGCGCGTCGCTCTCTCGCCGAATTTTATGAATTATTGTCTCTCGCGACCATTGTGCACTGCCTCGCCTCAACAAAGCCGCAATCGAGAAATAAAACGATAGGCCTACTCAGCGTGAGGACACCTCACATTTGCAACTCCGATTCCGCTGAAACTTTTCAAGGCAGTCTTTTCATACCCAAATAAGTGCGTATTTTGTACGTCAGTATACCCATGCGAATAGGCTAGGCATGCGTGTAAAGGTCTGCCTCATTTGCATAAAACATGACAATATCTCCAGGAAGTCGAAACATTTGGATGAACCACTGCAGATATAATGTGTAATGGGTGCGCATAGACCAGAAATTCAACGAGATCCAAATGCGGCAGATTTAGGAGCCTAAAGTAAGTCCCCAAAATATTGATGTATTTTTCCGCTGAAATATTGATTCTTCGGTTTATTCGGGATTTTTTCCCGGCAAATGACGCTCCATACCGAATACAAACTTGAATACGACGGAACATTTCGATTTCGACCGGGGCAAGATTATAACGAACTGGCGAACACGATCGCGAGGTAATGTAACCGGGCCAATGAGCTTGGCTCGAGGAATAAGGAGGTGTTGCAACGGACTTTTCTCAAAATCAATTTTCGAAAAGTACAGTAATCAAGGCTCTCGACCGAGCCGGGCCCCTCCGAGCATGATTGTACCGGCGAGAATTGGAAATAACAGCGCTTGAAAAAGTCGCAAATGATTATCCGTAAAAAGAGCTTAATGACGTTTTTATTCGCGAATCATCGGTCCGGAGATTTCTCGGAACGGATGAATTCCCGGAGACGAGACGGTATCGAAACGACCAGAGGCAGAAGTGCACCCCGGGCATTTTTGCACCTCGAAAAGCCGCGTCGCGACATTCCGGGGCGTGTGTATGTGCGCTCCCGCATCTCTTAACGCCGTGGCGGGTTCTCACTCGCGCTGTATATTCACTTTCCAAATTGACGACTTTCTTGTCGTGTAGCGAGCTGGCGGGTCGACGGCGGCGCACCGGAACACCTCCGGGCGAACCACGCGTTTTTTACCTTTTTTACTCGCCGCGGGTCCGAGAGTACCCGAATTTAACGTGGCGCTGCACGCGTGTGATAGTAAAGCGAATTTGTGGCCGGCCATGCCGGCAAAACTGGCCGGACCGAAGCCCTGAGTGAGATATTCACTTTTCATGTTCATTGAATTAGAAGTAAGCTATAACCGGGGTTGGGTAATTTTACGAGGCGATAATATACCCAAACTGACATTTGTTGACTCGCACACCTTACATGACTTCTCCAACGACGTCATGCCAATGAAACCAAGTACATTCTGTTGCGAACGAAAAAAAAAAAATCCACCGTATCGTTCGATCAAACTTTCACAGTTCGTTCATCCTGTTCTTAGGATTGCGCATGGCTCATCTTGTTGCGGAGGAGAACCGCGAAACGAGTTTGCCTTCTTCGCAAATATCACGCGATGGTCGATCAGAAACGAATAATTACCAGCTTCCCAGTGTCGAAGCTGGAGAAAAACGTCACAATCGTCGAGTTTTCCGGATGAAAGAGATGGAAAAATTAATACGCGGATATAAGCCTGTTGTTTCGAGAAACATTTCACGATTTTGTAAATGCAACACTCAATATTTTTCGAGCTCGAAAGGGGCCCGTATCAATTGTTTTCTAACATGAATTCGTCCACACACCAGTCGGCGCGCCCGCGTTCAATCCACGAGCCAAGCAAGCCGTAAAAAGCGAGACAAGGGTAAAAAATGGAAGCGAGCACGTCAGCAACATTATATGACACTTGGGTCATCTCTCGGGCGATTCCCACGTGCGCGAAAATCACGGCGTGCCTTCGACGGAAGTCGGCGGCGGGTAATCCGGAGAAGTGACTTACGCGCGCGGCGGCGGCGGCGGCGGCGGATTTTTCGTCCCCGCGCCCCGTCCCGGTGTAAAAACGGCGAACGAAAGTTTTTCGCCGGGCGTTACATTTGTCGGATGGCTCGGGAGACGGACAGAGAGAGTAGAAGCGGGAGGGTAGGGCCAGACCCGGCCATGCGAACGTCGCCCCGCGATGCAGTCGGGGAATGCCGCTTAGGACGAGTCGCGCGCGCGCATACCTCGCCGCTGCAGCTGCGCTCGCGAGCCCCTCCGATCCCCCGTGAATATCTCCTCGCTTAATTTGTGTATCAATTAACCGCTCCATTACTCGATTAAGCTATGTGTCTCCGGATGTTTCCACTGCGTTCGCTCCCCTCCCCCCGCGGTGCGCCATTGTCCTCTCTCTCCGTCCCCAACGGTCTGATTACTCGAACGATGGAGATTGCCGAAGGTTTCCCCGTGAATTGATTGACAATCGAACAATACTATCCACGGAATTTTCAACTCTCTATTTTAATTTTATCATTGTGTATGCTTATTTTCCGAACAGTGGAAGAGGTACAAGACATAACGTGTACGTAATACGAGGAACTGGCACGTTTTTAAAACTATTTTAAAAATGTTTTGACGATTGTTCCTAAATATTTTTGTTTGAGGCATACAGTTATTAGATCATGGTCCACGAATAGCCGGCAAACTGTCGGCAACGAGTGTTACATGTTCACACGAGTGATTACAAATAAACGCACCAGTTGGATACGATATTCTATGTTACGAGTGCTCGTGTAAACAGCATTTGAAAAAAAGCACCAGTGCGTGAAATCGCATTTCACGGGATATAGAAATTTACTAATCCAACTTAGTAGAAGAAAACCTAATGGCCGTTACTACATTTCATAACACAGAGTACTCTATTTTTGGTAAAGATTAGAATTACAGATAGTGAAATTTGCTAATACTGTTTTTCAAGTAAATTCTAGTAAAGTTTACTATACTAAAGTAGTAAACTTTACTACTAACTTAACTTTACTATACTAGTAAAGTACTATACTAGTAGAATCTCCTATAGATCGAATAATAAATTTTTTTTTTTTCTAGTGATGATTACTATATTTTGAATAGTAAAGTTTACTAATATGACTTAGTTGTTCTCTTATGGTACTAGAAAAGTTAGTAAAAAATCTAGTAACCATTATTATACTTTTCTCTCAGTGTAGTAACATCAAGTATATTTGTTTTGGGAGCGACAGTTGAATGTTGCTAACTTCCAACACAGCAAATTTTTCTAATAATTCTTGGTAGTGGGAGTTTTGTTTTGCATAGTCGAATAATGATAACCCACATTAGTATCGTATTATTGTTAATTACAAATCAATCAAATGTGACACTGACTAGTAGACTACTTGGGATGCGAGTCACCAATCTTGACCAAAATTTTTTGGTGATTACTTGTGGCAAGAATAGAGTGTATCCAAAGTTTTAGAGGGTGCAACGCTTCCAAACTTTCAAGATATCAATATATGTATTTTAGTTAGAGGTCTCGCTTCAAATGACAATATGTGATCTGATACGTATTTCCCTCACTGCACTACACTTTCACTGTTCTCACTGAACACCCCATCACATTTTATCCTGAAAAACATATAGAAGGAGTAAATAATTCAGTGTCAGAATTGATTTTCATTCATGAAAACTTCAATTCTGAACATGTGTCAACCAATATTGTTCCGTCGAATCGTATTCGCCGTCAGTCAGATTCGCGACGTTGCAAGGCCGTACGCCTTTCCGGAGAAGCGCGCGTGCCTCCCTCTATATAAGCGCGGGCTCACGGGGTGTCGGTCGGAGTTTTCGCGCCCGCTAATGAATCGCCGCTTCCGTCTTAGGGGTGGGGGACAAAAAGAATACGCGCGAGGACCGCGCGCGCAGTCATTTTCGTCAGTATATCGAGTCCACTCGAACGGTCATCACCTATAACCGGCGCGCATCATTAACCTCTTTATCGCGATAGTTCTTTACAGTGCTTCTCTCTTTCTCCCTCCGCATAAATCCGAGCAACGCGCTCTATACGCGAACCAACATCTCGGGTTTATTCGTCGCGCGAATCTCGGCGACGACGTTGAGCCGAGCCTCGCTCTATCGATCTGCGATCCCTTGTGATCTGCGGAGTGTTTTCCACAGCGAAAACACTCCATTCTAATCGGAGCACAGTCTCAGCAGCGGCATACCACCGCCTACACTGCGATCCCTAGTGATCTGCGGAGTGTTTTCCACAGCGAAAACACTCCATTCGATACGACGCGGCTAGCTACCGCACACACACATGAAAACGCACACTCATACACATTCCCTAACTCACACCTTCATTTGTATATATTCATTTTATCATTTTTCGAGGAGTTTTGGCCGCAAGGTCTTTCTTCTCTGGGTCTAATATATATTTATATATTACGACCCTAACATTGTGCCTTTTTATTTAACCCTATTCTCTATCCTATCCATCTAATCAATTTTTGAATTCACGAAATCCAGCGTAAAGTTGGATTTCGACCGTACAAATATCATAGTATAAAAAATAATATTAAAACTTATCTCCTTACAGTTTCCTTGTAGAATACAATTCGTAGAATATCTAATCTAATTGGGAATCCACATTCGATAACTTTTTGGCGATATAAGCGAAGCACGTGTGAAACTTTCATCCAGTAGTAAGTAGTCAACAGTTGGTCAAACATGTTACTAATCGTCATCGTCTCATTATTGTGCCAAGTCTTCGGTAAGTTGCCTCGCTTACGAAATAATCATCAACTTGGAAGTCATTCCTCTTCGAAAAGTTCAATCACTCGATAAATAAGTCGTTTCGCTATTGCAGGGGAGCCACGTCCCATAGTAAAGGGATATACAACCGACATTGCGTTTCACCCATGGGTTGCCTCAATACAGTTCAATTGTCACCGCCATTGTGCTGGCAGCGTAATATCCGACAGTGTCATCTTGACCGCAGGTCACTGCATTACCGAAGGTCCGCTTGACAAGTTAGTCGTGCGAGTAGGCAGTACGAGAACCGACTCTGGAGGCTCGTTGCACAACGTCGTTTTTATGAAGCGGCACGAAAACTACACCGAGATTTCCCGCATTTTCGTGAACGATTTGGGCTTGGTGAAAGTGTCACCACGTATCGCATTGAGCACGTCGCACAGGAACGTGGCCAAGATTCAACTGGCGGAAAAATGGGACGAAGTCATCTCAGGTACAGGGGCGAGTGTGGCTGGTTGGGGAGTACAGACACCAGGAGGCAAAGGCATATCCTCCCCTGAGATCAAGAAGACCTTCCTGCGAATCGTAGACACTCACGAATGCTCGAAATCTTGGGGAGACAGATCAGGCACATGGATGGGTTTGTACAATCAGATTTGCGCAACGGGTGTTGAGGTTGGCGGTGATATTTGCCGGGGCGACTCCGGTAGTCCACTTGTTGTCAATAATATTCAGGTCGGGATTTCAGTCTGGGGCAGTTGTGCTGATCCTAGATTTCCAGCTTCAGTCTATACAGATGTTGCTCGTTTCCGTGACTGGATAGATGAAAATGTTGCATTAATGATAATGATGTAATACACCCGAAGAAATTTTCGATCTTATTTTGTATATTCAAATAAATCATGAATGGTCTTGATTCTCAAATTGTTGGTTGACCTAATAACGAATCATACTAACTTGCCAAAACGTCACTAATTCTTCAAGATTCGGAAATGTATTTTTAGAATTTCAAATCTTCATGGTTCATGAAACAAATTCTTTCGTTAGGTTTCGTGTATATCCTAAGAAATTGTAAAGCATTAGTGAAATTTCGATCACTGGATTACAGAGAATTTTCACTAAAAACAGTTTCCAGAGTAGACTTGACAATCAGATTAAATGAACATCTCAGTACTTGTTAAATTTATTGTTCAGCCTGTATTCGGAAATAATCATTAGTTCAAGTGCATTACGCAAAACAAAGAACATCATATTGTTTTAACCGCATATGCAATTGAATTACTCTTTACATTACGCACATGTACTGAAGATAATGAATAATTGATAAAAGAAAATTCTTATCTTATATCGTATTCATCATAAATGTATATTCTAATAAGATGAGAATATTTAAGAACTGAAATTGGAGTTCGAATTGATTATGAAGTTAAAAACCGCTGCCAAGTGCCTTAGCAGTATGCTTTCTCAAAGAGGCTTTAACATCACCCACAAACGCATCCCAAACCTGTATTTTCACCATTCCACTAGCGGAGATACTATAATTTATTTTTCAAAAATTACGAAAATATTATTTAATCAGTTCAATTCGTATCTTTGTGACTGTGTAAAGTGTCGTTCTTTTTCAATCGACCAAACTTTGTCGCGAGTGTTAATGTCTGCCCGGATTTTCTTATTATTTGATCTAATGCAACAAAGCAAACGGTTCTAGGTTCTACACGGTGCGAGACATTTGGACCTGCTTAATTTTTGGATCAATTCATCTTGTGACTGTCATACGGTTTAATGGTGGTTAAAATCGATCCGTCCTGCCCTTAAGTCCGTATTTAGCAAACTTGAAGACTCATTTTGATCATTTTCGACGGCTGATGTTGGAAATGATCAATTCAAAATCTATTTTGATCATTTTCGACGGCAAAAGACACCAAATTTTCCCAATTTTCTCTATAGCACGTTGAAAATACTGGAAACGAAACTTACATGAATTTTTTCCCCCTTAGCAACGGTTGCTAGGACGGTGAACAACGGTTGCTAAGGAGCTAATTGGGAAGATTTTGTGTCCTTTGCCGTCGAAAATGACGGCAATAGGTCATAAATTAATAATTTCCAACATTCGTAACGGTTGCTAGGGAGGTAAACAACGGTTGCTATGGAGAAAATGGGACAATTCAGTGTCCTTGGCCATCGAGTGTGACTTGAAACTGATTTTCCGGCTTGCCCCAATGAGCACTCATAAGGATTTGTGAGGAAACACGTTAAAAACGGTTGCTAGGGAAATAACCAACGGATTTTGCTGAAAATTGATCTCGGGCTAGATCTTGCCACAACTAACCGGTGTGCAAAATTTCAGCAAGATTGGACCATTTCTTCGAGAGTTATCGTGGACGAAAAAAAACGTTACTCATATACATACATACATACATACATACACACACATACATACAGACACTTTTGGATTTCCATGTTTTTGACCCGTAGATTACGAAAATCGAGGTCCCGAGGTCTGATTCGGTGGGTCGATTTTTGGCCCATTACAAAGCTTTCCCTTTGAGAAAGCAAAAAATAAAGGACAGAATGACGATTCACATACTAATTGTGCCATGTTAATTACTAATTGGTCAGATGTGAGATTGAGTGAAAGTCAAATAAAATTCGATTCCTCACAGTAATTACGTTACTAAGCTCATTTTTAGAATATCTAATCTAATTGGGAATCCTGATTCGATAACTTTTTAGCAATATAAGCGAAGCACGTGTGAAACTTTCATTCAGTACTGTAAGTGTTCAACAGTTGGTCAAACATGATACTAATCGTCATCGTCTCATTATTGTGCCAAGTCTTCGGTAAGTTGCTTCGTCGACCAAATATTCTTCAACTTGGAAGTTTCTCCTCTTCGAAAAGTTCAATCGCTCAATAAATAAGTCGTTTCGCTATTGTAGGGGAGCCGTTGCCTATAGTAAAGGGACACGAAAGCAACATTGTCTTCCACCCATGGCTTGTCTCGATACAGAAACATGGCTACCACCATTGTGGTGGCAGCATAATATCCGACAGTATAATCTTGACCGCATGTCACTGCATTTCCGATTATCCGCTAGACTCGTTACTTGTGAGACTAGACAGTTCGAGAACCGACTCTGGAGGCTCGTGTCACAGCGTCGTTACGATCAAGCCTCACGAAAACTGCACGAAAACTTTTCACCTTTTCCAGAACGATTTGGGCTTGGTGAAAGTGTCACCACGTATCTCGTTCAACGCACCATACAGAATCGTGTCCAAGATTCGACTGGCGGGAAAATGGGACGTAATCATCCCAGGTACAGGGGCGAGCGTGGCTGGTTGGGGAGCAGAGTCAAAGTTGGACTATTCAGTCCCCGATGTCAGGAGGACCTTCCTGCGAATCGTCGATAGTCAAAAGTGCAAGGAATCTTGGGGAGACAAATCAGGCATCGAGATAGGCATAAGCAATCAGATTTGCGCCACGGGCGTCGAGGTTGGCAGTGATGTTTGTTATGGCGACTCCGGTACTCCACTTGTTGTCAATAATGTTCAATACGGGATTGCAGTCTATAGCAGTTGCGGTAACACTCGGCATCCAGCAGCTATCTATACAAACATTTCTTATTACCGTGATTGGATTGATGAAAATTCCAAGAGATTGATGTACAACATATGAATATCAGATGTCTAAATTGTTCTCAGTTTTCCGATAGTAAATTATACAATTTTCTAGGATACTTAGAAGAAACTATTCTAGTCCAGAATTAAATAGCATACATATGAAGAAATGTTTGATCTTATTCTGTGGTCCTTCTCAAATAAATTATGAATGGTCCTTCTTGATCCTCAAATTGTTAGCCGAGCCCATGTTAAATTATAGACTTGCCAAAACATCGCGGATCTTTTGAGGTTACGTCATGTATCTTTAGTACTTCTAAATTCTACGACTCACTACTAGACAACTTCTTATCAACATAAGTGTGTTGATAACACATTAACTCTTTAACACTACAATTGCAGTTTTCACATAATCTCGAAAATTATAGTGTTTTGACTGCATTTATAATTCAATTGATTGTTACATTACTCACATATACATATTAATTTATCTAATCTGAAATACATTGAACTCATTGAAGAACTAAAATTATTATTCGAATTCATCAAGAAGTTGAAAAAATGAATTACAGAATACGTTTTTTCTTTACACGAAATAATATTGTAAAGACGATCAATAATATATTAGAAAACAGAAAGAATATTATAGTAAACGATTACTGAATAATTATTATCTCCCATGACTAAACATTTCCAAGAAAAAAAAAATTGAACCAGAGACTAGACTCCCGCTACCTTGTATTAGGAAATCTAATGGTCTCAAAAAGATTACATCATCCTCAGTCTCTCCTCTAGGAGCCAAAAAGTCTCTAGAATCGCTCGTTACTTACATTACTCGTTACTTATTATACGGTAATTATTCTGCTGCTAAGGGGAAAACTGAATGTAATAGAGTGCGAGACCAGATTCGGATTAAGCGGTAAAATACATTCGGGTAGGGTGGTCTAGTCTTTGGTTCAATTTTTTTTGTGAAGCTGTGCACAGGCTTTCAAACTTTAGGTCCGCGGGTGATTGAATGGGTCCTGTTTGAGAGCCATACGACGAGTTGTGTATCTTAAGCTCATAGTGGGAATATAACTTTATGTAATGTGTAGCGCAGAGTATGCTTGAGGTCTTAGTTTTTGGTATAATAGTACTTTTCGATACAGTAGCACAAAACTAATTCCAGATCTGTGTGACGTTTGCCGCCCGAGCAGAGCGAGAAATGAGAATGTACAACGAACTTCTTTGACGAATCATAATAAAGCCTTTTTTGCCTTCGACACGATGGATTTAAAAATATTTCAGATGATCTAAAGATTTTCTTGAAAATTTGTCCATGATAATAATTATAAAGTTCAGAAAATGGAAGGCTACTCTGGAGCTAATTATTTCGAGTCATAAAGTACTAGACGCATCGTAAAAAGCATGGAATATATATATGAGCTTTACTTGAGTGGTCCATTAGAGTCAGTGACATAAGAAGATGGGTATTATTTAATCAATTTTCACTTCTGCATCAAACGCTAATGAGGAAATATTCCTTGTCATCTTTTTCTGAAAAATGGAATATTTCATCAAGATGCAATTTTTCTTAATTAATAATTTGTTTACATCCACAAGTTTTAAACGATTAATATTTATTTATCAGGCTTAGTGAACCATTCCAAATTCATTAAAAAGTGAGATTGCGAGAGAAAAAATGCAAGCTTTCCTAGCTGGATTCGAACTAGCACCCTCCTGGTTTTTTCCTTTTTTTCTCTCGCAATTTCATTTTTCAATAAATTTGAAATGGTCTACTAAGCCCGATGGATAAATATTTATTGTTTTATATTAATTATTCAGAGAAAAGAGAAGCAAATAAGATTTTTTTTCGGGATAAAAACTAAAAATCAGAAAGGTATTAACGTAACGTAACATTCAGAACGTAGTTTTGCCTGTAAGCCCAGACAGGAAATAATTTCACGAGATTGAAGCAAAGAAGAGAGGGCAGTTTTAAATGGTGCTTGCATAACAGGTCGTACGTCAGCCACGAGATAACGCGGAATCATGTCAATCGTGTATATACACGTGCGCGCGCAAAGAGAGAAGAGGAAACGCAGCAGGAGTAGAGGATGGGCGACAGAATAAAGGAGGGAGAGAGGAAAGGCGAGAGAAGAGGGAGGAGGTTTTCGCAGCGATTACGCGCGGAGAGGCAGATCAAAGCCGTGGACGGTCGGTCGGTCTGTCGGGAGTTTGGGTATAAGGCAAAAAGTGAAAAAGTAGGGGTCTGTAGAGTCGGAGTGTAGAATCCGCGCTCGCAAGAGACACCATTCTCCGCGGGCAATTATCTGTCGGGTCGGGAGCTGTAATAGACGGGCGGCATCTGGGATTGGATCCTAATGACGGCGTTTACTGAATTTATATCGTTTGGCGGTGACGAGGGGCGAACAGAAGGAGAAACAGAGAGAGAGAGAGAGAGACAGAGAGAGACAGAGAGAGACAGAGGATCGGGGCCCTGAAATTGCTCGGGCGCAGGAACTATCCCCATCACTCGCGTCCGGGCCCCCATCAGCCGAGCAGCAGCAGCAGCAGCAGCTACTGTAGCGCGACAGAAGCCCTTGATGTATGTTCAATTACCGCTGGCAGTGTGCGTATATAGTATATATACAGCGGGCGCGTCGGGAGCACACCGCGAAAAGGCGCGTGCGCGCGGATACACGAGAAAAAGTGAGCGGGGCGGTCGAGAGGAAGGGAGCAGGTAGAATGGAACTGTCAAAGGACGAGTCGAGCCGCTCTCGCGGATGAGAAAGAGACATTTGTTACCGAGCGCGGCCCAACCGGGCAGACGAGCCGCTGTCGTCGTCGTCGGGCTGGGACGCGAAGCCGCCGAAGCTGGTGTTAAAATATTGACCGGACATTGCAACGGGGGTGGAGGACGGACGCGAGAGTAGATGCAGAGGAAGGCGTGCTCGCACGGGAAATGGAGTCGAGCCTGGGCCGCGTGATTAATGCAGCTATTTCATAAACTTCGTCCCGTCACACACTTTTTTGCCTCTTTCTTTCTCTCCCTGTCTCTCTTTCTCCCC
Organism: Aphelinus atriplicis; assembly: GCA_020882685.1. Classification (NCBI taxonomy): domain Eukaryota; kingdom Metazoa; phylum Arthropoda; class Insecta; order Hymenoptera; family Aphelinidae; genus Aphelinus; species Aphelinus atriplicis. Next base: position 2,795,627 of record CM037075.1, on the reverse strand, counting down.
GAACCCCTACTCCACGCTGCCGTGCTTTCGTGGAGCAAAGTTCGCGCGCCGCGCTTCAACGCGCTTTCCCTCTCTAGCGCGTTGCTGGAAAATTCGTCCGGCCCCATCCTAATGAGTAATTCTAAATTCAAATGATGTACACCGGGAGGGGAGGAGGGGTGATGGACACACGCTTTTTCACTCTTGCCCTCGCGGCGCGCATTGTTGAATCTTTTAAATACCATCCGAGGGCACCGCGCGACATGTACGTCCGTCTCGTCGCGCGCGCGCGCGCATTGAATTTATAATTAGTTGCTTTTACGATTGTACAATCCGATTAATGGATCGTGTGTCGGCGTGGGATTTCGCGGCAACGCCAATACTCGTGAGATTTTTTTTCGCCCGACGTCAACGGACTTGACGCGGAGCCCGGACTATTGGGAAAATCGAATTAGTTTGGATTTTTTTTTCTAAATAAAAGAATCGACAAGACGATTTTTCTCCGGTCTATACTCGTCGTTAAGCGACAATCCGAGGGTCGAAAAGGAAATGAGAAATAAGAAACCCGGTAATAAATAATCCCGCGACCTCTTGGTTCGACGTCGCACTGCGCCGACATGAATATCGTTACGAAAAAAAAAGTGGGGGAAGGAGAAACGTCAAACGGCAATCGGATGTTCCGACGCATAACAAGATTATGCATTTCCATCAAATTGAATTTCCGAAACAGGGAGATTGCACCGGAGCACAGCCGGGGACGTTGCAGCTCGAAATCGCGAGATTCATCCGCGAGCAGGTCGCCGACGCGCTGCAGGGATATTGGCGTCAGCGCGGGTTAAACGGTCGGGTATAAATTGTGGGGGGCAGCAGGCAGTTGGACCACGTTGCTCGCGGCCGCTGGATCGGCAGGGAATGCAAAATAGATATTTGGAATTCCGCAGCTGTGCGCCTACGCGCAGATGAATCTCTGCGGGGGAGAGCACGGACGTGCACACACGTCCCCAAACGGGTCTTTGTCATTTGGCGTATATAGTATATGTGCATATACATATACGTGTCACGCTTGCCTCCCCCCTCGAGCGGCCGTCGCGCTATTACCTTGGCCCATTGATTGCTAAATATTTACGTCACGCGCGACTCGACGGTGTACACGGACAGCCTGGTCCACATTTTTATTTTTTACCTGGGTCCCGATCGTGGTATATATGAAAACAGCCTGGGTTTTCTCGTGTCAGCAATCGAATGCAGCGCAGTGTGCCTCTGAGAAGGGGGAAAAAATTGCGAAACGACTGGGACAACAACACTTCGAAATGATGCTCGATCGAGTGGCGTTGAACGGAAGGCAAGTTTCCAGGCCGTTGGAGAGATGCGAGATGAAGATCTCCGAGACTGAGCGAGCTGCAGCTGCTCCGCGAGTTTGGTCGATCGGTATTCAACGCGTGTCTTGCTCTACCTCGCAGCTGCGATGGCGCATCTTTCCCGGAAATTTGCGGTTCGGATTATATTGTACATGATTGAATTCGCCAATGCTACATTTGACCAGGGCAAATTAATCAACAAGATATAAAACGAGCGCATTCGTACGCGCGGGTAACTGCCCGGTAACTCACCTGCAACTTATAGATACCGCGAATTTCATTATCGAAACTACAGCAGAAACGCGAGTGAAAGTCATCGTGTGTGTGTGTCGAATGAATTCGAATTTTTCGGTTTTTTTTCTTCCAAATTGCAAGGAAAATCAGATGAAAAATCGGAGGTGTAACGAACCACGCTCGATCGATGCAAAAGCTTTTTCACGGTTGGAAATCGTTCGGGTCTGCCGAGACGAGGCCGACGTAAGATAAGTGATGGAGAGGGCGAGTGCAGAGGGGGAGGGGCGAGATAAGCGAGAGGAGCGGGAGCGGATCGAGAGAGAGAGAGAGAGAAACGGAGGCTGAGCGGACGGAGGCGGGCGAGCCCGTCGGATCTAGTAATTAACGGACACCGTCTCTCGCGATCGCAATCTGCCGTAGCGAGCCGCGAGGCTCGCGTGCTCTTCGCGCGCGAATCGGCCAAAACAACGGCCGCAGTTGAAAAGCCGCAGCCCCGCGATATTAATGCCCGGCGCTGCTCATTATCCGTCGGCGGCGGCTTCAGCTCGACACTACATATATACATATACACACAGATAGGCACGTGCGCTTTGTTGTACATATCGCGACTGGTGTATCGTAGCCCCACGGCAACGACTTCACCAGCGGCGTCCGTCAGCATTGGCCAACCTTGCTTTCCCCTCCCAGATGCCGCTCGGACTGATAAAGTTGCGAGAGACACGAGCTGATAACAACGCGCCAGAGCTGCCTTCTATATATAGCGATCGGCCCAAGACGGATCGCGGAGAGATACCTGTATATCATACAGCAGTTCGAGCGAGGCAATAAGCGACCGAGTTGTTGATGTTTCACTCGTCTCCCCTGGCATATTCATGCGGCAGATTGTGAGAATCAAAGTCGAATCCGATTCCGGGATCTTCGTCCCAATCGCTGCGACTCCGCGAATAATATTGATCGATCTAACGAAGTTGCGGCCGAGGTGAAGTTAGATTCTGCCAAGTACTTGCCCTCGAGAATACATTACGTCCCACGACACTCGATTCATTACATTAGATACGCCCTGTAACCTGACTAATATATTTCTCGATGAAGTTACTCTGAAAACGGAGGGGGTACGTGGAGTGAATAGGTCTTCATTACAGCGGACTCGTTGCCGATAGTCATCATGGGGAGCATGCTTCTATCAAAAGTTACAAATTATTTCAAATTGAAACATAACACTTTTGGCATTGGTATTTTCCAATTTGAATAATGAATAATGCATGAAAAATTTACCCCTCAAAATGATCGGCTGAATTTCTAGAGAACAATTATTTCATACCAAAAACATGTTATTTTTTTTTCTGTTCAAATGATCGCGTATATAAGAAATTATACTTTTATTAACTTCTAATCAATACATAAATTCGGATTGCACAAGGAGAAGCACATAAGAATAACTATCTATCCACCGGGAACTTGCTCGAACCTATACAAGATGGCATACCTTACTTTCAAGAGTACGAAGCGTCCAGCAGAGGACTGCACTACGCTGCACTTGTAATGTATAGAAGCGAGGGAGTGATGCAATTCATTTCCACGAGCATATCTCGGGGGAAAATCGAACTAGAGATGAAAAACCGGTCGATTCGACACTCTAGCCTCTCTCGACAAATCATAACGCGCAAATCCGGCCGTAGGGAGACGGCCCCACAACAACATGCGCTACGGCGTCATAGTTCAAAAAGTCGATTCGAACGATCGCGGCGCGCAAAAGGCGTCTCGGACGGTAGTTCGGGCGCTGGCAAAGGAAAATAATCGTTTCGCGCAAAGGGCCAAAGTCGAAGGAACTCGGTCCACTCATCCGAGAGTTGGGTGTCTCTCTGTCTGTCTGGCGGTGGGGCCGTTAGCCCGGCTGAATGTGCAGACAAGTCCTTTTGAGGATATATACGCGCGAGGCATTGGCGCCGCCAGCGCCGATCGGTCATTAGAAAGCGAGCGTCGTATGTGAGCCGAGTAAAGCGATTACTGCAACTTGGAGTGGAATTTCGGAAATGGGAAACACTCGGGGGCTTTCGATAAGTAGTCCCGGAGTCGCCGGAAATTGCATCGTCCCTCGGCAGATTGGACGCCCGACCTTATACCTCTTGCACGCGACTCCTCTCCCCAAAGAGACGGGGGCCGCTGGGGGGAGGCTCTCGCTCAATGCGAGTCGCGCCCGGGAAATATTTAGCGCGCCGGGGGGGAATGATTGAAAATTGATCGGCAGGCCGGAGGGGGGGGGGCAGGGAAGGAGGGTCTCCATTCTTCGAGACCGCTGCGGGCTAAAATCAAAGCGTGCTGATTCGATGATAGGGATCGGAGAGGCTCGCCGCGACTCCTCTCCTTCCGCCTCGTCGCCCTTCATTCGATTGCTCCTCTCGACTTTTTAATTAATCTACTTTCCATCGCCACTTATTGGGAAAATTTTCCATTTCTCCGACGGTCGCCCCCCCCCTCCTCCCTCCCATTGAATCGTCGATTCGATTGATTAGCGAGAGAAAAAGTGCAGTTTGTCGGGCGGATAATCGTTTGCCATCATTGAATTAATGTAACTCATAGCGAGATATCCAATCAGATTAGCATTTCGTAGCCTCCTGATGCCTTTTGATTCCCGTCAGCCACCATCGATAATTGATCAACGACGCTGCGTACACGCTGGCTCACGAGACGGAGACAGAGACACAGCCCGGCCGTGAAATGTGTGACATTTCGTTAAACTCATCCGAGCCGCTCGTGCTCCAAATCGCGGACGGACGGCTGAAAAAGTGCCCGCACCTCCGTGGTCCGCTGGAGCCACCGAGTAATTACGGTATGTGTGCGCGTTAAAGTAGAGAAAATTTAAAACTGTCGAGGTGACTCGGGGCGTTTCACAAGACAATGGCGCGCCGGAAATGGTTTCGCTGGCTCTGTTTAGATCAGAGGGCAGAAGCAGCCCGCTGTATGGATGCAAAGGCCGCTGGTGTCCTTGGGCGAAAAAGCGCCTCTTGCGCCCGAGCTGGCTCGCGCCTTGCTACTTAGCCCGGCCAATATGCTGCGGCGGGCGCGGGAACGAATGAAAAAGCCGAGGACCGCAAAGTATCTGGTAATTATGGTAGCGGCATGATAATCCTGGCGAAGCCACACAAGCATAGCGGCGGCGGTAGTGTGAGACCGAAGGGAGGGAAAAATGGAGGGCCAAGAAGGAGCGAGTGCTCGCGCGAGCGTTGAACAAAAGGATCTTGTAGCCGAACAAGCCGTATACCAGCGTAGCAGCGCGCGCCGGCAAAAGGAAGGATGCTGACCCACAGAGAGAGGGAGAGCCGAGAGGGAGCAAGGAGACGGAGAGCTTTGACGTTAGTCGCGACGAAAGAAAGAAAGGAAGTACACCCAAGGCAAGAAAGAATAAGCCGCCGCGTGACGGCCACAATGCAAACAATGCCCCGACTTTTTTACTTTCTGTCCAAGCTTTCTTCCCCCTCCCTCCCTCCCTCTTTCTTTTGGCCTCGCATCCTCGTCTCAATTTTACACGATTGCAACCCTCGAGTAAACGACGTCAACGGCCAACTTGTTATTTCGAATCGAGCGATCGTCCGTTACTACGTCGACTAGACAAGAATTAATGCAAAGTATAATCATTACCGAGCTCAAAGGAAAGACTTTTCCGAAGAGAGAAAAAAAACTCAACGGACTATGGTAATACTTTCATCCCGAACATAATGAGAAACGATTCGCTCGACAGGCAATATCTAATAGAAAAAAAACAGCTCGGTTCACCCGCTAATGGCGTGTATACCGAACCGCACGTTTTTTCCTCGCGCTAATACAGCTATCGAAAAATTGAAAACGGGTTCTCGATATCGGGATACTTCCGTCAAACGAAATTCTGCATTTATGAAGAAAAAAAACACAGGGGGGAAACACGGAGGAGTAGTTTGGATTTCAAAAGCCATCGAATTGAATATCGAAGACTGTCCTTGAGAAAGCAGAGAGGAGAACGGAGGAGACGGAGGAGCTTGCAGCAGGCGTTACATTCACGTCATGCGCGAGTTTCTTTCCTTTGCCCGGATCTCTTCTCCATTTGTCACTAGGAGATTTGTAAATGCCTCTTCACGCCCGGCGTCGGAGATCAACTCTGATGCTCCGCTGCTCCAGGAACAAGAACATGTAAAATGCATTCATCAGCTCGCCTACTCACATAACCCCTCGCTTCCTCCCTCGCCCCCCCCCCCCCCCCACAGAGCCACGTCGCTTCCACCCAAGGTGTACTCGTGCTCGCTGTACATTTGCAAGCTGAATTTCTTGGAAAATATTCATCAAGTGTGCGATTCTCGCGACTGTTCGGATTGAAGAAACTTCCCGGCGAAGAACCAATTAGAGTTGAAAGAAAATCGATGTGTCGTGTGTAACAATCTGATCATACGTTAAAAATAGAGTCTCATACCGGCAGTAAGATAGCGCATTTTTTTTTCCTTCAACAATTCTTGATTTTTACAAATCGATTCATGATATAGAGACGCTACTACCCGTCTATTGCTCTATATCTATTTTTTTTTACTTCCAGGGGTTATCTTCACATGGAGATGTACCCATCTCTATATCTATTCACTTTTACATAGAGCAGCCCACAGCTGCTTTGTGTAGATGTTAAACGAACCAATTGTTGTTCGTTGTTTAATATAATAAAAATCTATCAAGTCGATGCATGTGCTATAGATGTTGGATTCAGTCTGCTTCTAGCCTTGCTTGACTTGAGAAAGGTAGAGCGAAGTCTCAGTAGTATATAAGTCAGTCGGTAACTTTGTAGGTTTCGTCAGTAGGTATAGGTAATTTAAAGCTCGTGTAAGAAGAACTTGGTGAAGCAGCACTCAAAAAGGAAGCTCTTCACGGCCAGTGAATTGTCACTATTAAAGCTGTTGTTGCGATTTGAGAGCATCTTGTGGCGTTCTTGCGCTTTAAGAGTCCTCTCGAGCGATAATTGCCACGCCGAGTTGGTGCGCCACTCCATCAGCAGACAAGATATCACATTGAGAACCGTATTGATTCTGAGTGCGACTTTATGAGCAGATGAATTTGACAGACCCTGGGGTAATAGTGTGACCAAAGAGCGTGAATAATTTATTTACTTTGAACAGCTCTTACTCTTTATCAATGATCCACAAGTGGATTTCTTTATGACGGATATTCGTAGAAAAGGAATAAAAGATAAGACACGAATGGGCGGCTCGTTACAATTGTTACATTCGTGCGCGCTTCACTCGATCTGTACTCACGATATTTCGAAAATCAATCTTGCATTCTACATTTTTACATTTAATTCAGCATCATCATTTCGTAATATTAATCAAATCGCAAATAGTTAATGAAACAATTATAGTTTCAGTTGGCTAAAGCATAGTTCGAATTTTCACGATTGAATCTCCAGCAATAAACTAAACTTTATCAATATATATAATTGCATCTATTAGGAATACAATGTCTGGCCAATCGATTATAATAATCAATTTGATGGCATTAAACAATTGTATTATACAACAGCATATTATGCACCTGAGCGAGGTTAGACGATTTCGGCACGCAAAACGTTTGCGACCCGAGCGTAGCAAGGGTGGTAGGTTTGCGCGTGCCGAAATAGCCTAGATGAGCGAGGTGCATATGCTGTTTTTCGTCTCCAGTGGAAGAATAGTGCCATTCTTTGCAAACGCCAGGGAGCAAAATTGACACTTTGCTCCCGCTGGAACGAAAAAGTTTTATTTTACACGTGTATCATACACATGTAGGTAAAAAAACAACAAAAATAGTGTTTATTATGTAATATGTTGTGTATCAAATTGATTATTATAATCGATCGGCAACACCTTATATTCCTAATTGCTGATAGATGCAATTATATGAATGATTCATAAGGAAGAATAAAATTACTCATTGATGAATATTGTTAATCATGGTTTGTATCAATGTTATTGTAAAAGAGTAACAGTCATTTTGTTTCATGAATAAGAATACTACTCATTAAAAATATATAAACTTTATCAAATTGCGCTTTTTAAATCTTAATAATTTTGTAAATCTTTTTATCGTTCATAAGTCATATTTTATTTTTATAAAAACGTTGCCAACTGCCCTGGCAGTATGTTTTGACGAGGTCAAAGGTCCTTCAACGAGAGATATCGCTTACCGAAACTAACTCTGGCACGCTTGCATAATTTCATTTAACGAGCTCTACCTCCTGTCGCGTTAAAGCTTGATTAGTTATTTCAAAAATTTCATGAGGTCTAGTTCATATCTACCAAAATAAGCCTGCATAATTTTCATGTCCTCCTACACTCTGGTTGCTTTACAAGAAAATCTTCATCAAAAGATGTAAGGGTTAATGACCAGTCCCAAATGACGAGGGCCAACCTTTTGCTGAATATCGAATAATTTTCAGACTGTTCCAAAGGCGCCTGAGAAATTTCATCCGCAAGATACTTTAGTAGACTCGAACAACTCGCATAAATATAATCAATTATTTGTCGCTGAAGTTATCAAAAGCACGTGTTCCGAGCAGCTACGCACGAAGGCAATGCCATCCCCGACGCGCGTGCAATTTTCACCTGTCTCTCCGCGAGCTATGCAGCTGTAGAAAAAAAATGGCCGGCATTGCCTGTTGCGCGCGTCGTATCAATCAGCCGCGCCGGAAGATCATGCGTTTGTGTGTGCGCGCGTGATTATGCGCGCGGAGCATCGTTCAGGATGTCGGCGTCCGCTGTAATGTCACCACAGCTGCTTTATGCAACAGACCGGTTGCGACAGAGGACCCGACAAAAAGATGATCCGAATGATTTCATTTCAACTCATGATTCGTTTAAGATTATTCTTTTCATTCTTTTTCTGCAAGAATATTCGTTTTTACTTTTTATTCATCGGTCGGTTCACCGGAAAAAAATACTAAACAGCCCTTACATTTTGATTTTTCTTTTTTGATATCACAGTATCTATATACCTATAATCCGATTTTTCAATATACCTGACTCTTCTAAGAGTCGTCGATAAAGCATAAAAATTGACGAATTGATTAACCACTTAGTTGGAAATTCGCTCAATTAGCAAATTAATAATAAATCTAATGAAACCAATTTCTAACTAAATGGCAAGTGGTAGTTAATCAATTCGTCATTCTTTATTTATTTCCTATTCTTTTAGTGTTGATTTTCCATCCTTAGATTAATTACGATAATTTGGAATAATAAGGTAGGTGTACCCAATATGCGCCACCCTTCGTATTTCATATATACGCGCGTCTAGAGCATCGCCGCGGCACAGAATCTTGTCGGCAATGCTAAATAATGAGGAAAGAAAACATTTTCACCGGTCGGGAACCCTTATACCAACTTGTTACAGCTCGTTTTATCCATTTTTTCGCCAATTTTCATTCTCGATCTAATTTCGCTTAGGTAAGTGCGAATTTTTTTAATACCCTTAAACTGGGCCAAAAAAATCGAGCGATATATCGTCCGATTCCTTAACATCCCACCTTCATCATCCAATTTTTTATTTCATCTTACACCCCTTTTATCAACCGTTTCAATAGCTCTTCGTTATTTTTATCAAATGTATCCAATATGCGCCACCCCTATTTTCTTGTTCTAGCTGCTAAAATCAACCCATTGATAGTAAATATTCGCCCAACATGGTCGAAAGAGAATTTAGTTCAAGCTCTGGAGCAGGTCAAGAAAAGTGAGATATCGCAGAGGATGGCTTCGACTATAAATAAGATGCCTCGTCGAACATTTCAACGATATGTCAAACAAAAGATATCCGAAAAAAGGAAAATGAGTCGACCATATGCGTTAACGACAGTACAGAACGAAGAATTATGTAGTTGAATTAAACGCTTAGCAGATATTGGCTATCCTATAACGAGAAAAATCTTGAGGTTATGCGTTTATAAGTACTGTCTAGGAAAAAAAAATCAAACAGAATTTTTCTACCATCATGACAATAGCTAGTCTCAAATAGGCTCGGACATTTTTTAAATTTAACTCTTCCATTGCAGTGAGAACATCTCAATTATATTCAAAATTACACTAAAAAGAATGTTCATCAATTTGAGAGATTAATATTGGAATTAGATGTTACATGAGTTAATTTTGTTGATTCAAAAACAACGGTTTTTCATGAATTTTAACTGAAAACTTGATTTGATTTAGGTTGTTAGAAGTTCATATAATCTATGTACTATGGTTTAATCAAAGACAAAATGTGTTTTTCAATAAAATTATATCAGAAATATACTGTTTTGTTTGTATTTTATTCATTTCAGACATGCTTCCTGCTTCAAATTGGATGAAAAGAAGTATTTTCAGGGTGGCGCCATATTGGGTACACTAAAAATTTTTAAACCGCGGTATCTTAGCGTAGAACTGTTCAAATTAAAAAAGACTTAGCTCATTTTGTAGGTATTGAGTAGACCTTTCATTTGATACCAATTATGTTCGAAAATATTCATTTGACGCTGTGTAGTGACCTTTCTCGCTTAGGTGGCGCATATTGGGTACAGGTACCTTAGAATACGAAATATAATTTTTCTGAATTCCCGACATTTTCTCATGAAATTCGCCTGAAACAGTGGAATTCACAATTTAGCTAAGGTAAAATACCTCGATTTCACTTTGGCTAAATTGTGCTAAATTCCACCTCGATTTTTTGACAGGTTACATGCATCACTGAGGCTAACCACGTATGGTTTTTTTTTTTATTCCGTGGAAGTTTTCAATCTGACTTCGTTGTTTCCTCTTCTCGCTGTTGAAGTGCATTCATACAGCTCGTTTTTTTTTCTTCCAACTTTCCCAGTTCATACGGGACGCGCAGCACTTTGGACAAGAATATACATCAAATATTCAAGCGCCTCAGATTCGGAAGTAGTGGTTATATTCTCAACTGCGCAGAGCCGAGTGAATTAGCTTGGAACTTGTCTCGAACGCCGTCGTGTCGCAAACCTCGTCCGTCTTGGTCGCACGCAATATTCAGTGAAACGCTTCAGAGACGACGGGGCGAGAGTTCAAGATTCCGCGCGATATGCGCGTGCAGACAATGCCTGACTAGTGTCTCGCTCGATGGAATCTTCGTTCCGCTCTTTTCGCGATATCCAGTGTGACGAAAATCGTTGTCAAAGTCCTGACGCATTTTAAATCTTATCAAGCGTGACATTATCCCGTTTAATTAGATTTGATTAGATTATTTGAAAACTAAAGTTCAACCGAGTTTATCAGCCGTGTTTTCATTACTAAGTTGAGTGAGATTTCTCGTGGTACAAGGATAATTTAGCGAAGGTGATATTTGATTTTTTAGTGAAGGGATATTTGATCAGGATCAGAAGAAAAATGGCAATTGACGTCATCATCGGCGAGCGTTGGAAATATATCGTATGAGTATAAGGACCGATCACCTCTAGAAAAATTGTATGCAAGTAAATCGAAAAAGGTATTGCTTGGGTACCATTTGATATCTGTCGTAAGGTATCAGGACATCGTGGGCTCAAATATCATCTGGGCGATTATTTTTCGAGAAAAATTCAAAGCTCAAAATCCACATGTCCACGAGCACAGTATGAATTACACTTTCGATAACTTCGCTCAATATCCAACGCCCACGTGAGATTGAGATATCGACAGATAGATGGGACAAAACCCTTTCGGCTCGTCGATCAGTCAAATTTTCCATCTGAATCGCTATCGCATTAATCTTGTAGAGTGCGAGGCGTCGCGTCGCGTCGGGGGCAATGCATCGATAGGGGACGGAACAGTCCGTCGCGAGAAATGCTAATCGCACTGGAGGCAACGCACGGGAGAGAAAACAATCGCGCGGCTCTCGACAGCCGAGGAAATAAGAAAGAGACTGGCTGATTTGAGACGCTGAGGGCAAAGTCTGCAGAGCGTGCTCGCGTCCATACAGGCGCGCACCAGCTCCTAGGATGCAAATTTAAATTCACTTCCGCCATTCATCTATCAGGCGCCAGGGATGGAGGCTGAGGCACCTACACCACAAGCCTGCGGATACCGGGGCGCATTGCTGAATATCCCTCGCGTCGAGAGCACAAAGTACTAATTCATCACGCCCTCCAACTGCCTACCAGCAATACCTTGATATATATACACACACACGTATATACGCTTGCGCGAGCGCGCTTACGATAGAGCGAGTGGCGCAAGATGCTGCGCCGCGATATTGCCCGATCAAGAGCGCGATGAAAGGGGGACGTCTCTAGCTCGCAGCCGAGCTTGCGCTTCTCGTCATTCATCTTACCAGACAATAAAACGTGAATTTGCATGCTACCTACCCTCGGAAAAGTTTGACTTTTTTTCTCCTCACTCTTCCTTGCTACTCGGCGACAGTTTTATCGACGGCTTTTATTCCTCTCATCTCTATCACTGATATACATACAGATGCAACGCTAAGCCCAAACCACAATTCCCACCTTTATTGAATGTGTAATATCGATTCTGATCTAACATCAAAAATGTTGTTGGCTTCACCAAAACACAGTTGTCACATATGGATTACATCGAATTTAAATATTGAATCTGTTTAAAAGTCATATTGTATCAATTTTTTCCGCCAAAATTGTAAATAACCATCGATATTACTGAGAGACGTGATGAAATATGCGAGTAACATTCTTTAGTTCTATTCATATGATAATGATTTTTAAAAGTATTTCTAAGAAACGAAATGTACATACTGACGATTGTGTGTGAATAAATCAATTCTGATTAAAAATCACGTTGTAATTTAATGATGCAATTTGGATTAAAGCTATAACAGAAGTTATTTAGGTTATTTAATCAAATGATAGTAAACCTCAATAATGAGTACTAAACATGTTACGTTATAGTAGAATATATTAAACTCTATAGAATAATTGAACACTGCTATAAATTCATATTCATATTGAATCAGTTCAATTGTTTTCACAAAAGTTTAATAGTGAGTATCAGAGATTAATATACCAGTTAGGTATTAAGAGTTCTTGAATAATATTGTTGTCAAAGAATAAGTTAAAGTTAAAAAAAATTCAATAAATATGTCTAATGAATATCATCGTTAGTATCTTCGAAAAACCAGATTCAACAAGATTCAAATAAAATAATATCTAATCAATTTCGATAGTCAATAAAAAAATATAAATAACAATATCCAAAATTTGCTGATTCTATCTTCCGACATCATTAATTCATACAACTGATTCTTCCAGCCTTCCCAGAATAATACGTTTTTAGTTGATTCTCTATAATTAATCTAACTTGCACAAGTGTCTCAAACACTTGAAATCAAGACAAAGTCAAGATTGTAAAATAATCCTTTTCTTATATTAGCGATGAATATTTATCTTCACCTTTAGAATTTCTAACAATATCAATGAAGTCATTTTCCTGTAGGCACCTTTTTCTATTACCCATCAACAATGCCAGTACAATAAATATGAAATACAATACTCAAAAGCTCTTTTTACAAAGTGTGTGAATAATATGGATAATATTTTCATATTTCTAATAAAAATTTTACTTTCACTCCAAAAGTCCAACACTATTCATAGGTGTCCATATATTTCATAAACCCATCAAAAATGTCAGTTCAAAAAGTATTCCAAGGACCTTCCAATAAGTCTGTACATGATGTGTTGAATTTGTGAATTTTCTGGATATATCAAAAACATTTTACGAGATGAACTGAAAACGCATGTGTAACATTCGAAATCTGATTGAGAAATGCGTCAAGGGCTGAAAATCAGTCGGCGAACGTGCATACACTATGGAGTTGATTCATAATGCAAGAAAGTTTTTGATTTATATGTGTACGAGACACTTGTGCAAGCTAGATAGATCATTGAGAGTCAAGTACAAAAGCGTTACTCTGGGAAGGCTGATAGAATCAATTATATATAAATTCAATATATTTTTCTTGAATATTGATGGGAAAAAAATCAATATATCCAAAATAACAGTTTTCTGCACTACCTTCCGAATGCTTTTACTTCAACGATCGCAGCAGCAGTTCTAACTGAGATGGTACAGTCAAATGAGAGAAATTCGTTTTTACCGATTGATGATAAGTGTTTATATTAAGGTAAATTGAATTTTATCAACATTTTTAGAAGTTTTGAATCAAACTTCGAACATTGATTTAACCAGTTTTTGACAATCAGTAATGTTTATATTGAGACTGAATTAATTTCGAATGTTATTGTTTGAATCTTGATTTGGAAGACAATGTACACAAACCACGTAGAATGCGAAGAGTATACAAGATAACAGGTGGAATCATAAATTATGAAGATAAATTAGTGAGTTGATTGCGGATTGGTGAAAATTTTAATTTTGGCACAGCGTAAAATTAGCATGAAATTACTGGGGTCTGGAGTTGATGCTCTAGTGTTCGCTATTGAAATGGCCATTGGCAGTATTAACTTGAGTGTAAACATCGAATCCTTTTTTCACACGAGATGACTGAAAGTTACGTAATGTTTCTTATCATATTGAATGCGATGGAAAATCGTACACAGATAAACCTAACTCACTGTAAAACTCTAAACGAGCCATGCAGTTCTTGGATCCGAGCTTTATTGAAAAAGATGGGAGCAAATAATAATTCTGTGCTTTAATGGAAAAGATGTGGAAAATGAGAATTCTTTGCTGCAGAGGCAAGTTTATGGCTTTTTCAATTCTTATCAGTACATTGTTCTGTGCAAATAAATTTTTATTTTCAGTGGGTAGGAAATTAGTATGCTTTGTCCCACATTTCTAAAGCCCAAGGTGAAATTCTGATGTGACTTCTACAATGTTATCCAACGAAATGTCATTTGCATAACAATATCAAATCTCGGTAACCATGATGAATTTCAGTGTTGTTTTCAGTTTCTTTCGTTTTACTAAAGACACAGTTATGACTTCATGAATTCTTATTTATGTTGAACAACCGCTGGTTTGAAGTAATATCTGCAAGTTTAGTCATTTTAGTTATTCGGCAAACCTTGGTTATCACACCCACGATTATTGCATTTCTTGATTTGACTCGTTTGCCACTAGAGTCAGATGTGATTATTCGAGTATGAAGTATTTGACTCAATTTAGTCTAGAGTAACCCTTGACAGAAAGAAAAATCTAGTCTAAGAATGATTTTTTTCAGAACAAATATTGTACAGAGAGTAAAAAGATTTATCCTGGAGTTTGATCGCAAACAATTGGCGTGTTTTTCTTTTACACATGGACAAGAGGTGAAATAAAACGATAATGAACCTGATAAATCTAATAAATCTGGCTCGATTTATTTGTAGCTCAAGAGGCGATGAAAGTCTTAAAGTAACTTTCCTGGATTAATCATGATAAAATCAAGGATTAAAACTTCATGTCAACAGTATAAAGTTCATTGCTGCCCTACTTATGTTTTATCTTGACCAATCAGAGAGAAGAACAGTAGCATGCGCACCGGTTTAGCTTAGTGATAGCTAAACACTCGTAAAAGTGGTTTGAGCTATTCATGAGATCTGCATAGGCTAATTTAGAGACGACTTAGCTACTCTGCGACCTTATTAGTGATATTTTTCCTATATAAATGTTTCCCAAGTATTGGAACTTGCCAGCCATTTACATTTTAAAATGAAAATGATTGATATGATCTATTGGTGTACTTTTCTACTACTAGTATTCATCATAATAAATAAGGCTGAGCGATCTTATGCGGTGCTAAACAAACGAATATACCAACTTGACCTGACAAAGCATTTGGTTACAACGAACAAATCGCATCACGTGAGTAGTTTAAATGGAATACGATAGTTCTATGTGGGGTGAATTCAAAGCGCGGAGAATCGTGTGGAAAACGCGTTGAATAATGAAGCAAGAGGCGAGATTCTGTCTCCGTTGGTCGGGAGTTGTAAGGCATTATCATTATTAAGGCAGTTAACACGTCGTCGATTAAGCGATTACCAACTCACGCAAGTCGTCTCTTATCGGATTCACACGGGGCATTAAGGGTTTGCTCGGCGGTCGCCGGCCCATATAATACAGCTGCGCTCGGCCGGGCAAGTATAAGGGGGTTAGACGCGCTAGACGCGCCGCAGGCCGATTACAGCATCCCTCGTGCGGTCTGAGCGGCTCTCGGAGTCCCCGACGCGCGAGCCGCGCAAAACAATCCGTTTCACCTGCGCGAACGCCGCCCGAATTGCAGCTCCTCGACCCATGCAGAAGCAGCAGCAGCAGCAAGTTTGACAAGGCTCTCTCGCGCGATGCAAATTGCCGCCGTCTCTCCCGCGCCCGCCTACACGTGTACCCCACACACCTTTTCCGACACTTTTCATTCGACCAATTTGCATACTAAGCAGACGACGCATTGTGCCGGAAAATTGAACCCCTTCCGCTGCCAAGCTGAATTTCGTACACCATGCGCCCTTCGTTATTGCATTTTGTCTCTCTGCCCCTCGCGAGAGCCCTCTTCTCCCTTTGTCACGGCTTGTGAGACCCCCCGCGTTCCTGTCCGCGAGCCACCGTGTCAACAGATTCCTTGCAAGCTTGGTCGAAGGGAATGACAGAGCCCGCGTTAATCCAACCCACTTGTCGACTGCTTCGTTCTCTACCGAACGAAAGAGCTGCGGTTTTTCATATTCCGCGATACGTCACGGATATCAAAAATAATGAATTGTTCATGAATAAGACTTACCTCTTTAACTTTATCCCTTCGCTGTCGGGTCAGTGGATCGGGATCTTCTCCTCCTACTATTTTGGGTAGCCTAACTGAAGGTTCAGGAGGGACCGTTTCGTGAGTCTCCATATACTTCTGTAGCACCAGAGTCGACGTTGTACTACTCGAACGCACTCGCGGTTCTTCAAGCACTTCCGGTTTCTCTAACGTTTTTTGATTCTGGTACTCTTCATCGATTTTGGCCTGAAAAATAAAATACACATTCAACTCATTATTTGAATGAAAAAACTCAATCATGATTGAAGAACAATAGACAAATGTTCTTGCAAGAACAATAGATACTAAATGCCATAGCATACGTAAACACCCAATCTGGTAAATTTTTATCATGGTTGGTAACCCAAAGACTTTTTCATGAATATACTGACCAGAAAAGCTGTTCTTAAAGACGCAAAATTCATTCATTCATTAAAAAAAACCGCTGCCAAGTGCCTTAGCAGTATGCTTTCTCAAAGAGGCTTCAATATCACCGACAAACGCTTCCCAAACCTGTATTTTCACCTTTCCACTACCGTAGATACTATCATCTATTTTTCAAAAATTACAAAAAAATTATTTAATCAATTCAATTCGTATCTTTGTGACTGTGTAAAGTGTCGTTCTTTTTCAATTGACCAAACTATGTTGCGAGTGTTGATGTCTGCCCGGGCTCTCTTATTATTTGATCAAATGCAACAAAGCAAACGGTTCTAGGTTCTACACGATGCGAGACATTTGGACCTACATAATTTTTCGATCAATTCATCTTGTGACTGTCATACGGTTTGATAGCGGTCAAAATCGATCCGCCCTGCCCTTAAGTCCGTTTTTGATCATTTTCGACGGCTGAGGTTGGAAATGATCAATTCAAAATCTATTTTGATCATTTTCGACGGCAAAAGACACCAAATTTTCCCAATTTTCTCTATAGTACGTTGAAAATACTGGAAACGAAACTTACATCAATTTTTTTCCCCCTTAGCAACGGTTGCTAGCGCGGGGAACAACGGTTGCTAAGAAGCTAATTGGGAAGATTTTGTGTCCTTTGCCGTCGAAAATGATGGAAATAGATCTTAAATTAATAATTTCCAACCTTCGTAACGGTTGCTAGGGAAGTAAACAACGGTTGCTATGAAGAAAATAGAACAATTCAGTGTCCTTGGCCATCGAGTGTGACTTAAAACTGATTTTCCGGCTTGCCCCAATGAGCACTCATAAGGATTTGTGAGAAAACACGTTAGAAACGGTTGCTAAGGAAATAACTAACGGATTTTGCTGAAAATTGAACTCGTGATAGATCTTGCCACAACTAACCGGTGTGCGAAATTTCAGCAAGATCGGACGGTTCCTTCGAAAGTTATCCTAGACGAAAAAAAACGAAAAATTTTACACCTTAGCAACGGTTGCTAGAGAAATAAACAACGGATTTCGCTGAAAATTGAACTCGGCCGAGATTTTGCCGCGACACCTGTGTGCAAAATTTCAAGAAGATCGGACCATTTCTTCGAGAGTTATCGTGGACGAAAAAAAACGTT
The DNA here is from genome assembly GCA_020882685.1 of Aphelinus atriplicis. Lineage (NCBI taxonomy): Eukaryota > Metazoa > Arthropoda > Insecta > Hymenoptera > Aphelinidae > Aphelinus > Aphelinus atriplicis. The sequence continues at coordinate 2,777,806 of CM037075.1, read as the reverse complement.
ACACACACACACACACACACACACACACACACACACACACACACACACACACACACACACACACACACACACACACACACACACACACACACACACACACACACATACATACAGACACTTTTGGATTTCCATGTTTTTCGACCCGTAGATTACGAAAATCGAGGTCCCGAAGTCCGATTCGGTGGGTCGATTTTTGCCCCATTACAAAGCTTTCTCTTTGAGAAAGCAAAAAAAGAAACTATTTTTGATCAACCCCATTTCAAAGCAATGCATTTTCTATAGTACATGATTGAGTGAAGCAGTGAATGAATGAGTAACTATTGTTCAAATGAAAAGTTCTGACAGAGGGATAGAGGATTTGTATGATTGAAAATGGCATTAAACTAAACTTTAACTGTGGATAATACGAGCATATCCTGAGAAACAAGTCAATACTTTTAATATATCAAGCTATTATTGAGTGGAGGATGTCAGCGTTTTCGAGATGATCGACCGCATCAGATATGCATGTTCAAGCAGCCAACCTCTCGAGACATTCTTTATCATCGTCATTCATACCAAGCGGCTCATTGAAGCTGATCATCCAGAGCCGGTCCAAACAATTAAAGTCTACCTTTCTCGATCCTCATAAATAAAATACATTTCAGCGAAAAAGTCTCGGAGACTAGAAGCAGTTTATTTTATCGAGATTTATCGAGTAAAAAATGATTAAATGTTGAGTCATATCGATAATAAGGAGTGCTCCAAGCATACGCACATTTATGAATGGGATACACGTGTAGTGTATGAAACAAATATTATAAAATCTAAATAGTACAATACTAAAATAGATTTCAAATATTTTCAGATTTCACGCAAAATTATTCCATGATTGAAAAAGATCTACCCTGCTTGTGTTTGAACAAATCTGTCTACGACTGCCGTGACCATTGCCCCCTGCTTCATTCGCGCCTGCACTTCATCAGTATCTATACCTTACCCGACATGTAATGTCCTCTAAATGGAGTCCTCAAAAACTTGCCACGAGATGAAGGGAAAACGCGTGTGTAATATTCGAAATCCAATCGAGAACTGTGTCGAGGGTGTTTCGACAGCTCGCTGCAACTTGACACCCTGCTTCTTCGTTCATTCCACGAACGTAAGAAAGAATCATAGAGGGTCCTTCGTTATGAGTCAACTCCATTGTGTATGCACATTGGCTAACTGATTTTCAGTATATTCACATAAAGAAAGAAATTGCTCTTCTCGTGTATATTTTATTTCGTTATCCTTATTTCTACTATACCATTGTATATCACTCATGAAATATAGAGTGCTGATTATAATAGTGGAGTGAACAAATTGTAAGCCAGTAAAAACTGATAACAAAGTGTTCATTCAGTACGCCAGCAGTATGGACCCTTGAGCTCCAAAAAAGTCGCATTCAACGAGTAAAAGCTCCCTGGTATCTCTTTTGAATTGTATCAGAGAAAAATGTCTCTTTGAGGGATGATAAAATTTTATACATCGCCCAAAAGAAATTATGGGAATTTTCAACTAGCAAAAGCTTAAATTCGATTCTTCCCAATTTATTGGATATATATCGCAACTTGTATATGCATAAATACGTGTGTGTGCAAGCGAAGGTTCGAAGAATCGAATTCCAGCAAACGAATTTATTGCGCACAACAGAGTTCACATAACGGCCTTTGGCGTAAGAGCCCCCGCAGGAATCTGCACACGAAACGTTGAAGACAACGACCTCAAACTTTTCCCTGCGATCGAAAGTGTCAAAGTTGGGCCGAGAAAAAGTTGCAAGAGCAGGCGTCTGTCGTCGGGTTGGAGTAGAACAAAGAAGAAAAAAAAAAGCACTCGATGAAAATGCTGGAGTAATGCACTGCACGTGTGCGTGTGCGTCTCTGGTGGGATTTGGAGTAAGTATAGTAAGACAAGACAAGCGACGATGGTTACATGTCTCCCGTTGATCAGCGACGTAATGCTTGGCTGAAAGAAGCAACGAGTGATTCGAAAGTAGCGAAAGGCTCGCGCGAGTCTCTCTCTCTCTCTCTCTCTCTCTCTCTCTCGCTCGCTCGCCTCGTTATTTAAGCGCAAAAAATTAAAGGATAGCGTGTAACCAGCCCCAGTCTCTCTTTCTCTCTCTCTCTCTCTGCAGACCAGTTATATATATCGAGGGCAGATGTATATATACTCTAGCTAACGGCCGCATCTAATTTCAATACTCATATCTAATCGATTATACTCGCTGTGTTTTTCCATTATTACTTTATACACCTTTCATCTATTTACATTCGCGCGCATTAGTGGTTCGTGCAGATATGAACTTGTGTAAATGTAAAAGATCTGCGTGCAAGAGATTGTGCACACTCGATATTGAACTGAATTTATGAGGAATATCGGTATTTCATGAAATACAGGAGACCTATATAATTATTATCAATCGGGGGAATAATTAGTACACAGCCGAGATTTACAGTAACCCGAAATCCCATCCATCTCAGCTCAACTATATAGAGAGTTTGCTCACAGCGACAAGTGTGTGATCCATGCCTCCTCCGGGACGAATAAATTGATTACTCGTCGGCTCTTGCATTTGATAGTCACGTACGAGGACATAATCTCAGAAATTCAAAGTAATCGGCAACAAGTTACTATTATGCGGCAAGTTCTCGAGGTCCCAAAGTTTCCGGGGAGTATACGTACTGTACCCGATGATTCAGTCCTGAATGACACAATCCACTTGAAATGGATATCAACTCTCGATTATTTTGAAAAGTGTCACATGAGAGGCGATTGCCTACAGTGTCCACATAGTGCAAACTGAGGAGTATCCAGGAGTTAAAACAATCATCATCACATGTACGATTGCTAATGGATCGAATATTATGATAATTATTAAAGAGCACTGATCTCAAAATTGTATATGGGCAATTCTCAAAGGTGCAAAATTAGAGATTTATAACTTTCAAGCAAAATATATCGTGAATTGAGTTTGTGAAAAATGAGTTGATTCATTCTGTAGGAATTATGATGAAATTGAGGAAAATTATCTAAATATAAGGAAAATTACTTTTTTTATTTGTTGACAAGGCGTTGAGAAGGAAATTCATGTAATTTAATCGTAAAATTATTAAGTACGTAAACTCTTTTGTTTTCATTTTTTGAAACCCGTTCCCACTTTAGCAATGTCCAAATAAAGTTGAAATACTTCAACGTAAATTTAATAACTCCATTTTTTATTCGTCTGGAATGCTTACTTTTTGCCTCGGCATATCATCTAAATTACTGATGACAAAATGTAAAACTGTGTGTGTATGGTATTTTCAATATGGTATTTTCTGCAGGTGAATTCTAATACCACAAATATGAACTAATCATGCGCCCGTGCTTCGATCCAAAAGGATTCGATAAGTCAAATGCCCAAAGTGGTTCCAGTTCGGAGTCTTATACGTAGAAAAGTTTCTACGCTGAATCCCCGATGAGAGTAATATCAGTAGCGAAACGTTCTTTCTGGACGTAAAAATAATAAATCTCAATGGCGAATTTTCTTGAGTGGTAGAAGCTAATAGATACATTCGTTTTTGCCTATATTATGCTATCCAAATAATTGGATAAATTTTCTCCATGCAGAATGATTACCTGCTAGAGTCGATTAATTAGTCTCGTACAAAGTTACAGTTGTATGAAAAAACACAAGCATCTTTGCATAGATTTAGGATTTCACGGATTCAATGCCTGAACTGGTTATTTTTCTTCCAACAGCTGTAACTGAGCCACGTGCTCCAAAACATATATGTGATTTTGAAGAATAATTTTCCGACTATCGATTGGTAAAATCTGCCATAGTATACACGGCAAAAAAATGACTACTTATCAAAAGGTCCAATTTTATTCGTTCTGATTCGGATACACGTACACTAAGTGTACAACGTGTAATCATGATTATAGAGAGAGCGTTAATGTCAGTCAATTACACGCGAGGAGGTATTGGAATGCATCGTCGCCGAAACGAAATCAGTCCGAGCTCTACTTAGCTGGGCAGAAACTAACACACACACACACACATATGTAATAAATGATGGAAAATAGATGTGCATGGGATGTAGGACACGGGGCTCGCGCAGTCGCGGTATCTCGAAAGCCTACGCGACCTAGCTTTAACTTGGCGATGCGCGACGAACTTGACATTCGCGAAGCCAACGCAAACAATAACACATGTGCCTGTGCCAAGTGCCAGGCGCCAATCCAATTGATGAATGATAACACAAAACATCCGTGCCGCGCCCGGTCGGATCCTTCTCATTAGCGATAGTCTCGAGGTGAGGCGTTGCCGAATTCCGCGACAAACAACTCGAATGGAGCCAGCCGAAAGTGGAACGTTCCATCCTCGAGTCAGACTCGGCGAGATGCGTCCATTGCGCGAGTGTCTCCCTGCAATAATAATAAAGGGCTGTCGGCTGCGGCGGCGGCGGCGGCGGGGCGATAAAGGACGCAGGCTGGTATAGAGGTTAGGTGTCAGAGCGATCGACTCTCGCGTGCTGCTGGAAGGAGCGCGCGCGCGCGCGCGGAGCAGCTGAGAGTCGCACACAGCTCAACACTGACCTGCAGCTTCTGCTTGTCCTGCATGAGGCGCGCGTCCTCGTGGTGCTGGGGGTCGAGGTCGTCCTTGTGGGCGTGGGGCGGCTTGGGCATCAGCAGCTCGGGGCCGGCCTTCTGCATGCGCTGGTACACCCTGTAGACGCTGTTGACGGTCGCGCCGTTGGCCCGGTAGTCGTCGGGCAGGAAGAAGAACGCGCCGAAGCAGACGACGCCGAAGGTGAGGAAGACCAGGAGGATGAGGTACTTCTCGCGGGGCCGGAACGAGCGGCGCCCGGGCCCGAACAGCTGGCCGGCCGCCGGCCCGGGGAAGCGCTGGTAGCTCGGCAGGACGCCAGCCGACGACATGGCTCCAGAGACGCGCACTAGCCCGCGCTCCGACACGAGGTTATAAACGAGAGCCCTGGCCTGGTGCAAGCACTCGCTCTATCTCTCCTTCTCGCACTCACTGTTCACTCACTGTCCCGATGTGTACGCGCGCGCGTCGATGCTCTCCGTCGCTGCTGCTGCTGCTGCTCCCGCTGTCCGCGCGGAGAGAAAGTCGCTCGCTCCGTAGCTCCTGCCGCTGCTGCTGCTGCACACGTGCACTCTCACACTCACGCACGCACACGCGACCCTCGCTCGCTCGAGAGCGAGATTCGCACACACATGTATTCGTGCTGTATATAGGTGCTGCAGCTCGATCCGCGACGCCCGCGCCCGTTAGCGCGATTCCTTTGCAGCTCGGAGACCGTCACACGCACGCCACATACACTCTCTCGCGCGCGCGCGCGTGCAGCTGCACTTTCTACCTGCGCCGCGCTGCGCTCTCCCACTCCCGTGGAGACATCTGGCTACGTCTTGGCCAAGCGCAGCATCAGCTGATATACGGAGAATCGGCGCCCGGCGTTCCCGGAACGACACGAACGGACGTCCCACCCGGTGGCGACATCTCTTGACCTGGCTCACCATCGCCCGAGGGATGGTAAGCAAGCGACTCCTTGACCCGACTGCGCGCCTTGCAGATCTTTGCGAAACATCTCTTTCTGAATTGTCCACCCACAACTCGATTTTTGTCGGATCAATGCTTTTTAGCGCTGATTCGAGAATCGACAAAACTATATAGTTCACGAGGTGGTCACGGCTAACACGGCTAATGCCTGAGAGACCTAATAAAGCGCTGGTTATTGCCTGTAATATAGTGACCGTTTTTAGCGGGCAACAACTAACTTTTTATTCGAGAGCAAAAATTGTTCTTCAGCTACAATTGAACAACTTATGTCGACACCTATCCACTTTTGAATGTGTTTAGACGAGTTATTTTGACTACGCGGATGAAACGGCTAATATATACTTACCCCAAGTAAAACAAGATCTGACAATTTTTGTCGAAGGCGCCCGTATACAAGCATCGGGGGAAATTATTTTTTTTTATTTAAGCATTTGAAACCTCTTATGAGGTATGTCTGCTACATAGATGTGTATATACATAGTTGTACAATTAAAAAATCACTTGGGTTCAAACACTTAGGTTTAAATACGAAGTAAAGAGGTTGCGTCAGCGCACATATGTCTACTCGTAAGAGATTGTATGTACATACAAATGCGATAGTCGATATATTTGAGAATGTTTTCTACTTTGAGCATTGAAATCACTCTCTACCTCGTCAACCTACTTCAATAATGATGAAAAACTTTTTTCATACTTACATTCAACAAAGTTGTTACTGGACTTTTCATCAATTTGATTCTTCATATTATTTTAGTATTATAAAAAACGTTTCGTTTGCCAATCTTTTCAAGTCTATTTTAGAACTATAGTTATTACATTTTGAGTATCATCAAGTTAATGATAAACAAAATATATTTTCGTGTCATGTCATATAATAAGACTTCGTATACAATAAAGTTTTCCGCCTAGAAATAATAATTTTCGACAAGTTCAGAGTGAAAGAATTTTTCACGGGACATAAACTTTTCCAATTAATCAATCTTTAATAGGTATATAATATATGCTTAGCACGTAATAATCACCACGGGATTAATTATAGGTCTGAACTATATTTTCGATTAAATATCATGAGTAGTAGACACGCGAAAAATGAATTTTCAATTTGTGCCACATTCTGTTGACACGTTGAGAAGACTGGAATGATTCATGGTTGTATGAATGTGTACACACATTTCCCCAAGCACTGAGCCAGTGCAGCTGTTCAGTCGTTGATCGCTTACGTTTTGAGATCCTTGAGTCAAATTGACCCATGCATTATTGTGATGAATAGCACATGTAAAGAAAAGTATAGGAGCACCATTTTCTCATATCTTTTGTACTCTGATAGGTAAGTTATGTTGTGCTTGACCCAACTTTCTTAACGATTCTTCCTATTGTTGCTTGATTTATTCTTTCAGTTAGTGTTTTATTTAATTACTTCATAATTTCAAGCTCTGAATCATCCATAGCAAGCTTCAAAATAAATATATTCTTTTAAAGATACGCTTTCAATCAATTTTTTTGAAAAATTTCTATAATTCTAGAACAGGACTTGAAAAAAAAAAAACAAAATTGAAAGAGTTAATTACTAGGATGTCCCTAGTACGCTCAAGAATCCTCTAGTCATCACGAAAAATGACAGCTGAGATACCTTGATTTATATTTTTGCAAAAGCTACGCGCGACCGTGAACTCGGCCGCGCAGTCGGCCGCCAGTGGTGATCATTCCATGCTGCGGCTCGGGCTGAGCTAAGAAAACATCGAACGCCATCTGTACAAGACTACCGCTCTCCTCTATGCGACGCGGGCAGTGCTATATATAAGAGAGGGCTATGAAAACATCGAACGCCACCTATAGAAGACTGCCGCTCTCCTCTATGCGTCGCGCTCTCGACGTTGAAGATCTGCCTTTATGCACATCAGCTGGTTGTTGGGACAAATGTCCGTTGGGACAAATGTCACCATCCCCTACTCGTAAGAGATTGTATGTACATACAAATGCGATAGTCGATATATTTGAGAATGTTTTCTACTTTGAGCATTGAAATCACTCTCTACCTCGTCAACCTACTTCAATAATGATGAAAAACTTTTTTCATACTTACATTCAACAAAGTTGTTACTGGACTTTTCATCAATTTGATTCTTCATATTATTTTTAGTATTATAAAAAACGTTTCGTTTGCCAATCTTTTCAAGTCTATTTTAGAACTATAGTTATTACATTTTGAGTATCATCAAGTTAATGATAAACAAAATATATTTTCGTGTCATGTCATATAATAAGACTTCGTATACAATAAAGTTTTCCGTCTAGAAATAATAATTTTCGACAAGTTCAGAGTGAAAGAATTTTTCACGGGACATAAACTTTTCCAATTAATCAATCTTTAATAGGTATATAATATATGCTTAGCACGTAATAATCACCACGGGATTAATTATAGGTCTGAACTATATTTTCGATTAAATATCATGAGTAGTAGACACGCGAAAAATGAATTTTCAATTTGTGCCACATTCTGTTGACACGTTGAGAAGACTGGAATGATTCATGGTTGTATGAATGTGTACACACATTTCCCCAAGCACTGAGCCAGTGCAGCTGTTCAGTCGTTGATCGCTTACGTTTTGAGATCCTTGAGTCAAATTGACCCATGCATTATTGTGATGAATAGCACATGTAAAGAAAAGTATAGGAGCACCATTTTCTCATATCTTTTGTACTCTGATAGGTAAGTTATGTTGTGCTTGACCCAACTTTCTTAACGATTCTTCCTATTGTTGCTTGATTTATTCTTTCAGTTAGTGTTTTATTTAATTACTTCATAATTTCAAGCTCTGAATCATCCATAGCAAGCTTCAAAATAAATATATTCTTTTAAAGATACGCTTTCAATCAATTTTTTTGAAAAATTTCTATAATTCTAGAACAGGACTTGAAAAAAAAAACAAAATTGAAAGAGTTACAAATTTTTAATCAAGAGTTTTTTTCGTTAGTTGTTTTGAGCAATAAGAGAAAGAACTTGTTTGGTGAGAGTATCATTTTTAATAACTGTAAATATAATCAATTTTTTCTTCGAAAAAGAATAAGTATTCAATTACTAAAGACCTATATAATACATACAGTTGGTACGAATTCTGTAAATAGATAAATAAAAGAAGATGGGTAGGGAGGTTTTGAAAGCATAATAGAATAATTATCATATAATTCTTTATTATTTATAAACGAAGATAGGGAAGAAGTATTTTTAAAACAAAATACTTGTGTAAATGTATAAAATCGTCAATTTGTACAATATACATACGCAAAGGGTCATACAAATAACAGATCGTATCTACTCAGAGTATTTAATCTCAACTAATAGTAACATAAAATAAACTTCACGCTCTTCAGAGATCAAGATCCTTTCGCTCCACTAATTCGTAAGTATTGGGCGATTGATCATCTAATCGTATCATTCCATTTTTACACAATATTTATAAAATAAACGCATTAAATTAACAATTTCGCTAATATCACAATTCTGGCATCGTACAATTGTTTCGCTTCTAAAATTAATTTTAATAACTCAACGCTTTTGCACATGGAAAACTTAATATTAAAATGTTTCGAAAACAATTCGCACTTTTTTGATAAAAATTACATTGTACAACATGAGTAGCATCTCTGAATATTCATATTTACATTTTTCACTTTGAATACAAAAAACATTTAATAGTAACGATAACATCGAATTTAAGAATTATCTTAATAATACTTTATCTACACATCGAATTTACATCAGTAAAACTTTATCAAGGATGTAATTGATAACTAATACAAGCTTTATTCAAAATGGAAGCTATCTTTGAACGCATCTTTAAATTATACATGTTTGTACATTTTTACTATGCTACAGCACAAACGATATGGATACAAACTCCAAGAATTCTTCCTCCCAAGCAAGTGTTTCGAAGGATAAATTATTCGATAATCTTCGTATCAATATCATGGCTTTGTCACCTATTCTAATGAGAAATACTTCATAAGATTTTACAAGGTACTCAAATTTACAATCTAGAAATATACGTTCTAAAATTAATAAAAAGATATCTTTAAGTCTTCGGACGGAAGCGTGACATGTAGAAGTCACAATCAGGGCAGTATATTGCCGGTTCGCATACTTGTTTCTTACGACAAAGATGGCAGGGTGTAACTTTAGGGACACCAGAAATTGGTGATTTCTGCACAGACGATCCATTTTGAATTGTAATTGGTGATGCTTTCATATTACTTGGCATCATGTGCATCTGTTGCTGCATAGGCTTCATTTGCTGCTGCATTTGCTTGGTTTGCTGCATATGTTGATACATTGGGTGCTTCATATTTGGTTGCATCTGCCCATTTGGATAACCTTGAGTTTGGGGATGCATTACTTGATGCAACTCCACTTTTTGAGGTTGCCTCTGTACATTTTCTACCCTTTGTTGATATGCAATCGAAGAGCCATTCTGCATACTTGGTGGATGCTGTTGAATAGTTTGAGGCGGAGGCTGTTGATAACCATTCGTTGGATTTGGCGGAGGCTGATATTGGGGCAGAGGCTGGTTTACTCTTTGCTGCGGTACAGATTGATAAGGATGGCCTTGATGTGCATTGTGATTATGAGGATACTGAGGTACCTGGGATGGATACTGTGGATACGTATTTGTTGATGAACCGTTTGGAAGGCCGAATTGTTGCTGTTGCTGTTGCTGTTGATGTTGTTGAGAATGTTGTGTCTGAACGGTTATTGGACTTGCATTTTGACCTTGCAACCTTTGAGCCAACATATTTTGCTGTTGTTGTTGCACAGTAACTGGGCTTGCAGTTTGACCCTGTAACCTCTGGTTGATAACAGTTTGATGCTGTTGTTGAGTAGACATTTGTCTATTCATCTGATTATTCTGCTGTTCCATTTGATAGTATGTTGGATTCATCATTTTGGGACTATTATTTCTCTGTTGAATGCCATTTTGGATGAATTGACCTTGCATTGGCATTGGGTAAGGACTCGATGGCTTTTGTGTTTGCGAAAGTGGAATATTTTGATTTCTTGGATGTGCAGTTTGAATTTGAGGATACACGTTTTGATTCTGCACTTGCATGCTTTGCTGTGGTTGTGGATAGCCGTTTTGTGTATACCGAATTTGTTGCTGCGTTTGTTGAAGCATCGGAGTTGGTGTCGTTCTCATAGGATTATTCGGAATGCTTGAATATGTCTCTCTAACAACATCCTCGCCATCCGCTATGTGAGGAGTGTATGCTTTTTTGTTCTCCTGAATCATTGGTTCTCCAAGACTTGGACGAACAAAAGAAGCTTTCGCTGCTTCAGCAACAGGATTGACACTCCTCAGTTGATCTTGGAATGGTGTTGCTGGCATGCTGTCAGCTTCGCTTTTCAAAGGCAGCGTGTGTTGTTGGAATTTTGTGGGAACGTTAGATTCACGATTCATTTCTGCTTCTTGAAGACTCCTAATTTCACGTAATACTTGTACAGTTTCTGGTTTCATTTGGTTCGCCGATATTGCCGAACGAAGAACTTTTTCAAGTATCGGATTTGGAATGTAAGAATCCCTTTCGTCATCTTCAGCAGTTGCTACTAATACAACTTGATCGCAGAATGATACGCTCTTTTTCTTGCCAATACGTTTTTTCGTTTTTCTTGGAGCGATGTCGTCTTCATTAGGTAAAATTGTCGTATTTTGGATAGTGTTTTGCATAGCAACTTCACTAATGTCATCTTCGGGACAATCCATGGGTAGTCCATTTTCATGTGGGAGTGTCAGAGACATGGATAGAATAGCAGCGTTCAGCCCACTTTCATGTCCACTTGGAATATGATTTGTCATTGATGAAGCAATGAAAGTATTTTGACTGGAGCTGGATTCGATACTAGAATTAACAGGAGCATCCATGAAGCTATTTTCAGTCTTATTCATTATGGCAACATTATCTGTGGACAATCGCATAGGCTTAGATTCATCTGGCGTTTGACAATCCTGAATAACAGTCGTGGGTGAATTTGTAAAAACACGTCCTGGAGGTTTTACGTCTTCCATTTTTTGTTCAAATTTAGCTGCCATATCTCTGACAGAAGATACGAGCGTTCTTGGGCAGTCAGGAACATCTCGGCCAGAATCCATATTAGCTATACTATTCATCATAAGGTCACTAGTCCTCCGAACGCCTTGCGTTGCGCCTGAAGCTTGGGGTAATGAATTGGGTCTTACTTTTGGAATATCTTGATCCAATGAGACATTTAATTTCGTCCGCCTTTCAGCCTGTTTTGCTTCCAATTCCCTCAGCCACGTTTCATTTTGTGTTTTTTCACTTTCCTTGAGTTGAGGTTCTCTCTTCTGTTTCTCCGCAATCTCTGACGCATGCATTTGTTCTCTTTGGAGTTTTATTTGAGCCAGAATACTTGAGATCTGATGAGATTCAAACTGCTGCTGCGACTGTGATTGCGGGTGATGTAAGTTAATATTCTCATTTGTTTGAAATTGATTATTATCTTCGATTGGTGGCGGAGGCGGCGGAAAATCTTCACTGGGTTGTCGCGAATGCGTTACAACAGGGGCTATTATCGGATATGGTGGGGGTGGAAACTCTTCGCTTGTCTGCCTCGAATGTGAAATGTTGCCATTTTCAGGATATGGTGGTAGTGGGTCATTGCTCGTAGGCTGTTTAACTGGACTTTGTTCATTATGAACATCAGCTCGGGTTACGACAAATGTTGGTTCGTAGCGCATACTATTGGCATATTGGACAACATCGTCTTGAATTCGTGGCTTACCGTTGTAATTATTTTGCGGCATTGGAATTTTGCTTTGATCTATGCTGTACGTTGGGACAAAAGGTAACGAATGTGGCTCCGAAGAATAGTCTGTATAGTTCGAAGCTGGACGATTCCCTTGCATAGGATGGTTCACACTCGCATGGTTCCAGTAGGCATTGTTCTGTAACAGAGATTTGAGATTGAATTTTATTATGATCTGAACAAGCTATTGCAATATAAAGCAAATTTTCAATTGCGTCTTTAAAAAATTAAATTTGTGACTATCAGAAAATAGCTTACCTCGGCCTGGGATTGATTGGGCATGTTCTGTTCGTTGGTAAGTGGGTAGAGAGATTTATCTGCCTGCTGCTCGCTGTTGCGTACTTCATTCGACGACTTAGACTTGCTAAGCTGAGAAGTTGTCCTGAGCGGCGGTGGAGGAGGAACTTTAGCTACATGCAACACCTTGCCGGCGCTACCGTGGAAGCTTTTTCTCATTAGGCGACTTCTCTCCAAGTTCGGATTTCCCGAGCTTCCATTACCAGTGCCGTTGCCCGAAAATTCCAAGTGACCCTCCGACAAGTAACCACTAAGCGCAGCTGAATTATCATTACCTTTTAGGCCAACATTTGAATCATCTACAGAGTGTTTCAGTAAGACATTAGCTGATCCCTCAGAGCTCGTACTACTCTGACCATCCTGGCCTTCACGTAGATCTGGCATACTGCGGTTCTTCCTTTTGATAAGACCACCCATCAATAATTTCCTGCGGATTTTATGTTGTTTCTTGCCTTGCTTTTGTTCATTGGAAGCCGAGTTATTTGCTTGTTGATTTTTCGCATTCTCGCTAACGTCCTTCGACTTTTCTTTCGATGCCTTTGACGCAGTTTTTGAAGGAGCAATCGAAAACTCCTTGGAGACATTTTTATTACGCTCCTCACTGCGCGCACGTTTCTTGTCTTTTTTGTCATCTTCGCAACGTCGCGAACGTCCAAATAAGCCAGTTCGTTGAGTGGGCCTATCGTACAGCATATATTCTTCGTCCTCGATGACATTGACTGCAGTCACTTTGTTTCGGAGATTTTTCTTTTTCGGAAGAGTGGCATAGATCTCGATGTTCTTGGTAACAGGTTTATCGACTATGACAGGTGTATTTATCAACAGTTCTCGACTATTTTGCCTGGAATGATTCCCCTTGTCTCGAGAACCTTGTCGCGAGTGTTGTCCAGATCTGCTGTTCTCGCGGGAATGTCTACTCTCCAATTTTTCTGCAAAAAGGTTTGCTCGTGAATATCATGCAAATAGTTATATGAATCATGATTATGAATTTCACCATCAAGAATTCTTACCTTCTTTCTCGCCATTTGCAATAGCTTGTTCTTGTTTGATTTTCTTTTGCAGATAATTCATTTTCATGAGACACAAGTTGTGCTTTTTCTGTGCCAAATCGATGGTATTAGAATTACTGTATGGAACATTCATGGCTTCTCTTGCCTTGCTGCTCGCAGCACTGCAAAGAGCTACTGCCCTTCCAAGATCACCTGCTTGCTCTGCCATCTGTGCCTTGCCCATGAGAGACTCCATTTCTTCCCACAACCTTTCGCAATCAGTTGTAGTCATTTGCTGCAAACCTTCCGGAATTTGTGCAAGCTGAAAAAATAATACGAAAATTAGATGTCATTCAAAGAAGTTTTCATATGTTCCATTGCTACAAGATTTTGATTAAAACAACGCACCTGTAAATTATGCTTGAGACCTTGCTGCAGCGGAAGACTGTCGGTGGAGGACAAGGAGTAGGAATCATAGCCAGCATCGTAATGACCGCTACTACTGCTTGAGAGCTCGCCAGATTTGCTGGTAGGGCTCTTGGGTATGCCAGTGTTCTTTTGCATCTTGTTCACGATGTACAAGTACGGATTGTCCATGGTCGTGGACGAGCTGGACGAGGCGCTGTTACGGTCGCCGGACCAGTTGCCGGAATCTCGCCTGCGCGGGACGTTCAGGTGCTCGGGAATGTTTATTCCGTCTTGAGCGGCAGACCCGGCACTGTGGCTACGCGTCAACTGCACGTGCTTCTTCTGCTGATGCAGCAGAACGCTTTCGACCGCCCGTCTGCTTATATACTTGGATTCGGCATCGCCGTCCGTAGCATCGGGACCCTGAGAATCATTAAAATTCGACGTTACACAGTTGCGCGACTCGAAAAATAAGATACGCGAAGAAGCTAACGCAAACTGATTTGCCGTCCTCACCTGGTTGCCAAATATGTTGTTCTGGATGTCGGTGAGGTTCTGGTAGTCGCCGTATATCCTCCTCTGGTTGTAGATCTGGGGCGGACTATCGGGATTCGGGGTGATGGCCCGCCTGGCGGTGCTGTTCATCGAGGGCTTCTCGGGGCTCGGAGTGATGGACCTCCTGAGGCTGCCGCCACCCAGACCCCCCTTGCCGGGGCTCTTGAGGGCGGCGCCGTTGAGGAAGGGGGTGACCGCCTTGGGGGCGTTCTCGGTGTTGACGGGGGTACCGCAGGGCGTCGCGTACAGCAGCAACAGCGGCTGGTACCGGCCGCGCCGACACTTCTCCACCACCTGCTCCCACCTCGGGCCGATCTCCTTCACCGTCGCGTCGTCGAAGTATATCCACACCTTGAGCTTCGTGTGGAAGAAGAAGGTGGAATAGTGCTTGCCGTAGTAGGTGACGACACCGACGAGGTTGTGCACGGTGGTCGCACCCCAGCGCGAGTCGACCACGCTGTGGAACACGTCGCTCAGCCGCAGCGAGGTGCCCACCGTCGCGAACACGTCCATTATGTGCTCCAGGGATGGCCGCTCGCTGTCCCACACCACGCCCACCGACACTATCTCCGGTCGGTTCATTAGCGTCCGGCAGATTTGGATTTTGGCACCGCACGAGCTCTGTTGGTCAGACAATCCAAATATTTCATTGTCATTCCTGTCTCACTGGATGACACTCCGTCCAATTGAATATCCTTCGGATTTTCAATTCAACGACGGATTTGTCGCGTGCGCGAACGAACGATCGGATTGCTATCGGATTGCTCGAGTTGTCGTTTTATACGAGGCATGTTTTGCGGAAGATTCAACTTACGGGACAGTCACGGATGTCTCCCATTCCACCAGCGCGTCGCAAAAGCTGACCAAACAAATCCGGGCTGCCTCGGGACGCTGGCAAAGTTTGTCGCGCTTGCGACGTTAAAGCTGACGCTGACACGTAGTGCACCATCTGTAAATAAATAACATTGCTGGCTCATGTTGGTGCCTTACATCGAACCTCTTGCTCAATCGTCGATACGCTTTCCATTCCAGGAATGACGGAAGCTATTTTTGACAAATTATCGCCGCATTCATTCTTGCCACACGAGAATTACATACGGATTGCTCTTTGTACGAGTTCAAGAGGTGAACGTTCACTTTCTCTGTATATTGTAGGGTACTTCGATCGGAATTCCAGCCATCGCAATTGGCTATTGATTGGAATTTTATAAGTAAGCAACGGACAAGCTGTTTTTTCTTTTTTCATAACGACCACAAAGAACGAACTTTATAACAAACGTCGATACACGAGCATTGGCTCAACAGGCGTGAATTGATTTTCTTTGTTCCATTATGGTAGTCTGGTCGGCGAGTTATATCGGCTCTCGCGCTGTTGAAAATACGAGATAATTCGCACACCGCGTGATCCTACGTAAATATACCTCCGTCACGGAGAAAACTCAAACAAGCGATTGGTATAGGGTGAAGGAAGGGTAAGGAAAAATCATCACGAAGGAGTCGTGCTCGGGGGCGGTTTCGCCGCGTTCGAAAAATGCAAAGCAGCCGTCGTGAAAAGGGCATTTTAATCGGAAAAACGCGGCGATCGCGATTCTGTATGTGTGTGTGTACACCTTTGTCCGGGCGAGTCGGTCTCCCACGCGCGCCTCGCTCTCCCGCATCCGGAGGTGAAAAAAAGGCGGCCGTGACTGCGTGCTCGCGCATACATCGCCTAGTTCAGTAGTTTTCACCGCACCCACTCTCCCGAACGCGCACACGGACGTACGGCCAGAGGTGTGCATGTGCGCGTATCGGCGGACTACGCCCATGCACGTAATATCGGCGAGCTCGATCGCGCTCTACACATGGCAACGACTGGCCGGCGCAACACGTGGTTTTTTTGTTTCGCGGGCATGTCTACCCATATATATATATATATATATATATACTGCGCGCCGGTACAGGTATGTGTATATGGACGCGTGCGCGGGTCAATATCATGTGATTCAACTCGGAGTCGCCGATCTCGAATTGACGTTTCGTCACATCGCGTCCGAGCCGAGCCGGAGGCTGAGCGAGTTTTTGGACCGGGTCAACGCTTCGATGATCTTGTCAGCTGTATGTCCTATCCATCAAGCCCGACTAACATCGAAGGATCCATCGTACTCGGTGGCTGGAGGATAATTAAATTTTTCCCGAGATTTCTCAAAGCTGTCTCGTTACCGAGAAAAATAATGCGCTCGATGAAAATAAGAAAATTCGCGGGTCGCACAATTAACCGTTTGAAGAGAGAGACGCGTAATCCGACTTTCCCGATCATTGTACGATGTTCATTCTTTTGATCATCGTGAGTACGAGATGAGATCCGCCCGCGGACTTTCTTGCGCCGCGGCGGATCCGGTTTGGGTAATCCCACGAGGTAATCGGTTTAAGCCCCTTCGAACCGACCGAGCTCCGCTACTTTCCGACTTCTAATAAAACCCATAGCATTATATTTCCCCGGCAAACTTCATCCCACGAGCTCGACTTTTCGACGGATAAAAGCTCGAAGATGACGTTACACAGCCGTTTTACGCGGCTGATTCGAACCCGTTCGACAGACGCACGTCCAATCTCAAAAATGCCTCCTCGATTGTATAACATATGACCCAACCGAAACGCTGTGGGAAACGTCAAGATGCACTTCTATCGTCTGCCGAACTCCCACACGCGTCCATTCACTTGCTGGCCGTTTAATCCGACGCGCGCTTGTTTTCGCGAAGAAAAGAATCGAGTGCAGCTTGCGGGATGTTTTTTCCCACGTGGCCTGTGGGACACGATAGGCCAGCCGAAGCTCACGGCCGGGCGCCGAACGAGCCTATGGCGAACCTCACGAAGGTCGAACGCCAGGCATCAGCTGCACGTTTTCTCCTCCCGCGCGCGCACCTTCGGCTGCGGCGATTTTCCCGGGGGCACAAAGATCCTACTCGCGCGGCCTTCCCACTTCTTTCTACGCTGCTCTGGGCCTCTCGGGGGGGCGACGGGCTTTATGACGTTTCAGGTAAAATTTGCCTCGATCCTCTCCCCCGCGCGCGCACCAATACACGGATCTATACCTGTTGTCCCGGCGAGGCGCAGACGGCCGCTATACAGGAGTACGTGGGAAAAACGAGGCGCAAGGTGCACACTCCTCCTCTCCCTCCCCTACGCGCGTCTCGCTCCGAAACTTTTCGAACGTGACGTATAGACGCGCGTCTCTTTCGGCCCGTGGCTCTCCGATCGAATGTGCACCTTCCCGCGGCTATATGTGGGAACCTTCGACGCTTTCTTCCTTTTTTTCCCCCTCCTTTTTCTTCTCGTTGTTTACGACTTGGCCGAGGGCGCAGCAGCTGGTGAAAACTCGGTATGGGAACGCGATTTTTCCTTCCTTCGATCGAATCGATCGTGCTACTCGAGACGCGGGAGCCCGTGCGTCGAGTTAATGACGGGGCGTGGAGTACGCACCTATGTAACTCGTGGCCCCGTTCAACGATCGACGTTTTCGAGCCGGGCTCGACGAACTTGAGTTTGACGAATAGTGAATAACACGATGTATCTCGCGGTCAGAGACAAGTGAACGTTCATCCTCGAAGTCTGTATCGACGACGACGTCTTAATGCGTCCTCTCGAATTAACTCTTTCGAAAACATCAAAGAGCGTCGAGTCATCTTCATTCCATATACAATTGATACGAAGACGAATATGAACAATGAAAGGAAAAAACACAAAAAAATGCCTGTCGGTTCTCGTGTGTATCTCGCACAAAAGCGAGGCTGTTCGAACCGGACAGCGAGGCAAAAGAAAAGAGGTAAGTATGAGGAAAGTAGACAAACCTGGGTGAATGGCAAGGGTTCGGAGGTCGCTCCGCAGACTCCGCAGACGCTCTGCTCGACGAGAGTCATGGCAAACTTCTGGTGGGGCACGCAGTGGCGCGCGCTGCACATGTCCTCGGCCTCGTTGCTCGCTATGTGCAGGTGGATGCGCAGCAGAATGTTTTCCTGCAATCACAAACGATCACCAATGCCGCGTTTAGTTTTTAACGTTCTGGCTCGAGCCGCGAGAAGGGAAATTTCGAAAAATCAATTACTTTCGGATATTTCATTCATATGTTAATGCTGGATGAGATTATCGATTCATTATAGAATCCACTTGACTCGATTCTGTTTTCCCTAATACACGTGGATTTAATGTTCAAACGCGATTCGGCCGGCTCATAAACCGAGCTCCGAGCCGTGCGCAGAAAAGAAAAGGACAATTCGAAAAGTAAAACGGGGGTGGGGGTGGGGGTGGGGGTAAGAGTTTGTTGCACTCACGAAGCACTCGGCGGCGTCGTCCATGAATCCGAGCTGGAAGCGCTGCTGGTCGAGGAAGCTCTCGGCGAGGGCCCGGCGCAGCGCATCTGGCGGCAGGGCGCTCTCCTGCGAGAACTGCAGCTGCGAGAACAGGTCCTGAAACACCCAACAAAGCGGCTCTCTTAGTACACTCACAATTCGCCGGAGACCTGTGTCGGAAGCGCGTGCGTGCGGTGGCCCGCCACCGGATCTCGCATATTCTTTCTTTTTTTCGTTTTTTTTTGTTTTTTCATTTTTTTTGGTCTTATACGCTCCCCGGTTGAATTCGCCGTCGCGTAGGTGGACGCTACGTCGTCGCGTAGTACATACAACCCGACCGAGTACTTGTCGGGCTGGAGAGAACGGCTGGTTGCTCATTGTACGCCCCTTTTTTCCCCTCCCTCCGAGCTAGCGTATAGACACTGTTATATGTGTCCCTCGGGAGGGATTCGAAATTTGAATGTGGCTGGGCTGAATGGATGGCTCCGCAGGTGCGGTGTATTAATGGCGCGATTTAGTAGCCTATATGAACGGGATGAAAATCGTGAGAGACGCGGACGAGAGAGAGAGAGAGAGAGAGAGAGAACTATCGGGTCTTTGAGTGTGCTCATATACGGGGAACACTCGTGGGGCTGTGCTCCGAGCGCTACGTCATCGGACATTGTTCGTCCTCGTGGTCGTCGTCGTCTCGCGCTTGATCGACGACGAATCGACGGGCGGGAATACGAGATGGGAAGCATCAATAAGCGGGCGTACGTGTGTGTGAACGAGGGAGATAGGGCATCTGTGGGAGACGAGTCGAAAAGAGCCGCGTACGCGCAAGTGTGCCGCGTCATAAGTCTTCGAGAAGCTATATATATGTATATGAGTCGAGTGTCGTGTTCGTGGTCGATTGTGTACGAGGAATGCACGTGCACTGGCTTATCAGTTGGCCAGTTAAGGATTGTGCATGTACTGGCGGCTTCCATACGCGCGATTATTAGCCGTCGCATATACGCGTAACGAGAGTCAGCCTTGTACGAAATTCTTCGCTACTTGCGTAAACCCATATATGTGTATACGTAGGGGAAAATTTACGACGCGTCTCGGGTTCACGGCACTTCACTAACGCTAATGCGATCGTGTAATCACTCCTTGGGTGTAATTGCAAATGAAGCAATTGTCATGTGCTGGCGCTGTGTTTATATCCCTCGGATATCCCGTGCGCATCGAGACGCGACAATACTCATATAGACTTTATCTCTCGGCCCAGGCTATTCGTGCATCGATTTGATTGTGTGGGTGAGCGGGTGCATGAGATAAAATGAAAAAAAAAGGCAAGAGAATTTTCGACGTCGTGGCGCGGAAAGTAGCGGAACTCGAGAGAGCAGCCGAAAGCGAGCGAGAGAGAAAGAAAGCTCTGGTACATACATATATATAGAGAGAGAGAAAGAGAGATCGGTTGAGATGAGAGATGTCGATCGCGGCGGCAGTCGGGCATGCACGTTCCCTCGAGCCGGCACCAGCCCAGCACGAAATTCTCTATCTCGACGTATCTATCTTATCCCCTTTCCCTGTGGCGGCTGGGCCTCGCACATCTCGCGGGCGTACACACACACACTCACGTGCACGGCTGTGCCCGACAAAAACTCCGCCGCTTGAGAAATATACCAGAGCGTTGCGCAAATGACCATTCAAATCCGACCGATTATTCGTTATAACGTGAGCGCCGATAGAGGGGGAAAAAGAAGGAAAAAGTCCCTTGTGTCGTATGCATGATCGATTTATATGTATACCCGGGAGCTTCGTTATACAGGCGTTCGCCAGGGTTCTCCGCTTATAAATATATATAGGGTTATTCCACGCTCGGGTGCAGCCCTCTCGCGGATAAACGAGCGGCGCGTCACATCGTCCCGGCCGTCGTCGATTTATATACCCGCGCTCCACTCGACCAATCGGCTTTCGCAAACCGTCTTATACACACACACACACACTACACTTATATATCTATATGTGTCCCCGAGAAAGAGAGAGACAGGCGGTTTTTTGCCCGGCACGGGCCGCGAGCGCGATTTTATAATTGAAAGCCGAGTCATCGAGTCGTCGCAGTACTCGACGGCTTGACCGGGGGATTTTCCAATGCGTTTCGGGCGGCGAATCGTCGAATTTGAATTAGCCGTGGGCAAACGGGCGCGGGTGTAGAATCGCAGCTCCTCGCTCTCGGCTCTCCTCCAGTTGGCTTTGAACGTAACTCGTTGGCCGGGCTGGCACTGCACTGTATATATGTGTGTATATAGTTGTACGCGCACGGAATGGAAAATGCACATGTATATATTGGTGTACGTGTGTCGCAACTGGCTGCTCCAATTCCAGATCGCGGGCTCGAGCTTGTGCCAACACACGTGTGCACGCCGAGCTCCGAGCAACTGCACAAAGAGAGCACCCGTATACGAGGTATACATAATACGCTCACCTATAGGTATATGGACAAGCGAGATCCCGATCTTTTCTCTCTCCTCGTCGCGGCCCTCGCTATATCTTCCACCGCGCGGCTTTCAACTGCGCGACTCCGCGAGGTCCCCTCGAACCGATTTATATGCCAGCCGCTCGAGAAAGCCCCACTCGATCAATTGAGATTCACGGAGGACGTACGCTTTTTATTTGTAAAATTGACAAAGCCGCGGTGCCGAGCTGCGGAATATACGTCTCGTGTCGCATATGTACACGTTTAGATCCTTCGTGCCGATCTCCGAGCGTCGAGATCGGCATCTCATTCGCGGCTGCATCGGTTATGAAATTACAGCCCGGTCGCGCGGGATGAAACGCGGATTAATTGCGAGTCGTACAACAACGCGAGCCTCGATTGTGCAACTGTGCAAAGAGCAAACAAACGATTCGCGGAGAAACGAGGCGCTCGCGCTGCGTCGACATCGCGCCGATCGATCCGAAGCACAAGTGAATCAAGCTTCTCGACAATATCAACGTACACATGGATATACCGATTTTAACAAGTATAAAGAAATACGAGTCATGCATTTCGAGCTACCACGTTATGAATAAAACTGAAATGTGTCGATAATAGGAGGCTCTGCCCGCAGAGCCGGACGCGCGTACACACACATGTGACGGACGTTAATGAGCGAGCCGCGAGCAGGACTGCATGTCGCGCGTATACACAGACACATGTGCACAAGCGAAGGGTCGGGGTGGAGGTTTTTGCCGCGCGCGCGCGCGGGATTTATCGGCTGATTATCGATATCCGCGTATCATGAGTGCGAGCTTCGATTGCACACGCGGTTTCATAATCGCGGCCGCGCATCTCTCCCTGACGGCTCGATTGGATTGCCGCATATATACACCATACCCACATTCCCAGATGCCGATTCCGCATCCGGTCATCCGCTGACGATCGGGGGGGAGACACACGTGTATTATATTCGGTCGTCGGTCGTATTGTTTATTATCCGCTCTTTGCGAATTGCTCAAACATATACTCGAAGGTTGGCGCGCATTTATATCCGCTGCAGAGGCCGTCAGTGTGGCGTGCTTCTGCGAATCGGTTGCATTCATCGTTCTCGATGCAATGAACGCGAACCCCCCCGGCTGCTCAACTATACGTATATACATGGCTAAGGACTTTCACATCGAGCGCGCAATACGGCTCGAGCACAACATGAGCGCCGAGCTCGGGGAGAGAGAGAGAGAGACCCTTGCCGGCGAACGATAATTTTGGTCCGTTCGTCTCTGACAGAATGTCGCATCTCCCGCCCGGCTCTGGGTATATCTCTAGTCTCAAGAGGTCTGGACATTATATATGCTCGGGCTTGGTGTGAGAAGGAGACGAGAGGCGCTATTGGGATGAAGTGTCGATGATTAGAGCGAGAACAGTGTTTTTCTTTCTCACACTGCAAAGAGAGCCGATAGTCGAGGGGTTTCGCAAGACGACGACGTTACCCACGTGTGTGCGCGCGCGTAAGATGCTCGTGACGGGATCTGTATTCACAGCGCGCGCGCACGCACACTCGAGTGCGGAATAACTTAAGAGAGTCGAGAGAGAGGAAGACGGGGCGAAGAAAATTACTTTTTTCAACTGGCCGAGGCAGTCGGCGTGGAGGCTGGCGGGCGAGTCTGTCTCCCTCTCCATGCCGCTGTCGTTCTCCTCCTCGTCGTTCTCCGCGAGCTCGGCCGCGCTCTGCGGCTGCTGCGCCTCCTGGCGCACCTTTATCCACTTGAGCATGGCTACAGAGCCTCGCGTATACGTGTGTAGCAGGCTGGCTCGCACTCGCTCGCTCGCTCGAGAGAGCCGCGGTGAAAGGCCCTTGACCTCGTTGCGGATACGTGGCTGGCTGGCTGGCCTCGATCACTGCGTCGTCGTCGTCGTCGTCGTCGTCGTCGTCGTCACTTCGGCTGCGCCACCACGACGCGCACTCTCACCGTCTCGGCCATGGCTCGCCGCGGGCAGCACATCAGGGCGGAACATCGCGCCAGCAGCACACACACACGCGAGCGACCTGCCCGACGCGCCGAGCTAAACTAAGGGGCGAACGCGGCTGCCGCCGCCGCCGCCGCAGCCGCGCAAACCACCACCATGTACCTGATGGCAGCGCTGCCGCCGCCCCCACTCCCGCGCTCTTTCTCTCCGCGATCGCGGGCCCCCACGGCTACCAGGGCCCCTCTACCTGCCCCCCGCTCGAGCTCCCTACCCTCCTTCTTCTTCTTCTTCTTCTTCTTCTCCTTCTTCTCCTTCGGCTTCTTCGGCTTCTTCTCGGCTGCCAGCCGCTTCTCTCGCTCGGTCATGCCCAAGTGTACGTGTGTGTGTGTGTGTGTGTGTGTTTGTGTGGACCAGCGGTGACATTCACCAGCGAGCAGCACACGCACGTGCTCCGAATACACACACACACGCGTCCCTCTCGTGACGCTCCTCGCGGTCTCGAGGAGTCCGCCAGACGATCAGCGTCGATGAAACGATGCAAGCAATTACATAAGTGCAGGTGAGATGCGCCGAGTCGAAGCGAGATGCCAGGATCACCGCCTGATGCACTTTATATTACGTCGCAGCTCCTCGTACACACACATGCACCCATACTTGTATATTGCAGCGCCGTATGTGTACGTGACGTAACGGCGTTTTGCAATATTCTGCCATGGGTTTTTTTTGCTCGAGTCCCGCGAACCATATTCGATCACCTCGCTCGAGCACTATCAAACCCGTGTTGCAGCCGAAAGTTTTAAAGGGATGCAGCGCGGGTGTCGCGTCTTTTTATTTCTCGCCCTGCTCATCCCGGTGCGCGGCAGCGTCAGCCCAATGGGCCGATCGGGGGGATAACTCGCGGAATGCACATAGGCCGAGGGCAAACGCGCGGAAAACTATACGCGCGCCTCTACGGCTTTGGGCGCATTCTCTCCCCTGCTGGGTAAAACTATACATCGCGCGCAGCCCCTCGCGCACCTGTTGCCGATCCTCCTGCCCCGCGGCCCGACCAATATTACACCGCGATATCGAACGGCTGTCGCGGGATCGACTCGCGCCTTCTACCAAACAGCAGGAGTGATGACGACGACGACGACGATATATTTATGGAAGTGTGTATATATACGGAGATGCTCTCGGAGGGGAAACATATATGCGTTGGCTGCAGCTCGGCGGTTTGTCAGAAGTGCAGAGAGATATATATGCGCGCGAGCCAACTTGGCCGATGTGTGTGTGTGTATACACGCTGGGGGACTGGGCCAGATATATACACGCGCACACGGACACGCAATCTCCGTATCTGCGCGCGCGCCCGATCTCATTACCCGCTATTTGCTCTTGCAACGCTCCGCTATCTCGTGTGTCCGGTGCGTTGGCGCGCGCTTTTTTTTTTATTTCACCTCCAAAGTTTGCCTTTCCGTTTTTTTTTTTTCTCTCTCTCTCTCACTCCTCCTCTGCCGAGATAAGGCGCGGGATCTTAATTTCCCCAACGGGATACACAAAGTTTCGGGCTCGACTGATAAAGACTCGTCGCCGCGGCTAGCTCGTAATATATTGCGCGCACTGTTTTGGAAAAAAAACGCGCCAACTGCACGGAGGGAATATTACCAAGGGTGATTCGGGAAGATCGAGCAGACTTTCGCTCGATCCGGTCCAAATCGACCCGCCACACGTGTCGACTCTCGATCGAACGCGTGTGTGTGTGTGTGTGTGTGGGGGGGGGGGGAAGCAGGATAATTGGAATAAGTGGAAAGACATGGTTGCGCGGTTCGCACTCGATGCAAATGACGTTGCAAAATTAAAGCGCTGCGGAATATCGGAGAGGGGCGCGAGGCGAAAGTAAATTAACTTTGTTCGATCCGAGTCGGGTTACGGCTCGGTTGGACCACTTTGGCGTCGGATAAAAACGCCGAGCCGGGCATATTTGCCGCTCGCAGCGTCTCGAGGAAATGAGGAAAGCACCGGAAGACTTTTGCCTTCGGGTGACGTTTTATTTTTCCGAGCTAAAGACGCTAACGGTGCGTATACGCGCATATACGCACTCTTGCCGCTCCGCGACGCTCGCTTTCGTCCCGTCTGATTAATCGGGCTGCGTTAATTATCAGCGGTGCGCGCGTGTATTGCGCTGCCGTTCACGGCTCTCCTAGAGCACGAGCGGATAAATCAAAAGTAAAAAATTCAAATTAACGGCATATCTGGGTAGCTTGTATTTCACAGTTGCGCGGACGCGCGCACGCAACGCGGCTGGAATATATACTTTTTAATAAGCTCGCTCTCGAACGAACTAACAGTTAGACCCGCGCGGATAGAGATCAAAATTCGGTTGGCCGGATCCGCAGCGCGGCGTGCCTAACGAGCGTCAATATTTCATCCTCCGCGAGAGAAACAAGCCGTTTTTTCCCCTCCGTATCGATTGCCCCGCTTCCTCCGTACAGCGAGCAAGTGGCGTAGGCGTGCGGCGGCGAGTCAGCATCAAAATAATCCGTATTTACATGCTCACCAACTAGTGTGTGTATAAGTGTATTATTAGATAAGTGCGGCTTTCCGCGACACTCCTCCAAAGGATATTCTTCCGAAAGTTTCCCCTAGAGAGGTGTCTTCGGTCTCCCGGTGCACCCGTTTACCCGAGGATCATCCACACACGCCCACCACGGCATTGTCCCGTAACGAGGCTCGTTTGTGTGTAATAACGCACCGATCCCTCGGAACGAAAGCGATCGATTATCGAGTCGAGACTCTCTCTCTCGAGACTCGTGATGGCCATGGGGGCCGCGTGAGTCAAAAGGGTATACGCACACACGCGTGAACTCGAGCTGCTGTGGCTCGACGGTGTGGAATGCAGGTCCGATGAGTCAGGTATATATCCGGGGAGGGGTTAAATTCCGGGCCGTGAATCAATTGCTCGGTGGCATTCGGATATCGCTACACCAGCTCGTCGTGCTTCCTCCCTCTCTTCAGGGCCAGACTATACCCTAATCTCTACGAGTCGAGAGAACCGCACCGCGCTTATCTATATACGACTCACCGGGCCCAGCTGAGGCTAATATAACAGTGAGTCGGCAAACGCCAATTACGCCCTCGCGATAACGTGAATTTTGACAAAAATCGTCGAGGACGACACGCTCTGGTATAAGTATATTTACAACGGACGGCGGTACCACGCGGAGAAAGTGTAATACTCCTCGATGAGACTCGAGGGCCGGATCGGAGATAGGAAAAATGGCTTTTTAATTACGCTCGCGCGCGCGCGCCCGCAGCTTTCCCAGATTTACAACGCGCGCGTCACAAAACCAAATGGGCGAAGCCGATTTTCCTTTTGTTTCATTCGCAAACGGGACATTAACGTACCCTCGATTTTTACCGAGTGCAGAGGTACCGGAATTCCCGGACAGATGAAAATTGAAAGAAAAGCGACACGAATTCCTTGGGAGGCTCGCGTTAGCACGAAAATTAGCTTGGGCGCGCGATCGACGGAGGCTCTAACCAACGGAGGCAAACCGAGCGACGCTAAAGAAAACGTCGCTGTTGTGCGGTGCGCCAGTCGCACGTGTCCCGAGCGCGGCGGGAAAACGTAACGGAAGGTTTTCACGTATAGGAAAAGCAAGCCGCCATGTTTTTGGCTTCGTTTCGGTCTACGAGCCAAAAGGCCGAGACAAAAGATCGAGGGGGAAAAAAAACGAGCAGAACGCGGGCGCGCGCAGGTATGCCGCATAGGTGGCGATGGGCACGTGCGATACAAAGACTATGCCAGAGCTGCGCGCCTCATCTCGGATGCGACACGTTTCCCGCCTCTCGGCCAACGAGTATATATATTCGGCGTTGTAGAGGTCGCGGGAGAAAAGCCCGCGCAGGTAAGGTGGGCCCCACATCATACGCTGGCTTGGCTTTTCTCCTTCTCCTCCTCCTAATTCACCGGGCGGCCCTCCTCTGGCTCTCGTTCTCTCGTTCTCTCGCTCCAAACCGGTTTTTTTCCTCTATTCTCGAGTCTCGCTCTCCCCCTCGACTCGAGACTCTTTCCACACGGCTCATCTCCAACAACACGATCCAAGCTTTTTCCCCGCTCCCGAGCTACAGGTGATTTTCCCTCGAGTCATCTACTCGGCCCGCGTACAATCGTAAATATACATATATACGTATACACGGGCTCGCCGCGGTGATTTTCACTTCTATTCGGATACGGAATAATAATCCTCCGAGTATACTTCCGTGATGGGAAACGATCGAATTTCGAGCTGAGCCGTACACGTGAAAATTCATCGGGCAGCTCCGGTTTTCAAAATATTTTTCTACGATTCTGTTCGAAACGGATATACACTCGATGCTCCTACGATACTCGGTGGAATATCAAAATGAAACTCGAAATATCACACGGGAGAATCGGGGAACGGAATGCCGGAAAAACTGCCCGGCTGACGAAGGAGATTTTCCCTTGGAGCGAATTCGTATCCTCCCGTGGATTTTACTCGAGTCTCACTGGAGCGTGGCCGCCCGTGACGACTTCGGGAAAACAGGTGATTCCCCGAGACTGGTGCAGGTAGGCGCGGCTATATACACGCAGCCAGCAAGGATTAGTCCGCGCGGGGGTCGAAGTCGGCTGAATAGGTCCAGCTATAGCCCCCCGTCGGTGCACGTGCACGTCGATGGACCATAATGGAGGAGAAAAGTGCTCGCGCGAGAAGTATTTTGACGAGAATCACAACTCGGTCGTTGGCGCTGCGAGCGAGCGCAACCGTGTGTGTGTGTGTACATACACGCGTCTATTTGACGGCGCTTTTCATTCACACTCGCTTCTGCGACTTTTTTCTCCTTCCTCCTCGATTCTTCTTTTTCCCATTCTGCACGCGCGGCTTTCGCGGAAGCGAACCAGTCGGATTAGTCTAACGGCCGCGTATATTGTACGAGTCTTCGGAGCAATGAGTTTCGCCCATACCTCGCTTTTTTTCAACCAATACATATTGTTTATATTCCGACGAAGAGCGGTGGGGAAAAGGAGAAGGAAAAACAGACATACAAATTGGAAAGTGCGCTACTTGGCCGGCCGGGAAAAATCGCGAATTGCGTATACTGGCTGATGGATGAATGTGTATGGACATTCATCCACCCGCTGATGGCCGGGGCCCGTACAAGGCTCCTCTGAATTTTCCGTGCGCCGCGCGAGACTCTGTATATATACGCTGTACAAGGCGCGCGCGCTCGCGGCGAACTTTCATCTGCGGCTCGCTTCGCATATATTATAGTACGCGGAGAGCCGCGAGCTTCTCGGGGGCCACTTCCTATAGCGCGGCGTATCTCTCTGCCGAGACGACGCAGCAGCGGCTCTCAACTCCGAGCTGGCGCGACTCCTTTCGACTCTTATGTATATATGTATACAGCTCGCGAGAAAGGAAGACGCTCGCGAAGAAGCGACTAACCGCGCCGCGGCCACGGGGACAATGACTGCAGCAGCAGCAGCAGCAGCAGCCCCAAGCTTCGCAATGAAATTGGATTCGCCGAGTTTTACTGATTTTCGTTCAACGCCACGTTTTTTCAAGTCTCACCGATAATTGGATGCGCGAATTGCGCCGGAGCACACGTGTGTATGATGACGGATCGAGTTTCGAAGTATGCGCAGCGACCTGTTGGATCGATATTCCAGCCGCTCGCGCGCGCGCCGCCCGTCGTTGAGCATCGAGATGGTTGAACGCGTGAATGCGCTCGTTCGAACCAGTAGATATTATTGTCAAAATAATATTGCAATACGACTTTTGGAATGTTACGAACGACATCGTCAAATCTGCCCGCGCGCTAAACTCACAAAGGTATCTTCTCGTTCCCAAAAGCATTGGGTCTCAGTCGGAATTTCTGCTACTCCCGAACGGAATTTTCTTGAGAGAATACTATTCTTCTACAATCAACCATATATTATGTTTCGAAGTAGCGGAATTAGCTGTATGAGGCCTAATTCCTCTGGGAACAATAAAATATTTTTGAGAGTATGTTGATAAAACTTGGTACGACATTTTCTAAATATAAGTTATGAAAAATACGATTGTTAATGTATTCTCGGTGGAGTCGGCGACGTTTTCCTGGTGATGATTTCGAGGGCCTTGGATGATTAATGCCAATTGGATTGATTTGATATACGATTTTATTCGGCGACACGTAGTTCACGGCAAACATCCAAGCAAACATCACAGTATGTTGGGAAATGAATATTCTCGCGGGTACTGGGTGAACTTGATCCGGGCGGAATTTTGGTCTATCCAGCCGCGGTAGTGGGCGACTGCAGTGAATACGGCCGCGGGGTGGTCGGGGTCGGCGCACGTCGTCCACGAGGCGATACCGATCTGGACGCTGCGCTCGTCGACGAGCGCCCCGCCCGAGTCGCCGTGGCAGATGTTGCTGCCGCGAGCGGACCCGGCGCAGATCAGGTGGTTCGCCCCCATCCACTGGCCCGTGTAGTCCCCGTACGACCTCGAGCAGTCGGCGGGGTCGACGATGCGCAGCGGGGCCCGCCTCACCTCGACGACCGTCTCGCCGCCGAGCTCGAGCGAGCCCCAGCCGGCGACGCTCGCCAAAGAGCCTACCACCACCGAGTGCCGCCTGTCCGCCAGCTCGACCCTGTCGACGAGCTTCTCGCGACACGCGTCGAACTCGATCTCCGGCGACACTTTGATCAGGCCCAGGTCGTTCACGTTGGTCCGGTACGCCTCGGAGTAGTTATCGTGGCGCTTCGCGTAGACGACCCGGTGCCACGAGCCGCCCGAGTCGGTCATCGAGCTGCCGACGCGCACGCCGAACCAGTCGAGCGGCTCGTTGGTGATGCAGTGGCCCGCCGTCAAGATCACCCGGTTGGATATTACGCTGCCGCCGCAGAAGCGGTAGCCGCGCCTCTGGATCGAGACGAGCCACGGCTGGTGGCGGATGTCGCTCACCTGGCCCCCTGCAATCGTCCAACGCCCTGTTCATGTATATTTATCCCCACCCTTCCGACCAAGTTGTATATGGATGGGGTAACACAACTTACCGAGGACTTGGCACAGTAACGAGGCGACAACTATCGATATCATGTTTGGCCCAACTGTTCAACGATCACTGCTGGATCACAGTTTTCTAGGTTCTATCTTGCGCGATCCGCTGACGTGTCGCTATAAGTCAATACTATTCGCCGTCTTTTTCAGCTCGACAGATCACACAGTTATACGTTTTTAAGATATCACGAGCCGTTTATAACCAATACAGCTAACAATATGATTAATGTTCATTATCTAATTTCAGTCTATTCATCACCTATTCTATTTCAAGTCTATTGTACTAAAGCTTCTCTATGTGCTCTCTATATTTATGCATTCGATCGTTTAGACGTTCTTCTTCAAACCGATTAAACCTACTTGGATTCACGCGATATATCCCAGCCCAAGTTTGAAGACGCTTGGAAAAATGATCGAAAAGAACAACCGTTTGAATATATACGCTTGTTAAACTTGCGACCTTTATTTGCAATTCGCATAATGCAGGTCGAAAACTACTCGAAAGGGAAGATCGTCGACTTGGGTGGTTTTAATCTATCCATTAGCCTGTGTAACCCGACTCCGAATCGTGGGATTTCCATTTTAAGCGCTGTGTCGCGCAACCGGCCGGTGACTAAAGCACCGAATGGCCGCGCGCGCCGACCGGACGTTGGATATACACCTTCTCGATTTCGATCCGTAATATTCCGGAACGAGTGCGTGTGTGGCTGGCGACCCACTCCAGCCCCGATATATATTCATCTCTCTCCGTAATTCTCATTCGACTTACTATTCGCATCTCCATTCATTTTTCCCCCCATCCTCGTATTACGACCCGCTCAAGTGTCATTTCCGCTCGTTCGCCTCTCTCTTCGTTGTCCACCATGAAGTTTCGTAATTTCTCGCGATCATCGATGCACCGATCCCAACGAGCAGTATAAACGATCTTTGGAAACTGTTTAGTGTAGTCGAAAAGTCAAGAATTGATGAATATCAGAGAATACATTCACTCAAAAATTTACATTTTTATCTACCAACGGATGATTATATTCGACTGAGTTCACCAAAACTACTTGCTCGTATATCGAATTCTTCACTATCGCTATCGAATGGGGGGAAATGCCATTCGATGGTGAATATATGTATACTCACCGCCAATCAGCCATGTCATTCCCAGCAACGAATATCTCGAATGAAAAATTTGCAATTATATATTCAAATTAGATATAGTTCAGCTCGGGGTTGCTCGGGGAACAATCATGCCGCGGCATAATAGCCATCAGCAGGGCATCGAGGGCAATCGGAGCAGCCGAAAATTACGGGCTCGCTCGAGCGCGCACCGTTTACGCGCATATATTTTTCCCAGATTCGCTATATCCCACGTGTCCCGAGCTCGATCCGCGGACTCTCTCGCTCGTTTGTGTGTGCATACGCGCGTGTAATGAGACGTGCGGCTCGCGAATCTGGCCGGAAGCAAAGTTGCCGGCGAGATTCGCCCACGCACGCGAGCGCCGCGCGAGAGATGCGAACATTCCCATCGCCGCGCGACCCCCCCGGGGCGCGCAGAGCCTCCGAGAGCTCGCTAATTAACAGGTCGTGTGAAAAAAGCAGAGCGGCAGGATAATTCGGAGCGCTTTGTATGTGTGCTTTTATATAATTTATGCCCGTTCGAAAAAAAAGAGGGGCGCACGAGACGTATACGCTCGAGTGTGCTGGAATATTTTTTAAGAAAATAAGCGTTTATTCCGCGACGTGTGGAACGCGGGTGAGACGAGTTAGCCTTTAAACTAGAGGCTCGGCCGATTGTTTTCACCCGCTCCTGGGATACACACCGGGTAAAACGTCACATCCAGGGTTATTCTGACACGGCGATTTCCAAGAGCGAATTCTCCCGCCGTAAGCACAATCCGCGTTGGCTCTCTCGATATAACGTCTCAATCGAATCTCCGGGCAGTATATCGACTCGTGCAAAGCGTCTCCTCCTCTATACCCAGTATTCATCCAGATCTCTCGATGTTTCAATCTGGCTTCTACAGTGTGTTATCGAAGCTGCTCGTCGCGTATTACCGTAATATCGCGCGAGCGCGAGCGCGAGTTTGTAAAAAGCTAAATCAAAGCGAGCTGCGCGGGGTAGTGGGTGGGAGATGGGGAGCAAGCATCAATTGGCTAATCACAAAGGATGATCGCGAGGTTACGCGCTGCGCATTAAATGCACTCACACACACACACATACAACTGTAGCGCACGTATGTATTGCGGCCACCCTCGGCAAGGGTTAATAGCCCCGGCGATGGGTCGCGACCACACACGTGTACGTGCGCGCACATCAGCCGGGCGTATATATGTGTGTCGTGCGTGTGCAGCCCTCCCCCGGCCTCCCCGTAATTCCCATCGCTCGGCCGCTCGCGCGCGCGCATGTAATTGCGCCGAGCCAATGGGGGCGAACGCGGGAACACTCTCCTCTCGCTCGGCTCGGCCAATCCCCGGGCCCGGCCTCTCTCTCTCTCTCTCTCTGTGTATACCTCGCGAGCAACTGCAACAGGGAGAGGGAGAGCGAGCCGCGCGCATATATATACATCGCGGGGCCCGCGGAGAGAAAGGCAGCTCGCGGTCCAGGGCCCCGTTACCTCGCATATACCTAGCTGTGTGTGTACACACGGACGGTCGGACGCCCTGTTTACGCTTTCGAGCCGCGGCTCCGACTCCGGGGGACTCGCACGAGGCTCGAGGGTAAAAGGGTCGCCCGAGCCCGTGGGCTGTTGCACGCGCGCGACGTGGGAATCCCAATCATCTTATCACACCGATTTCGCCTCGTTGCGCGTCCCGGGTGTTTTCTCACGCGCGACCACCTCTCCCAATGGCCAAGCAATAATCCAGGCCCCCGCGCGCGGTATTTTGTAATAATCCCGCTCGAACCTCACGCATGTCCACGAGTTTTCTGCCGGATTCGCATATACCCACCTCCAAGACTCGTTTGCTCATTTGCGATTAGCGAGTCTCGCGGCGCGTTCTGCACATGCCTTGCGCGATATTCACTTTTATATACGTGTGTGTTTGTGGCGGGGGTAACTCACCTTGAGGGCGCAAAATATGCAGGATTCACGCATGCACGCATGGCCGGAAAGCTCGCGGAAGCTCCGACGGAAGATGTCCAGATGCCAGAGGACCTGCAACAGAAACGACGAGTTGGCACGTTAGTCGAGTGTTGCGCAATGCTTTCCAAATCCTTACTTCGCTCGGGAAAGAGTGAATTTGTACACCGTATACGAATGTACCGAGTGCCAAACGTACGCTTGGGGGGTGACAATCTCCATCGCGACCAAATGGACTTTGTGCAACATCTGTTTGGATTCTATCGTCGCGTGATCATCCAGTCGTTTCGAGCGGCTAATCCTTGTCCGTCGAATGTGTGTAATCGATGACAACTCAGCGGTGAGCCGTAACGAGGGAATTCGAATCGGCGAGGCACGTCGCCAGGGAAGATTCGTCGATTTCCACACGCACACCTGTCCAGGGAAATTTCGCTGGCGAGACAGCAGCATAATACCCTCGCTGAAGAGCGGATTGGCGCAACGGATTGCGTCCGATATAACCGCGAAGCGAGACAATGGTTTTACGACTTGCCGCGCTCGGCAGTCCTTGTATATACGCGATCCCGATAAATTGGCACTTTTTCGCGACGAAACGCCGTCGCGGCTATGGAAAATTACATGTCGGAAGCCTTGCCCCGCGCGATATCGGCGACATAATGCCGATCCTCCCGAGATCCATAGCGATTCCCGTGTTTTACGATTGCGCCGAGCGATCGCTTTTTTCCTCCCGGCTTCCACCATTCCATAACGCGTCCAGCGGAAGGCCGTCAACGGCTACGTATAACCGGGCGTGTCCGGCCCGCACTGCGTCTCCGTGTATCCCGCCGTCGGTTCTCTGTGTCTTCCTATGAAAACGGGGGAAAAATGAGGGAAGCTGCTTCGAGGTGTACGCGCGCACTGTATATTCCACTGTATATCCAACGCGTCTGTCCACGTAATATGTATATAAGCTTGATGTGCAACGCGGGGTCTTGGGTGTCCCGGGGGGAGGGAGGTTCGATTTACGGAAACGCCGATCGAGTGTATGAATCGACTCGACGAAAGCGAAAAGAAAGTGTCGGGTACATGTAAAAAAAAAGGAAAAACAGCCGATAGGCCAAAGACAAATAGAGCCGCGGGAGGTGAATTAGAAACGCCGGGCAACGTAATTACCGGGGCGTTTTATACGCGGGCGCGCGCAAGTATGCGTGTAGCCTACATACGGGAGAGCCTGTACACGTAGGCGTGCGTATATCCCGGGCACGACGCGAAGGGAAAGTCAATGGGTATTTCCGCCATCGGCTGCCGCGCCGTATGGAAGCGCGACCATTCCTCCGGCTGTTTTTCGCGCCTCGGGTCCAATTTCCCGCGAATTATACACGCGCGCACTCGCTGCAGAGGAAGCTGCGATGGACCGGAAAGAGGATCGGCTCGATGGGAGGAGCGCCGGACACGATCATTAGGCGTGCCCGCGCTGCAGGTGCAGCGGATTCCTCCGCTCGGCTTCCCTTCCCCGCGGGATAATCCGCTACCTGTGTGTATGTCGGTTAAACGAGCAGCGAGCGTCTCGAATCATACTACGTCAAATACGTGTCGCGAGCGCGCATCGATCATCCGGCGACGAGTCGATCCCCCAGCGCACCGGGGGAAGCCGGAAAACTCGCCGTGTACTCCCGTGCAGGCTCGAAGAGAGCCGAGTGTGTACTATACATGTATAGGGTCAATGGGACCTCGTGATTTGGGTGTGCGTGTTTACCGGGGAGGGCGACGGCTGAATAGCGCACGTGTGTGCGTGTGTGCGTGTGTACGCGCGAGTTCGAGGGGACGGCTCGTGGGAGCGACAGGTGAAGCGCGGAGGCGCCCGCGGCTAGCTCACGCCACGCCAGCGACAAGTGCGCCTCGATTTTTAGGCCTGTACGCATTATACGCTTTTGTTACGGCTATACACGGCTACACATCGCTCCTGGGGAATTCAATTCGGGGTCTCTGATACGCATACATATGTGCGATCGCCGCGACAACGAGAATCAAAAGAGTCGAGTGGGCAATCAGTACGAGTATACCTGGTGGATTGGTTTGTTTTCGGGGCGATCGCGGTTGCATAAGCAAGTTGCGCCGAACCGGACTCGCTCGACTCGTTTCCTCCACATCTGTACACATCTGATTCGTTATTCGACTCTAGCAACTCGCTCCAATGCAACTCTCGAGTGGCGCGGCTCGCGCGAGCCATCGTTGGTTAATAATAATTGGCGACGACGAAAAAGTGTCGCCAAACCGTACAAATCCGAATCACCCGAGTTGATGAGCTAATGCACGAGAGTGAGAGGTAAAACATGGAGCGGACAAGGACGAGTAGAGCAAACGCGCGGCTCAGGTCGGTAGGTATGTCGGGGAGGAATAATTTGCGCGAGCCCACACTGCGGGGCAGCCCTTGAAGAGCGATGCTCCCGGGCAACCCGAGCCCTGGCTATACACCAATTCACCGCGCGATCAGCCCAGAAAAAACTCCGGCCGTGTAGCGTCACGCCCCGAACCGAGTCACGTTTACCGCGAGACGACGGACAGTATTTGTTGAATTTCGGGCCCGGGGATTTCGAGAAAATCGGGCCGATCGCGGCGGAAGAAAAACGAACGGTAACGTCTGATCCTCGGGAGGGAGTGTCGTTGTCGGGGGGTATATATGTACCGCAAGGCATCGCCGATGAACAATGCTAAGTAATCGTCGTGTCGACTGATGAACGCACGCGGGTGCGATTTGCACTGGATGCGCGAGCGCGGATCCTAATGAAAGTGGGAATGGCTCTCGGCGCTCGGTGAGCTTAACGAGTGGGAAGAGACTCGGGGCACAATTGCGCATACACGCGTCGTTGCTCCGCCGTTATCCGCCCGTTTAACCCGGCGCGCCAAATATAAATGAATCGCGCGCGATCGACTGCCGTGTATCCCAAGTATTTGTCGGGCTGAGCTGGCGATCGTTATTCACCGCGGATCTCGGCTGAATCGCGAGTTGGCATAGTTTTCTTTTGGTTCGCGCGGAGCTGATCTCGAGCACTCTCGAGGAACCCACACAGCTAGTACTCACGCGGATATTAGCATGTGGCCTAATGGGTCCGTGGCTGCGAGCTCACACACAGAGCTCGGTGGCGCGCAAGGAGCCAGAGTGTGCGGGAGGGAGAAAAAACAGTTAGTCGAATTAAGCACAGCTCGGTGGATTCGTTGGCTGGCCCGCGCATACAATGGTTCGAACGCGCGCGGGGTTCCTCGGCAGAGGGTCGAGGAAAGAAGCTTTCCCCGCGACTCGGAGCTTTATTATACGTACATAAAATGAGCATAATGAAATACGGTCAGCGGCGACGAGCCGATGCGCGCGATACCATACGTACAGGTGCGTAAGCGTGTGTACGGCTTCGGGGCCGCGCTCTAGACGCGCCGCGACCTACCGTTAGCTCCGCGCCACCAGCACCAGCTCGCCGATATATTATATATGCACGAGCGGGCTTCTTCTCTCGTTTTCAACGCTAATTAGTTCGCACGCCGCGAGCGCCAATTAAAAAAAAATTACCAGTAGGGGGAGGAAAAAACGTAATAAGAACACGCAAATCAAGCGGCTCGCCGCGCGCTCCGTATACGTGTTTATTACGCGCGCGGGTCTACGTGTACACCCGAGGACACACTGTCGCAACGCCCACTGCTGCTCTACGTGTGTGCGAGTGTGTGTGTGGCTCGGGAGAGTGGCGGAAGCGAGCGGCCGACGAAAGTTCATTAGAACCGCCCGCGACTTTTATTCGTCAAATGAGCCGTGCAACCCGCGCGACAGCTGCATTACTCCGTGTACGGATAGATCTACACGCGTGGACGAGGATGAGAGAGAGACGCTGATACGGACATTACATTTGCTGCGTCGAAAGCTGATCAAATGGACTCGAGCGCGAGATGATATGCGAACGACAGGGACTATCTCGACAAGCCATGTGTATATATATCGGACGCGGCGAGACAATGGGAACAGTGCGCGCTAAAACTCTCGGTGGCTTAGTTTGCGCCGGGATTTTTCAGGCCAACGGATAAATGAATACACGATAGAAGAGAAAATCCGAAATGGCACGAGGCAAACCGCTGATTTGCCGCGCTGCGGAATATTGCGCAAACAAAATATATAAGTACGCGTCGTATACGTACATTTACTATATTTGCGTAACGCGCACAAGTTCTTCAGGATTTTTTGCAAACCGAGTTTTATTTTCCAATAGGGAAAATAATGGATCGCGCGCGGCGGCGTTCCAGAGGCCAATCGCCCGAGAGCGATAAATCTTCGGCGTACACCGAGAGCAAGAATCGCACGGACAATAAATACCGTTTGTCTTCCGTACAGCGTCTTCGGCCCATTTCGGATTCGTAATTACGCCGCGAACCGAAGAGGAGAACTCATTAGCCTGCGAGCGACTCGCGACCCTCCGCTCCTGTAATGACTGCTCGCGCGGGGGAGATGATCCGAGACCGCGCGACGACGACGACGACGATCGGCGGGGAGGATTTTGTCGTCCCGCCAGAGTCACGTCCAAAGCGTCTAATAACAGTGTCCACGTGTCGTTTTTTTTTTATTCCCTGCTTGCATTTTATTCGCGCCGACAACGAGAGATTAGCCCGCGCGCATAGTTTGCAAGAGCAGCGAAACATGAAGCGAGCGGCCGCTTCCATGTAGCGGTATACGCGAGCGTTCCCAAGGCCCGACGAGCCGCTGTGTGTTGTATCCGCGTGCAACGCGATTTCACAAACGAATTCGTATGCTCTATAAGCTGTGTATGGCCCCGTTGGAAATTGCCGGGATTTCGCGGAAAAAAAAAAGAAACAGCAGTTCGTTTTGGTGGTTCGCGTCTGTAGCTCTGGATAATTCGGTTGTTAATAACAACGAGCGTTGTTCGACGACGTCAACTTCTCAAGCCGATCGTAGAGCTTGGGCAGGTCGAAAAACGTCACGAACAAAGCGGCCATTAGCATATGTAAATAAACAACTGAGATGTACGACAAGCGATGATCGCGTCGTAAAAACCACAAAGTTACAACTGGCCGTTATTGTTTTGCGACACGAGCAAACGCGAATCGGTGGGAAAAAATTCGCGCGCGACTCCAAACGAGCCTCTGAATAATGCATATACTCGAGGAGAAGAGGATCGAGGAGCAAAGAAGGATTTCCGAGTGGTCGCTCTCTCGAGTAAGGACAACGGCAAGAAGAAGTGCAGCAGCTCGCGGGTCATTGGATTTGTCATTATTGAAAACCGGAGCGCGGCAATGGTCGGTAAACAAAAACCCGGGCTACATAATGGTGCACTGGAAATAGCTATACAACGTGAGATCCGGAAAGTGCCCGGAAAGTGGCCCGCCGTAAATATATATACGTGTATCTCGCCCGGTCGTCGACTCGTTGCAAATCCCTCGTTGCAATTCACCGATAGCTGCTTTTCTCCCGATTCGATTCGAGATTATTGTTGAATTTTTTTTGTTTTCAACCAAAAGAAATTTTTCCAGCTTCGCTCCCACCGCGGCCCGCCCACGCTATAATGCCTGTTATGAAATTCGGAGAAGCATAGAATGTGCAGCTGGGCGTTTTTCCTTCTATCTCAGTCGCAGAGCAACCCGACCGTATAATATTCTCCTCTAGCGTCGCGCTCGAGTCCTCCGCTCCACGTCGCAACAAACGGTCGCGTGAAACAACCACCTCATACATCCTCTCTATATAAAGAATAGAAAAAAAAAGAAAGCTAATTCGAACGAGGGCGGGAAGACCCACCTACTCGTATGTACAATACACACACAGGTGCGCTCGCGGACAGAGAGAGAGAGATAGAGAGAGAGAGAGGAGAGGCTGGTGTTGCGCGCAGGTGTATATATATATATTAAACGGGCGTTCGAACCTTTGCCATTTGGAAGAGGGCCTGTCGCCTGGGCCGGTCGTGCTTGACGGCGGCCGTGGGGGCGGTTGAGGGCCGCTGCAGCTTTTCGCTGGCCATCGGGGCCGGGTCCGCCGGCGAATTCATCGCGCGCTGGCGCACTAAGACACTGGTATTATCACTTGCACCACAGCATCGGCTCGCGGGCTCATGGCCACCTGTCCGCTCGCTTGTCACTCGCGCGCAAACGCACGCGTCTATGTGCGTAGGTGTGTGTGTGTGTGTGTGTCGAACTGGCACTGGCGACTATACTCTAGTATATTGCTCGGCGAGCTCGGCGGCTGACACGCGAAGGGAACTCTCTGACGCGGGCAGCGGTGCAACAATGCCGCGAGCGCGCGGCTCGCCTGTAGGGCCCAGGCGGCGCCGACTCGACGGTGGCGCCGCCGCGGCCAGGTGACCAAGCTCCCTGTACTCCCTCCCTCCCGCCGCCGCCGCTACACACTGCTGCACACCAACGCGAGCGTGCGTATGTCGGTGTGCGTATCCTCTTCTCAGCTCGAGGGCCCCGCGCGCGCGGCTCTCTGATGCTGCGCAGACCGAAACGCCCGATGGGCGCCAGATACTTTACGCGACGCGCGGCGAGCCCTTGGACCGCGAGCCACTCGACTCGAGAGACGCGCGGCTCTTGTGTGTGGATGGATGATATCTTTGGATCGCTCGGGCTTTTCTCGCTGCAGTCTGGTTTGGGTGAGCCAGATACGAGCCGCCGCCGCCGCCGCCGCCACCCTGGACCCACATGCGCGGCAACAGACGCAGATCCGAGATTAGACGTGATTTACGTTTCTCATAGCCGAGTCATTAGGAAAGAAATGTCGCGTGTGCACGTGGACCGGTGGGCTTTCAAG
Source organism: Aphelinus atriplicis (assembly GCA_020882685.1). Taxonomy (NCBI): domain Eukaryota; kingdom Metazoa; phylum Arthropoda; class Insecta; order Hymenoptera; family Aphelinidae; genus Aphelinus; species Aphelinus atriplicis. Next base: position 2,737,522 of record CM037075.1, on the reverse strand, counting down.
AATTTCCGCTCCGTAGTCCGCTGCATTATAGAGCGCATTAAAGCGTTGACGTATATTGTCATGTATAGGACAGGCCGGGGAAGAAAGTAGATGAACCACTGGTTTTCCTGTCGATCGAGACCATACCTCGAATGAACCGCTACGACCGACTGCAGCCGCGATAAGTCTGATACGAGATGTATTCACGTGTCGAAAGTATGTTGTCGAATTCGGGACAGGCTGGAGGAGAATGCGAGCGCGATCTAATCGAGGATCCATCGGCGAAAGTGTGCTTCGTCTTCGGAAATTAATAAAACATGAGGAGCACTAGATGTTTTTCAACGTTTTCCAATTATAATTATTGTTTTCGTCCCGTCTTCTTCATCGACGTTACAAGCCATAACGATCGAAATCAATGTCACCGCGAATCGGCATACTTGATTCATTAGCGGCTGTTCGGCAGGGAAAAAAGGAGAAGAGGATCGAGAGGCAATTACGATAATTCATGTAAATCCAGGAGCGAACTGTCGCTCGACAACCGGTCGACGGGGCCGATAAAGCATATCATATAGGCGAATATCCCTCCGTGTCGTTGGACAATCGCGAGGCTGCGTATAAAATCCCTCGACTCTCGGCTTCTATAATTCGCTAAGACATGCGTATATATAGTTAGGAATCGAAGCATCAAAATATATGCGCCGTCGCGTGTATAGGTATACGAGAGAGCGTGGACGCACGAAAATAAACCGGCCAAGCGGCTTGGGGGTCAGCACACACTGTATATCCACCGTGGCGGCGGCGGCGGCGGCGGCCTCCTCTCGCTCGCGGCCAAACGCGCGCGCGCGCGTTCTCCAATCCTGCGCGGCGCCCGCGCGCAGCTTTTACTACAACGCTCGAGAGCGTACACACGACGGCCATCTTTACTACGAGCCCGGCCGCGCTGGCGTGGGTGCCCGAGAGAGAGAGAGAGAGACAGAGTCCTCGGGTCACTCGCTGCTGCTGGAGAACGGCTTCGGCGGAGGGGAGAGAGCAGCTCGACGTATACGCGCGCGGCTCAGACTCTCGACTCGCCGCGAGGCCACCGGGCAAATAATATTATGGAAATTTGAAAAATCCGCGCGCCCGCAAAAACACCGGCTCCGCATTTCCTCCCCCGGTGGCTTTTTCCCGTTCCCGTTAATATATATCCGCGCGGCTAAGAGCCGAAATCGGTTGTTCACGCACTCCGCGGCGGTTTTCCGGCCCCCCCCCCCACCTTCTACAATACCGTACCGTTTACTTTTTCCCGTTGGATTATGCGTTTTGAGGAGAACCCGTTTGTCTCGATCTCTCCTATAAGCGGAGCCTCGAGGGCCCGAGCCGATCGAGTCTTGGCCTTGGCAGCGATGTTTTCGTCTTGTATTACCTCGGCGGGTTATGCGAAAACGATTATTGTTCCGCGGGCCGGAGGAGAGGAGCCGAGGTTGGAGCGAGGATTTGGGTATAGTGGGAGAGGGAATATGAGAAATAGTCATGCAGAAGATGCGGGAGAAGATTGATGCGGAGGGAGTGAGACGAATGGAAGGACTACACGCCAGCCAAGCGAGCGTCTGGAGCGTTGGGAAAAAAAAATTGATCACTCGGAGCGGAAGGAAAAAAGAGACTACTGCGCAGGAGGCAGAAGGAGATAATGGAGGTTTGAAGGTTATATTAGAATATTAATTTTTTTTTCCTTTTTCAACAATCAGTTTTATAGTGTCTTTGGAAGCGCGCGTAAAACTAAAATGACCAACCGACGTAACATCGCGCTTCGTTGTACGCGCGAGGCAGCGAGGACGAGTCTGGGCTAAGTATACAGGTGGATCGTTTGAGGAATGAGGAAAAGGAAGAGGATCGACAATCTATATAGGAATTCGCGGCGATCGTGGCGTGCAATACAAGTGCGCGCGCGCGATATAATACTATAATAAAAAGTCGGCGCGGCGCAACGCGAATCGGAGTATAAGAATAGCTCGTCGGTGCGTGCTCGTTATTGCCGCGGATATTCATCGAGCGTCCAAGGGGATTTTTCAGCCCGCGCGACCAACAGCCGGATCGAGAATTATCCAGCGCGCAAAATTCAAACGGACGCCCTCGGAGAGCTGGCGGTGTGTCTATATATATACATGCAAACGAAGGAGAAAAGACGCGGTCGCGAAACCAGAGCACAAAGTGGGGGAGTCGGCGAAAGAGAGAGGTGGAAAAAGAGAGTGGCGATGTATCGGCGCGCGGGGGAGGGAGCGCAAGGCAAGGGCCCTTCGGGCCCCGCCGAGGCTCTCACGAGTCGCGCTCGCCGGTATACAAGGAGCTCTCCGCGCGCGGAATACGTTTCACGCTCGGCTCGGCCCGTAATGTCGCGGCTTCGTTACGCAATTCGATTCACAAAACAGAACGGGGGCCGTATTATGCGCGAGTTTATTCAGGAAGTGTGCGGAGGGGGCGCCTCTACTCTCTCTCTTTCTTAGGCGCGCGTAAGCGTTGTGGGAAAGAGAGAAAAAAAGCAGAGCCGCGTAAAACGGGAGAGTCCCGATGTACACACGAGTAACGCGCAGGCCGGATAGTGGCCGAGGCTTTTCACGTTATACTGTACGCTCGGTTTCCTCCCCCCGCGCGCCGCTCCTGTAACTTTTCACCTTGGAGACGCTCGACCATGAGAACCGCTTCTGCCGACTGGCAGCCCAGATCTAGATCAACCGAGTGTGTGCTGGTTTTTTTCTTCTTTTTCGTATACACGCACGCAAGACACGCGTTGATTAGAGAGTCCCTGTCTATAGTCATTGTCCTCCGAGGACGATTCTACGTGTACACCGTGATTACAGTGCGCGGGCTCCCTTCGTGACACAGAGTAGATGTATGTTCGTTTGGTCGCTCGTGTATAATCATAGGCGCGAACGATATCGCCCGGCGCGTTGGAAATAACACGCCGAGGGAGGGCCGTTCGAGATTCATTGAAAATCGCGCGGCTGACGAAAAGGCAAAAATCGGTTATTGCGACGAAACAAAGCGCAACAATAGACGTGCGCGAATTTCCTCAAAACTGAACGCAGGGCGGAGGTCGCGCTTGTGATTATACGCGCCGCGGCTAACCTATTGTGTGCGGGGATAAAGACTTTGCATCAATCTTAAGAAACGAGCAATACACGACGACACGTATATTAGCCGGGTGTATACAACGGCCGATAAACGATCGGCGCGCGGTATCTCAGCGCGTCGCGAAACGCGTATTTACCGAACGACTCGGGCAAACGTTATTGGCGCATCTCGTTTTGTTCGAACGCGGCTATTAATTGCGGCGAGCGCGTTTTCCCCCCAGTGCGATTCGAACAGCTCGATATATCGGCAACCGAGCGAGGAAAAGCGAACGAGTCCACGCCGCGTGTATACAGCCGCCTCTTCCTAATTAGTAGTATCGTATGTATACGTCGAGGCCGCCGCGGTTTAAAAGTCCCGCGGATTCTACGGACAAAGCCCTGTAATACACTGCACTAGCGGGCGCGCTCGAGTACTTGCGCTGCTGCTGGTTCGAGAGGAGCATCCCCGACACGAGAAATGGATACGAGGAGCTGCAGCTGGCGGACTATCGCGATTCGCCTCGTGATTTAGCTCGCCCCCGCCGCGCGGCGACCGTCTCTTCATTTGCATCGACTCGTGCGTGCCTGTATACATCGCATGGCTGGATGCTCGAGTACCCAGCCAATTTGCGTATATTTTCCAAGTCGTTGCGTGGGTTAGCGTGTCCACGTAGAGTTCGACTGGCAGCTACACGTATAATCAACGGCTACCGATTTTCGGTTTGGCTCGATATGGATTTTGGATCGAAGCCGCGCACTCGAGTAATGGCCGCAACTCGTGCGCAAAATGTGTACAATCGATCGGTAACCGCGGCTCTGTTGATACACACACTTTGACTCGTTTGTACAGATCGCGTAGGCGAAGAACTAGTTCTCCGAGCGCCCCCGTATACATAAATGTGTAATGGCAGTCATAATCACGCGCGCTAGTCTAGACGCGGTAGTCGTTATCGAGGGGCCATACTCACACACACACACACACACACACACACAGCCCAAACATATCCGGGTGTTTTCGTTTGTGCGCGCGAGAGAGTAGGTATTATAGATTATGAAATATGAGCAGAGCAGCGCCTTATTGCTCGAGCGTATATACGGAAGGGGGTAATTGAATATATGCGCGAGGGATTATGTGTGTGTGCAGTACGTCAAAAGTACTTTTCTCGATGCGAAGCCCTCTTTGTCCCGTTGCAGTGTTATTTCGAGATTACATTTATTTCGGCTTATGAAAGGCGGCAGTTGCAAGAGCTGCAGCCCCACACGTACGTCTTCAACGACTCACGTGGCCCACCAGCAGAAATCGAAAGAGGCACGTCGGCGTGTGTGAGATCGTGACTCACCCGGAACAGTCGAGCGAGACGGGAAAAACCTAAAGTTTTTCCGTTTTCCCCTTCGTTTTCCTCGGTAAACTAAAATGCCGAATTTTGCCAAAGGCCAAAACGAAACCAAAGGCCAAAATGATCGTGGAAGAAGACGCACGCATACGGGATACCGTCGAGAAGTTTAATCAGCTCGACCGATATAATGTCTCAATCAAGCCCGGCAGTGATCAATATGTGCAGTGCAGCTGGATGTATATATGTATATGAAACGGCGAGTCTCGTGCTCTCGTGCCGGGGGATCCGTCCGTTAACAGGGCCGTGAGCGATGGAATCGGTAGCGCGCGCCTGCCGTGTTGATATAACCGAAGCTCGCATGCGATCGGTTAACGTTTCTCCAGCACATACACACAGACGGACGGACGGAGTAGTATAGTTTTGGCGCTTGCCGTGTGTGCGCTCGGGAAGGAGCAATACACGCGAGGGAGAAAGAGCGGGAACAAAGGAACAAACGCGGGGGCCACCTCCCCTCCGTCCCGAGACGTGAGCGAGAAATCGGCAGGCCGCGCACGAGCGGATCGGTATTACGCGGCTACTCTTGCCCGCTTTCGGTTTCTAATCTGCGCCGATTGTTCCTGGCGCTTGTGTCGTCGTTGCCGCTACTCGGTGTAATTTCGGTTTGAATGTTCACGAGCCTTCGACACTGTGTGCGACAATTGCGTAGGCTGGTCTTGCATATTGGCGATACAACCAAGTTGCGGAGCTTCGAGAATACCACACCCGATCTCGAGAGACGTTTATTTACTGTGTTTCATATAACACGTGTGGGGGAGAATCGATCCACCCCCCCAAACCCATTGACGTGTGCTGATAATTCGGAGTGCCGACGTTCGTTGTACGACACGCTGGTCCATTGTGCTCGCGTCACTTGGCGCCGCGAATCAAGGGGGGCATATATCGGGTAAAAAGTATAACGCGCGACAGCTGGACAAAGAGATCGGCGCCCGTATATATATATCGTATAATATTTCCTGTTGGACGTGCTAAATCGATGGGCGACCTGGACATGTATACGCGCTAACGACGCTGCTGCGCGTCTCTATATATACCTATACGTGCAGCAGGACGACAAAGGTGGCTGTGAGCGAGAAACGGGCGAACACGCTTGAAGGCGCCTTGTGTGTGTGGCTGTGTATGTAGAACACAAAGAGCCGCTCGTGCATATACTCTCTCTCTCTCTCTCTCTCTCCGCCCCTCTTTCCCCCATCCCTCCGTTCGTCTCTCTTTGCTTGGTTCGCGCGAGCGACTCGAGCGCGAGTCCTTTCGCCGCGGCGGAGATCTGCCCTTCCGAGAATATTAAGCGATGCGCAGAGGCCCATTTACGCGATCCGCGACCTGCACCCTCCAACGCTTTTCCTATCCACACACACACACACACACACACACACACACACACACACACACACTTACAGCTCAGATTCGTTTCCTTTCTCGAGAGTAAAATCGACGAGGACGTTGTGCGACACAAAATATGTACTTATTTCGCTTCATTTCAGCCGCAGAGCAACGCTCGAGTCGTTTCCTCGACTTTGCGCATCCGTTTCTCATATACGCATATGTTCGAGCTCATCCATCCTTCCGTTGGCGCGTGTATATACTTTTCGCATATCACGACGGGCAGATTTACGGCTGGCGCGCGATCGCTTGGCCAACTGATTCATAACCAAGTGTCGGATCGAACGTATAATCAGTCGGCATCGCGCGGACTAATCTGAATATTCGATCCACGCGTGAGTCGAGCGTCTCGGTCGCGTAAATTGCATTGTTTCTCCCCTCCCTCCCCCCCACTGTTGCCGCTAAGACAGGAGGAGCTCTCGCGTGTGACAATGGCGCGCTCGCTAATTCTTATGATTAGAACAGCCCAGCTAAGGCTGCACGTTGTTCCCGCTTGGCAGTTTCTTTCTTGTTCCTTCTCTTTTCCTCGTCAATCGCGAGTCAAACAGTTGGAACAAAGCAGACCACACTCAAATTACACCCGTGCAGCAGTGCACGTAACAGGATTTTTAACATTCGCCGTTCGTGCGTATCGCGCTGACGTATACGTGTTGTTCTCGCGCGCGCGCGCGCGCACTATTGTATAGGGATCGACGAAGGACATTGGAACAGTAATGGGTTTCCTCCCTAAATCTCGTTCGAGTCCGGAGTGATTTCAGCTCGCGACTTCTTTCTCCGAGTTGCGGAGAAACGTGAATTTGGTTAATTCGGAGCAATTTCACTCGGTTTCATTTCAGATTTTATTTATAAAAAATAATAAAAATTGGAATGTCGCATGATCCAAACGTCCTTAATCCTACTTACACTCAGAGGTATGAACAAATAAACGTAACGATGAATTTTACAAAAAAAAAGAAAAAAAAAACAACGAGGAGGTTCTCGGCCGCTTTCATCGGGTCTTGGTGTAGCCGGTGATCCACTTGTGGTATTTGTCTATCCTCGTGTAGATGCCGGGGTAGTACCTGGAGCCGCAGTCCATCCCCGAGGACACGACGCCGGCGAGCTTTCCCTTTATGACGCCGGGGCCGCCGGAATCGCCCTGGCAAGCGTCCATCGCGCCTATGCCCGCGCAAAACATGTTGCTCGTTATCGGGTCCCGGATGTACTTGAGCGCGCAGATCCTGTGGTCGACCACCGGTACGGTGGCGATTTTCAAAATCGGCGAGGCTCTCCTGTTGTCCTGCGGCAGAAAAGAAAAGTCACATGTCGCTCGCGTGTATATACGCAAGTGGCATATGTGGACATACCCCCTCGAGGCCGAATCCGGAAATCTTCAGGGTGTCTCCGGTTTTGGGGGGGCTCGTTGCCAGCGGGATGGCCTTCTGCTTGTCGCTGAACTTGATGGGTTTCTTCAGCTGCGAATCAATGTACTTATAGTACGTCGACGCGTTAAATCACGAGTATTGTGTAGATGAGTCGCATACCTTGATCAAACTAATGTCGTTGTCGTTGGTGAACACGTCGTAGTTCCGGTGGATGATGACTTTTTCAATCTCGTGTTTTTCACCGTCTCCCGATCTGTACGTGGCTCCGGTGACTATGCTCATGCCGTACGGCTCTCTGCCACGAGGAATGTGCCATTAGCAAGTGTTTTAATTACAAGTTCGATAAAGATTACGCCGTGTATGCAAATTATATTATACTAACTCGAAACAATGAGCCGCTGAAACGAGCCAGTACTCGGAGACGATAGTTGCGCCGCAGATGGGCGTTCCGAGCTGCACGATTTGCGCCTGAAATTGTTCGACGGATAAAATTAAAAGATGGACCAATCGATGGAAACGAGGCTCGCAACAGACACCTTCGCGGATCGAACGACTGAACTTGATTTTTTCACTTTAATTATGAGCTAAAACGTGTGTGTGTATAACATCTAGGAAGTTATCAAGAACGTGACTCGACACAGAATCAGAATATAAATGATACCGAAGATATCACTAACTCGAATCGCGCGTTACATCTTCTCTCACAAGCCGTAGCCACTCCATTCGAGTCGATGCAATGTCTGATCATTCACAGCTATACGTTTCATCACTAATTTTACACTCGACGATGCAACGGGTGTGAACCACGCGAACACCACACTTCAAATTTCACTATATTCACCTCTCCATCGACGTGTTAATCCACGATTTCGAATCAACGGCTGACATATCCCGCGTTACGCGCGCGCGCAAAAAAAAAGCAAACAAGCCTGTGGTTCCGCCCGCTACAGCGAGCCGGGGAGCGAAAATCTTACTTGGTAGGGCGCCCGCGTGACCAAGGAGTACTCTCCTCCGACGATCTTCTCCTTCGTCTTTCCCCCGGCGTTGTCTGCAAGTCGTTTGGAAATCGACCATTAGCAACGGGACGAAGCAGTCGAGAGCGAAAAAACGACGGTCGACTCACCTATGTAGAAGCAGTTGGCGCCGGCGACGAGGAGCGCGATGCACAGGAGCTTCATGATGAGGAGCGCGAGCGGAAAGCCGACGTGCATCCTTGGCCGTGCGAGCTTTTATATTGATACTCCGCGGAAATCGCGGCAGGCGCGTGTCGCGCGCGCGCGCGCAGCCTGTGCAGTACACGTCACGCAGTCCCCCGGCGCGATCGCCCCACTGCGGTTTCTCACCCAAGTACTTACGCGCCTTCGACGAATCTAATCAAACTCTTTATGATCCGACGCACACGCGGACAGCTCACACGAGGCTTATTTGGCGGTATATCGCACGCGCGATTGGATAACATCTCGTGGAATAACGCGCGCACCTAAACGATCTCTCGAAGAAATTTCCGCGCTCGATACTTTGTGCGGTCCAAGGTCGGCTAATGCTCGCAGCTACGCAAGGATTGCTTTCGTTTGTTGTTCCAACTCGAGGAACTGATAAATCCGAATCGAGTCGTTTTTTATCTCTCTCTTTCTCGAGCTCGGGCGTTTTGACTCACCGCGAATTTTCTCGAGTAATCGCGAGTGTCGCGGACAATTTGTCATTACCGGCTCGGCCGAGTGTAACGTACTCGAGAGCTATAACGTTATTTTTCCTCGAGCCTTGATTGGCATAAACAATTTTCGATGCGCGCGCGCCTCTGGAGGGGCGATATTCCAATCGAACAAATGATTCAATGGAATTATGTAGCCGCTCATAACAATGGCCTTCGGTTACGAGAGTATCTTCTTCTTCTTGAAATCGTATGCGAACAACAATTAAATTGAAAATGAGATTCCAATTGTGCGGTTGAGCGCGTGGAATCATTATTTATCGGGCATTTTTCTTCTCTCGTCTTCGCATCTTCGACTCGGCTCTTTTATTTCGACGGTTTAACCACTGGGAAAAATATTCTTGCTCGCGTCTGATACAAGTGGAATACCTTTCGAATGAAAAAACATATCGAGACAATGGAAGCCAAAGAGTAGCAGTAAGCAGTTGACGTTTTGTCGTAGATTTTTATTCATTTCAACAGTTTGTTGGTTTCACAGTCTTGGCTTAATCGTAATCGATTCGAAGGAAAGTCATGGCACACGAAATTTACGATAGGAGTATCCTCAGGATGGGTGAGCTCAGAATTTGAGGCCAGTGTTGGTGGAGATCCACCGGCGATACTTGTGCACTCTGGTATAGACGCCGGGGTACAACGGGTCGGCACACCCGAGACCGAACGACACGATCCCGGCGAGTTTGCCGTTGATGACGCCCGGCCCGCCGGAATCACCCTGGCAACTGTCGGTGAATCCCTTGCCCGCGCAGAACATGTTATCGGTGATGCCTCCCTCGCTCCTGTACGCTTTGCGGCACTCGCTTTGCTCCACCACTGTCACCGTAGCCAGTTTCACCACCTTCGAGTCCGGAAGATCCTCCTGCAATTCAAACGATACGTCAATCGTGCGCAATACACGATTATCAGATCCTTCGGATTTCGAATGGCCGATCGAAACTTACGGCCTCTTTTCCGAATCCAGAGATTTCCATGGTTTGGCCGGTTTTCGGAGCCCTCGTTGAAATCCCGATGGGTTTTTGATTCTCATCGACTTCGATCGGCTTCGACACCTGGCCAAAAATATTCAATGTACATCTCGTTGCTTCGCGCAAAACGAAAACTGCACTTGGTTTTGTCATACCTTTATCAAAGCTATGTCGTTGTCGATGGTGTTCTGATTGTAATCTTCGTGGACAATGACTTCTTCGACCTTGTGCTTTTGCCCTTTTTTCGCTTGGTGAGTCGAGCCAGTGAGAATTGACAATCCTTTCGTTTCACTTTGAAAGAAATTCAATATTTGTGTATACTCGTCTGATTCAAAGCTAATGTGAGAATGGCCGAACAATGAGTTAAGGGAAAATCACCTACCCCATACAATGAGCTGCAGTGAGAATCCATTGCTCTTCGATGATTGATCCACCACAGATTAAAGATCCGTCGAGGAGAATTTGAGCCTATTGGCAAGAATTAAAATTCTGATTATTGAAGCGGTAACTTGTCTTCACATCTCATATGCCAATTACCGATTGAATTTTTCGATTTTTCACATTGTCCAGGATCAAGTGGACGCGATTTTATATAATTCCCATGAAAAATTTTCACTTTCTTACAAAGCCTTTATCTCCATCGATTGATAGAATCATTTGAAATAAAAGTAAAAAATTGTATTTATCAATCGATCTCAACCAGTGAAGAATAAGTAGGAAACGGTCTCACCTGATGCGGGATGTCGGTTATTTTTGCATAATCACCCCCGACGATTTTTTCTTTCTTCGCAGATTCATCGTCCTCGACGACGTGGATGCAAGCTGCACATGTCACGAGGACCGCGAGACTCAAAAGCTTGATCATGTTGTTGGCTCGACCAAGTTAGCTATACGATTAGCTCAAATGTTTTAGCGTAACCGCTTATATACCAGTGGCTGTATACCCGCATACCAGCTATGAATGCGCGTGAATTTCTCCGAAATTGCTACATTGTTGCGCACTGTTTTTAACATTGCCACAAACGCACAAGGTTAATACAGTGATTTCATCGTATAGTCTACGGATTATTCAACATTTAGTCGTGAGCATTTTCACGGTTGGCTTCTAGAAACTTACTTCTCATTATACGAATCCTATTTTACGAGGATATCCTCCCAGAAAAATAAAAAAAAACTTGCTTTTCTCCATCGAATGATGGCGAAATCCAAACTGTTGCAGTGGTATTTGCCAACGAGCCAAGAGTCATACTTGTCAGAGTAATCTCCTTGGGCCAAGTGCTCGTTTAATTCAAAAGCCCGCCTCAGCCTCGGTATAATTTCGATTGCCGCGCACCGGAGTCCTGCGGTGCTTCGCAATATAGTTCGAAAAGGAGATTCAAGTCGTGAGCTTGGAGTCACAAGTGCTGTCGAGCCAATTTGCTCGATATAGTTCCGGCCCTGCCAACAAACTGATTCGACTCTCAAAATTCATAGCTACCAAAACAATTTGGCCCGTCGAGAGTCCGGCGAACGATCAGTGCAAAGTCGTGCACGACGGAATTCATTACCGACAACCGCACCGCGGGTAGCCGCGCGTCGCCATATAAAACATCTGGAAAGCGTTTATGCATCTATACAGGCACAATGAGCGCCGCGAGAAAGCTCATGCAATATTCATGCGCGATTCGGCTAATGTATGCCGGTGCAGGTTCACACACAGACACACAATCATCCCTCATAAAAGGCACAAGTGCAAGTGCGAGACGTGACGCGCACGGCCCAACTCATTTCCCCCGAATATCCGCACGCGCTTGTGTAAATCAGGCCCTCCCGCGACGAGAGGAAAACAGCTCGAGTTGCGCCGTAAATCACGATGGGCATATACAGCGGCTCGACGCGGAAGTCTCTCGGGAGGAGACGAGCAGAGGAAAAAAAGGGAGAAGGGAGGCAATTATTCCCCGACGAATGTTGGAGCACGCTCGAGAGGGGCCCCTTCCGAACTCGAGGCGCCCGGGCGAACCTGCCCGACCGAGAGGGTACAGGGGGGAAGTGGCAGACGCGCGCAGGTGCTACACACGGCTCGTCAGGGTCAACGAGGGCAGCAGGTACGCGCTGTGGTATACCTATATACAAGCGCGGCCCGGGCCCCTGCCGGCCCACCGAGAGAAAAAAAATACACGAAAGGGCGGGGGTAGGGGGAAACCTGTCGCGCGATCGCGCACTTGAAAATCCGAGACGATGCGCCGCGGCTGGAGAGAGCGTGCCGATGCGTACGTCTACCTCGACCGACCATATCGGCTCGTCGGTCTCGTGCGGCTTTTTCCACGTGCGTACAGCCGCGAGATGCGTTTGCCGCTCCATGTTGGGGAGGACGTCTCCGTGTCTCTCCCGATGGGCTTGTGGACGTTCAAATAGCCCGAGTTCGGTCAGGTGGAGTTTTCTTTGTGTGCGTCTGTTATGGGCGGAGGAACCGCCGTGTTTGCACTGTCGAGTCAGCTGTACCTATACCCTTTCGGATTTGGAGCACACATACGCACCGAGGGATCCGCGCTTCGAATGCCATGGTAGCAAAAGCTCTGACGCAAGTCGCGCGCACGCACAAAGCTTTCGGCACACCGTCGAGTATAGAATCGCGCGCAAACTCGTGTGTGCAGCGGGATTTAAAAGCGCGCAACACACGAGCCGGCGATCGGCCGGTAATTAATCTCGCAGCCGCGCGTCCCGTATAGCTCGGTGCACCTGCAGCTCGCCGGCATATCTGCGACACGTGGAAAACGAGTTTCCATCTGTTCGACCGCGAGTACGTGTAGCTACAATACAATCGGCCGGCGATCGCGTCCCCAATCAAAATCCCCGCGGCGGGGCGACCTGCCATTCATCTTGTTGCAGCGCCCCGATCTCTCGGCTCGCTTATATGCGTATAAATACGCTCGTGATCGACAAAGTGTAGGAAGCCGGTGCGCGGAGGTAAACGAGCCGATCGCGGAAAAAGTGCGTGTATCGACAACTATGGGGGGGGGGGGGAGCATCGCATCATCGACTCGTCCAACAAAGCCGCAGTAATCTGTCGGCTGGTATCAAAGAGACGCGCACACGTATACAGAGCTACTCGCGTCTATTGCACGGATTCCTTACCTGCAGTACGCGAGCCAGCCAGCATCTGGTGCGGTGGAGACGAACAGCCGGGTCGCGCGAATCGAGTGTCAAACGGGGCGCGCATCTCCGCGGTGAAAGGTGCCAACTATTCTGTGTGTGTGTGTGAGTAGTTGGTTGCGCAACAACACTCGCGCTCGAGCTCTTATACCCCGCAGCTGCGGGCCGCGCCAGAGATGCGCATCTCGCGGCTTTTCCCGCTGTTTATACCCATCGATATATACGCATCGGCGTTGTGTCTGCGCGTATTCACACGCACGCACACGACGCGACGATCCGTCCGATCCGCGAGGCTCTTGATTGTCTTCGAGTTAATATACGGAAGGAATGTTGCGCAAGCCCGGGATGTAATCAGTCGCTGCGCCTCTCGTTCGACTGATGGCATTGCGATTATTTTAAAATCAAGTGGATTCTCTCTTTCTCTCTCGTCTTCTATGCGATTATTCCGCGCGTATCGGACTCGCGCTGCGCTGATCAGCCATGTATATACTGCTTATGAATCGAACAGATGCGCGCCATGATCCAATGGCAATTTTATTCATGATAAGCTATATCTTTGCCCCCGTGGCCCGCGAGGCCGTGGATCGGTCGGGTGTGTATCGCTCTCGTTGTTTTGGCAAAACGAATAAGCCGTTTTGCGGTTGTCAGCTCGTCGAAACTTCAATCGAACATAATAGCGAGGAAAAAGAATATTTATTGTCGAATTCATGCTGAGCAATCGAAGATTACAATTTCGGAAATTTTAATACCGTCCATTCCCAAGTTAGAAACAGTTCGCACTTAGAAAGTGAAATTTCCATATTGAAAAAAGACATTGAGGAAAGACTAGCCTGATTGAAATATAATTGTCATTGTTAACAGACTTGTCGTCTCTGCGTGTCAGATCTCGGTACCATCGCTCTGTGCTCTGAATAATTGACCTGTATAAAGAATTTGATCAATCGAAAGCATTTCGTAACGAATTTCGATGGACCGGAAAGTCTGTCTCAAGAGAATAAACTGAAGATTCGATCATTTTCCCCGCCAATAGTTGGCTCGCTTGTGCAAGCGTGTCCTCAACATTTCTTTTGCTGTTAAACAATGTCGCATTGGCATATACAGCGCCTCGGGCCTGTCGTTTCACTGTATAATTATCCATCCACGAGCCGAGGCTTCAGGCGTTTGCAATGAATATTAAAAGACAAGCCTGGAGTCGCGAGGGTACGGCATCAGGGGCGTTTTTGCTCGAAACAGAGAACGGCATGCGCGCGACATACGCGCACTGGTTTACCTTCACGCGCCGCAGCGGATATACAGCAATCGAAACCGCGGCTGCTGTGACGGGGATGCAACGCGGAACGTCATGCGCGAGCGCAAAACAAATAAGATTCTTTCCGGTTGTTGCTCGCCAGCAGTGGCTCGGCTTTCGTTGCGTCTCGCGACGACTCGCAAAACACGCGAGTGGATATTCCTCTCCTAATTGAATCTCATTCTCCGAAAATTGCGTACGCCAATGATTTCAAAGAGATCGATATGTCGATTTTGCTTTCTTGCCGCGCGTCCCATCGCAAAACCATCATTTTCTCAATGGCAATTCCTGAATAATTGTCGACCGACTCGGGCAGCTCGTCAACTTCAGACGACCGATTTTGAGATGACAGTTCGTAAGATGCGGTTTTTGGATTGAGCCGCTTGAGCCATAGGATAGTATGACATCCTAGCGTTTTCATTTTCTCCAGACCTTCGTGAAGTGCATTTTATGTTATTGAATCATTCGAGTACCCAATTGAGGCTAGTGATCGATTCGTATAGAATCATTTTTCTAAAGACAATCTACAAGCCAAGATTTCATTTCAAATTGAGAGGGCACTCAGCAAAGGACCAACCACCGAGCGCGCAACCGTAGACCTCCACAAATCCGTTGATACAGGCCTGAAAAGTTCTTGGCGTACGGTGGAAGATTCTATAACCCGGAAGAAGGGACCTATTTACTTAGGCAACCTTCGGTTTATGTAATTATTTATACTTTGAGTTGAATCTGCGGGGCCTCAGTTTTTCTAAACCCCACCAACTTTCTGCCTCGAAAAGAGAGACTTATCTACCTTTCTCCACGTTGGATCTGATGTCATCCGTCACTACCGGAATTCTTTCTTGCATACTGCGGCGACCATTGCGGGAAATGATTAATGGTAGGGATACATCTATCTCTACCTCGAATGGTACCGTAGATTCTTGCGTATTTTTGAGACTTATAATCTTTATTTTCCAGTAAGATTCTTAACGTGTACGAAGGAGGGACATTCAATTAATCGTGGCTCACACAACCTTGTATTTTTTCTTTTTTCGAAATTCAAATGGGCCATTGAACTCGGCCTCTGCTGATGTTGCTCTTCACGCTATTTCTACTCATTTTTGATCCTTCAACTTTCATTCCAGTACACAGAATAAATGGAATGAGAATATACTTTTGAAAATATGAGAAATTTTGCTGTAAAGTTAAATAATAAAGAGTGCAGATATAAAAATAACTTTTTATTTAAAATGCCGAAGGTAACCTTCCAATAATTTTCAAAATATTGAACAATGAATAGTTTTCCAGTTGCAACCGGAATAAGCATTTGTTCGATTGTTTTTTTTCCATCGATAAGAAGAACATGCAAGATTTAATGATAATTTTAATACATCCATCGTAGTGCTATCTAACATTTATTTACAAACGAACGTAACAGTTTGGAAAACGGTGCTATTCACTCGGTGATTTGTTCCCCTAGGCATAAGGATAATATGTATAGAAACGAGAGGTATTAATAATTTTCCGGACTCTATACTTACAAATGTTCAATGTTTTTTACAAAAAATTGTTACTTTCGATATAATATTTGATTATTGACAATACTTTAATATACTAATTCAAATGATATTCAGGGACGGGTTACAATTAGGCCAAAAATTGTACGGACGAAAATACCAATGTTCTAAGAAGCAGAGTATCAGGACTCGGATTTTGCTGAAACTTCGTGAGATATATTTTGGGTAGTCAAAGTAAATCCAGATCCAAAGGCCTGATACCCTCCTTGTAAGCTCAACATTATCCCATGGTTGAAACTCCATGCGCGTGTAGATGAATTATCACTTGCCAATTTCCCAATTGCCTCTACCAAAAAGAGGCGGAAGATGCGGAAGAGGCGGGAGACGAACGAGTTTTGTCGGGAATAAAGGTTGTATTTTTGGGATTGGCTGAAATAGTTTACTTTTAATTTGCTTAGATTTTATAACTGCATCGATCCATTCACGATACACGAACACATTTGTGTAGATACCAGGATACTGTTTGGAGGCGCATTCTTTGCCAAACGACACGATACCAAACAATTCACCATCGATCACTCCTGGACCACCGGAATCACCCTGGCACGAATCACTTTCTCCGGTTCCCGCACAAAACATGTTGTTCGTTATAACATAATTATTGGCATACATTTGCTGACACCTTTGCTGTTCAATCACTTCAACATTTGTTGTTTCCAAATAAGTGCTTAATTCTCCTAAAATAAAAAAAAATCTGATATCATCATGTACCGTATCATAATAATGGGGTAAGAGGTCTTGTGAGAAATTTACGGAATGTATGCTTGTCAAATAGAATACGCGTTATGAAGTAAACAAGTTAGTTAACGATGGTTCATTTGGCAATTATTTAAAAACCCTGGTCTATCGTGACGCATTTGTTAGTATTACAATATCCCATAAATGATTCAATTGACTTTGCCGATGACTTCCGTTTGATACTCGAACATTATTTTGTTCAAAGATTCTTGTCTCGTTTGCTTCTGCTTTTTCGAATACACAATTGAAATTCTTGTAAAAGTTACGCATTATTCATGGCAAGATAAACACTTTGCAGCTAAATAAACGATTCAGGTGTTTGCGTAGTCTAAACCTTTTCAAAGATCGCTCACGTGATAAGCTGCGATAAAATCCTCATTTGTACAACTTGAGTGAATATATTATTTTTCCTGAATTCAGTCATTATTCAAAAAGCAGAATCATCTATCAAAAGTTACTCGTGGGTTTTATGAACATTGATCTGGAATTCTGTAGAATTATGAGAGTAAAAAATATTTCATTTTCTTTTTGAATCACTAGCGAATAATTTAATTTATTTCCTGCTCTCATACTTCTTGAAATAGATTCGTCGGTTAACCATTATTACAACAAACCTGAACTTGTCGTTCCAAAACCAGAAATAGTCATCATTTCTCCGGGATTTGGCATTCTCGACGCTAGGGGGATGGGTTTCTGTCGATCACTGAAAACTATAGGGGCTGCCAGCTATAAGTATAGAATTGATACGTAAATTACAAAGTAATCGATTACGGTCTTAGAAATTCCATCTTACTTACCAAAATTAGAGCTATGTCGCTATCCTTTGCTTTCTTATCATAGTGTGGATGAACGAAGTATTCACTTATCTCATGAATTTTCCCTTGCGATACAATGTCAGAGCCGGTTGCGATCGACCATTTTGGGCTGCTTTCTCTTGATAAAACATTATTTTTAACTAAATTTTTAAAAATTTCTGAGGGTTTTCACCATTTTGACCAGTTGCGAATGCTTACACCAACTTGTTACAGCTCATTTTATTCATTTTTTTTTCTCAAATCCTGATTATTGATCTGATTTCGCTCAGGTAAGTAGGATTTATTTCAATACTCTTAGACTGGGCAAAAAAACCTAGCGATATACCATTCGATTCTTGTATCTCATCTACATGGACCTTCGTTATTTCTGTCAAGTGTGTACCCAAAAAAATCTTAGCCAAGGTATTTAGTAGACTATTTTAGTTCATTCCATCTTATCAGATTCCTACCAGAGAACTACAAAATGAGACCGGATGAAAAAAAGAATTCTCTCGGTGACGCATAATGGGTACACTTCAATTTTTTCCCCGCAGATACTCAAAACCAATGTAATGTCGCTTTGAAAAATAAATACGGTCGTAGTTGGTAACAAATACGTAATCAGAATAAGTAATGTGACTGTCAAGTTTGGCTCGTCTTATTCACGATTTCTCACATTTCATTGTAAATACAGGTATAAGTTTGATCGGCGTATATTTTGATTAGACTTACTTGATGCAATGGCCAGCAGTTAGTATCCAACTTCTTGAAATTATTACTGCCCCACAAATCTGAATGCCATTTTGAAGAAATTGGGCCTACAACGATATTTTATCAATATTCATCAATATCTCGGAAAGTTCGTTGTGTAAAGAATTTGCAAATCTCAAAGCTTACTTGGTATGGCAAACTGGTAATAAATGCTCTTCTGCCATTGATTATTCTATATCCCTTTTCCGGTTTTGTTTTGTTGTCTACCTTGTTCAAATTCCCGTTTTTCACATTAGCATTGTTTTTTGGTTCTAGAAAAACATTGTTTGGTCAAAATCGTAAGTAATCACATGGATGAATTTATTTAGAAGAATATATCATAATTATACTCACGAACAGAGTGACAGTTTACACCAACGAGAAGAAATAAGAACCATGTTAAATTCATGATGAATACGGATCGCACCAAGCCACACGACTGATTTTATTTGCCGTTCACTTTGGATCCGCAACTTAGGTAACGAGTCTTAATCCTTATCTCTATTATTATCAAATTTAAATACGCGAATGATTGTAATATGCGTCATTGAAACAGGCATACCAGTATTTGAAAAGTTTAGTGCGCAATTTTCACTTGAATGTTTCCCAATCCCCGTATTGAGTTCTGAGTACATTTCGAGTGGAAATAGATTATTTGCGTGTACTTCTCGATCAAAATAGTGATTTCTTTAGTGTTTCCAAATCAACAATTCCGTGTAGTGGGTTATGAAAGATTCTGCTTCGAATCTTCTATAATTTCAAGACTAGATACTTATTGGAGTTGATTTTTAATCATTAGTTGATTTTATCATTGTTACATTCGCTTTCCATAAAATGTAGTACATAAAATTCTTAAAATTTCAATGACAGTCAGTCATTATAGAAATTATAGAGCTTGGCTTATCTGATCGAACGCTACGCTAATACGTCTCTTTGCCTTCATTGACCGTTGTTTTTCACCGATCAAAAGCAGCGCGAATCCTTAAGCGGCCGTCTCTCCACAGAAGGCTCAATGAGCAGCCTCTTCCGTACTAAACTGCGCATCAATGCGTTCGAATTTTTTCAGCTCAGCACATCTTGGTCATGTTTTCCTTTCCTTCAATTTGTCCGTACTTTTATTCTTCCCATCAAGTAAGTGTTTCTTCTTCACTTCCCCCCTCCCTCGTATAGGCTTTCCGCATCATCTAGTCGATTCGCGACTCTTCGTTCAATGACCGACGTTGACTTGGTGCTTCTCCGAGCCCTTTTTATCGAATTCAAACCTGTTTTGAACGCGGTCGCACCGCCTCGGAGCTTATCGGACCGCCGAAAGTTGGGCGCGCACGTGCACTCGCTGCGCGCCAAATTGCCGGGCCCTCGAAAGAGGGGGAGGCACGGGGGAGAGGAAAAAAAATCGAGGTGGCCGAGTGGAGGGCCCAACCGGTTCTCCCTGTTTCTCTCTCTCTCTCTCCGGCCCCGCGCTGGGCAGTTTCGCGCGCGAAAGATGTATTTTGGGACACACCGCCAACTCGCTTGGGCTCTCGCGGGTGCGTCTATAGCTCGGCGTATACCCGGGAGCTTATATTTTTATTACGAGCGATACATCAAAGCCAAGAATTAGTAGATATTATTTGGGATGCGCAGTCGAAAAGACAGATATATTATTCTGATTTATGTGTCTGTGATTCGTTGTGCGAGCTATTTCACCCGATTAAAAAGAAAAAAACACCCATGGCTATTTCGAAATCCGGAAAAATTCAAGACCAAATGGAAAGATAGTCATTTGGAGAATCCTTCATTTCTTCTCTCTGAATGCAGGAATATGTACCTCACGGAAAATTCGTCGTCCACAATCATTGATTCGCTCATAGATGACGAAAACATGCAGCTACAGGCAGGAATAAGTGTTTTATACAATGTCCTGCGAACCAATGAGTAATATCGTGATTTGAATCGGATAGCAATACAAACATTCGATCGTATAGTGGAGAAACCACATCATCGGGTACACTCGAGTCTGAAGCAAGTCGATGATACTGATTTGACGAATATCTTGTTCAATCAATCGACTACAATCGAACTTTTTACTTCTCAATCGTGTTCTCGACGGTAATCCAAAGCACACGAGTATATTTTGTAAAATAAAAATTTCAATGATTATCATTGAATCATCACTGTCGCGTACACAAATGTGCCGATTCCACTTGAATGGCAGTGTTGATTGCGTCAATGACATCGATCATACGATTAGACTATTTCCCAGTTGACGCGCGGATAGGCTATCCAAACATCTGCCGCTGAATCCTTGAAATTCGAGCAAACGCTGAGCAACTCACACACAATATATCCGCTCGTGCGCATTTCGCCGGATCAGCGCGTGCAACATCAGACCAATTGCCGCTTTTCTCATTTATACACGAGGGCGCCTCATCATCCCCGCGCGTACACGCAGTTTGTTCGCCAAAAGGTGCGTGTGCTGGCCCCGGCGCACGTACGCACGCACGCACGCCTTCATTACACGCGCATGCAAACGCAAGGCGCGGGCTCACAAAGCCGCGCTTTCGCGGTTGCACGTGGCTGCACCGGGGCCCGTTGGCCCTCGTCGTTTTGTCCCCCTCCTCGCGAGCGGCACAAAAACGTATATATGTGCCCCGGTAAAAAGGCCCGCGAGAGCCGAGTTTGCAACGCGCGGCGGGGGCAAGATTGAAAAGGAGCTCGCTATAGCACCGGATAGGAGGAGAAAGTACCCCGCGACCTGTTACATATATTATATTTCGCGTGGAAGGAAAGCCCGGCTCTCGAGCGGGCCTTTTAATTCCAATCAATTGCGCCGTCCTCGAGAAAATAGCCTCTGAGGTGTGAGCTGTTTGTCGACTTCTGCCCCGCGTAGCCACTCGTTCTCTTATCCTATATCGCGGCCTCGTATTGCCAGTAAAATCGATATAGCTCCTGATTCTTCGCGGCCGAACGAATCGTCTCTCGCTCTCGTCGTCGTACAGCCTCGGTGGTACGAAAATAGCAGGGCACCCGGGCGGCGAGAAAAATACATCGAAGGACCAAAACGGGAGGACGAGAAGCGCGCGGCAGACGAGGGGGGGGGGGTTGTGGAGGTGAAACGAAAAAGGAACGAAAGCGCAGAAGTGCGTATATAGCTAAGAGAGTCGACGTCGAGAGGGAGAGGAAGACGCGCGGCGCAGAAGGAGCACATAACCGGTTCGCCGAGCGATAAAGATGCGCGCGAAGCAGAGAAGACGAGGAGAGGCGAAAGATGCGAGGCCCGAGATAACCACGCCGAGCAGCGCGCTCTGGTCTCCCTCTCGCCGCGCACAAGAGAAACCGGTCGCGCGTCCCTCTTCGCTCGCCAGCGCTCCGAACTGGAGTAAAAGTTTATCGCGCGCGTTTCTCTCTCCTCTCCTCCTCTCTCCACACGGTATACCCCTCACACACGTGCGCAAACTATACGCATCGCCTTACGCTTGCGCCTTACGTCTTACGCTGTATATACCCCTTCTTCTTCTACCAACGTACGCTCGTATAATACTACGACGTACTCGCGGGTATAAAAGTGCCGCTCCGCGTTGTTATCCTCCGTATTCTGTGGCGCGGGCGAGATACACAACTCGTGCGAGATTGCCTGTATTAGGCGCCTCCCTGTACACATATATCTATAATGTATTTGTTTCGAGCAAACAACGTCTCACCCATATTTTATTGGGCGCAATCCACCGTTTCGGTTGTTAACGACAAGGTTTTGTATGCGAGATATATAAGAATGGGATATTGTGCGGCCTGGAAGAGAGACGTGAAAACGGATCCTCCGAACTTTGATGCATCTCGTATGTAATTTACTCGGGGAATCAAGATGATCTCGTATAATTATTATGCCGCGCGATATTCGCCACAAAATCCTCCGTTCGGAGCAATACGGCGCGCGGCCAAAATCATCTCGATCTTCGTGCGGCTTTTTGCACGTATAATATATACAGTCAATCGCCTTGAGTTTTATCGTCCTTCACGGATAATTTTTTTCCATAATTCTCGGCATTCCCGGTCTAATGGATTTTCACGGTTACGTTTACGGGGCAATTTATTCCTTGCGTATAACACAAAAATAATAGCCGGTTGTTAAATCGCGGGAGTTCATGATGTTCGTGCGTGGTGGTAAAATTGAATAAAAAACGTGCGATATTCAACCTTATCGACATCGTCGACCAAATAGTTGTTTTATCGGAGATTCGTTTTGTATATGGTTTAATTCTTACGCGATTAAAGCTTCGTCACATTACACGGCTCTTCTCACATCACCAGCTCGTTAGATAACAGACGAATTTATAGTATCGTTAAATTAACAATTTCACCATAAATGATAGCTTTGTATTGTAGTTGCAGTTATAATATTCGATTACTATCAATTTATCGTTCAATTTACGATAATTATTTCTTTATGCACAATAATTATAGTTAACTGTACTATATTCACTATAAATATTTCGTGCACACGGAAATAGTTGCTCGGTAGTGACATTTGGGCCCTATTCTGTGCCACGGTTCCACGATTCAAATTGAAAAACCTGATTTAAACAATTGAAGTGAAGATTGTGCACAGAATACATACGATAACGTCGTTAGAACCCTCTTTTTATAGTATTCTTATATAGTCCATTTCACAATAAGCTTTTGTCAGTGTGCGTCCAGGACACTATATTTCAGATAGCAGGTAGCCTCGAGAGAAAATGAAAAATAGAAAAAACCTCCACAGATGTAAATAGGAAAATTTCTCATCGTCAACTTCCATTCACAGCGGGAAGGCTAAGCCTATAATAACTTTTTTCATCTCATAAGAGAGTCTTGACTGCAAAATCACGATTTTTCGACCACTTTTGATGAAAAATAAAGTGGTATTAAAATTGTCGTAGAAAACGTAGAAAAGTCGGCCCTGAGCTCGAAGCTGACTAAGTATGACTTGAAAAGTAAAAAATAATCAGAATATAAAAGAACTACGGATTACAAATGCAACCAACACACCCAAGCATCCGAGTGCGTTGGCATGATGGTCGCAATGAAGCGCAAAGTTGCTCGCATTCCCGATCTGGATTCTTTCGTTAATTACATGGCTAGATAATAGCGAGCTCGCTCTCCTCTCCACACCCAGATTTCCATTCCGGACGCCCTTTTTTACTCTTACTGACTAACCTGCATTGACGAGGCGAGTTTGCGGAGGCAGGCGTTGCAACTCCGGAAGAGCAAAATTCATACACGGCATCTGGAAACAACGCCTTTTGCGCATATGTGTCGTACCTATGTTTTACTTCAAGACTGTCGCAAAGAAATATTTAATGGTGGATTTTCAGCGGGAGCATTTGTGTACTGAAGAGAGGATATGCTCGAGTAATTATTTTTCATCGTGAAAGTCAAATTTCAAGGTAAAAATGATTTGGGGCTACAAGAACTTATGCTCGTTTTGAAAAATTGGGACATTCATTGAAAATCCAGGATAATCCTACTCTAAAAGCACAATTTCGAAAAGTGAAATATAACTCTGATAGTTTGAGACATTCTTGAAGAGATTAGCGAACGATGTTGTTCACCGAGATTCCTCGGGGGCAATCGCTGTATCGCAGCTGCGATGCTGTGGGGTATCGATTATCATAATAAACTATCACGTTCCACCTCGACTTTGCGTCCGTGTAATTATTGATCGGCCGTGCAGTATCTGCATTGAGTAAGATTAAAACATGAACATTCAGTAGTTAATTCGTAAATAAGGTGTGTATAACATGTCTCTGAGAGAGCTACCAGTTACTGATACAATTTTTATTGAGAATTTATGTAAAATATAGAAAGAAGAAAGAAAAAAAAATATTCATGGGAACCAGCGAAGATCACACGAGTGTAGACGAGTGAAAAATTATTCAATATCATGCAGACGTTTACACTCAATTACTCATTTTATGTAAACCATGAAAATGTAAGATTGTGAGAAACGGCATGGGTGTGATATACAGAATACCTAACTCATGATTCAATTGATACAAGCCTAGTTCCATTTGTACGACCGGTAAGTTAATTGCGTACTGTCTCGCTTTCAGTTTAAAACACATTGAGCGCAACTCGTTGGGAGGTGCAGGGGAACGGCTCG
Source organism: Aphelinus atriplicis (assembly GCA_020882685.1). Lineage (NCBI taxonomy): Eukaryota > Metazoa > Arthropoda > Insecta > Hymenoptera > Aphelinidae > Aphelinus > Aphelinus atriplicis. The sequence continues at coordinate 2,713,264 of CM037075.1, read as the reverse complement.
ATCTTTCATAAAGCGAGTCGAGCGCGGAAAAATGTCGATGGGTGTATAGGTGCTTCGAAATCGAAGTCATTTACCTAAGGAGAAAGGAGGAACGTGTCGCATCAGCTCGGATTGATATACAGGTATGTACACGAACGTAAAGCACTTGAGGTTCTTAAGAAGTTGACAATAAGTTATAGCAAGAACGAGACAGTCCTTGGAAAGTGTGGGACACAGTTTTTTTTTTGTCGCGCATACATAATTGTGTGAAACTAGGCGTCAGTCGTACGTGCACCTGTTGCAACGCGGAGAGACGGAAATCGGGTCGCTGCACCCGGCGACACGAGCAATTTAATTATATCGCGTTCAATTTTCTCTTGCACAATTGCAGACTGTCGGCGGAGAGAGACACGCCAAGAGGAGGCAATGTTATCTGGATATTTGGAGCTTATTTTTATTTGACTTTGAAGAGGAAGGAAGTTGAAGAACTCGAAGTTCTCATGATCAGCATCTGCATAGTCGGCAGCATATCCTTCTAACTAAACTCTCGGTACTTTTGCGCAAATTAAATTGAATTCGCGAGCGTGACGGGACGCGCGAATAATTTATAGTTTTCCCCAGAGCTTACGATTCACGTGTACCTCTGAATGTGTGTATCTACCCAAACAGTGAATGTATTCCGAAAAATTTGTGAAACAACAGAAAAAAAAAATACTGAAAACGAAATAATAATTATATTTTATGTACGTTTAGCTGTTTTTCGGAGTGAATGCACTCGAACTAGAAATCAACAGCAAACATCACGCGATTCGACGAATCGAATTCGCTAAAGTGTATCACAGCTCTGGAGCTTCACGAGAGCTTCGCGTAGACGCTGAAAACTACGTAAAAGCTCATTGGGATTTCAACCGCCCCCTGTGCTGCAGCAGGAGCAGTTTGTGCGCCACAAGCCGCGTTTTTCTTCATTGATTTTTTTCTGTTTTCACAATAAGCCTCGGAATTACACGCATGCGACAAATTCCCGGGCAGCAACTTCACGGCTGCGGCAGCGCCGCGGCAATTAAAAAGTAAGTCATCAGAGGGACTGCATCGCGTCGGCAAAGGGCCGAGAAGCGCGCCGGGAATGCCGCGCGACTCGAGCTATGCGCGGCGCATCTTCCTCGTCGTCGTCTTCGTTGCGGGCTTGGGGTCCGCGCTGAAAACAAGTCCGAGCCAAGGTTAAATCGGAGAGCGGCGCGCGGGAAGCCAGCCGATTGGTCGAGAGGTGAGGTTGGCTTTACGTAGTGTAGTGGGAGGACGCGCGGCTCCCGCCATTCTGCGCGGCGCGCGTATTGTTTTTGCATGAAAATTCGCTTTTCAAAGACGCGTATACATGTATATAATGGGCTTTTTTCGCGAGAAACCGAGCATGTTTCATGATGATTTATGGGCTCGCGTGGGATAGAGAAGCCGAGCTCATCATGCGAAAGCAAGAGTGTTGCCCCCATTGTTTTGAGATTTAACGATCTTTCTCGCGCACGCGAGCGTTATACATTTCGGGTCCCGGGTGATTAATCGATGGATGCGCGCGCCGGCGAATTTCGAAGATAATCCAAGCGCGTAGTACGCCACGGTTGAGAAATTCCGCTGCTGACTCTCGTCTGCGGCCATTGCCGGAGTAATAGATGAATTTGGAATGGGATCGAAGCAACGAAGTCAAGCTTGCGATTGAAAAAGTACATTTTTTCAGGTTTCTATGTTGATTTTTGGCTATTCATAGTAACGAGTTGCGAATGAGAGTGTATCCTATGATGGGTACTTTTCTAACAAAACTGGAACTGATAAGCTTTGAACAATATCGATAGCTAATACCGACCCTTGAAGATGCTTTGAAAAAGAAAATTCCATGTAATACATGGTGATGAATAAATAAAGACGATATATTTTATTCATAATTCATTGAACCACTACTTAATTTACATTTTCTAATCACATGAATCTATCATCCAAGGTATACTCATCGGGACTTTTGCCAGTGATGAATTTGCCAGTTCCTCATACACACATTCTTTTGAAACAATCCAACCGCTCCGAGAAGAGTCTTCAAGCAAATGACAATTGTGAATCATGTACTTGAACGGTAATTGTTCTGGATAATACGCGCTAAAACATCATCTATCGAGTATTTACGTAAGACGATTACAGGTGTCGTCGATTACCCGAGCATAGCGAGGAAAGTGTCTTCTGACGCGTATGCTTTGTAAATCCATATACTTTTCTACAGTACATCTATAGATTCAGCGATGTTGGTGTATTACGCGCGTCTAGTCCCGTAAGCGCGTCAAGACGTCGATTTTGAAAGATCTCGATACAACACGCGGTTTATGTGTTTGTTACTTCTCGTGGCCTGGAACAAAACGTCGCGTCGCTCGCCCCCACCTGAATAAATCGAAACTGACGGTCAAGCGACGTTGGCTTCTGGCGTCATATCCAAATGGCTCGACATACGGAATAAAAACACATCTCCGAATACAGGAGAAATCATTGCCGTGATCCACACACAGCTGAGAGAAATCGTCACTGTGTGCCTATATGTGTATCGAATGGAGCGCGAAACAAAGAGCGCGAGGGGGAGAGGAGAGGAGAGCTGCGCGCGAGTGTTTGGGTGCCGCGCGCGGGAGGAACGAGTTGGCGGTAGCGCCGGTAGGTTCGCTGGCGCGCCGCCGCCGCCGCCGCCGCCGCCGCCGCCGTTCTCCGGTCCACGAGGAGGATGTTGAACTCGCATCGCCATCTTGGGTCACGCTCGCTCCGGCACCGCCGCTACACTACGTGCAGCTCGTGTGTAGCGTGTGGGTAGAGCCGCACAGCTGACTCGTACTCGCTCGCGTGCCAGTGTACACTTACCCGATGACCAACTAACTCGCCAGCCGAGAAGCCCGCCGCCGACTGATTAATTCCTTCCTTTCCTCCGGAGATTAGTTTCTCGTTATGCGTGTGTGCGATATGGTTTCTCTTCCGCTAAATCGATTAAACGAATTTTCCCGAGCGAGTTTCCCGGCAACTCGAGCCTGATAAGCCCATGAGTCAATTGTGATTTCACGTGAACTCTCGTCGCGTCGAACTCGTTTTTATATACTTTGTTATGATTTACACGCGAGTCGAGCGAGGAAGAGAAATAAAATGGACATACTTTCTGTGTATCATGGAATTTTTATGCATAGAGATAAGTCGTATTGTGAAAATTATCGTATTTCTTTCAGTAACGCAGGGACAGGGGGCCATTGTGACACTTTTAACGATTACATTAGAGAAGAATTTTAAAAAATTACCATTTCTTTTATGTGATCATTAATTGTCACTTTTCCAAATATTACGGTTAAAATTTTCATGATCGCCCTATATGCGTTACTGAAGAAATTAATAATTTTAACAATACGATTCCTTTCCGTGACTACATTTGCATTGATACTACACCCGACATGACCTCATATCCTCAATATTGGTATGAAAATTAGAGGTATCTCTGGGCGGGTAATCGGGATCCTGTAACGGAAGCGAAAAAAAGGGTCAAATGTCGCAAAACAAACAGATTGGAAATATAGGTAATATCGTAATTTTGGACACCGATCAAAAACATGAATGTTTGCCGGATCGACTTATTTCGCAGACTCGATAATATACGCGTTCGAGACACGTTGGATGCGAATTGACAAGCGATACTCTGGTCTCTTGTTTACACGAATAACGCGGGGTCGGGTCGCGGGCGCTTCCTCCCGTCACTTCTCTGCGGTTGACCATCGAAACCGATCCTCCGACGAACATTCCATCGCGGCGAGCCGAACAAAGACGCGCGCAATATGCAAATCATTGCGTAAGCGAGAGCACGAACAATGATGACACTGTGTAGTAAGGAGACAATGCTCGCGACGCGGCTTATTAAGCATTGTTAACACGATTCCTGACGATCCACGGGCCGATCGAGTTGCCCGATACGATTGAGCCGCTCGGGCCTTTTAAATCGCCGCCAAGCGCTGAAAAGCCTCTCGTAATGCGGAGGCGTCTTCTTCGCTGTATATACGTATACACATACAACTCACGAGTCACGCGCGCCGCATCGATTGTCCGTTTATTTGAGCATATGGTCTCCTGCATGTACTACGAGCTTGTCTAGGTGGTGTGATTACACTCGGATTCGTCCGCTCGGAGGTAACGGATCGACGAGTAACGAAGATCCTTTTGGAAAATTTCCCGACAGTGGAGTCAGGTGTTTCTGGGATATGTATCTTAATCTTCGCATAGTTTCGCCAGCGTGATTCACTGTTCTCATTAGGGTTGCTATTAATTACAATAAAAAAACAAGTGAATAATGCAAATATAGTTAACAAACTATCAAAAAAAAGCATGATAGGCGTAATCAAAGATCGTAAATTATTTCCAGTATTCATTTGTTGATTTTTGTTCATGTAATGAAAAGCAGCTAGATGCACGCGAAAATTGAGACGTGGAATTTTTATTTTTGTTCTGTTTCTCATATCACATTGGGATTGGCCCTCGAAGATCGCGAATAACAATAGCCACTAGTTTTTACTTGCAGAAGCAATATAATTCTGGATATTTGTATACAAAAGGTATTTGGAATCGGAACAGCAAAAAGTTCTCGAGGTCCGAGGGATATCGCGCTGGCGTTACGCACCGGTGGATTTTCAATAATGGAAAGCCTAGTTTCTTCCCATGTACACGGCCCATTAATTTCGAGCCCTTGCAACTTAATATACAGGTGGATTCTCACGGCTCGGTCGCCGCGCGCCGGCAAAGGGAGAACGCACGGGAAGAAGAAGAAAAAAATCCTCGGCCCGCAACGATTTCGTTCGCGTAATATACATACGATTTCCTCCTAGCCAACCTTCCTGAATAAATCAAAAGTTGGTAAATTTACGCGTGTTACTCGGCGAGGAGAAACGAAAGAAAAAAATGCTGACCCAGCTGGAGCATCGTCGTTCTTCTCCAACACATTTGCTGAATAGTAATGGGACGCGAGGCGGGGGAGAGGAAGGAAAAAAGAAGAAGAAGAAGAAGCTTCCACGGGCGGGGAATGAGAATGTAATTGAAACGCGCGCGAGCCGCGCGGCTAATGAAATTTCGCTTATCATTCCCCGGAGGCTTTTTGCCGGGGCTTCCTCCTCCTGCCTCCCCCCCGTCCGGGGCGCGCTATCTGGCCGCAACTCGCTGGTGAGTCTAAGCGAACGCGACCCCCTCCCGATGATCCCGGGGTGTATAACGCGACGGGGGCAGGGAAAAAGCCGCTTGTAATAAGGAAATAAGAAAGTGGGGAGGAAAAAGAGCGCGAGATAAGGGCGGCGAGACTCCACCCGCACCGACACGAGCGGATTATTCCGAGATCGCGCACGCGAGGAAGAAAGAGAGCGTATAGGCGCTGCGGCGCTGTACATGCGTATAAGTACAGCGCGGCGACTTCCGCGCGAGCCAACTATCGAGAGCGGCTCCCACGAGCTGAACCCATACATATACGCGAAACCCATCCGCCCCACGTGTCCCGCACCTGCGCGCTCCGCTTTTATCAACGCGTCTCTAATTCTAATGTACTTTTCCCTCCCGCTCTCCTATATATTCAAACGAATTCTCGAGCCCGCGCGGGCCAGATTCTTTTTCGTTCTCAACCTCGGTTGCCTCCACTGCATACACAATTCACGCGCAATCAGTCTGTTACTGGGAGACTGAAGGGACATTTTCTGTTCAACACAAACGAGTATATAGTGTCGCAGTCGTGCTTATTTTGGGCCTTCGATCTCGCTGAAAATGAGTCACGTGTTTTTTGGCCACCCGACAGTCCTCCGGTTCAGCTTGGCTTGTCATTTCATTTTTTTGGAGATATTTAATTGTTAATAATTGTTCATTTCATGCGTACATAGTATACATATCGATTCGAGTGACTAAAAGCATTCTTGGATAGACCTTGGATTGTTTGTTAGACAAGAAAAATAATTAGATTTTGTTTGAGCGATGATTGGCCCCATCGATTCTAGTTTTTAAAAAAGCATTGGAAAGCCAATAATGAACGTGGTATAAATGCCTCGCACCTTCGCCCTCGGGACGAGCAACTCATCCTCGCGAGTTTCATGCGCTATATATACGAGTGTGTGTCGGTCACGCTGGATGCACCACGTGGGATCCCCGGCGCTAGCATACCCTGTTGCGCTCCCCTCGCGGGCTCTCGCAAGTGCATGGGGGCTGCCGCTTCCGACGGGATTATCCTCGACTGCATTTCTGGGTCCCCGATTGCGCGCGTCCCCCGACCCCCTCGTTTTTGCTGTTTGTTGCTTGTTGTTTGCGTTTTTTTGTGCCCGCAAACCGTTGTGTACACTCTAAAATTGAAATAATACAAATTTCCGGTTGAATTATCATCTATTTTCAATAGTTGGGCAATTTATACTGTTTCAATCTTGTAGAGTACCGTCCGGCGATCCATCGATTTCGGCCGAAGATTGTTCCCACCTCAGCCTGCGTACGAAGTAATTATTCACGAGAAAATATGTCCAAGTATCTGCGTACGTCGGTGACACCTTTGTCCAATACCTTCGTCCGTGTTGGACAGATTATCGAGATGCCAGTCTGTGGTACGAATTTATCTCTAAATTTAGAATAATAAAATTTGCATAAGTGATTTTCAAGTGAATATTATTGATCAATTATGCGATTTCTGCCGAGAAATGATAGTTATTATACTGTTTTCAATTCAGAGAGTGTAAAGACTGTCGTTGATGATCGAAGAGCTATAATGCGCGTAACGATAAGAGGGCGACCGAGAGGAAGAATAACCGTATCGCGCTTGGCGTGAACCATAAGACGGCGCGATGTTACATGCGCGTTATACGCGTGAAGGAGCCCAATGATGTAGTCATTAATAATGTATAACAAAAACTGAATCACGCTTAATCGAGAAAATGATAATGTTCGCGGGAGGAGTGTGTGTATATATACGGACGAGGAGAGCGGAGCAGCTTAAGAAATTCGCACGACCCAAGAGAGCACTTCCTGCCCGCGACGGGACGAAATAGAAAAGCCTCGCGCGCTATATACATACATAAACACAGCTTATACATGTAAACACAGACACACGGGTATATAGCCGCGTGTATAGGATATATATACACGCGCCGGGTAGATTTAATGTTGAATTATACTTTGAAATGCGAAATGGTCACACGCTTTTTATAACAATTTTCGAGCGATTACGCGAGGTTAAGGCACCCGAACGCCGCCGATAAATGTATTCCGAGTCAAAGTCCGCGCTGCGGAGTTGGCGGCCCGCGAGTCTCACGTGGCGCAGCCACCGTGTCCGCGCAGCCCTCCGCGCAATACATACACCTCGTTATATACAATATCGCGGCTTCATTAATTTACAATCGTATATACTGCCCGACACTACACCATGATTTATCTCGCTCCACTGTTCCACCACTCTATATACGCTCACTTTTTTTCTATGTCTATTATATCCTATACACACTTACTTCCAGGGAATCTTGCTTATTCGTCGCTGATATAATTGTTTGTTTCTCGCATAATGAGACGGCTTCGTTCGACTCGCCGACAACTCGATACGAGTCGTCAAGCTCTATTGCAAAAGAAACTCAGAAAAAAATCTATATCTAAACGAGCAGAGTTTTGGGAAAACAATCTTCCAACTACAGCATTGATTCCTCTCTGTCTTACGCAGAAATCTATCTGCTAGCAATGTAGGCAATAAATATTTTCGCGAACTCAAAAGAAAATTTCACGATCCAGCAGAGCTGGGGCGACCTATTCTTCCCATCGCTCCAAGTGCGAACGGCTATTTAATTAGCGAGCGTCGTTTCAACTGGCGCTCCTCTGGAGCCTCGGGCTTTTCCAGGCTTTTTCACTGGAGCCACGGGCGAAAAAGCGAGCCGCGCAGCTTTTGTTCCGGGCTCTCGGGCCTAGAGCGACAAAGAAGTGCGAAAAGTACGCTCTTACAAAGCCATTTTTGCCCACCTCCCTCTTTTGTGCGCGTTCCTCGCGAAATAGCCCGTTTCAAATTGCGAATTTAAGTGGTGTGTATCTTGCCTCGAGTTATCGCCATCACTGCAGCCCCGAGCGATTACCCTCTTACCTACATTATACGAATCTGCGCACAGGAGCTCCGTGGAAACACGAGAAATCGCGCGAAATCGTCATGGATTGCAATTGCCGTCCAATCGGGAAAGTTACCCAACGCAGCGAGAGCCATATTGCTCTCGTCGGAATAGTCGTCCAGGCGAATGTATATGTATATAAGACAAATGACGATTGTGCAAGTATATTATTTCAGTTAATTGCCATAGCGGCCGCATTCAACTGGGCTGATAAAGCTTGTACGATGTCGTTGAACAGAATTGTAAGAGCAGTAAAACCTCGTACCAAAATAGATAACAGGATCGTTCGATTAAAACGTTCGCTCGGCGTTGCATTGCTCTTTGCAATCAATCGTGTAACACAATCCGTACCGCCTGGTATTCAACATTATAAGAATATTGAATTTCGAGCTCGACCGCGGTATACTTTGCACAAAAGACGATTGTTACAACGAGCCCATGGAGAGTCATTCAAATGCAAAGGCTAATGAACAAAGCTCGATTTTTGTCGCGATCGAATCTCCCATTGACTAATAATAACATATCAGGAAAATTCGATTGCGTCGATTGGCCTGCATGGGTATGTACACGTAACACCACTAGGATACACTGGCCATTGTCTAGCCGTTTAGTTAAGGCTACGGCCATTATAACCTGTTTTTACCGAAACATGTATTATTGCCATGATATTTAGCCATTTTCATCGGATTGAAATTTTTCATCGTAAAGTGGCTATTCTATTTTTCCAATTACACTTACTCCTTCCGTTTACTTCTGGCCTCTCGCTTCGAAATCTCCATCATTTGATTTAAACGGTCTTATGATAACGAGTATTTTCGATGAATACTTACACGTGTATGTATTTTAACAAAGCAGATGGTAGATCTTACCTGAAACAGAAAAAAACAAATATTTAGTTACAAACACGATGATGATTCATTCTCTTATTCATCAACATTTTGAATTCAGTAAGGGTTGTTCTTCACAACGAAAGAGCAGTCGTTGAGGCTTCCCTTTTTCTTATTTGGCTTGTTTTTCTTTCTTCTCAAACTAACGTACTAATTTTTGTAAGTTCAGTGCAATTCATCTACATGAATATATTTTCATGGCTCTTATTTCATAAATCGGGAACGAAGAAAAATTACAGATTGATGATGATAAAGGATGATGACCCACTAAGAGATTGAACGAAAAATTTTATAAAAATATTACTTTTCAAATATCACAAACAATAATCACCCTGTAAGGCTCACCGCACAGAGAATGGCATCAAAAGACTAGAAGTAATAAGCTTCATACAAGTTTTCAGTCAGATTAACATAGTGGTTTACAGACGAAAACGAGTAAGAGAAAAGTGACAATCACAAAATCATCATTGCACACGAGCCTCTAATTTTGAAGAGACTTCTTTTCTATGATACGGTTATATTTAACATGTTCTTCTTATCTATCCGCACATCTGTCTGTATATCTGGTCGGAGCATTGCGACGGAATTTTAATCTACTTCTCGATTAGCTCCTAAACGGAGATCCTACATAATTATGAGTCTTAGTCTGTAGTTCCTCGGGGAAAAAAAATATTAAAATCATGTTTTGAAAATACACTAATTCGCAAGGAATATAAGTGTAAAAAATGCCACATTTGCTAAACGTGTACCCAATTTGGCCTGTTTGAGTTACTTTGGTCAATTGAAATTTTGAATAAGTTAAAATAGGCCAATGGTAGTTGTAACGTTGATCTTTTATATAGGCATTCAGCTATCCTTTAAGATTCCGTTCACAGAATATCAAAATTCCATGTTATCTCAGTCGAATTCACGAAAAACCTTTAGGGTGGCACATTGAAAAGAATAAGGTATATAATAATAATAATCACGAACACACACACACACGCGCGCGCTTTTCGAAATAGGAATACTTATAATTGTCGAGAAATAAATCGAGTCGTATAATTTTGTGATTTTTTTTTAGATTTTCCATATTTTATTTCAGAATATTTTCAACAATCTCCCCATTCAGTGTAATCACCATTAAAACCAGGCCAGTAATCCAAGAGTGCATCCGTGTATGGAACTTCTCGAACTTTTGTAGCATCGTAACACCAACATTTATTTCGGATGCATCTGCCAGAATTCATTCCTGCGTAATTCGTGCAGGATCTGAAGCACTCATTCTCTTCACACGTTGGGGCTGATAAAAAATAATATTATTAGAACTTGATTGAATATAAGGTAACTGTACCCAATTTGGCACTGTACCCAATTTGGCACAATCGTCAGATTTCGTATTTTCGGTGCTCTCTGAGCATCAGTCGCTCTTGGGTTATGTTGGGGGAATTAAAAGAAAATTTTCGGTATCTTCCCCGCCCATTTAGCCCTTAAAACCACTCTCCTACAACACTTTGAACTTTCACTTACTGATTTTTTCACCATTTTCTTATTTCACTTTTCACACTCAACCTCAAAAATCAGGTGTCAATAATTTTTATCTCTCAAAGTGTCATTACTCTTTTTTGTGTAAAAACATCTCAGCTTTCGATTGGTCTCATCAGTTTTCCTAAAATTATTTTTTATCCTACTCAAATTGCTGTTTTTCGCATCAAAAAAAGTGAACCCAATGTGCCCCTCTACGCGTTTTTAAATGGGAAGACTGAGTGAAATCATTGAATATTTGTATAGACATATTACGATGATTTAGACGCGTATTTTTGAGTTGTATGTTAAAAATTTTGTATAAATATCACTGGGAACATAATTGAGAGTTTATTTCAATGCCAATTGGATCGTCCCTGTAGGCCTATATAGGCTGTAGCTAATGATTAAAAAATTGTGCCAAATTGAGTACACGTTTTGTGCATTTAGCCTTTTTGCGTTTTTTTTTAAATTGCGATTTTCGATAGGTTAAAGTAGTCGAATGATGATTATGAAGATGGTTTCTAATAGGTATTGAGCTAAGCTTTGAGATGCCGTTCACAGAATTTTAAAATTCGAAGTCTATCATAGTCAAATTCGCGAAAAACCCTTAGGGGGGGGCACATTGAGTACAGTTACCTTAGAATTGATTGCAATTGAATGAAACTAGATAGCAAAAGTGAGTGTTGTATATTGAGCATGTAGTATATTCATCAGCAAGTGATTATCAATTTCAATTCAAAGTGATGACTTAAAAATAATACTCTTTCTGAATCAAAACTCTTTTTCAATTTTTAACCAACAGAGATAAGAAGAAAATAGGATATTTGTTAATAATTCAATTCATCTCTCGAGTTCAATGACCAATGGGAAATGAGCGAAAAAATAATACTTACGACAGGATCTTGAGTCAACTAGCGAATGAGCGAAAAACACAACGAAAAATATGGCCAAAATAACCGTCGACTTCATATTAGAGGATATCTTAGAGTTTGTATGTTCCAAGTACAGTGAAAGCAAGAACTGCTACTAGCGTACACTGAAATTTGTCTTCCTTTTATAACGAGACATTCCCTAACTAATATGTAAATAGATTCCACTTTTTGGAAGTAAATGTGTTGGTTCAGTTGTTTTGTTCGAAAATTTTACTGTTACGTGTTGCATGAGCAAATAATCAAAGGGGGTCCTCCCACCTCAGCAACACTCGCCGTTTTCCTCAACTTCCGATAACGTCAAATAGAAGAGCCTATAGTCACCTCAATCCTCACTTTTCCGATCCTCATCATGACCCACCTCCAACCCAGAATTTTTCATATCGACATCGCTCTTCCTTACATTCAGGTATCGGTAAAAACGGAGTAAGTTGGTGACCATTTTTGTGATTTTGTAAAAATCAAAATCTCTCCAAACTGGTTCTACAATATACAATTTTAAACTAGTGCGTTCAATGTATTTGCACATATTTTCATAAATGACATCGTAGAATCAGGAATTCGGGGATAAACATTATTTAGAATTACCGGAACTCTTTCTAATCTTGAAACATCGAATTACTGAGAATGCTGGGTATAACCGCACTTCATTTCTATCCCTCTCTCCGTCTCTATTCGCTATCTCTTTAAGAAACACAAAAATTCTCATAGTACCAGCTCATTTCTCTCTTTAAATTTATCAATTCAATTAGAGAAACAAGCCAAGATAAAGCAAAATCTCTGCGATTCTTGGTTGAAATGGACTTCTGAAATTCTCCGTTGGTAAATGGATCTTGTAAATTTGATAAATAACGAAGCAATTCATCCGGAACAAATTTGTTTTGATGATAATTGTAAGTTGCGCAACAATTTTGACCCGAATGTTTTAGAATGTTCTAAAAGCAGCTTCAAGGGTATCTGCAAATTTCTTATCGGTTGATATTGAATATATATATATCGGCTAAAGAACCCGATGTTGGTATTTAGATAATATAATTCTGGAAAATGATTCAGCTTTTTTTCATACGATAGGAGCAATTTTGTGGTTTTTAATTTTATTTTCCAGTATCAAATTACACACCTCCAACCATTTGCACAACTAACATTTTTGCTCGCAAACCTTCCAATGCAAACCTGATAAATTCATTGCCTTCTCTTAGATGACTAATTTCTCTCTAAGTAATTTGATTCTATTTGATGTTATTAACCTTATTAATCCTCAATGTATTGAATTGTATTTTGATGTATGTAAAGTTCGCATCGTTGACAATCATTGCAAACCAGGTTATAGACAAATGAAATAGAATCAAAAGCATCAGGCGGTATAGGAGACAGGCTCAAAGACTGGTTCATGTTCGTGGTATAAAGATCGTAAGGATCCATATGTATGCTTAGCCCAATCAGCGCATACAAAGATTATATATTATGCGATTCACATGCACCTGTAACGGCGCGGCGTCTCTAATAGGGGAATGGCCCGGAGCCAGATGTGAGCGACTCTGCGTAACCCGAAGTCATGCCACCTGCACTTCGAAAAAACAAAAGATGTACGAAGCTCGATACTGCGTATATATATATATATATATTCCCACATGTATATTGTTGATCAGAAGTAAGGAAGAAAGAAAGGAATGAGGAAGTTGGCGTTCGGAGGCCAAATAATTGGATCGGCAAAAAGTGTAGAGGAAGAAAAAGGTTCCTCGCGAAATTATATCGCGAGGTGTCGTCGTAAAGCCGTCCTGATACTCCCTCGGCGCGGGGATGCCTCGGAAATTAGCATGTGCAGCGCGCGCCGAGCTACACCACGAGAGCCGCTGCTTAAATACATCCCACGTCTCGCTGTTTCCTTCAGCAAATCCGATGGTTTTTCCCGGGCTCGAGTTCTTGCCGGGCACACTCGTGCACCGAGGGATCCGCCTCGATTTTACTCGAGCTGCCTCGAGCCCCCTCCCCCTTCGCTTTTCCCATTGGCAAACTATTATTATCATTATATGTGTTCACGTGTGGCTGCTCGTACGGTTGTGCTGAAATTTTTTTGTCTTCAAACATTTTTCCTGCAGCTACCGCAAAACTGCGACCGATTCGTACAGTTACGGTGGCAATTAAAAAAATCGAAGCTCACGCGGAAATTTTCCGTCCAGTTTCTTGGCGATTTTAGCACACGCAGTCAAGAGTTGTTTTCTCCACAAAGAACTTTGAACAAGTTTTTTCCTTGAAAACAACGATTTTCCACAGTCGAATAACGATCCTCTATAGGAAAAAATTCCAGGTCACAGCTTCTCGATATAGTTACAGGAGCTGTTTTATCATTTGCATTCCTAGCGGATGATCTAAGGCGAACAGAGTGTGCGCCCGAGGCTTACGCATACTTTACACCATATCGACGATTTATCAACTCTCGTGTGGGACAACTCGAGGAGCGAGATAATGTTTTGAAACTCCTTCCATCGTGCAATACGAGTACGAGTGTGTGTAGCTAGCTTCAATAAAAATTTCTTCGTATTTACCATGTGCGGTCGGAAAGACTTCATTACGGACTAGAGGTATCAATGATTCAACGCGATTTGCATCGGCAGGACAGACCAAGCGTCGAGTGCATGTCGGCATATTAATTACTAAGCTAGTTGGATCGAGGTGCGCATATTCACGCTCCATCCCCGCCTCTTTCCGTAATTCATGCCAATCCAGGCCCCGACCGTTATAACACGTGCTACCGACATATATACATATCACTCGCGGCCTCATCATTCGCCCGAAAGATAGATGCGGATTGAAAACGTGTCGCTCAAGCCAAGCTCAAGTGCGGGAGTCAACTGCGCGCGAATCTCTCCAAATGGACTCGCTCGATTTTCTCCGGTGCACCGCAAATCACGAGCCTGCTGACTCGGGCTTTTTTCGCGGCCCCGAGTTAGCTGCTCTGCCGCACGCTCGAGCTCTCGCCTAATATACCGCTACCGCGCACCGACTCCTCTACCACACATGCGCAACAGCGGACCACGCCCTGCCGTGTGCCGAGCTTCCGCGTTCACCGATTGTCTACCGCGCTCCAAAATCTCGTTCCGCTCGCGAATCTGCTGCGGCAGGAGACGCGCTAACGAGGCCCGTATATGATTCGATGCTCTACCAATGAAACTATCGCGGATACCGATCGGAACTATATACCTCGTCTAGGCTCGGGATTTCACTTTTCGTCCCGGTGGAGCCTGAGTAGAAGGAATGCCACTTTTCTCCCGCGGGTAGCAAAAAATAGCAAAAGCTTTATAATAATATATGTTACGCATATAATATACTACCATGTCGATGTACGCATCGCTTGGCTATGCGGCGAAGATTATAGTTTTACGATCGCGCGTATGAAAAATACGTTAAATTGAATTCCAGAAGCTTGTCAGAGAAAAGTATGTTGAATTCAAGTTTGCATGTGTAGTTTGGATAATCCGCGCAGCCTCGTAAAGGTATCGATGAGTATACGTAGTGTGCGGTGGAACTTTCCGTTACTCGCTGCACAAAACAGTTAACGAATATTATTAAAAGTACACCTCACCTCATTATTCTGTTGATATAGAACGCTATACCAACTGTATTTACTGTATTTTTTAATTAACATCAATCCTTTCAATTGCGGAAGATGCAGGAGCGTTGTCCCATCTATTGCGCGATTGTTCGCGAGCTAGCTATAGGAAAAATACTTATTGTATCTTATAAACTGGAGCGCGTATATATATACGTTTATCTAACTTACAGCCTCCGGCTTCACTTGAAAATCCTTTTATATTGTGAAATGACATATATTGCATACTTCATCTTGAATAACGTAATAGTTTTTGTCGGGGAAATATAATGAATCTCGCGTCGGTAAAACAAGGTCCAATATTATAGAACCGTTCGCGAATGATGGATCGTGCGGCGTGCGTACTCATTGCTAAACGAGATCACCTAATTTCATTATAGACTCGACAGTTGAATCATTGGAGAGGTCGCTCGGGATAATCCTTCAAACGGTTGAAACAAAAGGGCAAATATCACATTGGCATTGCGTCTCCTTCGAAAAAGTAAAAATTCATGATCAAACCGGACATATATTGTGTACCCGCGGAGTTAGACCACGAGGGAACACATCGGGAAGCCGATCTTTTCGGACGCAGGTTCAAGCAGCATAACGAGAGAGCCTATGGAGATTCAGCTCTACATTTGTATCTGACGGTGATAATCGAGCAACGATAAGCCCGAGGATAATAGACTCGAGCGGCGCTCGGTATTACCGAAGAGAAGAACGGTACACACGATGGAGTCGCGGTTTCTTTCTCTTTTCGTTTCTCAAATTGCCCCGGCCCGAAGTCTCGGGAAAATCGCTCGGCGATACTATATCCCAATGAACTCTTTGACGCCGCGGCGTCCAAATTTATCGGTTCGCGCCGCTAATATACAAAACCCCGGCCCCGTCGTATAATCTCGACTCGCGTTATATACGTACACACAAAGGACCTGATTCGCGAGTGGGAAATTCAATTGGGCCTAATTAGCGGCCGTTGTTTGTCCGGCGATTAATCAGTGGGAACGTCGCGGCCGCGGCGTGGGGGAAAAAACGTGCCGCGTGCGTAACGAGTGCCGCTACAGAAACAATTACTTACGGGCTGAAGTAATCGAGGCGATTAATCATAACGCGTAAGTCCCGCAGCCGTGACGAAACGATCCGATCGACTGCGTCGATATACGCCCCTGTTGCCTGTTGGACAGTCGGATGAAATGGACCGTTCGATCGCCGTCTCGGCGTCTAGCCTGATTCATAATGCCAATCACGGATCTGTGACTCGAAAGTCTTTGTTTCGATTAACGATACATTATTACGGAAAAGAAACTAATACGTATTGTTGCCTTTTTAAGAAGAGATTATGATGTCTTATTTTCGAGTAGGTCAGCACGAAATGGTTCACAAACAAAACAGTGACGTGATTTAGAATGAAAAATCATCATTACAGGATAATTATGAATGTTACAAAGTTATCAGGGGATTGAAATATTGTAACTCGATTGAATGATGTGCAGTTTCAGTTCTATATCATTACACAATACAATTTGATTAAAGTGAGTATATTGAAATTATATTTTATTCGATTCATGATTGAAGTATGACGTTTCAAGTTATTTTTCAATGATTTTTTAGCATAAGATTAATACTGAAAAAACATTTTAATTTCTTTTCTGTTTTTCTTATTTTGACACAATTTCTTATCACTAGTGTATTTTAAAGACAAGGTATGATTTATTTCAAAAGTTCATTTAAATGCGATCAATCGACATTCATCATTGACGACTGGTGATGTAAAAACGATTATCAAGTGATGAAAGATAATTGTCGAATCGAAAAAATGATAATAAATAACAGAAAATAATTCTTGTATCACTTAGAATCTTTCAAATTTACCTTAGTTAGTATCAACAATCTCGAACAACATTTTTGTAAAGTACGTCTACCGAATTATTACAAAGGAGGCAAAAACTACTTTCTTCGCTCGACGAAGAACAATCAGATCGTAACATCCGCTCGAGTGAATAATACACTCGCTAGAACAATATTGTGAAATATAGAAAGATTTTCTTGTATTAACATTGTAAAGGGGGAGCTTGTCGCTGTAGAAGTGCAATGCATTGCCGAAACGGTAATGATCGAGTCGTTTCGAGACAGTAGCGTAACTAAGCTAGAATATCAAGCCATGATTAATTACTCTTTGATTCACCCGAGCGACTTTCTCGATGACTCGTTTCATTCACGGTGCGCGCAAAACACGAGTACTTTGTGAACGCGTAACAAATCGTTTCATTTGTTGTGTAGCGCCAACGAAAAATCGGATAAAGCCGGTGGGAAAAATGTTGCCCCGCCGCGTGTTGCCAAACACTTCCATGACAAATTGCAGCCTAGAGATAATATCTCACGCCTGCTCTCGAAATTTCACTATTCGCGCATTAATTAAAACCCGACGTATCCCACGTCCCTTCGACTAAACCAAAATAACGAAGGATCAAAAGGCACAAAAGTCGTATAAACAGGTATGTCGGATCGACAAAGGACTACAAGGCACGTACTCAATACCGCGCGACCGATAATAAAAGATCAATGCGTGACGAGTCGAATTACAGACGGAGACGCATCTGGAAATGGTCGCGGCGACCTCCGGCCGCCCATCAGAACCTGAGATCAGTGGGACTGTCATAGTCCAGTGGCGCGGCGGCACACACACACACACGCATACGCGTCGTTATAAGGGGCATAAGTATACATCGGGGGGCGCTCGAAGCTTCTTCTAAGATTTCACACGTCGATCCGTTGGGTCGCTTCTCGAGGAAATCCCGCCGATTGCAGGGCCCTGATAGGACACGCGTATACGCCGCCGCCCCCACTGAAATTAGCCCACGCGTGCGTTAACCCACGCGCGACCAACAGCCCCGGCTATTTATAGCAGCTGTGTATGTATATATATATATATATATATATATACATGCGTCAAGTGAACCTCGTTCTACACACCTGTACTATCACGCTGTACTCTCCGAATGATTACCCGAGAGCGTTGGCTCTTCCTCGATTGTCATAGACATTTGTTACCCGTGCCACACGTGGATTTACTAATTCGATCGTATCGGAGTCGCATACACATCGATATAGTTTCCCAGAGCTGGCTTTTCGCTTTAGAAATTCAGGCACCAAGTGTCGGTTCGCATTTCCATGAATATTCCTTTGGTAAATGGTGTAATTACGGCTCAGCTGAACTGAACAATTAAAACTCCTAGAGACGAATTTAGAAATGCTGCATTTCCAATCTCGAGAAGCGACAATACTCAATTAATCGCGAAGTGGCACAAATCGATGCCGATCAATTGGCAGAAAAGCAGTTTCTTACTTTTCTCTTTCATCTCCGTGAATGGCTGTAAAAGATCGGATGAATGAATGATCATGAATTGATTGAACTCGAGAAATTTGCACAGTATAATGAGAATAGTGAGTTCGTTGAAGGAATATTTTATATATTCGATCCTTGACACGATTAAATTATGACGTTCTTAGTTGTTCCCCGATAAAATTATTCTCTGCATGGTGATCAAACAAAGTACATAATTTCTTTTTTGTTTTCCGTTATTTTGACGTAATAAACGGGTATTTGTACGACAAGATATGATTTATTTTCCAAATTTATTCAAATAATTAATTTACAGCTATTTTATTTCTCAAGTTATATCTGGACCATGATAAGTGTCTCTGTTACCGTTCTGTAGTTATTGAAAATAAGAATAAACAGATTTATGTACAACGAAAGGCGACCACGAAAGGACAGCAATGATTTAAATCTCAGTTCACCCAGTAGAAAAATTTGAGTATAAATACATAATTACTTGGACAACCAACCAAGTTCAATCATTCTTCGTGAATTTCATACAAGAAACATTCGTTTGTAAGATTTGTACCTAATGATCATACATGAATTAGAAAATGTAAAAAATTTCAAAATGAAACGAAAAGTAGCGGTGAAGAGAGAGATGCAGGGAATCTAATTTGGAAAAAGTGCACATAAACTAAATCGAATAAAATGAGAGACGCACGTGGACTCGAAACCCGTTGGAACGAGCTCGAATTACGTTATTGGCTACGGATATCAAAGCACACACCCACATTAAAATTGAAAAAATATAATGTGGAATCAGGTTGAACATTTGTTTAACACGACGATAAGTATTAATATTTGCAACATTTTTGTTCGAGTTTGTTTGCACTGACTTGCCCCCTTAATTAAACAACTATTACTTATATGACAGGCTCGTTGACGTATTCCTCACGCCTCTTTCGCTTTGAAATTTCGGGAGCCTTGTGTTTAATCAACTGGGCAATTCACTCGGGGATATAGCTGATAAAAGCAATCACACACACTGGTGAATATATAATGAATCAGTGTAGAGTAAATAGAGTAGTTCGTCACCGCACGGAATAATATCGAAAGAATAATTCGACACGGGTCAGGATACGTAATATTTCAATGATGCTTATCTCGAACACACCCCCAAATCGAGAGAGAATCATTCGCCTCGCGTATCAAAGTGAGCTTGCTTTTTTTCCGTCCCAGCTTCCATCCATCGTCCTTTTTACACGCGGCCGTTTCATTAAGCACTCGTGCGTATGTGTACTGTTCATAACGACTGCGATACATGTAAATAGCCGCGCGCGTAGTATGTATCGCTCACGAGCGCGGAATTCCATCGCGAGCGCGCAATCATCCGGGGCTGATTGATCCTCGCTAGCGACAAACGTTGTTATTACACAGTCGCATCTCTCGCGAGGCGGTCGGATCGAAAGAGAGGCACATTGCAGGTGGAGCGGCCGAGCAAAACAAGCGTCCGAGACACACACGTCGATAAAAAACGAAAAAGAAGTCGGTGCCGTGCCGTAGATGCGCCCGGCGATTATCATAACCGTACGCGTACACGTTCATTCAGCAGCTACGAGAGAGAGAGAGAGAGAGAGAGAGGGAGTCATTAGCATCGAGTGCGCATTATTCTAATCAATCCGAAGGCGTAACCCGAGTAGCCGCTCGGCCCGACTCGCATTCGCCGAGATTCCATTCATCCGGCCGCAATGCGAAAATCGATCTTTTGGCCCACCGCAGAGGAAAAAACGCGGATACGGTTGTATTGTAGGTACATGGCGTGCATGTGTAACCATACCGGACGAGGGAATGTAAATCGGCCGGAGCAGCTCGCGGAATAAGCCGCTGTCCATTTTATAGCGACCTTGACTGTATATAGCTGTATGTATGTATACGTACATGTGGGACGAGAGGAAGTTGGTTATGAGCAAAATCGATTGGAGAGCACTCGGATTCGATCGGAGCTGCAGCATCCAAATCGTTGCGCATATACACATCAGCTGCGAATGTAGATCGATGTGCGCGCGATTACGTGCCCGTCGAGAGCCTCGTTTTTCCAGGGCGCACTCGCTCAATTCCTGATTAATCTCACGTGAAAAATCACTCTGATGAGTCACGGTGAAAATCGTCAATTTTATATTTATCGTTTAAATTTACTGTATAGTACATTGAACAATCCGCTGTCTGTACAGCGATGAATGTCTTACTGAAGCTAGCAATGAGTTTTTCGCAATAAGGAATTTAAAGCGCATATACCTATACACGAACGGCAGCGCATGTTACGCGCGACGAGAATAATTGTCGAACGGCCGCAACGGCTGGCATCTTCCGGGGGAATAATCCGACGAGATTACTTCGAGTCAGGGAATACATGGCATCGTTAAACGCTCCCGACCAAAGTGAGGAGCCGCGCGACTTTACGAAAGAATTTTTACGTACAATAATATGTGGCGATGAAATTGCCCATTGGACACGCGGGAAACGGCGTTGTACTTAACACTGCCAATTAAAAATAGAAGAAGACGTAAAGAAGCATTACTCCGAGCGATGAAAATCTTTGGAGTATAATACGAGCGCACTTTCTCGATGCCTCGCGTCGTCACGTGTATATACCAGGGGCGCGTTATCCCGGGACAAACCAGATTGGCGAAAGAGGGAAAGTGAGACTATATGTGTGCTCACTGGCGTTTGTAACCCCCCGCGGCCCAACCACACCCACGAGTATACGGCTCCGCGAGGTAATGGTCGCGGCGACGTGTCGGCCGGTCATCTTTCCCGCGGGTACATACGTACGTGAGTGCGAGGCTCGAATGTATACATACAGCACATGTAAGCTAGGAATCCCGCGCGCTTCCTTAACCTCGTTTCAACGAGCTGGCGCAAAACGGCCGCGCCAGTAATTTCGTCATCTCGTCGTTTTTCCCCCGGAGTTTTCTTTTTGCGCGCATACCTCCTCGCCGTTTTCTCTTTGTCTCCGGAGCGCGAGCTCGAGCCAGGAAGGAGACTAGTTTTCCTTGGCGAAGTGACGCGCGAGCCGCGCGTAATAACGTATCTTCCTGCCGCGGAGAAAACTTCCGGCGAGCGGTGCGTACACGCTAGATGCAATTTCACCATTCTCGCGTATATACCCACCGATCGTTCCTTCGTATTGCTTTCTTTCCTCCCGATCGCCGTGTTTGTTTGGTATACGGAACGGATGGTAACGAGATTCCTCGCGAGCGTCGATGAATATCTCAACGCGTGACAAGATTTTTCTTCCTTCGTCCTTTCGATGCGTATACGAGAGCTGCAAGATGTAGGACGCTCGATTCATTATAGAGTTTTTTAAAATCATCGTTTTTTAAAATTATCCGCCAAAAGTGAAATGGTAAAACTGAATTTTCGTTTTGCCTTTTTGCACGGGATAGATCAACTCCGCACACTTTCTTCTTGCGATGAATAATTTTCGCGCAGTATTTCAAATCGAGCAGTCGACGAGCAGAGAAAGCCACCCAGTTCCGCGCGCGGAAATCCCGACGCGTATACACGTAACTAATCCAATTTCGAACCGAGTTGGAGTTGCCCATAATCTGCTCGTATCTGGAAACAAGTGGAATCTCAAATTCGATTGTTGATGTTATAATTTATATAAAATACCTATATCATCCATCGCATCTATTCGAAAAAGATCGCGCCGTCGGGAGTAAATCGTCGAGTCGTTGGTCTACACGCAGAGGCAAGTGTGTATGTACACTTGAGGATTGGTGTAAGTACAGCCGCACGTGAAGCGGCCTTGCGCACCTTGATCAAACGCGCACGCCCGTCTTTTTCTCAGTCTCGCTTCGCGGCGTTTTCCCACACACACATATAGACGCACGTGTGCAACCCCCCTGGCTCTCTTAGGCCGCTGCGACGACTCCTCTTGACCTTTTCTCCCGAGCTCCTTAGCCTTGCGTACGCGAGGGCGGCGCTTTTGCAGCTGCTATACCCACCCACTCCGGCAACTTTCCTCGTTCCCCAAAGATGTTCCGAAGCGGAGTGTACTTACGTCGCGACATCACTAAAAAGAATACATATGTATACGCACGAGTGACGTATCGGAAGTGATCCGCTTGAATTGAGTTTGCAAGCACGCGAGACCCGTCGGAAATTCTCAAAATATCAACTCGGATATAAATATAACTCGGATTCTTAACGAGACAAAAACGGGTCGGGTGCCGCCGAGTTACGAAGAAAAACACCGAGAACGGCGTCGACGACGATTTTAATGAATATAATAGGCGCCGCCAATTCGTTAACTGATTTTCCATCAGCATTAATCCAGTTTGATTCCCATTAGTCAGATCGAATTTGGCCAAGTGTCTCGCTGTATACAATTGTGATCGAGAACGTGTCGAGATTTTCACATACACACTTTAGCTTTTACTCGACAAACTGACAGCTCATTCGAAATGTCAATTTTTTCGTTTTCTCGCCGTATACCGAACTAAATTTACATGTACAATCCCTCCCAACCGTATACGCATAGCCAATTGCCCTTTCTGAATATATATATATATCTCGAACGTCCATCATCTGTTACGGTGCGCACGCGCTTGTTATACGTCTGATTCATTTGCGAGCGATTTGCGTACATATATATATATATATATATATATATTTATACACGTGTTTTACGAGCGCACCCGTTGCTCCATACACTCGTGCGTGCGGACCTTCGTATATCTGTTTGCCGTCCTCGCCCGGCCGCGACTCACGTGCGCGCAGTTATATTATACGCACGTAAATAGCTCGGACCGGTCTCGCGCATAAGTGCAGAATTACTCCTCGGACACAGGAAGGTACAAAGCGCCTCTTTCCGAGATTTCCAACGTCATTTTCGCACATTTTACCCGGCCCGGTTCACCCGGCCTTTCCACACCGCGCGCAACACAAAACCCAACAACAGCGAGCAGAGCCTATTTTGCTCCAGCCCGTTTAACTCCTTCGCGAGCACGAGAACAGCCGACGAGTCCGGCAAATTTGCCGCAATTGTACGCCCAACAACCAAAGTCCCCTGTACATGCCTCACGAATTTTCGTATATGCCTCGACGAACGGTATGACACGCGCCGGTGTATGGATAATTGGTATAGATTAGCGACGACGACTCGAGTTACCAGTTCAGGCCATGTGTATATAGAGCAAACACACGGAGCCGATACGGATCGCTCGCGCGGCCGTTCTCTCACTTTTCGTTTCGTTAGCGCACCGAATCAACGGCTAACTCGCTCGGACGTACATACACCGACTTCCGCTTCGCGTTCCTTCCTCGATTCCGAGCTTCACCTGCGACGATGAGTCAGACAAACTCTCGCCGGTTGCTCTCGAGCCCTCTACGCGCACCTGTTGTTTCCAAAAGCCCCTCCGCATCCCCATATACACATACATACACGTACTACTCGCTCCCGTAACGCTTCGGTGCGTGAAACTCGCGGGGCAAGCTGTTACACCGTCTTACCGCATAAGACACGAATTACAATCAGGATAGATACTCGACAGGACAGGTTGCGCAACAGCGTATGTGCGCGCAGATATATATATGCAGGAAATTCCCGTTTGCCGAGGCAACGGCTGCCGTCAATTTCCTATCTCTGTCCCAACTCGGGCGTGTCCCCTATTATACCTTTCCGCGAAGGAATCGCGTATGTGTGGAGCTCTCGCTCGACCAGAAGATCATTGTAATCGCGTCAAGAGGCATATATCCGAGTCACCGCCCAGTCTCTTAGTAAGAGACTGGGTATACAATAAAGTCAAATCAGATTCGCTAGATTTGGCAGGGGTATACGACGCGTCTTGCGGCTACTGTTGCCGGTACATGGTTTCGAAGGTACGAGCTCGCTCCAGGCCATTGTGTCCAAAACGACTGGCGGATTCACGGCCCGGCGAGTAAGCGATTTTGCTTGTTTTTTTTTTCTTTTGCCTTTTTTCACGTTGCTTCGAGCGAGCGCCACTCCCGATTCGTCCCTGTGATCGCTCCTATACCGGGACGCACAACTCCATGTCTTACGAGGGCGGATAAACGAAATGATCAAATCAGAGGGCGGGGCTCCACTCGTCGTCTGCCGTTGTAATTATTCATCGCGGCTATGGTTTTTGAGTTTTAAAATACGGGTCAACGGACGATACATTGTCACGCTGGTACGCATTGCTTGTGTGTATGATTATAGCCGTGGGAGGATCGGAAACACCGCATACTGGATTAGGAAAGAAAAAATCTATATATTTGCAAATATTCATTCGAACTCACAGAAAATGAACGGAAATATTCGCCTCACTTCCGAATTTAGGGTGACGGTAGATATGATCAACGCTCCTCAAGGCTCACCTTAAATTTGGTAAATTTTAAATTCAGGTTTATCAGCTGCCGGTGTATAAGCGACAACCAGCCAGCAGACGCGAGTGTTGTTCTGCAAATTAGCCAAGCCAGTGAAACGAAGAGCAATCCGTCGAGTGGCCTCGACTTCACAGCAGAGCCGAGTCCTCGGTCCTATATGATTATCCGCAACGGGGCGGAGGACTCGACGCGTCAGTTGCGTTTCTGGCCCAATAAATCTTGGGCACGCGCTTGGGCTCCGGTGCTTGGGGACACCTCGTCGTCTCGGTTTTCACAGTCCACGAGCCAGTGGCACAATGTACATACATAATGGGGGAGAGAAAACACTCGCGCAGCCGGTGTATATACACACCGAAAATCGAGAGGATAGCTGCCCCGGCCGCGTGCGAGGCAGCTGCCACGCGCCGCCGCACCGACACCGCGCGTAGTTTTTCTGGCGCGTCTGAAGAGGGCTCGAGCGAGATGGATCGGGGTCAGGTGTGAATCACTAGCTGCAGCTGACAATGTTTCACCCGTGGCTGTGCTAACAACGCGCCTGCCGCACTTTTTTCCCTCCCGATGCTGCAATTTGTGGTGCTCCGCTCCGGTCTAATATACACCAGCTCCGATCGGCTTCGTTGATTTTTCGCTTCGAGGTGTCGAACCCACCCCACACTTTATTCACTCTCTCGATATTCAACGCGACCGTTTCTTCTTGCTTTTTTGTTTCCTCCTCGCGTCGTTATCCTTTTCGATTTCCTCCGCAGCTCGCAGCAACGGCTACTACACGCCGAGGAGCCCGAAAATATATACGTATACATCCACATTGTGACGGACAATCGATTTGCAATTTAGATTCGGATCATCGCCGGGAAGGGAAAAAATCAAATGGGCAATTGTTTATTCGGCGGGGTGTATCAAGTCACAGCTGGAATCGCCCACCTGCTCCACTAGCCAGTTATCCACAATATACTCTACGGAGACGTATTTCGAAATACCCAGAGTCTCGCTGTTATCCCAACAAACCCGAATGTAAGGTACATGTATCCAATGTGGCGGAAAATGAAAGGTCTACCCAATACCTTCAAAATGAGCCAAGCTGAATCGAATTTGGACTTTCACCAATTGAGAAAATTCACTTTGGTTACATAAAAAATTCACTGCAGTACCAGTGAATAATTCATCCAGCTTCTTACAGTGATTTTTTCACTTTCAGACAGTGGTTCTTAACTGTTAATTTAAGAGAGTGCGCTATGCGATTAAGAGACATCCACGCACTCGCATAAGTGCGATTTCGGCAATCGGATAATAATCGCGAAGCGAGGCGTGACAAGTGGAATGGGAAAGAGGAGGGAAAGAAAACCTATTCAAGTGGAATAAACGAATTGGCGCACGTGTGTGGGCGCAGAAGAGCCGGACGCTCGTAGGCTGCGGCGAGTGATTGGCGCGCGCGCGCAGGACCCATTGAGAAATTTATACGCACATACTCAAGTGCTGCCGAGCGCACCATATTCAAACGTCGCACGAGTACCATCGCGGGCGCGTCGTCCGCGCAGCTTCGATTGCTTCTCTCGTTTCCGTCTCACACACACACACACACACGAGCCAACCACGTCCGAGACGGCCGCGAAACGTCACCCACGCGACTCGTTGCCCAAGTCGGACATTCGAGACAAAAAGAAAAAAAATAACGAGACGAATGTTGTGGAGCTTGAATATACCATTAGTTGCAACGCAGGAAATTACGCGCGTCCGTGATTCTCGTCCGGTCCGTTTCGACATGTGGATTCGATAGACGTTACTCTCGTGCTGCTTCCAAACTGCAGTTACTGAAGCTTGACAAACGAAACGTTCTCGTTAAAATTCATCCAAGGAGTGGATTGATTAGCGAATTATGAAATGATTTTTTCCTCTATGCGGGTTTCAAAATGAATTAGGGGCAAAAACTGCCAACGATCACTTTGAACGTAAAGTCGTGAGGATTTCGTATTGGTTGTGCGTTTGGATGAATCGCAATTCATATAATATAATGTACAATAAGTCTTTCGAAACTGAAGAAGCTTTTGAATCGATAGGCGCACATAGGAAATATCAATTGGTGGACGCATTAGTTATCGTTATTTTCATGGGCGCGCGTACAGAGGCAAACACATTATGTGCTCCATCGGAGAAAACCTGGGAAAATAGTTTAGACTTGTGTGTGTGTGAAAAGTCGTTGGAGCGGCTCAGGAATATGGACAATTCCCTAGAAGAGCTCTTATAAAATGCCTCACAGCCTTAGTCCTGACAGTGAAGCATCGCCGTCGTCCTTTTACGCGGTGGCTTACTGCGCTCGCGCGTGCAATTACAGAAAAGAAAAGTAATTTCGTCGCGCTCGCGCTAATTGTGCTCGGTCGGGGGCTCGCGCGTCCGTAGACTCGCGGACAAGATTAAAATGCTTGATGGATGTCCTGCTTATTATGTCCTGGTCGGGTACGTATTGTACCGGGAACGAAGAAAGAGAGGAGAAATCAACCGATACGTCTGGGGAGTAAAATTTGAAATGCCACGTCCGGGATCCACGCGCAAAGTCCTTGGCGTAAGTGTATCGCGAGTCGGAAGCACGTATGTATGTTGGTTATCGAGGGAGGGGATCGCTGGTGCAGGACGGTTCGTTGCTCGCGCGCGCGGCCGATGAATCGACGAGTCACGAGTGTGGGTAACAAAACCCGAGCCTTGGCCTCGAGCGCACGCCGCGAACCTTGAACTCACGGCGCGTCGCCGCGCACTTTCTCGAGCCCCTCCGCTCTAGCTCGACTCAAGGCCCTTCTCCCACGGCCGAGTTGCGGCCCTCCGAAAAACCCCGTGGACACATGAAAAGTCGACGGCGACGACACACAATGCCAACGTATACAATGTCTTTTGCTTTATCCTGCGCGCCTACAAACGACACGCGCGTAATTACTTTAATTCCCGCGAGCTCAGGCCCAGCAGCTCGCTCGTCAGTGTTCGTCCCGCAATCCCCGTCAATTATACATCATGCGCCGATCCCCCGAATTCGGAGCTGATATACCCGCCGCGCCTTAACGACTTCCGGCTGTTACGCGCGTCCGATCCCCCGAGGGTAGCAGTGTATGCTTGTTTCAACGCGCGGCAGGTGCCACACGCGCGCTTATCACCCGCAGATACACAATATTCGCGTCGGGCACGAAACAGACCCCCGTTTAAGTGAATAAATCCACTCGTTTGCGTAATTCACGCCGACGCGATGTAATTGGGTGGGGCAGGGGAGATTAAAATCCACCGAGTATCATCAGTTTTATGTTTTTTAGGGGCTTGGGATGGAAAATCGATGCTTCCACGGTGGAAGTACAGTATAAATTGGTATAGCGAGAGGTAATCGAAAACGAGCTGCGCCGACACGCGTGTCCATCGTTTTGCCTCCGGACGGTCGCTGCGACTGCCTCGTTTTCCGTAACAGGTGTTCCATTTGTGAGTCACCCTCCCTTTTCCGCGTGTGCCCTGCTATTACAAACAGACGAGCGCGAGGGCTCGTCGTGCAACGCACACACACACACGCGCGCGCATGTCAATCCTGACACGTGATTTCTTCCCACTCATCGTTCTTTTTATTTTCATGAAAACAGTTGCCAGCTCGTTTATTTCACGTCCACGCGTGGCAGCTCCCTTCCATCCTTTTTCATTTGCCCGTGTAAACATAGTTACACGCATTGTTCGCTCGACGATTTTTTTTTCTATCGAGCAACTACTTCTTCTCGGCAATAACCGCACTTTTTCGGTAAAGCCTAATAATCGGTTGTCGTAATTCATTGTTTGTCAGTCATTCTCACCCCATAGGAAGTGGCCCATAATGACTTTTGTGACTCTCGAAACTTTGCGATACCTTTTTCATATATATCATTGCTGACTTTATCCATTTATAATGTATTTGTTCGCAAAGTATTCCGCACGGTTGCAGATAAGAAAATGATTAGTACACGCGCGACAAAGTATCCCGTCACGATGTCGCGCCTTCCAAAGGTCGTGCCCGATTAGTACGCGGAGCCCTTCGTCATTTAGAAAGTCGGCATTGTTGGATCAACGCGATACGTGTATACTATTGTCTCTATTCAAGGGTACAATGTGGAGCACACACGCGGCTATCTCTCGAACATGCAACTTATCTATGCCGATAACGATTTGTCGGCTAAGGAAAAGGCAGTCCGCTCTGGGTGTGTGTAGCCAGCTCAATATATGGCCACACGGCGTATTTATAGAAGTAGAAAGAGCGAGACCCGGAAAAAAAAGTTTTCTAATTATCTGGCGCCAGATAAGAGCTGCGTCGCTCGAGTTCACCTTCTCCGTAATACGCTAACTAGATCGACGCGAGGTCGCATTCTTTCGCTCTCCAGTGCCAATTGGTTTTATTTCCGAAATACGCGACCCGCAAGATAAGATATATTCGACCGATTCAATCTCGACGAAGAAAAGTAACGATGATCCAAGGATCGCGCGACGATCGTTCCAATCCGTCATCGTCACGCGTCGACGACTAGGATCGATTCTTATATTCGCGTCGAATCATTTACCGTTGACGGATTAATTCCAAACGTAATTCGTTCCAGCTCGATCGGGGATAGTATATGAATCACGAATCCGGATACACAGTCTTGGTCTCGCAATCGAGTATGATCGAGACAGTGATACCAACTTTAAAGTAGTACAATCGTCCGAGGAACCGCGAGTAGAAACTCTTGCTAATTCGGTGCAGCCGCGATCAACTCGCCAGATCCGAACCGCCTGTCCACGCGATGACTCGCACAAATCCGATCGCGTATTACAATCGGGCCCAAATACTGCCACGGGGCTAAAGGCGCGACGCATCTGAATTTTTCCTCGGACCCTCGGCAATATCGCGCGCAACTGCGTATAACATCAGCGGAGAGAAAATGTAGTTTTTCGTGGAAGCGATGCGGTCGAGAGACACGCGGGTTTTCACCCGCGCGCGACTCGAATACCCAAGGCGTTTTTCACCTTTGCATTACCGGCGTGGAAGGGGGGGCAGAGGGGGAGGGGGCAGCTGGCATTACGGCCGCGGAATTTACGAGCGCCGCGGTGCGCGGTTCACTCTTGATTTTCATCAATTACGCGTTATATTCGCGGGGTTTCCCACTGCAGCTCGCGGGGCCGCGTGTCCACGCCGCACTTATGATCCTCGAGAGCCACGCCGGCACATTCTCACGCTCCAGCTCCTAAATCATATACGGTTTCTCACACGCGCGCGGCTGGAAAAGCACTCGGGGATAATCCGACGCGGCGGCCTCCTTGTAACTACGTAGCTCGTCGATTGATAAAACACCCGCGTCCGCGTCTACCCCGACGCCGTGTATGATGAGGCGGGGGGGGGGGGGAAGAGGCATTAAAAAGCGATAATGAGTTGGATGTCGAGCTGCACCTTTGGGCCATCTCTATTTTGGGCGTACCACTCGACCGAGAGAGGTCAAACCAAGTCTCGGCGACGTGAAAAGGAGGAGAGCAAGAGAAAAAAGGAAAAGAGACGAGAGTGCGCCGTGTGTGGGACAACCGTTAGTCGGGTCGCATGCTAAGCAAGAGTAAATACTCTGTGTGTGTACGCGACGAGGTAGCAAAGCTCGAGAGACTCGCTCTCCTCGCCTCGCCTCTTTTATTGTCTCCCTTCGTTTCCCGCGTGCGTGCAGCGCGAGACGTGATTATCCTTTCTCCGCGCGCCTCTCTTTTTCATGCAAACATACAAAATCTATCTCTCCGTCGCGCGCGCGCGCACCATTTCCCCCCTCGGCTCGCCTGCCCCAATGTTTTTTCTCGTTTCACGTCGATTTTTCACGTGCGTGTCTATATACTCGTACCTCCGTTTCGAGGGACAAAGTCGCGGCAATTGAAAGAAATAATTTGCCTTGCCGCGAGCGTTACAAGAAAATGACAATAGTGTGTAATGGTTCGAGAGCGGACGATTACTTTCCTGTCCGAAGCCCAAATTGACACGAGATAATCGTTAGTCGACGATTGGAAAAATAGGCTTTTCTTGCCTCATCGAACGCTGTCCAATCAAAGTTACCACCCGCGCGGCTGTAAATAAGTACACACCACATGTAGTTTTCAGAGTTTTTTCAAATGGTCTAGCCGCAATTGTGCTTATATACCCAAAGGTTTGACGCTTGGCTTCCTGTATATTGGCGGCAGTAGATTTGACGCGTATTCCGTTTACCCAAAGCGCTACCGGCACGCGCAAGTTACATTCGATAGCCCCACGTGGAAAAATGACAACCGCACGTGTCTTTCGTAATATCTCGCCGACGGAAATCACTCGCGGCTTTTCTGATGTCGAATATGTATATTCCGCCAGTTCGCCAGCACACCGGAAACCCAGTCGCAAGTATTTCGAAAGCCGCGCGCGATATATTGTCGAAAATTGCCCATACATTAAGGAGCTAATAGCGCGCGAGTGTCGCGCGGCAGCGTCCTCAGGAATCTTCGATTTTCTCTAATGCTCCTGGCCAACCGGTTTGATCATCAAAGTCGAGATCGACTCTTCCGACTCTCCACTATTCCAACACACGCTGCTCGTAACCAGCGACACACGCTCTAACTAGACCTGTCCATTCCTCTCCCTCTCTCTCTCTCTTTCTCTCTTTTATATTTTTCCAATACTCGCGTGCGCGGATGAGTTGGTATGTAGTTACGAACGCGACAATATGCTAAATCACTCGATCGCTATGGTGAAAAGACCATCGTCGCCGCATCAAATGAAAAGCATCTACGTGTGCCGTATTGGCTATATGCGCGTAGTAATGACGAGCCAGTGTGTATATACCTATGGACAAATCTGCGATGCTCCTACTACTGGTGATATTATTCAATATAATGAAAAGACTATTGATTCGTGTGACAAGGAATCCGTTTTCTGCAATTGTTTCCTGCGAATAGATTGTTTTCTCCTTCTATTATTATACAAAAAATCGACTCGAATCAATAATGTTTTCTCGACAAAAATCCTCCTGCTACGATGAAAACTTTAATCGCATATGTATCTAATACGAGAACCAATACCGTTAATTGAGGTGAATTACACGCATCTAATAATGTATTATCTAACAAATCTTTATTATTTGATTCTCGTTAACTTTCATTAAATTCTTAAAGTGTATTCTACTACTTTAGTGTATGCGTATATTATGAATACTAATAGTTTTCACAGTTATAGTTATAGAAGTTGAAAATTAAACGTAGTCGTCCGTGAAAATCCGCTCTTTCAAATGCATTCCACAGTGCGTCGCACTCTCCGCACGTACCTCGTGCCTTTCCGTAACAGGATACTTTCAGTTTTTTTTCCTCTCTTTCTCTCCCTCTCTCTTTTCTAGTCGTCCCGATACGCAGTTCCATATGCGCCTAAACATGCGCTCAACAGCCCCCATTGACTCACGACTCACTTTTCGACACTTGAAACGTAATATTGTTCTTAGAAGACGTTAGCTTTCCTCCTTATTCGGTGCATAGGGCTAGTTTGTTGTCGACACTTGGACGGTGCACACGCGCTGAGTGACGTTCGAATCGGTATGTAATATGTGTGATTTTCGTTGTGCTGCAGTTCAAAAGTGCTGTGATACCTTGTTGGATCAACAATCGACAACGTGCTTCAATTATAACCTTCCAAATCATCAATACAGTAGTTTTCCAATTGAATAAATTACATGCTAACAGAAGTTTCTTCTTTACTTCCAATCGTAATCGATATTAACGATGCATAGATCCGTTTGAATAGATAGTATGTGTACACTAACGTGATAGTAATTGCTTATCGATTAGTTTGGATAAAATGATGTAGATTATGACATAGAATTATTTCTAAGAGTAGGTTGGATCCACTTGAAAAAAAAACCTTACCCATGAGTCGTATCAGATGGATCTATAATGAACGTTTAGATTCTATCCTACTAACATTATTATTAAATATTACTTAAAACACATCAACCACACCATACATCCACTCATGAACACACCACATACGATTTACCATACACATCCATTCTCAAACAATTAAAAATTTAACATTTCATCAAAAAACCTGACACGGTTTTGATTGCAAGTATAAGGAGGGACACGTTCGATCGAGTTAGATTGATTATTAAAAATAGCAGCTCTTTGAAAGAGACCCACTAGAACAGTTATTTGTCAGTCTAGATCAAATGTGCTATTCTTGCTCGAATTAAATATTTGCAAGATAAAGAAACAAAAGATATATGGAGTTGCTCTTTGGCATGGACGTTGGCTGCTGAATTGTGCCGAGAGCTTGCCACTCGAGAGAGCACAGTTATCGGGATGATTTTTCAACGGAACAGTCGATCAACGAAGGGCACGAGCCGGCCGATGATTTATCAGCGAGCTCCGGCCCGTCAGCTTGTAATCGTCCGCGCAGCAGCCGCAGCGTCGCGTTCGTGATATAGCTCGTGCAGCGCACAGTACAAAGAAGGTTCGCTGGGCCACACAGCATGGGAGGAAAATATACGCTGGAGCTCCTATATTCTCGCTGTATAATTGAGATCTTATAGCTAATTTTAGTAGGAGATGCGCACAATCATTAATTATTACTATTTACTCATTTCAAATTCTCATTGCGAATGTAAGAGAAATGCGGAAATAATTAATCGAAAGTCTGGCCTAGAGTCTGGCATTCAATTTGGCTCATTCCACAGATTTATTGAAGAAAAATTCAATGTTCTGGCGTAGTAACCAACGCGCGGCAATTCAACCAGACTCGCGCCAGACATACTCCCCGGACTTGAGCCAGATATAAATTTTTATACGGGAGACTTACGAAATCGGAGGATTTGTTATATATGTCTCTAAGAAATTGCAAGTGACTACAATACATCGCGGACTCATGGTATAAAATGTATAAGTTAATTACTAAACCAACTAAATGGCGGTGAATGTTGTGAAACTGAAATTTGTGAACATTTACTATTCGTTAGTGATTTTTAACAATTTCAAACGTTGTATTTTCCTCACAATTCGATACACGAAAATACATGTGTCTAGGAGTATATCTACCCACGAGTCTTGTGTCATTTTCAATTTCGAGAGTTGGTTTTGTAGAATAATTTTTTAATTCACAGCGCAAGAGCCGCGCTCGAACGGCTGGCTGCAGCCTAAACATACAAAGCCAGAGCGACAGCGCGCGGTTTGCATAAGTGATAACCGGTGCAGCTTCGCTCTCTCTCTCTCTCTCTCCCCCGTCACGCCGCCTCTTCGGGCTTTTAATGACACGAGCCGCTCGAGCGCTCGAGCTGTCATACATCCGAAGCCCGACGATGCTACACAATGCCCCGGGCTCTGTGCCGCCCTATATCTCAGCGGACACGAGCTGTTGCGAATAATTTGTGGATCAATCCACGCCCTCGTACAATTCCATATTCCATTATACGCTCGGCGCGCGCTTGCGCATCTCAACCAATTCGCTCCTACGCCACATGTGTATACTTTGCCTTGATTACCCCGCGCCCACACCGACGCACGTGTCTTATCAAACAGCTATGATTAATTTGGCCGAGTCGCCAGCCGCGAATGCCGCGATCGAACGAGTGATCCTGCGCGTAATGTGCGTCGGCCGATCCTCGATTGAATATGAAGAGTCGCGAAAATCAACGACTTTCCATTGGGATAACGCGCGCCACGGGGCGTAAACCAGATGCTATAATGCGTAATCGCACCCGCAATATAACGAACGCGGAACTGCGCCGCTCAGCGTACGTGTTTATAACGCGGGATAACGTGTCGCGCGCCCTTGTGTATCTGGTTTACGTATACGAGCAAATCTCTGGAACGGCGCCGCAGTGAGACGAGATTACACGCGTATATAGTATCTCTGTGGTGAAGTGGCGTTAGGCGCCCGGATTGCACGCGCGGCCGAAATTAAAACTCGCTCCTTTTTTTTCCTCCAATCAACCGGTTATCATCTCTTGGAAAAACTCGCTCCTCTTGGCCATCAGTTTTCCTGGCTTTCGAGCTGCAAAATCCTGAAAATCCTATTTTTATTCTATGGTCATGCGTTTCGCGAGCATAAAGTTCGCCGACCACTCATCCACACCTCCGCACGTAGTTGCATAATAATACTATTTCAGCGCCTTCTCAATTGCCTTCTCCGATTGATAATTAATCTGGCACTCGACATTTTTGTCCAATAATACCCCAAGTATATCCCGAAAATCCAAAACTGAGTGGCTCGACTGCGCAATAGTTGGAAAAATGCGGCTTGGCGAAGCCGGCCAACATGCCAATGGCATCACGGCCGGCGAGCATCAACTGCGGTAGAGGCGGGATTGGCGCGGCGATTCAGGTGGTCCCGGGGTGAAGTCGTCCAGGGCAAATTAGCCAGCGCGCGGTGTCATGTCATCAAGGCTCGGGTATCTCTCCCCTCTGCATGCAATGGGGCGCTCGCGAGCGGAATACCATCATGCGCTCGCGCCCTGGAATTTCGCGGGAGCCGAGGCCCCTCGAGCTTCGCTAAAATTACGCGTCTACGCGCGTAGCCAGCACTGATTACATATTAAATTTACTGCATTTCCATTAAATCATTCATCCACCTTCTTACAGTGATTTTTCACTGTAAGCTTCCAATAGGGTACATGGATCTTTGTTATATTCTATTTCAACCACATGGAAAAAGTAGGTGTCGCTAGAAACTCGTATCCCCTGTTATTTACGATTTATGATTGACAATAAACAATCGAATGAGCGGTTCGACGAAATGAGCTTCTGATCACCAGTCAAATCGATATGATTGAAGCGCATAGTCACAATGAAGAATGAGGCGTTGGGAAAAATACTTTGTGTTATTTGCGTTAAGATTTATACATACAGCAAGAAATGAGTATATAAAGGACGATTTATCAAGGTTCAATAAACTAGAATGAATCACTCGTTGCGGTACGGTGTGTCAGTGACAAAGAACAATAGGCTTCGGGGCCAGAGAGAGAGAGAGAGAGAGAGAGAGAGAGAGAGAGAAAGAGGATCTGAAGCAATCCTTGTAGGTTTATTGATTTGAGAAAGGGTTCCCCGACTTCTCGCGCATGCTTAAGCATTGACTTAGTTCAGCGGTGAAAGGTCAAGCCATTGGCTTACTTTACTGGGTCACGCCATAGCGCAATCGTGTGTGTGTATATATGTATATACCGATCGAGAACGCCAACAAAGAAAAGCTTCAGCCACTGTTTCCAAGCTCGCGTTGTATTATGCGCGCTTTTGTAACTTCTAAGCCTATTCGCGGCTACATACATCCATTCTCGTTCCTCAAGTTGCTCGCCGATCAAACTTTCCCCGAATTTCCGACATCCTTTAAATTAGTTTCATGACGTAGTACTGAATTATACGCTCAAGTTATAAATCATCATTTCACGCGGTGTCTTGGCAATTTTCGTCGCGGCGAAAAGAGAATAATGAGCCAAGCGCGGAATCGTTTTGGAGTCTGGGTGAAACTATATATCCCTCGTCGAATAAATCGATCAAACTGCGTGAATTCGCGGACCTCGCGATACGTATATACGTGGATGAAATATCCTTGGAATACATATTCAGAGGCGCGTTGTTCATCGAGCCGCGGTCTAACTTGGCCAGAATCCGGCCGTTTGAAATTCAAGCGGTACTGGAGGAATGGAAAAACAGTCGTGCTTGTGGTATACACGTTCATTCTACGTAATTCAGCTTGACGCCCCGTCACGCGTGTGTACACCGCGCTCATTCCAATCGACGGGCAGCAGTCGTTCGACGCGCAATGACACGCGTCGAAGAACAAACCCTTGGATACCTCTCTGAATGTTTAGCCTCGCGTAAGCGTTTTTTTTCCACGACCGGCTCACGCACTCGAGCTCGAGCTGTGGGAAATCGCGACGGCGAACTTTTGTTGCGCGAGTAAGAGCAATGAATTCGAGTTATGCGTGTGCAGTGATTATACCGAGCGGGGTTATAACCGCGCTGAAGTGGAGCGATCGACGACGACGACGACGAGAAAACGCGTTAACGTGGGAAAAGTTTTATGGGGAAATTATGTAACGGCTCGAGCCGGACAGCGTGGTTACGCGTTCGTGTGTATAGGGAGAAGCTGGCCGCGGCGACAGGCGCGCATAACTTTCGCGCGACAACAATCGGCTCTGATTTGCATCCCGCGATAACCGCGCACGACGCGTATAAGATATTTGAAAAGTACACTGCTGCGACAGTGCGCCAATTGGCGCCAATGAGTTGACGAGTCGGTTGGCAAGCTGCGCAACTCGAGTCAACGTCTTACGCGTACAATGTTCTCTCGGGGCTGCACTCGAGATAACCGCGCGATCTCTTTCTTTGGGAGGGAACGTTGAAAAAGCACGTTGGCATATACCTCAAGGATTTCAAATGCAACGCGACAAAATTGGATTGGAGCGGATCGAATTAGGAAGAGGCTCGCGATCGAGGCGCCTCGACACGACCGCCCGGCGCATAGCCAAGTTATAGCCTCTTCCGCTCATCATCCGGTGCAACGTATATGGAAATCGAGGAAGTGGAAAATATTTATGAGCCGCCCGGCTCCATATGCATTCGAAGCGTTACAACTTCCGATAGCCGGAAAGTGTCGACGTTCGCACCGGCAGTTTGAAAATTCGAAAAACTCTTCCGAATCGGTAAAATATCGACGGCATACCAAAGAGCCAACGTCCGTGATATACGTCATTTGAAATCCTCTTTAAAAGTTCCACGCAATTTATACGAGCAGTTTCGCGCCGAACGAAGCGCGTTAGAGGCGCTGATTCGATACTAAACGCGCGGGCTGACACGCCCGCATGTCGGGTAATCTACCGCCAGGCGCGACCCGTCTCCCGTACGTGGCGCAACTCAATTCTCCCTTGCCTCGCAATATGCAGTATCAATGTCACCGCGAAATCCTTGTGTTCCAACGATGAATAATTCGAGGGAACATCGGATGACGGGAGTAATCACGACACAATACTTTTTGGAAACATTATGAATAATATCGCTTCTGGGTATGTGGGCGTATTCGAGAGATTAATTTTATATTTCATCGCAGACACACAACGTACGAACGAGAACGTGATCAGTAACTTGGTACGATAATTGTCGTGAGGATGTACTGGAACTGCAGTTAATTTGTCACACAGCAAAAGTGAATTTTCACTTTTATTCACCTCGAATTTCGATGGCGAACATATTTCTGCAGTAAATTTTTGCTATCAAAACTCATGCGAACAAAAGTGTAAATCGATGAATAATATATATTTCGATGATATTCACCAATTTTCGTCGCATTGCAGTTATGCAATATCTACTATTTGTAATATTACTATTTCAAGAGGTTGCAGAGTCGGGAAAAAGACGAAAATCACGCCTACCTGTACAGCGCTGTTGAGGAAGCAGTTGTTCTGGCCCGGCCCGTTGAGCAGGCCCTTGGCGCTGGTGAAGCTGGAGTTGGGGTCGGGAAGCTGGTGCGGCCGGTGGGCGATGCGGCGTTGCTGCTGCTGCTGGAGATAGCCGGCCGCAAAGTCTACCGCGTCTTGCGAGGCCGCAGCCTGGTGCTGCAGACCCATCGCCGACGTCGTCATCCTCCCTTTACCTCCGAGCCATCTGCAACCGAGCGTAACAAACCTGTTATATGGCAGCTGTACCTCGTCCTCCCCGTATAATCAGTGCGCCCGTCAACCCCCTTCCAGTTGCGCGCCGCGCGCGGTTATATCGCGAAGCCCGGGCTTCGCGTTTTACGCGCGCAGCTTTCACTCGTTTTACCACCGCCGTTTTACCCTGCTTTGTTTCCGCGCCTTGGCGCTTCCAAAGTTATATCGTCCGACGTTTTTTCTTTTTCCTTACTCTTCTAGTATATAGTCTCGTGTCGGCTCTCGGTGCACCTCGTTGGGTTACGATGCGATTGGATTTTTATCCCGGATTTCAATTCTGCTCGTTGATGCACTTTAACTCGGTTCCATTACTCGAACGTGAAGGAATACGATTTTTAAAATATTATTGTTGGAAGAATCGAGGGTTGAAGCGTCTCTACGGAAAAATAAGGGGACGTCGACCCAATTTGGCACTTTTCTTAGATTTCATGCTTTCGGTGCTCTTTGGGCATCAGTGGTCCTCGCATTATGCTGGAAGTATTAAAACGAAATTTTCGGTCGCTCCCCCAGTCATTTAGCCCTTTTCAAGTGTAGCTATTTTGTTTTATTTACATGTGACTATTCTATCTCATGTAAAAACATCTTATCTTTCAATTGGTCCGATTACATTTCTCAAAACTATTTTCTATCTCACTCAAAATACTCTTTTTCGCATGAATTACAAGTCGTGTACCCAATGTGGCACGTAATGTAAATATTTTTTTTAATAATTTTTTTCCTTTATTCATGTGAATATGAGTGAAATGGATCAATATTTAATGAGTTACGTAGTTAATTGACATTTTGGATAGGTTAAAATAGGCCAATGGTAGTTGTAACGATGATTTCTGATAGGTATTCAGCTAGCCTTTATGATCAGAATTTCAAAATTCCAATTTTACCATAATCCAATTTGCGAAAAGGTACATTATTATCTAAAATTTTGAAAAATAACCTATCCTGAATACAGGTCTGTATTTATTTCATGAGGAAAACAAAGTATGTTTATCATTTTACACACTCCAGAACCGTTTCACCGTTAATTATATACGTTTAATATGAGTTTCTACAATTGACAGCAGATTTGGTGTTAAATACGTAGGTCGAGTAATGACACGTTACGCACAAATTTTCAAGTAAAAAACGTACATTTCAACCAGTCACACCTTAATTCCCGGACCAACAGCAAAAAGCCACCGAACGAGCTGAAATTAAATCTCCCTCAATTATACACGTGCCAGAGCTATAAAAGTCACGCGGATTATACGACTGATACAGTTTCATGATTGTGCCGCGTCATCGCTGAGCTTTTACCCAGTATCCGTGTAGTCGAACAGGTACTTTGGTAACGACTTTTCAATCCAAGTGACACGAGCTGCAGTCTCAGAGGCGTCAACCGACAATTTCAAATGTGAAAATTGAATAGTTCAGCACGAAATGTTAATATACGCCAGTTCATAACTCGTAACGATTATACCCAGTCATTGGATCTTTTTTTTCGACAGCTACTCTTGCAACACATATATGATGGTATTCATTCGACAACAGCTGCCTCGGAGAAAAATTTAATTCGCTTCGAATCCGACTGATTACATCTCACTTGGAATGTCGGGCGCGCAACAGGACGATTCTTACACGAATTATACTGGAGCGAGTAAAGAACCGAGAGAAAAGTTTGTTTGGCCTAATTATACGTTTTTCAAGGTGACTCACCGATGGCAATCCAAATAATACAATCAATCGGAGTATATATAGAGGCGCAATCAACCTCTCCACTCGGACTACTCCGGCCAATTAACGGGAAAACTAATCAATACGAATTTTCTCAAAGTCGGCCATTCGCAACAATGAGAGAATTACAAAATCCCCCGTCAGACGGCACCGTCCGCAGCTGTAGCAATTACGCGTGCGGCAATCGGCGACGGGAAAAAACGTAACGAAAGCGCAATAATCACGAGGATTAATAATCACTCGCGAATATACACACTAGCTGGCGCTGGCGATTACTATCGGTGGTCATTGATTCGGCTCGCGATATAATTAAAAGGGGGAAAAGCGACACGCGCGCCCGATCATTTCAGCGCGATACGTTGCGAACGAGACACGGGGCCCAGGGAAGAGAAGCTGGC
Source organism: Aphelinus atriplicis (assembly GCA_020882685.1). Taxonomy (NCBI): domain Eukaryota; kingdom Metazoa; phylum Arthropoda; class Insecta; order Hymenoptera; family Aphelinidae; genus Aphelinus; species Aphelinus atriplicis. The sequence goes on along the minus strand of CM037075.1, from coordinate 2,672,746 downwards.
TCGTGTGAATCGGCTCGAAGCCGCGTGCGCGCACACGATAATTCCCCGCGTATTACCGCGCCTCCGTATATATATACGTACATACGCGCTCTGGTCGTGTGACCTCGATATAATGCGCGGCTCTCTATGTGTCTAAGTTATATAGCCACTCGGATCCGATGCCGCGGGTGGCGGAGCACTCCCCGCGCCTTATATCCCCCGCCTCGGGGTGCACGTCTCTCTTTTCCCCCCCGATTGACTCTGTTTTCTCTCCGCGAGAGTGAGTACTCGCGACTCGCACGCGCTCTTCTATCCTATATATCCCTCCCCGCCCCCCCCCCCCCCCGAGTTGGATTCTCACGCTGCAAGGGCTTCGACCTACTCTGATCGCGGCCGCCTATATATATGAATGAGCTTTTTATGCATGCGCGCACTGCGACTGCCTATTTATTCATGCGCACTCGCGGCTGCAGCTGATTAAGATTTCAAACTCCCCGCGCGCACGCTATACGTCTCCTTACTTTTACACACACACACACACACGCCGTGAATTTCCCTCTTTCAGCGTTTCTCCCATATGTATATATCTTTGTTTCCTCGCTTCTCTTCTTTCCTATGTCGTCTGATCAAAGTTCGTTCGGAAGCTCTTCTTCCTTATTCACAGAGTCGACTGAATCTCAGTTTGTAGAAGAGAGACAAGCGTCTGCATACTGTATCCTTTGAATAATACTTATTTTTGAGACGATCACGTATATACAATAAAAGTCATTTGAAAATACATACGCTTTTAAAGATTCAGTATATGGTACAGCTTGTTTCCTTCGGCAGCCAAGATTCATCCGGTGAATCGCCCCCCTCCCCTCCTTTACCAACAAGAAGAGGAGTTCGAAAACTCGATTGCCTTATCAGTTATGAACTTCGAGGTAAATCAGTTTGGCAGGTACATAATTGAAAATGAGCATTAGTAACGAAAGTCGGCCACGGAAACCGCGCACGAAGAGACGATCGACTCTCATATACCTCAATACGGTACAAATTAGAGCATTAGGTACGAGAAGCCTGGGCATTGTGTAGGCGCACGTTATATAGTGCAAAAGCGAACGAAGCGCGCGGGAGCGGGCATGCAGCGTCTTCGGGAGAGCCACTCGAGCCCTGCTCTAATTATAGCGATGACTGATTTATATAGATTTATTTAGAGAGAGAGAGAGAGAGAGAGGAACGACGAGTCGAAAAGCTTTGTTTGGCTCTGATGGCTCGTCCGGATTCGCGGCTCGGCTGCATACATATCGATAGAGGGGGGACGACGGTGTACACTCGGCGCGACTGCATTAGTAAGTAGTTGGAGGGCCCGATTAGCGCGAGTCGGGCTGAAACGTGCTCGAGTGCAGCAGGCGCCATATTGCGGCCTCGCAAGCGCTCCATACACTTTTTCATTTTTTTTTCCTCGTCTCTCTTCTCGCCCGAGCGGCTGGCGTTGTTTTTTTCCCTTCTCCGTGGCTGGCTGCGCGCTCGGGCCCCGGTGCTCGCCAACTCCAGCTCGAGGAAATTGCTTGAATTTTCCCCTGTCGGCTGTTACGCTCGCGCTCGTTATGTGCTTTCCCGCCGCGGCTGTTTACGGGCCCCGATTCATAAACTACTTTTCGCGCGGATATATACATCTCGCTTCGCTAATGATTCTTACACGGGCAAATTTACTTTGGCTCGCGATCGCATGTCTCCTCGTTTGTGCATCGGCGCGTTTCGTTACCACGCGGAAACATCGTTGACGCCCGGCTACTTTCGGTTTCGCTAGTATACCAACTGTCCAGATACTTTTTTTTCTTCTTTGATTTTTTTCTCATAGTTTGGGCACAATCCGTCAAATCTTTCTTGCGAGGACGGTTTGTGAATTTCCTTATCATATTTATATGTCGTTGGCGTGTAATAATCTAATCGCAATATGAAATCGGGGGTTTTCACATCAGAAATCTCGGACTATAAGACTTGTGAAAAAACTTGCGAATCCATAATCTTCTACACTCTCCATACGTCAGCATCTCTCATCCGTGTAGCAATTTCTACAAATGGAAAATATGACACAAACCAACGTACGTATGTGAAAAGTGATTTATAATCTAGTCTGAGGTTGAAAAACAAAAAAAAATTCCGATACCGGGAATCGAACCCGAGCCTCCTGGGTGAGAGCCAGGTATCCTAGCCACTAGACCATATCGGATTCATGACGAACTAGGATTGGAGAACAAACTGACTCGATCATGGGAATCAACAACTGTTTGCGAGAAATCGATAATGTTCCGGTGGTGTAACGAGAAGTTGGGTTGCGCGACGAGCAGCGTTGTTACTCAAATCGTAAAACGTCACGTCTTGGCTTTTTGTTTTCGCGAAATATCATGGAAATTTCATGTGGCGGAGGGTTTGCCACCTGCATGAATAAGCCCGATATTGAGCTCAAGCGCGACCCGAGCTATACGGCGAGCTACGTGTCGCGCTTACCTGAATATGCAACATAACAACACGTATTGTCAATCGCGATACCTGCCCACCGTTCAATTTATTCACCGTCGATCGTCGACACATTCGATCTACTTATATGCTGTACCTGATCATTTCCGAAGATTCGTCGGCTGTCATGCCTTGTATGAAAATCGACCGATCAATCATTCATCGCATTCCCGCGCGACACCGCGTGTTCGTGCATGACTCGTGTACGGAAACTACGGGGAGATAGCCGATTAAAGAGGCCTAACTTATCGGCAATTGCATGTTATTCGAGTGTAGGTAGTGTAGCACATGAAATGCATTCTAGCAAAATTTCTCATTATATTCCGTTTGTCTAATTTTTTTTTTTTGTTGTTTTTTCTTTTTTTTTTCTTTTTTTTTTTTCTTATTTGACTTATTGCTCTCTGTTCTCGGGAAAACATCGATATTTTCTATTATTAGTATAAATAAAATTATGTATGTATTTATTGTTAATCTAATCAGAATACATTACAATCAATTAGAAAAAGGGCATGTAATACTCGACAGACGATACAGACTAGACATGTGAATAAGCTCTATGGACGCTGCGACATGGAAACAAACGGGGTCGCGATTCCTCTCGATGTTCAAAAAAGTTGAACATCGTGAGGCACGGGGTGAGATGAGAAGAATCTCGCGGACGGCGGGCTTCAGAGAGCTTCACACGACTTGGACGGTTTTCCTGGTAACGACAATTGAGAAGTGCTCTGATTAGATGCTGCGTGCTTTTATTATTACGATCTGTGAGCTCGTTGAATACAGACGAAGATAATCTGTATCATAGCTTTTAAGTTTTTCATGATAAAATGTTTGAATTGAAACTGGTTGGTATTGATTGATTTCCCTATATTTTTGGTGCATCGGCCAGGAAACGAACCCGGGCCACTCGCGTGGGAGGCGAGTATTATTGCTCTCATAATAAAATTCCGTGGAAACACTGTACAAATATAGTAGTCTCGTCTACGAAATCAAAATGTCTCATTGCAATACATTTTAAATAAGAGTAAATCTTCTAGTCAGATTAAACATTAGGAACAATTACAATAGGTTGTCACGAATATTTAAACCTGCAAATATTTCCCACCCCAAAAAGAATCGTTATTGCGCGCAACGAATTCTGGTCCATTGTCACCATACACTAAAATTCGATCCTGACATTGCAATTGATTTTGGACAAAAAGAAAAAAATAATAAAATGGATGAAACGAATGGTCTCACGGGTGAGGCAGTTGGAATGCTTTGCGTCCAGCATATTCTAATGCCATATTGTTGTCAACAAAAGTAATCGGGAATGGCTGCGGACAGGTACTGCCATTCCCAGCGACGACGTCTCAATTGGGATTCACGTTTGGTTGTGAGCAAAGTTTTGAGCAAGGGACAGTAACAAATAAACGTGTCGAAATGCCGAGAGACTGATTTAGAATGTAAGCCCAGTAGTACGGAGATTCGATTAAAGATGCGGGGACACACGGGTACACGTGTACAGTCAAAACCAAAGACAAAGCCGAGGGATGCGCGACTGTAGCGAGCGAAGGGACGATACGGTGGGAGGCGCGCAATAAAAGTGTGCAGCAGATAAAGAGAAGAGATTGGAAACGTGAGGCAACTCGTAAACGCGACGGCGAGCCAGCGGAGATAGCGTGCGAGAGAGAAAGAGGGACAGAGAGGAGGAGAGGAGCGAATGTGCGAGGGAGGGATAATTCTCGGCGACGTATGGTTTCTCAAGCACGTTGCACTGCAACGCGGAGGGCGTGGAGCGCCGTGAGGCGCCGATCCGCGACCAGTAGCTGTTTTTTTCACTTATCGCACGCGAGGCTATTTCCGTAGGGCACACAGTCGCTTCGGCTACAACTAGCGGCTGACTTGCAGCTTTCCCTGCGTCGCGCTTTATTTCTTCCCTGCTGTTTTTTCTTCTTTTCCTCCCCCCCCCCCAAGCTCTGGGCTAATTGAGTTAACGGGTAATTACAGGGGACGGGTCGCGCACCACCGGATGGGTTGACCAACATTTGCATCAGTATCCTTTGTTTCTCGAATGATTAAAACCCGCAAACAGACTATAGATTAGATTGCGCCCAGGTGTAAATGGTACAATGCCGGCTTGACAATGTAAAACGAGAATTACACACTACATTCAATGATGTGAATAGTGTAACTGCATTAGTGCCAACCTAAAAAACTCTTGGCTTATCCAGTCAGTGTTTCGCGAAGCGCGAGACACACCCTTGACGAGATTACAAGTGTTTTGAAAGTCGAATGACCGGGAGACCACCCGACACAATTGGGTCGACGATTCCACTGAAACCTTGCTAGGTAGTGTTTTCAAGACCCAAATAGATTACATTTACGATTGTTCCTCCTAACGTTTTGATTTGTCAGATATATTCACTGATGCCATATGTAATGGAAAGTATATCAATACATGAGAAATTTTATACGATAGGTCGACGTTCTTTGCATATCAATATCTTTAGGAAATTCAATCGTTAGGATGAATGACTTTGCAAATTCAAGCAAAATCTGAGTTCCAAATACCAACTGTTGAATGGAATGAGTAAACTAATTGATCCAAACTTGGAAATCTTAAAATGAATATTTTTCTTTCGGAATAATCAAGAAAAAACTGCAATAATATAAGAATGTTAAACTACAGTGCCCAAGATCTTTGTGCCAATTTTTTTTTCCACATTCACAAGACAGACAATAAATTTTATCAAGATTCACTTTAGCTGGAATAGCCGCAGCAAGTACTCGCGCTAAAAAAATTTCATCATCCCTCGGGCAGCGATGCCAAAGTATCCCTGAATTTTCGTCGTCCGCAATGCGGACGTTAACCCGCGAATAAAAAAAAATATTGGATGAAAAATGATCGGCGAGTAACGTCAAACTTACTATCAGTTCAAAGTATTCACGAGCTTTCCGTCAGTCGTCCAAAGCACGTAACGAGAATAAAATATCCTCGTTGAATACGAATTTTGTCCCAAACTCACGGAGCAACCAAGTTCGTACCGTCTTTCCGATTGTGAATTGATCCGAGCGAGTCATAGTTCACGAGAATTCCTTTGCCATTCCTCACCTGCAATTACACAAACGAGAAAAACCTATTATTCCAAGGACTATCCAAGAGAGAATCAATTAACCATCAATTTCGTTTCCCCCGTGCAGCTCATAACCAATCTTAAGCGCGAGAGAAAAAAAGAAACCGCAGGTAGATTGGTCGTTACTCCAGGCGCATTAAAATGAAAGTCCGGTTATTTGCGCAACTTTTGTTTACTCCCGCGGCGCGCGCACGCTGCACACTACCAGCTAATTTGCCATTATAATAATTCACCGCATTCCCGTTAATAATCCCCCCCTTGAAGATTGCTAGATTATCGTGGATCCCGCGGACTTTCCCAATGGCGAATCGTGCATTCGTCCCGAGTGAAATATTGACATCCGTACAATGGGCCGGGTGCCATCCGCTCTGTCGTCTGAACAAGTTATAATACTTATCGAGGAGGGAAAGGGGGGGAGAGGCGACAAAGCGGAGACTTAAATGTGTCGGAAGACGAGCCGCGAGAGAAAGCCTCTCGAGGATGTATAATTCGCCGGGGGAATATGCATGGGAGCGCGAGCTCCAACACGAGAAGCTTCATAGCGGCGGCTGCGCTCTTCTTCTCTCTCTCTCCGCGGTTTTATCGCCGATCGTCTCTTCGTGGTGTGCACATATATATACGCGACTCCCGTGATGCGCCACTAGCTCTCGCGCATGTATATATATCCTTGAACCCCACCTGGAGTTGGCCGATTTTCAAAGCTGATGCGTCCCGCGACTGGCGAAGATTTGCATGGTGCTTATACACTCCTATACATATATACATGTATATTTTGTGCCGCGCCGCAATCGCTCGCCACGATCGCACGCGGAACGTGTGAAATTTTCATAATAATGAGCAGATAAGCCGAGTGTATCGCGGTTTCTCGCGACTTTGCGAAAGTTCCCCGCCCGACTTGCTCGGTTTTTGCAAGACTCGAGCTGAAACGTTTGAGTCTACGACGAGGTCTGTAGGTCACGTATATAGCATAGCGATTGTTGATCGTTGCGCGACCTGACGAGCGTTACTTCGTTGTTCGAAAACTAATCGCCAACAAGTCTTTGTTGATTTTGATTTTGGAAGGCGCGTATAGGCTTAGCGAGAAAGTTGTAGCGTCGGGGGCTTGGATCGCCAACTGTTGCACGGAGAGCTGTTGGATTCTAAATGGCTAATCTGTCTCGATGCATCAGTAACTCCCGAACCGTCTTTGTTAAATAACTTTCTTATCGCTGGAACTATACACGGCGTAACTTCAAACCAAACAGTTCATGTTTATGCTCGAGATAATCTGCACAATTTTGGAAGAACCGATTCAACGGGGAATTCTGGTTCTCCAACGGTAAACGGTTGAGTGACCGAATAATCAGATGTTCCTTGGTCTTTTAACGAATTTTTCAATTTCAGAATAAATTCAGGCCAATGCACAATTCCTCGCTGGCATTTTAACGCACTTATTGAACCTTAATCCCATTTTCTATTCTACTCCATTAACCCTGATATGATCTAGTCGCCTGGGAGTAATAAGGTTACATTTCAATATCGTGTGGAGAAGGTGCAATTTCAGAATTAAAATAAGATAGAGTTGCATATTATTTTTTTTTATTTTTTTCTTCGAGAATTTTCTCAAAATTTCCTGTATGAGGATTTCCCAGTTTTCACTGTTTCGTATTAGTCTCTTTTTGATACATTGAGAGGAAAACTAATCGAAACGACGGATTGATCCATTGCATCTCCATGTAACCTCCCAGCCGCCATCAACGAAATCGGAAAAACTTCATGAATAACAATTTTTTTTTTGAAAAGACACATTTTCGCAAGTTATTTTTGAACTGGTAACCTCCACCACGTAAATTTGTAATGTAATCCTTTTTTCCCAAGCGTTGGTTTGTTCATTAAAGGCTACATTGTAACTTTAACGAGCACACAGATGTAACAATTGTTTGATGTTAAATGTAAAACGGCAACGAAACAAATGCAACTCGTCATTCGAAGGCAGCCCTTGAGCACGCGATAATGATCAGAGCGAGAGGTGGAGCGAAAATTCATTTGAGGGACGCAGCTCCGAGAGCCAGTGCGGTCTCGTCTAATTAGTTTAGAAGTTTCGAATAGTTCGCGGGCAACTATCTGTGCACAAAGCTTGGACTGCGGGCCAAATTAGCCGGTATATACCTTCTTGTCAATTAAACGGACAACGCCGGATTTTTTTTCCCCCCTCCCGTCCAAGAGTCGACTGTTCCGAGGAGAGCAAAGCCCTCCGACAAGACTTTTTTGTTGCACGTGCGCGCGTGCGCGGCCAATTGGGGGCGCGCTGCCCCGCACGTGGACGCGAGGGCCTGGCATTACGCGAAATTAGCCGGGCCAGCCGGCCTCTCTTCGCGGGCCCGCCACTTTCTCGTTTAACTTTCGAAATCCCTCGCGAGCCTCCGAACTTGATTTCTGCACCGGGCAATGTTTCGTGGCCTTGGCTTATAAATATACGTAAGCTTTTGAGAGCTTACAGTGAAAAACCGCTCAAGTGGATGAACTACCGAATGGACAACTGCAGTGGTATTTTTCACATATAATCAAATTGAATTTTCACATTAAATTTCCCAATAATTCATCCATCCTCATATAATGATTTTTCACTTCTATACAGCGGCTCTCTGGAGAGAGCAACAAGAATTTTCAAACTTTCATCATGCGCAATTTGGTCCGAAAGGTGCTCTCTTAAACCCTTGCTGGAGTTACATTGCTGAGTCAAGTGGAAAGTTAAATTGTCAATGTAACTCAAGTCACTGTCTCCGGTGTGAATATAAAACAGTGTAAAAACGATAATAAGGTAGGTGTACCCAATATGCGCCAGGACCCAATATGCGCCACCCTTCGTATTTCATATATACGCGCGTCTAGAGCATCGCCGCGGCACAGAATCTTGTCGGCAATGCTAAATAATGAGGAAAGAAAACATTTTCACCGATCGGGAACCCTTATACCAACTTGTTACAGCTCGTTTTATCCATTTTTTCGCCAATTTTCATTCTCGATCTAATTTCGCTCAGGTAAGTGCGAATTTTTTTAATACCCTTAAACTGGGCCAAAAAAATCGAGCGATATATCGTTCGATTCCTTGACATCCCATCTACATCATCCAATTTTTTTTTTCATCTTACGCCCTTTTTATCAACCGTTTCAATAGCTCTTCGTTATTTTTATCAAATGTACCCAATATGCGCCACCCCTATTTTCTTGTTCCAGCTGCTACAATCAACCCATTCATGGTAAATATCCGCCAAACAGGGTCGAAAGAAAATTTAGTTCAAACTTTGGAGCAGGTCAAGAAAGGTGAGATATCGCAGAGGATGGCTTCGACTATATATAAGATACCTCGTCGAAAATTTCAACGATATGTCAAACAAAACATAAGCGAAAAAAGGAAAATGAGTCGACCATATGCGTTAACGACAGTAGAGAACGAAGAATTATGTAGTCGAATTAAACGCTTAGCAGATATTAGCTATCCTATAACGAGAAAAATCTTGAGGTTATGCGTTTATAAGTACTGTCTAGGAAAAAACATCAAACAGAATTTTTCTACCATCATGACAATAGCTAGTCTCAAATAGGTTCGGACATTTTTTAAATTTAACTCTTCCATTTCAGTGAGAACATCTCAATTATATTTAAAATTACGCTAAAAAGAATGTTCATCAATTTGAGAGATTAATATTGGAATTAGAATGAATAGAATTAATTAAATGTTGCATAAGTTAATTTTGTTGATTCAAAAACAACGGTTTTTCATGAATTTTAACTGAAAACTTGATTTGATTTAGGTTGTTAGAAGTTCATATAATCTATGTACTATGGTTCAATCAAAGACAATAGTACATTTCGATACTAGACCAAAAGACGATTTCTAGGCACGTGGGTGGTTTGCCGCCCGAGCAAAGTGAGGGTGGTAATCACAGGTGCCTAGAAATCGTCTTTTGATTTAGTATCGAACAGTATTTTTCATCACGAGTGTAGAAAACTAAGGTTTCATGATCAACTTTTCGATACAAGTGATGAAAAATGTATTTTTCAATAAAATTATATCAGAAATATACTTTTTTGTTTGTATTTTATTCATTTCAGACATGCTTCATGCTTCAAATTGGACGAAAAGAAGTATTTTCAGGGTGGCGTCATATTGGGTACACTAAAAATTTTTTCCCGAAAAATTTTTTTTTTTAAAAACCGCGGTATCTTAGCGTAGAACTGTTCAAATTAAAAAAGACTTAGCTCATTTTGTAGGTATTGAGTAGACCTTTCATTTGACACCAATTATGTTGGAAAATATTCATTTGACGCTGTGTAGTGACCTTTCTCGCTTAGGTGGCGCATATTGGGTACAGGTACCTTATATGGAAAAAATCATGGACTCGCGCTAAGGGACGTAATTCACTGTGACACGGTGAATTAGTCACTGCAAGCAATAAAGGGACGAGTTTCATAACTATCGATCAACGTTAAAAGTAGGTCGGCGTAGTAAGCAAGGAATTCGTTCGGGTACGAGTCGCGGCGACGTGATTCGAAACGTCCATCACTCGCTCGAGGAGAAGAGGAGGATGCCGTTGAGATATGTACGAATATCGCATTACGGAGAAACGCACGGAGCGTAATTCCTCATATCCGATTGCGATCGGGAGAATTCAATATGAGGAATGGGAGGGTAGCCGAAGTGGCAGGAAAATACTTGCTTACTTTGCTCGGACTTTGTTTTGGGACAAAAGGTGTATACGCGCCGCGTCGGAAGCAAAGAAGAAGAAGAGCTACGCGGCGAGGAGGATATGCAAATATTTGCAGGACCGCATCGAAGCGTATACACGCGCGCAGTCCGATGAACCTTTTTGGTGGTGGAGCGGGAGGATGGGGAGGTGGTGGAGATGCACCTGCGGTTACACACGCGCCGCGAGTCTCTCGGCTTTCGTCGCGCGCGCGCGAGCATCGGGAAAAACTCGTTTGACCGGTGGCCCGTGCAAATCGCGCGCGTCTTCGACGCGGAGAAAAGGGGAGCAGAGCCCGGCAAAAAAGCCCCGAGCTCCGCCGAGTCAGAGAGAAAGAGAGAGACATATACGCGTATATGCTGTGGTTCTGCCCGCCCGTACGTATATGTGTATACCCACAGTCCACAGCGCGCGGCCAATCGGGCTTTTTTCAATTCGCGGCGCGCCGCACGCGAGATCCGCTGCGCCATTTTTCGCGACCCCCGTCGTCGTCAGCGCCGAGGAACAACAAATAATCTACCGACGCGGTTCGGATGAAAGTTCTTTTTTTTCTGCTTTCGCCTCGACGTATGCAACTTTTGCCTCTCATTATCCGTCATTACCGTACACCATCTCTTACTCGGTGGTTTTTTTTTCTTTCACAACTCGTTTAATGCCGTGGTTGGGATATGAAATTTGACGGTCCGCTAATGACACGCGAATCTTTTTCTCATACCCCACTCCTTTACGGATTTATGAAAGTCTATACCGATGGGTTCTCTTATACATCAACATTCGAATGAAACCTACCTTGATCTGTCGCTCATTTCGTATGCATAATTTTTTCAGTACAGTTGCCTAGTCAATGTATCATATTAAATATATATTTTGACAATATAGGTATACATTCTTGTACGAGTTAATGATGCAATATTTTTTGTTACAGTCGAGAGGTTAATTTACGGGGCGTTCTAAATAAATAATACAGAGTGTAGGTCGTCAGTTCAGCAATTCCCCACGATCATAACAATGTTTCGAGAGTAGGACGCGGCGTAGGTCAAAATTTGGAGTTTATTCTAAACAATTGTCATGCCCATATACAAATATTTACATTTTTTACAAACGACTGTGTGTATCGTTATGACATTGGATACAATATTTACTATTCATCAAACCAAATGACGAAATTCACTTTGAAAATTTGGTTATTTTAATTTTTACGACACAACAAATACAGAGACGAGAAGAAGGGCCAGTTAAAATCAAAAAAAATTCATGCTCAAATTGTTCGCGGATTTCTCGGAGCTACGCAGGAGTATATTCACGAGGTGAAACGGGTCAATCGAGAGATTTACGGCGAGGCTCGAGCGCCGACACTCGATCGGCTCGTCGGGAAAAGGACCACGGAGCTCGTCACCGATGGAGCCATCGTCGAAGCCGCGCGCGCGTGTGGGATTTGATGACGGAGCGTCGCACTCATCAGTCACGAAAAGTGCAGTAGCTCGCGCTTGGGCGTCTCTCTCTCTCGCGCGAGCGCGATGAACACCGTGCGGAATGCAGTCGAGGCATACACGAGCGTCCCGTTGGCGCTGCGCGTATACTCGACTGCAGCCGCGTCCTAATACGCAGCAGCAGCTGTTATTACCGTTTGACCCTTTCGCCGTGATTGACGTGCTCACCACACTGGCAGCGTGGATTTTCTCATCGGAATTTGATCTACAAATGGACGCGTGATATTTCTCTTCTGCCCTCTGTGAATATGAGGTCGGGACGTGGCCCCCGGCTTTTGCCTTGTTTCTATATATTTACATGTGGGTCGGAATTTTCGGCTGTTGATGATGGGCATTTCGTTAACGGTTTTAACGAAACGCTTCCCATTAGTCTATCCGATGGGCTATCTCGTATACGAAGATGCGGCGCTCGATTTCACATCAGAAGGCTATGAACTAAATAGCAGAATGTTGGACGCGGCTGTATAAGCGGCGAGTCCCTCGTGGTATTGCTGCGTCGGACGTGTTTCGATACATTCCAGACAGCTGAATGATTGGTGAGTTCGGAAGGATAGCCGATGGGATAATGCAAGTGTTGCAACATCGGCGTATTCAAATCCACGTGTAACGCGCGACGGATTTCGAAAATTAATTTATGCAATATCGGCTTAGTGGGGCGTACGTCGGGCGAGAAGAGCGTGCGCAAGCGAGCCTTTTGGGTGTGATTTTTCCCCCACCCACTATTATCGGACTCGGATGAGAGCCCCAGTTCGCCCGCATCCTTTTCATTGCCCCACCGAAGACGTTCGCGTCTGTAGATATAGAGAGCGCGAGATACGCCCGCTCGTCAAATTGGATGCGCCTCGCCGGCCTTCGCTGCAGAGACGAAAGAAAAAGATAGAAAGTTCGCTACCGGTATACTCCTCCGAGCATTTTTTCTCCCGTATATACACACGGACGTAACCGCGACGTCGATAACCACGACTCGGGAAAAAATAGTCTTCGGCACGATTGGATAGTCGCGATTGACGCTACGCATATGGAAAAGAAGTGTAAATAAGGGAGGAAGAGGGACTCGACTCGTCCCTCCTACAACAACCGGCACAGTGTCCGAGTGAAACAGCGGAACGACGGATCTCCCCCAGCTGTCGGCGCGAAACAAAGCGCGGGAGGGGGGGGGGGACCAATCACTAATTCAGCAAAAGCCCGACACCGGACACGTACAACAGTGTCCCACTCGTGAAAAGAGAGCTGCGAATCGGCACGCGGTAAGTACCCGCGCGCGAGGGGATCTGGGACACGCTCGTCGCCGCTGTCTCGTGGCCCGCGGGCTGCGCAACGGTTATTCGTACATGTTTGCGCGCCTGGCCCGGGGCTACGAGACGGCCCGACTTCGCCGGTACACACACGATAGTAATCGTCCGGGCGCGAAACGAGTATAGGATGACGCAAGACGCGCGCGTGCTTCGATTTTTTTTCTCCTCTCTCTCTCTCTCTCTTGTCCTCGGTGGCGCGCGATGGAATTAAAATTATCGCGAAGGTGATGAATTGAGACGGATCGACGAGAGCTCGAAATCCCGAGGATTGATCGCTCGTGCCGGCCAACCGGAGGCCCAGAAATCATCCAAGGGGCTCGCTGTACCGGTAATACTGGAATGACGCCCTCGTTGTAGCTCGCGCGAGATGCATAAGCGGCCACGACCAAATATTGACCTTCTTCCCACGTACCCGAGGACGAGAGAAAAAACATGACTGCTCACCAGTATATAATTTGCGTGGCGAAAAGCTCGTCGACGCCTCGACGTGTTTTCATCGTTTAATCAGTCCGAGCTGCTCGAAGAATTCCTGATGCACACGTGGAGAAAGGGTGGAATTTACGTTCAGCGGATCGGAATATTTTTTGATGAGATAACTTTTGCGCGCACACGTGTCGTTCAAAGTGTGTGTACATAGCTGTATAGCTGCAGCGAACCTACGTATATATTGTCAGCGGAGTACTGCATTCATCGGTGCGGACGCAGAGTCGAGGACGATGATTTCGAAGCACGTGTGATTCGTCTGCTGATGAGAAAATTACTAGTTGTCCCGCGAGTGAAAACTATCCGTCGAACATACGCATCATTATCAAAACGCGATTAAATTAAACTCCACTTATATATCCTTATCAAACACGCACCCACGTTTACCCGCGTGGTTTCGAGCTTAATAAGGAAAAGATGAGTGAAAAGAGCGGGGGGTTGGGGGAAAAAATACCACCCAACGGCGGGTTAGACAAAGAAACGAGTCGAGGAAAACACACGTGAGTAAAATGAGGCCGAGAATAAAAGGAGAAGACGGGGGGGAAGAGAGGAAAAAAAAGTTGAAAATTAACGGGACGCCGCAGCAGTGTACATGGCTGCCGTCTCGAAAATCACGACGTCCGAGTCGCCATCGCTTCCACCGAGTAATTACGGAAAAAGAGAAGAAAGACCGGAGCTGCTGCCCTCGAGTCTCTCGGCAGCCTCCTTTGGTCGGCTCATTCTTAACCTCACCTCGCCTCTCTTTCTTATGTATATGCTCGCTAAAAATTACGATACTGCCAATTTTTGCCCGCGAAAAACCTTCGACGAGAATCTTAATTGTCCCCCCGAGTTGCGTATGACGCTGCCCCGCGTGTTTTTACCCGGCCGCTCAGGAATTCTCATTAAAAGTTTGAGAGTATTTGGATTCTCCGAATTGTCGCACCTCTTCATTCTTTCCTTGACAATGCGATGGGTTATTTCTTCAACAGCAGCCTCTGACAAGCCCATTGTTGCACGCTCGTATGTTACAATATACTCGTGAAACGGACTAGTGATCGCTTTTGACACTCGGTACAATATATGAATCGGCACAAAACTGGTACCGTGGCATTTTTACATACGAATTTTGCATGTGATAAATTTATTGTACGAATAAGCTAAGATGAAAAGTACGCTTTCAATTAACTACTCGAATAAATTTATTGTCGCCGAAGAGGATCGAGGAAAAACCAATATATCGATTGGTTGGACTGCACGGAAACATATTTGAAAATTCCCGATCGACCGGTTATCGAGTGAGCTTCGTCGATCGATTGGCCGCCGAGTCCGCCGAGTTGAAAGAAGAAGATAAAAACCCAAACGGAACACACAAATTGACAACATTTTGCATTACGAATGAAATTTATTCCGATCGATGAAATTAACTCGTGACATATTGATCGATGCGCGTCATCAGCGTACATCGATGCATTGGCTCTCGGTTCGTTTCGATCGCCCGACACCAAGCCGGAGAGATGTGCAAAAAGACGAGATACACCAAGCATACACACGGCAGCGAGGGAAAAAAATTCTCGAAAGTGTCAAGACAGCAGTAGTCAATTGAAAAGAAAAAAAAAATCAGCTCACAAAGAACAAGAGTTACGCGCGTCACTCACAATTACTACTGCGCGCCAAACGAGCTGGGGATACGTCGGGACCCATAAAAATATCCAAATCACTCGAAAGTAAATCTGCTGGATTGAAGGCCGGGGGGAGGGACTATACGTATACGGCAGATACAAGAACAAGAATACATTTCATCGTCGTTGGTGTGTGTGTGTGCGCCCATACGCTGGGTCAGAAGCGAATGGCATGATTTATCAGAGCTAACGCACTCGAGCTATATTTAGATTTAAAAAGCGAAAAATATCGCCGCCGAAGGGATTTTAAACTGGACTCTCTTTCTCTCTCTCTCTCGAGGTATAATCTTTTCAGTTTCTTATTTTTTCTCTTCTCGTCCCGTATACGCTGGACGGCGTACGGCGAGGATTTTGTGTTTCGTGGTCTTTAAGTAAATGGTCAAAATCCTTACTGATTTACGATTTAGGGCCTTCGCGGGTGCGTAGGAACCGGTTTCCGGGTGTCGGAGCGTAAAATTTGCGCCTCTCCGGTGAAGTGGAAAGGAAGTGCGCGCGGTCCTTTCTTCATACGTTTCTCGGCTGAACGTTTCTTGTATCTTGAGCTTTGTTGAGAAATACCGAGAAGTTGTATAGGGCCGCTAAGAAAATCTCCGTCATATTTACGACTCTTTATCTCGGCTGGCCTTTAGTTTGGCGACCACTTTGCAAGCCTCGAACGTACCCAGTCTTGTTCGCTCGGTCCAGCGAAAAAACTTGTTCTAACAAATTTTTTCACATTATTTACCTGCAGCTGATGTCTCAACACGAAATGTGAGGCGAACAAATGGACAGTCGACGAGTCGGCTCTTATAAACGTTCAAATACAATTTGACTTTTAGATATCGAATCTTCTCTGTATACCACGTGACGAATCAACAACTCGCGAACGTGGAAAGTTGGATTCCGTCATCCAACTCTTACGTGGAAATCACCTGGCACTCGGTAAACAGCATAACGCACTCTCCGATCGAAACGGTTTAATCCAGCTTATACATGTGAGGAGTTTCCCTCTCCGTTGAAGCGCACGCCATATCCGAACATTATCTGCTGACATGACACACTCGCTATCGTTCAAAACGTCGAACGCGTCGTCGGTGCGCTGTAGCTCGAGCGACGAGTTCTCTGCTCAATACAACGTGATGCGTATACATACAAAAAAATGTATGATTGTGTGAACGGCGCAAGTCTCGTCGGTGAGTCGGAATTCGTTCCTGTCATTCCAATCACCACACCTACTTTGATTAGACTTGACGTTTTTGCTGTATCTACACTGCACACAATTAGCGAGTCGCATGTTCGACGCGTCGCATTAGACTTATCAAGTGCTCGCTCGCCACCCACAACTTTATGATACACTCAGTCAGCGCATAACCGAGTTTTTTTTTCTGTATTCGCGAGAATCAAACAACCTCGTGTGGATTTATATCTTTGGAAGATAAGTTATCCATAGAAATCTATATTTGTTTATCGAATTCGCGCGTACTTCTATTGTCACTTGTTTCGTCGCTCAGATTCTGAAATATCTTCAGTGGACTGTTTAGTCGAGGCAGGCTGTTTGGATTCGCCGGTCCGCTCAATTTGCCAGTGGTCCAAAGGCATTGTCGAGCCCGTGTCCCTCATCTATATTCGCAAAAGAACTGCTGGCCTCGAGAGGGTGTGCATATAATACGCACGCGTGCGCGGCCAGACTCTCGGGGATGCGCATCACGATCCACCCTGTCGTCGGCCCTACTACTTACCCGGGCTCTCTCTTCGCCCGACGTCGACGGCGGGGCTCGATGGATGCGGCGAACGTGTTACACATCCGGGAAACACAAAATCACCCGGGTGGAAAGCCGCGTCGCGTAGCTGCGCTGATTGTGCGGCTGGTGCGCGAGTTTATTCAGATCGCGCGCGGATATACCAGTCCTCGCAACCTCCGGCTCCGCAGTCGTGCGGATTTTCCACGTTTTCAAGAGCCGCTGAACCGATCGAGTGGCGGGTGCGGCTACCGAAAGCCGAAGAGTCAGAATCGAAGTACAACTGGGCCATGACCGCACGTGACAATCCGATGGGTGTATGTTCGTTGCTGTACCCAGAGAATATAGATTTCCTAGTCGTGGCGATATACCGATAAATATCGAGTCGCGAAATAGCATGTGTCAACGTAACTCTCAAACTGGACGGAATGAAGTTTGGCTCTTGTGCTTCCTATTCCTGCAGCTTTTTAATCGATTGGTATATATTCAAAATATCCGTCGTATTGTTCCGTCAAAAAGAGCTCGTTCAATTTTGAAAATAATGAAAATTGGCTAAACTAATGAGCTGCGAGCACGCGAACACGCGGCTGATGTCATTTGATATATAAATACGCGCAGTAGTCAAGTCAACGACATTTTCGTTGAATCGATACAACCACTCTCATATCCTCGTCATTCCTGCAAACTCAAACTCTATTCTCACTCTATATATACGACTGCTTCGTTGATTTACTTCGATATTCTAAAATATTCCCTCGTCCAACTTGGCCATACGTTATAGATTGTGAAAAAGTTCACATGAAACGAAAGTCATGGATTCCAATTATACTGGAAATAAAGATTTTATGAAAAAAAAATTCTACCGGTGTCATTCGTGATATGATTTTAATGAAAAATTCCATGTACAGACGGAGTAATCTGTTTTTATCAAACGCCTTAAAATTGTTCTTACCAAGGCCCGATTTTTGTATTGAATTCATGTGTCAATTATAACCATTGCAACACTCGTACAAAAGAACGTGTTGGAAACTTTGATTCAATCGTTTCGGAATTCATCCACATAATGGTCGATTTATGAAGAAAAAAAAAATCAATCGGCTTGGCTCTCGAGGAAGGAAAGAAAATCGCCGGGAGCGGCTTAGATTATACGACCAGAAGAACACACGAGCGATTGTCGAGCATTGGAAAGGGGCGTTACTCGCGTTCCGCTGCTACCGAACAGAGGTCGTAACTCAAAAAATACCCATTTCAGTGTTGGGCATCTAAAAAAAGTGGGCTGCGGACTGAAACGAGATTTGATGAATTTTCAATTTTACTCCTCGATTGCAATTTGAAAGTACATACACACGTTTTCACGGAAAAGTGCTGAAATATAATCATAACATTCCCGGGAAATCGTTTAAAAGTATATGGCTGTACACATATTTGGTGAAAGCGGGAGCTGTCTCACATAATTTCATTACAATTGGTGAAACAAAGATTCGGAACCGAGTACCCCCAGTCAAATTTGATCCACTTCGTTATTTTTCCATCGTTATTATTGAAAAAAATAATGTGAATAACGAAAGGCAAATAGAAAACAGCTGGATACACATTTCAATTACAGTATAACGTGATCGATCGCGACTCGGCCAAGAACTAGCTGACGTAATAACCATATATGATCATCAGGTTGCTTCTCAAACGACTGCATCCGAGCTGCACGTGTATATACATGTATATAAGTAGCCACTAGTGCAGTAGCAGGCGCGGAAGCCACAGCGGGTTATTGCGCAAATTCAAACTTAATCGAGTATATAAAGCCGCTCGCTCGCGCGCAAGCGGGGGACTACTTGTCTCGTTCGCCCCTTGATATCGAGAGACTCGGTCCGAGCTTGCCGCGGCTACTAGGGTATACATATATATATACCCGGAACTTTATCAATGATCCATTGGGCGGCTTGCGTGATCTATTTCGAAACGCCTCCCCCGTGCAGTGCGCGGGTATACACACGCGTGGGTGGGCGCGAGCCGGAGGCGGCCGCGTACTTCGTGGGAGGCATATCACCGAGGGCGCCGATTCGCTTTTTCCAAACGAGAAATCGCGGAAAAATCAAGGGGTCAATTACGGGGGAGGCTCTCGTGCCGAGGCCGTACAGCTACCGCGCATCGTTTCCCCGAGACCCCCTGTTTCGCGAGCTGATACCACGCGATGCTGAATAATTGGGGTAATCGGGCAGGCCACCATCGTGTAGCCGAGCAGCCCGTAATGCAGTCGTCGAATAAAGCGAGACTGCTGTACACATACCGAGTGTCGAGCGAGTTTTCTCGTGTATATATATACAATTCGGATTCCGCCCAGATGGACGCGATTGAATATCGACCAGCTGCGACAACGATACAATCATCTTTCATATACTCGGCGAGTCGCTTGGACGTGTTTTTTTTTCAACAATCTCGAAAAGCAAAAATAATCGCTTCGAAACGGATGTTTTGATTGTGACTCGTGAAAATACCCGCGCTCGGCAGATTGCGAGCAACACGTACTCGGGCTGCAACGGTTAAACTTGCCTCGTAAACCTTGAGCGTGTCTTATCGCTCTGGTTTCGAGTAAACGCGTGAAATTATTATGAGTCACTCGGGACGAGGAACAACGAACTCTCCAGTCGCCGCCCAGAAGTGTAAAAACTCCAGGATCACGTACCGATTGAATTATATTACGAAAAACGAGAAGTTAATATATATACTTTGAATGTATACGCTGCATCGATTTGAATGGGACGAAACGGCGAAAAAAAAGACGCAACCGAGATCGTTAATTAAACTTTCAATTGATCGGTCTTGTCTGAATGAAAAACCACGACGAAACAATGCCGATACACCGGGGTATATATACAAAAACGGCTCGACGAGTGTAATCGTCGCTTCTCATGCTCGGCGCAAATTTCCCACGGCAGCGCTTCTCCCCGTAGCGGGGGAAAAATCTGGAGGAAACGCGCGAGCAAGATACGAGAAGCGGCGGGGACGCAAAGGGAAGGACGAAAAAAAAAACGAAAGTCGGTATATTTTTTGCGAGGCGCGCGCGCGCACCCAATTGTCGCGTCCCGGATAGAGAATAAACGCGCGCTCGGAGGGAAGGAATGCGCGACTTTTGTTTTGCGCGCGGGGCAGAAAAAAAAATTGCCGTGCGTGAGCGCGGCGACACGAGACAGACTCGCGTGGCCGCAGAAAACAAACGGAAAATGAAGTTTCCGCGGCGCGACAGAGAGAGAGAGAAGCCGCGCGCGCGGCCAGCCGTGAGACTCTCTCACGTGTCACTGTAATTCGGAGCGAGACACACACCGCGCGCGTATCCACTTCTCCCGCGCGAAATGAATTAGAACGCACACAATGAGCTGTCGCATTCCGCTTTTTTCTCTCCCCCCTTTGCTCTCCTCACGCTTGTACTCATCCTCGCCAGCTAACTCCTCTTTTGAACGGATTCGTTGAATTTCGCGGGCTCGCTCGTGTGCTCGCGCTGTAGTCGCGAATCTCGCGTTATTATACGCCGCAAGGAGCCAACAGTAAATAGACGTTTCGATTTACCGTTCTCGACGCTCAATACTCCACTTGCCCTTTTTCCGCGCGGATATATGTAACTGTACACGCGCTTTGCCAGAGACGTTTGATCGATTCGCGTATACGTAATGACTAGCTCGGCCTGTCTGTTATTCGACTATCGAGCGCAAATGGAAGAAAAAACCAGATCGGATGCGGGAGAGAACGGGTTAGAAAGTGCACTGTATTCCGTTGCGTTTCCCGATGCGCCATGTCTTTCCAACGTGTTAATTAAGAGACGCGTGAAAGTTACCGCAGAAGCGTATATACATTTCTACCGTCCTCGGCTGCTTCTCGAGCGATCGGAACGTGAATTTAATGTCCCGATATAAAGAGTAATATCTCGACAAAGTGCCGTGCACTGCGCGCCGCACAAGAAAATAAAAGTTCCAAGTAAATACATACCAGATGCGGTAATTATTTCGAGCAGGCTCCGGTTTATTCTTCTAGGCTATATAACCGCGAGATAATCCGACTTTAGGGGCACTGGCTGAGCTGGAATTTCCCCGTGGGGCTGACACCATAATAAACTGCCTTCTCAATCACGTTTTGATTTTCCAAAGATATCGAAAGCATGACAAGTGAAAACGCCATCGATTACGTATTACGAGTTGGGGTTCCACGTCGATTAATTTCATTCTCATCGTGAATCTTCCCTCGGCAATATTTCGATATTTCAATTTCGAACAAGTAGTAACAGACGCGCGTGGCAAGGCTAATTCTACGTAGCTGCAAGCCCCATTAACATATGGTCAGAAGAATCCTCGTCGAAGCGGGTGTCACTTTTGGACGTATCAATTTGTTCCGAGCCGCGGGCACACTTTCTCCGCATTCGAACGCCGTTCCGCGCCCATCAGATGTATACGAGCTCGAAATGTTTACGCAACAATCGCAGCGACCAGCGCAGGATAAATCGTACTAGAAGAAAAATCGTCGAACGAATCTTCCCGCATATGTATATACGTGAGGATGTTAATGGTCGTGCGTGGCGCACAGGAAGCCTGTATGCCGCTCTAGGCGGGAAAGGAGGTCTGGCGCGGTGCACGCGAGAACGAGGGAAAGTGTCGCGCGCGTTGTTGTAACACCACGGTAGCGCCACGTGTCGATTCGCTGGAGGGAAATTGAATGAAAGATGAAAAGCAAAACTCGCGAACTGACGGTTCGTGGCTGTCGCTCTTCCGATCGGACGTTGCACGAGCTTCTGGGAGGCACGCGTGATAATCGCGAGCTGGTATACGCGCAGACGATTTAATTATCTCGCGCCCGCGAGCTTAAATAGCGACCGCGGGGCCATTGTTTCCATTGTCCAGCGGGGAGCGAGCTTGCGACGACGCCCCACGGACTTTTGCTAGGAGCGTACGTATACTCGCGCATACACTTGCGAAGCTGTTGCTCGACTTGCGCGACTCCTATATGTGCCGCATCCGCGGAGCCAAACGCGCCTATTTTAACGCCAGTGTTTACACTGCGCGCACCGGCTGCCTCGCGGCTCGCTTTACGACGCTTTTTCAGCTCTGCCTCCGGGGCGAATGTGTGTAGATACAGGCGTACGCGCCCGAGGGAACGCGTAGTCTCGTTGATAGTCAGTGCTTGTTTGTACGGATGATTCGTCGCTTTCAAATTTTGCTACAGAGGCTCTGGGACGATCGACCAGTCGACGGTGGGGAATAGTCGTTTTATGTAACGCGCGCGAAAATGTAAGCTTGGTCGAGTTTTGTATGTGTGAACTCTTCGGAGGATATATTTTTTTGTTGACTACGATGCCAGTGATTCTTCGTTCGCTTTGATAGTTTCTACGCGAGATTTTATTTATTGACTTTGGAGCGGCAGTTCATATCCCACCTGGGACGTGATTTTTGTTGCGCTTCACCGGTATCCCTTTGAACGCATAAAAATCTCGTGTACGAGCTTTCAATATACATTGATATAGGGATTGTACAAATTGAGTCTCTGTATAGAAAACTAGTTTTATCGATTAGCTGGTGAATTGTGGATTGCAATTAAAAATGTCGTCGGTCAAATTGCATAATAACGTGTATAAATCTGTGATTATGCTTCGACGAATTACTCATACATTCCCGAACGACAATCATTAATTCGAACGAATGCCAAAACTCTGATTGGGAAAGCGGCATATAAAATAGATTTCACGCATCTGCAGAACTTCATCATCGGCTAAAGTAATAATTTCTCGCCCTCGTGTCAGAACCATGTATACATATAGAATATATATACATACGATCCAGCGTGAAAAATGGATGGTGTATGCGCGTGAGATACCGCGAGAATCGAACCGAAGAATCATTCGTCAGTCGGGTGGTGGGGGACGCGACAGTTTTGACATTGACCAAAGCGATTCACGTATCCAATATGCAACGTGCGGCAATCCGGCTTGAATTACAAGCATCGCACACTTCCGGACGCGCGCGCGCGCGCGAGCAAGAAATCGTTCCATTATGCGCGAGAGCATTGGAAGGATCCATTTAGGAACGATAATAAATCTATCCAGGACTGCTGGCCATGGGAATCGTGTGGTGTATACACGGGAGCCAGTCCCGTCCCCGGGGATATGATGCGACTGTGCGATGATTCGCCGGTGCTCCCGTGACCGCCGCGCACCGACTCGTCCCTTTAAATTATACCAGCCCATCCGGGCCACCGCCGTCATTCTCGGCAACGTGTTTATTCTAATTTGATTTGGTTCGACGCAATCTTGTACAGGCCTCGCTGCCCTCGGGCCTTTTTCTCGGTCCTCCGTTCTTGACGTAGCTCGATTTTTCCACCGAGCCAGCATCGCTCTCTCGGCCGTGTATACGTATAGTATTAAAATCGAATTAGGGATAGTTCTCTGTGAATGAGTTTCGTAAACACTGGAGCAACTCTCGCGTGGATCCTTTCTCCGCTTTTTTTTTCATTGTACTCGAGTTATACGGTGAGAATCTTCAAACGATTTGCAAGAAATTCAACGGGAACGACTGTTTATTTTTTGTTGCATCGAACATTACGCGGCGATCAACGAGGCCTCGAATTGAATTTTGACGATCATGATTGATGCGAGCTATACGGTTACAAATACACAACATTTTTTCTTATATAACTCGTAAGAGTAAATAGAAGGTGAGCGTGATGATTGAAAGCTTGTGCGATCGTCGTTTTTTATGATTGCCCTGCAGATAAATGATGATCCTCGAAAAAGCACATATCACACAAGACAATGCGCGCACGAAAGTTTTATACGACTGTACTGCGGCGTGGAATACTTTTTAACGATGTGTTTATCTCGTCAAAACAAGAAAATTTCCACACTCTCCGGGACAAAGAGCACATTAAATTATTTAGACGTTTAATGCGGTGTAGAGAGACTGAGAAAACCGAGA
The DNA here is from genome assembly GCA_020882685.1 of Aphelinus atriplicis. Taxonomy (NCBI): domain Eukaryota; kingdom Metazoa; phylum Arthropoda; class Insecta; order Hymenoptera; family Aphelinidae; genus Aphelinus; species Aphelinus atriplicis. Next base: position 2,648,825 of record CM037075.1, on the reverse strand, counting down.
GAAGATTATCTGTATCACCGCGTTCCCTTTCTTATTGTTGCGTGTCGTTGATTGATCAGCATACCTACACAAATTTGAGTGAGCCCGCAAAACGAGACAGAACCGAGGTCCGAAAACACTATCGCGCGAGTTATGAAAGACTCAATCAAGCTGGATGAGCCAGTAAGTAATTATCAACAATAAAATACTTTGGTGTATACACGCGATTTAATCAAGTGCACATTTCGCTACGCTCGAACGAAATGATCGCACCGAGAACGGGAGTACTCGCGGAGGATTATTTGCGAGCCTCGTTACGATCGTAATACGCTCGATTACAGAAGTTTTATACGCGGCTAGCGGAATTTTCATTAGATCGTCGCGTCGAGTGGGATTAACGAATGCGAAACGAGCAGAAAGCTGAAATGCATCTGCAGAGAGTCGATTGATGGATTAAAAAAAGGCGCGAGGGTACGAGCCAGCCATAGCCAACCAATGTTTTATATCTGGCGAAGCAGCCGCGCGGCCTCGCATAAATCAAACCCTCGGCGAACTGGGGCTACTTTAATTATCTCATCAATCGAGGAAAATTAACGGGGGCGCTATAGCGCGGCCCGGCTTCCTGTGCGTTTCTTGCGCAATCTCGATCAATTAAGCTCGCCCGCGCTAAACAATTCGAGCCGGCTGCTTATATTCCGCGCATCGAAACATCGATTCGCGCGTGTATACGCACGCGAGGCCGGCGGACGAGTGTCGCGCAGCTCGTGTTTAGCTCGGGGGGCCCAAGACGCTGCAGCCGCGATCGTGTCCGGTGCGCGCCGGTAAGGGGGGCGGAAGTCCAGTCGGCCGATCGCTCGCCGAAAAAAACCCGGGCGCTCCGGGCCCGGAAGTCCTCGTCCCGGTGTTGGTACGTGTTGCACGCCGAGGTGCGCTTAGTCGATTAGCCGCGATCGAGCAGTCTTTGTGTGTGCGTTTGATTGCGCGGGGGCGGGCTGATGTAGGTACGTACAATGCGACCGAGCGCATACACCAGATAAGCGACCCAAGCCCATAGGATCTCGTTCAAGGTCTGCCGTGCGCGTAGCACACACACACACGCACCCACAAAGGCTTGACCTTTCACCTGGCCCGACTTTTCAACATCCTTCATCCTGCTCGCTGCCTTTTTCTTTCTCGCCTGATCCACATAACTCGCGCGAGCCTACCTTGGACGCAGCCGGGATCCCATGTCCGTAAACGAGTCAAACTCCACTTGGTGCGTAGTCCGGTATATGTGCACGTCAGCGACACATCTCAATCGGCCGATGTCTACTCGCGACCAGCGGAAAAGCCGGCTGTATGTACAAACTTTGGAAAGTGTCGCTCGCTTTGGTCTCCGGCATGCGCTTTGAATCTAAACGTAAACAGACTACGGGTTGATCGCGCGGTCGACCTGCGTTTAAAACATGAATTTGTCGCATTGCACGCGCCTCCATTTCTTTTCGTATATCGTTTGAGGATAGGGAGTCGTGCGCACGACAGCCGGTCGCAATCTTGTATTCGGTTGTCCTGCCTATTGTGTACATATATATAGGACACGAGTACATATACGCATGAGCTGGCGCGCGGCAATTTTCGAACTTATATATACCGCATGACCCGCGAGACGACTTGTCCCGGGTGCCTTGTGGTCCACGCGCCTATACGTGTGTTGATAAAGTACCTCTGCTTGTGAGTGTGGTCGATGACAGGAAGCGGCTACTGCGGTATACGGCGGTTCACACGCGCGTCGCACCGGCACAATTAGCGTCACACTCGCACCCACGGCTCGTCATGTCCGTTCGCGATCGACCCCCGAGTTATACGTTTCACGTCGTGTTGGTTCGCACACGAGCACACCGTGTTGATAATGCTCGGCGGCGGCGGCGGGGAACGCGAGCGCGGCTGAAGCGGCCGGGACGCGCGAGCTAAAGCGGCTCGAACGTCTCGAGCGGTACTGACGGCCCGAGTAGCCCGAGCCAGCCGCGAAAGCCGCGTGTGTATATAGCGATGCACGCGCGCGCGGGAGAGGGACTCTTAGCTCGCTCGCGCGCGCGCGCAACCCATCCCGCCACGCGCCCGCCTGCCCCGTGTAATATACCCCTCGATTCGCCTCTTGCTGTACCACACACAGCTGGTAATGGAGTTTTATGTAATCGAGCGAAGAATTCGGGATGGAATGGTCGTGGATTCGATGCTGCAAGTATTATGCAAAGGCAGTGTGTGCCACGAGCAAATCGGGCGATGACGTTCCTTACGAACGCTCCAGCAGCACTGTATCTGAAATCCTCACTCGCGAAAGTGAATCAATCTGTTCGCGGTAAATATTGTCGTATTTAGATTGAGCTGAAGACACCTATACTATTAACGTTAGTCGAGTGGCGCGGGGATTGATAAATAATCAACTTGTAACTGTTAGCAAAAGCGCCGGATGAAATATGCGCTTGTGTCTCCGCGGCAATCTGCATCTAGTGCTTGTTCAGCACTAGCTACATTCACGAGGATCATCGATGGGAATATTATTTCAGCCGCTGTTTTGATTCGAACTAGCTCTATATAACGAGGGCTCGCCTTGATCCAGTAGTAAGAGCCGAGCGTGATGGGACGCGGGTCCATTTCATTTCCCTATATATTATTCGCATTGCTCAGTAAGCTGGGAGCGTTCGCCAGGTCGAACTTACCGGATTGTTTCGCGTAGCCACGTGATACGTGATCTGTATGGATGAAATCAAACGCGAACTCGACGATCCAGACAGATCGTTTCTATATAAAACAGTCCACATTCCTCCGGTGTATATACGTTTGCGCGGATAGAATCCGAACACGGGAAGAAGATGAAGTGCGGCAGGAGGGAGAACATCAGGTATAGGCAATTGCCACACCGGTGAGAGATCACACGGATAATCGAATTTGTCGTCTCGCCCGGATGTAGAGGCAAATTAGCAAAGAGAGAGAGTGCGCGTGTGTATATCCACGCACTCGGCCCCTCTCGGGTGTATACCTGTGTGCCATTGCCGCGCAGGCTCGCCAATACTTTCGCGAGTCGATTTCCGCGAGCTCGCGGAATGCGCGCGAGCGGCTAACTGCGAATTTCCGGCCAGAGCCGTCGGCGGCAAGCCGATTCCCGTCTTCTATCGAGCCGCGATTTACGCGCGCACGTGTCTATGCATGTAGTACCTGCTCCGATGCCACAACACTTTGTATCGCTCATTCTCGAGTTCTACCCGTGGCGTGGCTGATCGATCCTCAAACACACGACAAATTGCCTTGGGCGACGATGCGAAACGACGTCTCCGTACGGTCTCGTTCAGACCTGAAAAACGAGTCCTGGAAATTATACGTTTTTTCATCGCAGAGGCTCGGTTGGACAAATATTATTGTGCTTTGAAACGCGCCAATCGGTTTACGATGAAAGTATAACTGTAGCACGGTAGCGGTGCAAAACGTGGCCCTGATTTAAATGGAGCCAGGCATATCTTATAACGTTTGAATTGTATATTTGTACACCTCCGTTCTGTAAATGATCACTAAAAGCTCGAACAGTTGTTCGCTAAATTAATTAATTAACAATGCCTAATTGAACTACTCTACATCTGACTTGGAATTACGAAAAGATACATTGCATCTTTCGAATGGAAATAAAATTATGCAAGCTACCAAGTAAATTTAGCTTGTTTTCAATGCGAATGAATTTTTGATACATCAACTACCTCGTCAGCAAGATCTCACGTTAGTATAAACACTCTCGAACTGTAAAAATGTATACATTGCATTGGCGACATTACGTAAAAGGTTCTTTCGAATGTAAGTACACTATAAAGATTCAGTACTCAAGTGAATAAAATTATCAAGTCCAAAAATCTTTCGAACTCAAAGATTTGTGCTGTAGAAGTGAAATTTCTATTTCAGACACGTCTTATCTTGGGGAAATTTCGACAAGAGAAATATACCTCATTACGGAGTTAACACGTGAGTATACATTGAGTAGCGCATGCATCGGACGAGACTATATATGTGCTGAGTTACGATAAGACCAGCTTATACGCTTAACATTTGGGATAGAGTGTACAGTATACTCCAGTCGCGTTGGCTGCTTCGCGAAGAACACACCGTCGGCATTCTTCAAGCTGCGCGGATTGACACGTGAAAAGTAAAAAGTGAGCACATACATACAGCCAGGATATTTCGAGTGCCAAATCACTTATGAAATCGAGGGAGTTCCCTTGAATTAACGTTCGTCGAAACAGCAACGTTTTTATAACTAACGAAAAATGCGCACGTGTTCGAGAAGTTGAATATTCCACTCGTGCCTGTGGATAGAATGCAATGTAAGTTTACTCGAGAGGTTTATCGTGTGCACTTCGTTCATCATAACATGCATTTTCTTCAATGTACAATTTTTCTTTTCAGCCTCGTGAATGAGATTGTATGATTCAATCGTAAAATGTCGAATGAAGACGATTCTCCAAATCGATCTCAGATAAGCGATGTCGAAGACCAAGATCTCAACGAGCAAAATATTATTAAAGTGCTGGTTGCTGGTGATATAAATTTAGGCTATGAGGAAACTATAAAAGGAGGTAACTCTCGTGATATTATAAAAATACAATGCAGTGTTATTTTTTTGGTTCTAGAACTAGATTGAGAAAAGTCGCTTTCGTTTTCAGATCAAGAAGATGACAGTTTTAGAACTTTTGAAGAAATTCTCATCAATGCAAGAGATTATGAAGCTGATCTCGTGCTTCTCGGAGGCAACTTATTTTACGAAACGAATCCTCCTCTATGTGTGATAACAAGATGTATTAGCCTGTTAAGAAAGTATTGTTTGAGTGATAAGTATGTAAATTATCTTGCGTGACACAAAATTTCAAGATGTTCAAAGGGACGAATAACACATGAAGAATTATTTTTTTCCTTATCTAACTCTCTTTAGACCAGTAAAAATAGACTGCCTAACGGATCCCGAGTGGATTTTCAACCATTGCCCTCATAAAACTGTGAATTTCGCGGATCCGAACTTGAAAATTGGGATACCAATATTTTCTATTTATGGACATCGTGATTCTCCAAGTAAGATCAAAGTCTATATTATCTATTTTCAAACCATCGAAACGAGGGAAAAAAATGAAGTATTCACTAATCATCAAAACAATACTGTAATAGTTTTCAGTCCACTTGGATCTTTGGATCTTCTAGCTGCCACTGGCTTGGTAAACTACTTTGGAAAGTGGCACGACAATCCCAAGATCAGTATTCCTCCGTTGTTGATACGCAAAGGCATTTCTACCCTTGCTCTTTACGGATTGAACCATATGAATGATGAAAAATTATCCAAGTTAATGGAGCGTGATAAGGTAAATATTTGACGAATTCATTATAAAATACGTACAAGCGATTTTATCAAGTTTTTGAGTTTGTATTCAAATCGTTAATATTTTTTTCCACCTCAAGTTTGAGCTGTTACAAGAAGAATCGATTCCCGATGTATGCAGTGTGCTAGTCCTACACCAGAATCGTGCTCGTCAAAGAAGGTCTAAAAAAATGTTCGTCCCCGAGTCGCTAATACCCGATTTTTTAAATCTCGTAATATGGGGACACGAGCCAGTATGTCGTATTGAACATCAGCCAGTTCCCGATAAAACTTTTCGACTATCCCAACCAGGTATACTGCGGAGAGATTGTCTTTTTTTATTATTTTTTTTTTTTGAATGATCTATCAATTTTGCAAAAGAATTTTAATTAAATAACACAATTTTTAGGTAGTACTATAGCAACATCATTTACTCGAGGTGAGTCGGTGTCTAAAAAAATTGCCATACTCGAAATCTACAAGGACGCTTTTAAAATGAAATATGTGAGGCTGAAGACTGTACGACCTTTCATACATGATCAATTGAATATTCACGAACACGAAAGGGAAGTATCAAGTTTCATACAATACAACGGACCGTTTGGGAGATTGATCACCAGAAGTAGAACAGAAGCGATAGAAAAATTTGTTGACAGTTACATCGAAAATATTTTATTGCCGAGAGCTCAAGAGCAATATACAGGTTTGCTTTGAATCTAGAAGGGGCCGGGGCCGACCGATACGTTTTCCAAATTTCTTGACTCATTGACACTTTTCAGGACACCCTAGTCAGCCCAAGAAACCCTTATTGAGATTAAGACTCATCTCTCATGATTCAGATAATTTCGAGATTTACAAGTGCGTATGACGTATAAAAACTACTTTGAAATATTATTGAGAATATCGTGTAGCTAATCAAATTCATATATTAATTTTAACAGATTGTCGAAAAAGTATATGAATATTGTGGCAAATCCC